>JALMGF010000001.1:0-597500 GCA_023333645.1 Sceloporus occidentalis | reverse complement strand
AAGAGGAAAGGCATTTTAGGGGTCGTTCCCACTTACCTATAAAGTGGGTCATGATCCGAATTTAGGGTGCATCGTTCCCACTGAAGCTCGAATTTAATCTCCATTACTCCTCATTCGTTCCCATAGCATCTCGAATTAGAATTGAATTAAAATGTTTAAACCGGATTATCAGCCTATAATTCGGTTTAAAAAATAGTAGATTATAAAGCAAGTTATTTTTGAAAGCAAGGTACGATTCGCTGTATCCGAATGGGAACGACAAGGGTGTCTGATTCGGGAACCTGGAGATGGGAGGAGCAGCGCTCAAGGGGCTGGCCTGGGGCCTGGGGGTGTCACCCTCTTTGGTCTCTTTCTGCATCGCTGGCGCCATTTTCTTCCATTCGCATAATAACCTTTCTTCCAGTGGATTGCAACCTCCCCTCTGCTCCTCATTCATAGACCGATGTGTGAGGAGAGCCACTGAACACCATTTTAAACTATTCTTTCTTTTTTCACCTCTGCCTGAGCAGCAGATGGGCTTTGCAGTACATCCCTGCTTCATCGCCCTCCAAACAGCCCAAGGAGAACTGGGGAGGCAAAGCGATTTTGGGAAAGGAGGCTCATTCCAGAGGAACTATGGGATGGGCATTGCAGTACATGCCTGCTTGATCACCCTCCAAACAGCCCAAGGAGAATGGGGGAGGCAAAGTGATTTTGGGGAATGGAGAGCCTGGACGCCCAGGGATCTGAGGGGGGGATCGAGCCTTATCTTCTCTCTTCCCCAAAGATTCTCTCCCCAATAATGAAGCCCGCTGCCTTCTCCTCCTTGATCTGATTTGCCAAGCCTCCTTCTAGTCTGGGGAGACACAACAGAAGAGCCTTGGATGCAGCCGATTTTCATTGGCTGCCCCCCCCCAAAAAAACCCAAGACTTGTGACGTCTGAAGCCTACGCACTTGATTGACAGCTTGTGGACACAAATGGGAACAGGGAGCAAGTTAATCCGCTTTAAAATAAAGCGATTTAAAATAAATGGGAATGAAAACAGCGTCTAAATGAATCGAGGTAATTTGCCCCTTTTGGTAATGGAAACGATGGAAAAAATTCGAATTATTCCCGGAACATAATCCAAATCAGAATCACTCCAATATAATACGTTTTATCTGCCAAGTAGGAACATCCCCTTAGATAGCTATGGAAAGGCACCAACTAGGGATAGCCCTGTTGTCAAGGGCTGCTGAATCCACTTTGGGGTTTAGTCCTAATGTAAAAGGAGCCATTTAAGGTGCCAGCTGAATGACAAAATAAATGAGCAGACCTGGTACATTCAGCTTGGAGAAGAGGAGACCAAAGTGTGACATGATTTAAACAGCTCAAGAGAGGAGGATGCAGGTTTGTTCTCTGCAGCCCCAAAGGGTAGGACCAGGTCTAATGGTTTGTAATATCAGAAAGGTGGCTTTTGATTGAACATTAGAAAGAACATTGACAATTCCCTACAAAGATGGAAAGGTCTCCTTCCCTTGACATCTTTCAAAAAAGGCTAGAGCTCCCTTTTAGGAATGCTTTAGATGGAGATCCTGCACTGAGCTGAGGCTGGACTGGATAGACTTGAGGGGACCTCTTCCAATTCTAGGATACTATTATCAGACCACTTGACTCACTAAAACGTAGAAATTTCATTGTTAAATCTGCACCAGCATTCATAGCCTAAAGGAGATGATCAAAACACAAAAGATTTTCTGTCCTCACCTGATTGAGCTGTTCAGGCCAAATGATGGCCTCCTGGTCGATGGTGAACCTGAGGCCTGGTTCCTCCTGTCTTTCCAGACTCCCAAATTTCATCCGAACGATGGATCTGTTGGGGAAAAGCACCCAGTTCACGATGTCGAAGGGGGCGGCCATGTCTCCATTCTCGCCCAAGGGCACTCTGTCATCCATGGAGGAATTGTAGGACTGGGGGCTTCTCAGGAAGGAGTGAAGCTGGGAGAAGAGAGGAAAGAACGGGAGACTGAACTTGGTGGTCTCATCCAAACCCATCCTTAGGAGATCTTTCTCTCCCAAGCTGGAAGACTTTCCCTTGAGAGTCTCCTCCATGAAAACTGGAGATGGTGGAAGGAGGAGGTCAGAAGACACAGAGCAGGGCTTTCTGAGAAGTGGCACCCAAACTGTAGGACGCAATAGGAAGCCAGTCAGTCTTGATCTTCATAGAATCGTAGTGTCAAAGAATAATAGAGTTGGAAGAGACTGCAAGGGCCATCCAGTCCAACCCCCTGCCATGCAGGAAATCACAATCAAAGCATCCCCGACAGATGGCCATCCAGCCTCCGTTTGAAGACCTCCAAGGAGGGAGACTCCACTACACTCCAAGGGAGTGTGTTCCACTGTCGAACAGCCCTTACTGTCAGGAAGTTGCTCCTAATGTTGAGCTGGAATCTCTTTTCCTGCAGCTTGCATCCATTGCTCTGGGTCCTAGTCTCTGCAACAGCAGAAAACAAGCTTGCTCCCTCCTCAATATGACATCTCTTCAAATATTTAAACAGGGCTATCATATCACCTCTTAACCTTCTTTTCCCCAGGCTAAACATCCCCAGCTCCCTGAGACGTTCCTCATAGGGCATGGTTTCCAGACCTTTCATCATTTTAGTCGCCTTCCTTTGGACACGCTCCAGTTTCTCAATGTCCTTTTTGAATTGTGGCGTCCAGAACTGGACATAATATTCCAGGTGGGGCCTGACCAGAGCAGAATATAGTGGCACTATTACTTCCCTTGATCTAGACACTATATTTCTATTGATGCAGCCTAGAATCGCATTGGCCTTGTTAGCTGCTGCATCGCACTGTTGACTCATGTTCAACTTGTGGTCTACTTGGACTCCCAGATCCCTTTCACATGTAGTTTCATTCAGCCAGGTGTCCCCCATCCTATATCTGTGCATTTCATTTTTCCGCCCTAAGTGCAGTACCTTACATTTCTCCCTGTTGAAGTTCATTTTGTTAGCTGTGGCCCAGCTTTCTAGTCTATTCAGGTTATTTTGAATTTTGATCCTGTCCTCTGGAGTATTAGCTATCTTCTGGTGGGTGGTCCAAACAGAGCTGCTCTGCCTGGACTTTGATATTTTAAATTGATCCATTTCAGGTCTTGTAAAATTGGATTGTTTTTGAAGGTCACCTCCCACCCAAATGCCCACTCAAATGCCCACCCAGGAAGACCAGGTACCAGGCAGGGAGCTGGGCAAGGGTTGCAGAGGGAGGGTCCAGGAGGTGTGTGTGCTGCCCCTTCTTCTTTTCCAGTGCCTTGGCGATCTCACACAAGGAAAGCATCAGAGAAGCTGGGAGGGGTGGGAGTAGGACTGGACCAGGTGTCACCCTTCCTCTGAGGTAGTCCACACTCCTCACACTCCCCAAAAGATGCCACTGTCCCCACCTTTGAAACTCACTCCAAGAAATCTGGCAGAGAGTGCCCCAAACTATTTGCTAACCATTTGTGTGCATGAAGAGAGGGCTTTACCTGCCATGGCTGGACCCTTTGATATTTTGACCAGCCATTGCTAGCTGATGTTCTCTTGGACCTGGAGGAGTAAGCTGCACTTAAGGCATGGGCCATAGTCTGTACGGTGGTGTAAATGTTGTAGGTGTCCAGAGAGAGAGTCTTTTCAAGCATCTCTGGAGATGCCATACTCTCCGGATCCTCCCTCTCTTGGCATCTCTTCCAGCCTTTCACAGACAATGTGTGCTGCGAATATGAACAGTTGAAGGCCTTTTCCAGGAACTGAGCCATAGCAGGGACAATCCATGGCAAATCATCATAGTTTGTCTCTTTGTGAGTCTGTGGAAGGAAGGAAAAAAGGCTGTGGAAGGTCTGGGAAGAGATATCACTGTACTTCAGCTGCAAGGCCAGGTCCCACATGGCAGTGGTGACCAACACTTTCCCAGCCAGGGATATTCGCCGTGCTCTAAATATGTTTTGAATAACGATGATCCCATCAGCAAAGGAGCTAGTCTCTGCAAAGTAAAGGAATATGTTGACCCCTTGCCATTCAAGTAGTTGAAAAGGCACGTTTGTCACGTGCTTTGTTAGGTCTGGGATTCGTTGTGAGAAGGCAACACAGATCCCGTTCCTTTTAAACAGGGGCATCAAGTTGTTCAGAAACCTTTCTCCATTTTCATTGTCTAGAACAAAGAGACCGACCCAGGTCCACCCAAAATGGAGGAGCAGCTGGACCATCCCTGGGTACAGGGCTTCCTCCGTTCGGACCGTCCGGTAGAAAAAGGGAAACTGAAGGTCATCCTCCAGAGAGCGAGTTACAAAAGCGTAATTGATCTAAACGGAGAAAAGAAAAGGCAGGTGTTTGTGTTTTGTTTTTTTTCAAAAGAGAAAATTGTCTTCTTTTTCCTCAGTTGGGATCAAGGACATCTTTAACTTCACAGAGAGAAGGAGGGCGAAAGGAAAGGAGGGACAAGGAAGGAAGAAAGGAAGGAACAAATAAGGGAGGGAGGAAAGAGAGAAAGAAAGAAAGAAAGAAAGAAAGAAAGAAAGAAAGGGAGAGAGGGAACCAGGGAAGAGGGAGGGAGGGAGGAAAAAAGGAAGGGAAAAAAGGAGGGAGGAAAGGAAGGTTGGACAACACTCCTTGGTTGTTTGCAAACCCCACTTTGTCTGTGAGTCTTTTCCAATCCGACTGTAGTATTTGGTTTGTCCAGGCCAATGCAATTTTAGGCTGCATCAATAAAAGTATAGTGTCTAGAGATCAAGAGAAGTAATAGTGCCACTGTATTCTGCTTTGGTCAGGCCCCACCTGGAATATTGTGTCCAGTTCTGGGCACCACAGTTCAAAAAGGACATTGAGAAACTGGAGCGTGTCCAAAGGAGGGCGACTAAAATGGTGAAAGGTCTGGAAACCATGTCCTATGAGGAACGACTTAGGGAGCTGGGTATGTTTTGCCTGGAGAAAAGAAGGTTAAGAGGTGATATGATAACCCTGTTTAAATATTTGAAGGGATGTCATGTTGAGGAGGGAGCAAGCTTGTTTTCTGCTGCTCCAGAGAACAGGACATGGAACAATGAATGCAAGCTCCAGGAAAAGAGATTCCACCTCAACATTAGGAGGAACTTCATGACAGTAAGGGCTGTTCGACAGTGGAACATACTCCTTCCGCGGAGGGTGATACAGTCTCCTTCCTTGGAGGTCTTTAAACAGAGGCTGGATGGCCATCTGTCAGGGATGCTTTGAATTGGATTTCCTGCATGGCAGGGGGTTGGACTGGATGGCCCTTGTGGTCTCTTCCAACTCTAAGATTCTATGATTCTATGATTCTATGATTCTATGAGACATGCGGGTAGAAATAAGACAGTGAGAAAAGACAAGCCAGTTTGTCAGTCTAGCAGCGTATGTCTCCACTGTTCAAACTGGGCAGGGACAATGTAAAGTCGAAGACTTTCATGGCTGGCATCCATAGTTTTTTGTGGGTCCTAATAGTCCTAATTTCAACCGGAAAGAAGAAACCCTTAAAGTGAACAAAATTTGGCTACCAGTCCTGAGGAATAGCAAAATTAGGACTCAGCAAATGCAAATGGGAAACCATTCAGAGTCAGGGGCTTTCCCAGCAGATAATGATCACCAATTAGCAGACATTAATCCTCGTTTGCATTAGCCTCCCAGGCTGAGGCCAGCCATCAACACAGAACAAGACACATGCAAATCACTCCTGCATTCCCAGGCTCACACAGGATATATACACCCAACGTTTTCCAGGCAAAGCGTTCTCTGAAGATGCCAGCCACAGATGCTGGCGAAACGTCAAAAAACTATGGGCAGGAACAATCCTGATTAATTTTTTCTTGTCCCACTTTCTCAGCTGCTTTTGCTATGCCCATCTTCTCTAGAAGAGGAGAAGCAAACAGCTGGATCCTTTCCTATTTCATGTGGACCTCACTAATAACTTTTGCCATCCTACCCACACTCTGATGTTGTCTGGCCACATGTGCCCCAAGTTCCTTCTCTGAAATGTCAAAGGGTGTGTGCCCTAGGAGTGGAAAACCTCTCTCCTTAATCATAACTTTGGTCCCCTTTCTCTGGTCTCCCTTTGAAAAGCCAACCCAAACATTTAACTAGGAGGGTGCGGGGTGTGCAGACCACACTAGGTGACATCCTAAGAGTGGGAAAGAGGGAGCATGGAAAGAAGAAAGGAAAGAAAGAAAGAAGAACAATAGGAAGGAAAGACAGGTGTCACTAAGGAGGTGTGGAGTGTGCGGACCCTAAGAATGTCACCAGGTGACACCACTGCTTCCCAGACACTTGCCTGATGGCAGAAATTGGTTATAGAGTTCACCTGTGTCACTTTAAAATGCTAGGAAGAAGAAAGAGGTGTTTGTAGGGTGAGGCTCAGTGAGAGTTTTCAAAATATTTTTTTAATTTAAAAAAAATTCATTTAAAATTTCCTGTAAAATCTTACCAAATGTTCACTTTAGCCACATGAAACTATGTGCATGCTAATACCTTTTGGCTGTGCATATGACATTTAAATTTAAAGGTATGATTTTAATTTTGCTAGTTGTTTATGTCACAACTATTACCATTACATCCAGTGATATGTGGGATTGCAATTGAGAAGTATACTTAGTTAAAAAAAACACCACCTATACTAAGGATTCTCTATGGTGTTGTATGGAATGAGATCAATGGGGAGTGGGACACTATGAGTTACCACACTGGATGACCCAACCCTAGAGACACCACTGCAGCCAATGTCCCCCTTTTAGTCCTTTGCTGAGACTGAGAAGTGGGACTGCCTCCAGGCCCTCCTCCATCCCCTCTCCATCCTCACCTGGGGCACTTTGTAGATGCCCAGCACGGCTGACATCCAGAGGGCATTTTCGGAGTCCATCCCTTCAAGGACCGCCAAGAGGCTATTCTTCTGTCCACAGGAGTAATTGGGAATACTGGCCGGGGCTGCCGAGAGGAGGTCCACCAATCCATCCGAAGTCATCCTGGCCTCAAAATAGCTCTCGTGGACATTGTACCCCAAGGTGATATTGGGTAAGAGCCTGGGATCCTGGTTGATCTCTTGGGTGGCGAACATGAAGGAAAGGGTGTGCCAGTACAATGTGTTTCCTTTCCTGTCAAAAGAAATGCGCCAAGCCAACCATCATCATCATGCACCCATTGAAAATCATATCTTGCCATCAGAATCGTACATTTCATAATCACACATTTTATTGTACAAATATATCTAGATTGTATAATATAATATCTAATAATACTAAAGGGGGAAGGAGGCTGAAGAAATGTTGAAAAGGAGACAATAGTTTCTGGGGCTTAATCATTTGGAATTTACAAATTTGCTCCCGAAGAATCTGTGTGAAGCGCAGCAACAAATGCACAGAATCTTTACAAACTGTAGCAAACTGCCACTTTACTGTCTGAGCTGGAGATTTGCATTCAGAGCCTTCCTTCTTTCCTTCAGCTGAAACACAAAAGTGGAGGATTTGCACCCGTATCTCCTGCCTGATAAAATGGCCAGGGCCTGAGGTCTGGCAACCCTAACTACTAACCCAGCAAGGGAGGTCTCCTCTGTCCATTAAAAGGAATGGCCAAGAAATCTCATTTTCTCTTCTGTCATAAATGACTGGCAACCTTCACCTTTGGAAAATGGCAAACTATCGGTAGCAAAATGAAAACGTTTTGGATGGAAATAAAGCAAGAAATAAATATAATAAAAGGAGGTGGGAAGTGGAATTGGATCAAGAAAGATATATAACCATTTTGAGTTCCCGCTATGCAGGGGCCAGATACAAAAAATAGAATAATAATATAAGCTTTAAAAATAAAGATTTTGTCATTTTTAATAATTGTTATGTTAAAAATTCCTCTTCTTTATTTAATCCAATAAAAAGAAGAGGAATTTTTAATACAACAATTATTAAAATCGGCAAAAGCAAGAAGAAAGATGAGAACTTAGTCAACGTATTATATATCAGAATAGTCTTTGACTATTTAGCAGGAAAACAGAGATCTTTCTACAGGGCAACTGAAGGAAGAAGGTCCAAAACACATTGTAAAAATAACCCAGTTAGAGACCACTTTACCTGCCCTGCCTAAGTGCAAGGGAATCCTGGGAATTGTAGTTTATTGTGGCCCCAGAGGACTCAGAGAGAGAGAAGGCTCAATGTCTCACAAAGCTACAGCTCCCAGAATTCCCTGGCATTGAACCAGGGCAGTTAAAGCAGTCTGAAACTGGGTTATTCCTGCAGTGTGTTTTGGATCCAAGTTAGGTTTTGAAATTGGACAATACTGCTTAATAATAATAATAATAATAACAATAATAATTTATGTATTTATAGCCCACCTTTTCACAGGGAATCAAGGCGGGTTACAAAATCTAAGAATGTTGCTTAAGAAGGTAAGAGACATGAGAATGTGAAAAGGACTATAAAAGCGATAGTCCACAAGAAAGGTAAAAGGACATTAAAGAGAAGGGGGGGAGTGAACAGCAATTGCTTATATTACGGCATGAATAATCTGAAAAGTGATAACTGTACGGTTGAATTAGATGAAATGAAAGAGCTTGAGACTCCCTTATTATCCTTGGGACCAGAAGTGTTTTGGATTTTGGATTTTTCCTGATTTGGGGATATTTGCATCTACATAAGGAGATATTTTGGCAATGGGACCCAAGCCTAAACTCAATATTCATTCATGTTTCGTTTATCTGGATAAAGAAGACTCAGCTTGTATATATGGGGGGAGGACTATAGACGGACCAGCCTCCCCCAAGGAACCCAGAGTTCAGATGGGGTTTGGAAACCAATGCATTTGGGGGAAACATATGCATTTTGTGCCCTGTTCTCCCTTGGCCACCTCAAGACTTACCAGATCAGTCTGCCAGCGGGGGCCTTGTTGAAGCTGTGCAATTGGGAAATAGCTTGAGTTGCAGAGACAACCCCTCCAATGATGTGGTCTCCGGGTCTGTAGTAGTTAAACACTTCGTCATTTTCCCTGATCAGCATAGAGGGACATTTGGGCATCCTTACAATGCCAGCCATGAAGAGTGGTGGGCACAGCATCAAGAGAAGGAGAAGCATGGAGTGCCTGGTGCCTTCTGCCCTCATGATTTCTCATCAGATCAGAGGAGTAACTGGAGGAGTAACTAGAAAAACAAGCTCCTTTTCCAAGACCAAAGGGTCCATGGATTTCCAAAGACAGAATGAGCCCAGCTAGTGAAGTCTTCCCACTTTTTAAGGGGGATGATGGGACTTACATCAAAACGCAGAGCGTGCCCAAAGTAGAGTCTCTGTCGCACGGAGGAAGCATTTATGAGCCAAGTCCTTCCAGGCTGTGCTTTGCAAAATAGCTCTCAAAGCTCTCTGTTTCTCTGCGAGGAAATCCTTGGAGGTTTGGGAAGACAACAGATAAAGTACTGTGATTCTGATCATTGTAAACTGCAAAAAATAAAATAAAATCACCACAATTCCTTGGTGTCTCTGTTCAATTCCATGCTCAAAGGACCCAGCAAGAGAACAACATGTTTACACAGATGCCACACAGTTGGCATGCCATGTTTTTATCAGGAAAGTTCAGAGTTCAACTCAGGCTAACGTTGGAGAGGTGAAAGGGCTTCCTAAATTCTCATCTTCACTGCAGAGGTAATGCAATTGGGCACCACTTTAACCCCCATAGAAAGTGCATCCTATGGAACAGAGATAGTACAGGAATACCTGGTTAATCTAAACAAATATAAATCTCCAGGACCAGATGGACTCCATCCAAGGGTATAAAAAGAACTGGCAAATGTAATATCGGAGCCATTGGCAATAATCTTTGAGAACTCCTGGAGAACAGGAGAAGTCCCATCCGACTGGAGGAGGGAAACGTTGTCCCCATCTTCAAAAAGGGGAAAAAAGAGGATCCCAACAATTATCGTCCAGTCAGTCTGACATCAATACCAGGAAAGATTCTGGAGCAGATCATTAAACAGAGAGTCTGTGAACATCTAAAAGGCAATGCCATCATCACAAAAAGCCAAAACGGGTTTCAGAGAAAGAAATGCCAGAGAAATCTGATCTCTTTCTTTGATAAAATTACCAGCTTGGTAGATAAATAATAATAATAATAATAATAATAATAATAATAATAATAGTAATAATAATAATTATTATTATTATTATTATTATTATTATTATTATTATTATTATTATTTATGTTTCCCCACCTCTCCTGGTGGATCGAAGCAAGGTTACAGATTAAATAAAAGCACAAAGTGTTTACAGATGAAGGGAATGCTGTGGATATAGTATATCTTGATTTCAGTAAGGCCTTTGACAAAGTTTCCCATGATATTCTTGCAAACAAACTTGTAAAATGTGGGCTAGACAAAGTAATTGTTACATGGATTTGTAATTGATTGACCGGCCGAACCCAAAGGGTGCTCAACAATGGCTCCTTTTCATCTTGGAGAGAAGTGGCCAGTGGAGTCCCACAGGGCTCTGTCCTTGGGCCAGTGCTATTCAACATCTTTATCAATGAATTGGATGACAGAATTGGGGGCATATTTATCAAATTTGCAGTTGACCCCAAATTAGGAGGAATAGCTAATACTCCAGAGGACAGGATCAACATTCAAAATGACCTGAATAGACTTGAAAGTTGGGCCAAAGCTAAGAAAATGAAATTCAACACAGAGAAATGTAAGGTACTGCACTTAGGGCTGAAAAATGAAATGAACAGATATAGGATTATGGGGGACACCTGGCTTAAGGAGACTTATATGTGTGAAAGGTATCTTGGAGTCCAAGTAGACCACAAACTGAACATGAGTCAACAGTGCGATGCAAGAGCTTAAAAGGCCAATGCAATTCTAGGCTGCATCAATAAAAGTCTAGTGTCTAGATCAAGAGAAGTAATAGTGCCACTGTATTCTGCTCTGGTCAGGCCCCACCTGGAATACTGTGTCCAGTTCTGGGCACCACAATTCAAAAAGGACATTGAGAAACTGGAGCCATGTGTCCAAAGGAGGAGGACTAAAATGGTGAAGGGTCTGGAAACCATGTCCTATGAGGAACGACTAAGGGAGCTGGGGATGTTTAGCCCGGAGAATAGAAGGTTAAGAGGTAATATGATTTACATATTTGAAGGGATGTCATATTGACAAGGGAGCAAGCTTGTTTTTTGATTTTCCAGAGAACATAATAAATAAATAAATAAAAATTTTATTTGTATACCGCCCTTCCTATGATCAGGGCGGTGAACAGCACACTACAAATACATATATCCACATACAATACAATAAAACCAACTATTAAAAATGCTAAAACCCCATCAACCAGCTACCATTGCTGTCGAAAAGGGGGCGACTAGCTGGAACTTATGTCAGGGAATGCCAAACGGAACAGGAAGGTTTTTAATTCCTTCCTGAATTGGGCCAGGGAGGTGGCCGAGCGGAGCTCTATGGGCAGCGTGTTCCAGAGGGTCGGGGCGATGATGGTATATGACCTCCTTGTTGTGGAGGCTAGTCTAGCCCCTGGGACCCTCAGTAGTTGCTGCCCAGATGTTCTGAGTGTGCAGGGCGGAATGTATGGGGAGAGGCGGTCCTCAAGGTATCCTGGGCCCAAGCCATGTAGGGCTTTATAGGTTATAACCAACACCTTGTATTGTGCCCGGAAGCGAATGGGCAGCCAATGCAGATCTTTAAGTACAGGTGTAATATGACTGGCCCTGGAAGTACCAGTGACCAGTCTGGCTGCCATATTCTGTACCATCTGTAGCTTCCGGGTGTGGTACAAGGGTTGCCCCATGTAGAGCGCATTGCAGAAGTCCAATCGAGAGGTTACCAGAGCATGTACTACCGTTTCAAGGTCTCTCTAGGCCAGGTATGGGCGCAGCTGGCGAATAAGCCGAAGCTGATAACAGGTGCTCTTGACCGTCGCATCCACCTGAGCTGTAAGGTGAAGCGACGAGTCAAGAAGCACCCCCAGACTGCGCACGGAGTCCTTCACAGGAAGCGTGATCCTGTTCAGGACAGGTGGAACCACCGCCATTCCCGGACCAGGGGAACCTATCACAAGTACCTCCGTTTTCTCTGGATTCAGACTGAGTTGGTTTTCCCTCATCCAGCCCATTACTGACTCCAGACAGGCCATGAGAGGAGAGACGCCATCCTCAATCACTGCATCAGTCGGAGACATAGAGAAGACTATTTGGGTGTCATCAGCGTACTGATAACCCCGCGCCCCATGTCTCCGGATGATCTCTCCCAGCGGTTTCATGTAAATGTCGAAAAGCATGGGAGACAGAATGGCTCCTTGAGGGACCCCAATTGTGAGGGCCCTCTTATCGGAGCACACGTCTCCCAGCTGCACCATCTGGAACCTCCCAGAGAGGTAGGACCGGAACCACTGGAGCGCAGTGCCCCCGATTCCCACCTCTGCCAGGCGCTCCAGAAGGATACCATGGTCTATGGTATCGAAAGCCGCTGAGATGTCCAAGAGCACCAACAGGGACACGCTTCCCCTGTCGATGCCCAGACGGAGATCATCGACCAAGGCGACCATGGCCGTCTCAACCCCGTAACCCGCCCGAAAGCCGGTTTGAAATGGGTCCAGATAATCCGTTTCATCCAAGATCAATCGAAGCTGGATTGCAACCGCCCTCTCGATCACCTTCCCCAAAAATGGCAGCAGCGAGACTGGCCGATAATTACTATATATCAGAGGGTCGAGGGAGGGCTTTTTTAACAGCGGTTTTATAGTGGCCAATTTCAAGCTGGATGGAAATTGCCCGTCCCTCAGAAATGTATTAATAATCTGGTGTAACATCAAAGTTACCACCGGTCCCCCCTGAGCTACTAGCCATGAGGGACAGGGATCGAGAGAGCAGGTTGTCTTCCAAACACTTCCAAGGATCTTGTCCACATCATCAGTACTCACCAACTCAAACTGATCCAGTTTAATAGAGTCCACGGAGGCTCTGGACGTCTCTACCCTAGGTTCTGCTCTAATGCCGGCGTTAAGACCCTCGCTTATCCGAGAGGTTTTATCCGCGAAGAAGTTGTTAAATTGGTCACAGCAGGCCTTAGAAGGTTCAAGGATCTGGTTCAGGGTGGGAAGGAGCTGAGCTAGCTCCCTAACCACCCTGAACAACTCTGCTGGACGCGACTCCGCGGACACGACACGAGCACCATAGAACGAGTTCTTAGCTGCTCGTATCGCCTCTCCGTAGTCCTCCAAAAGGCGGTCTAGGAGAGCCTTGTCGGCCAAGCGTAGGTGTTTCCGCCAGCGATGCTCTAGCCGTCGCAGGACTCGCTTCCTCGCCCGGAGATCTTCCGTATACCAAGGCTTACGTTTAGAAGCGGGTCTGAGAGGGCGCTTGGGAGCGATACTGTGTATAGCCCTAGAGAGACCGGTATTCCAAATACCAGTCACTTCCAACCATGTGCCCCTTTAAGGCTTCCTGGAACCTTTTGGGTTCCATCAGCCTTCAAGGGTGGACCATCCTAATAGGTCCACCACCCCCGGGGGGGGGGGATCTGGGTAGAAGCCTTGATTTTTGCCTCCACAAGGAAATGATCTGTCCATGACAGGGGGGAAATATTAGTTATTTCCGCCCACGGATTTTCCGCATCCGTACAAAAAACCAAATCCAGTGTATTTCCTGCAAAATGCGTAGGATCCGAGATCAGCTGGGACAGGCCCATGGCCGCCATGGTATCCATGAATTCCCGAGCTGCACCGGATGGAACATAGTTGGCCGCAAAGGGGATGTTGAAGTCGCCCAGGACAAGTAGCCTGGGTGTTTCCAGCATCAGCTCCGCAACCAACTGTGTCAGCTCGTTAAGGGAGTCTGTTAGCGCATGGGGTGGCCGATACACCAACAAAATCCCCAGACTATCCCTAGCCTTCAGGGTCAGGTAAATACACTCGATAAAGGAAGTTTGACGGATGTGGTTCCTGGTGAGAGACAAGGTGGTCCTATGTACCAAGGCCACTCCCCCCCCCGCCCACCTAACCTGGTCTGGTCCTTCACCGAAAACCTGGCAGGGAGGGCCTGTGCCCACACAGCATCTCCCTCAGGCCCAAGCCAGGTCTCAGTAATGCAAGCCAGGTTGCACTTGCTGTCTTCCAGCAGATCGTGAATTATGTGGGTCTTATTATTAATCGACCTGGCATTGCACAGGAGCAGCGACAGGGTTTGTGGCACGGTTGGAGTGACACTTAGGTCCCTTTGGTTGGGAGGGGGACAGGAAGGAGAGATAGATATGACGCATTGATCTCACCTTCCTCTGTAACGCAAGTCCCTTCTTCCACCGCCATACCTCCCCCTGCCCCACACTACCTCAATGGGAGCCCCGCTCATGCAGATATTACCCTCCTTCTCCCCAGCCAAGGCATTCCCCATGTCCATATCCTCCCCCTCCCCTTCCCCAACAACTAGAAGAGCAGAGGTCAGTCGCTGCAGACATCCTCTGCTCTAATGCTGGCATGGACACTGCCTCTCTCAGCCCTTGCGCAGCCAAAAATGCACAGCTGCGCAGTTGCGGAGCTGCGAAGTCCTCCAAACACAGTCCGTGGGCGGCCTCCCTGGGACGGTGCGCAGCTGCGCACCTCCGACAACCCAGGGAGAGCCGCCCGGCAGCAAGCGCAGCTCCTGGCAAAAGTCCGGTGGCAAGGGAGGCGTGACGAAGGAGGAGTCCAGCGAGCTGGGTTTAAAGCGTGCTGCTGCCCCGACACGTCCCTCGCTCCGCCTTCCCCCCCAGATGATCCGAATTCGGCTACCGGAGCCGCCGTGGAGCTACAAAGAGCAACAGGAGTCCTCCAAACACAGTCCGTGGGCGGCCTCCCTGGGACGGTGCGCAGCTGCGCACCTCCGACAACCCAGGGAGAGCCACCCGGCAGCAAGCGCAGCTCCTGGCAAAAGTCCAGTGGCAAGGGAGGCATGACGAAGGAGGAGTCCAGCGAGCTGGGTTTAAAACGTGCTGCTGCCCCGCCACGTCCCTCGCTCCGCCTTCTCCCCAGATGATCCGAATTCGGCTACCGGAGCCGCCGTGGAGCTACAAAGAGCAACAGGAGTCCTCCAAATACAGTCCGTGGGCGGCCTCCCTGGGACGGTGCGCAGCTGCGCACCTCTGACAACCCAGGGAGAGCCGCCTAAATAATGGATGCAAGCTACAGGAAAAGAGATTCCAGCTCAACATTAAGAGGAATCTCCTGACAGCAAGTCTGTTTGACAGTGGGACACACTCCCTCAATGGAGGATCGTGGAGTCATTTTCTTTGGAGGTCTTTAAACAGAGGCTGGATAGCCATCTGTCAGCGATGATTTGATTGAGAGTTCCTGCATGACAGAATGGGTTGGACTGGATGGCCCTTGTGGTCTCTCCCAACACTGTGATTGTATCATTCTATGATCCTGGGATTTGTAATTGGTTGTGTCACCACAGCTCTCTGACAGAGAAGGCTAAGTAGCTCATAAAACAATAAAGCCCAGAATTTTATATCATGGAGCCATGAGAGTTAAAACAGTTTATTTATTATTATTATTAACCTTTATTTATAAAGCGCTGTAAATTTACACAGCGCTGTACATATAGTCTTTTTAATTAGATGGTTCCCTGCCCTCAGGCTTACAATCTAAAAAGACATGACACAAAAGGAGAAGGGAGTGGTGGAGGGAAAGGGGATGAGGTCCAGCAATTCCTCTCTACCTCCAAGGCCTGGATCAAGGCAGGTGGACTGGAGGGAGGGCTTGGCTTCATCACGGATGGTTAATCTTCATCCAGGGAGGCAAGTGACAATTATGCAAGGACTGGGAATGCTTCTCGGAACAGGATGCTCTTCGACTCCGTTTTGAAGCTGGTTAAAGAAGTGATGGCTCTTGCTTGTGGGGGAAGAAGGTTCTAGGAGTGAGGGGCAGCAAGTAAAAAGGGGCGAATCCGAGATGGGGCAGAGGAAATCCTGGGCTGAGACAGCAGACATTGACTACCAGAACGGAGGGCCTTGGGGGGGAAGGTGAGGAGAAAGAAGGTCTGATAAATAAGGAGGGGCCAGCCCATGGAGGGCTTTAAACGTCAAGAGCAGGAGCTTGTAATGAATGCGGAAAGGGAGGGGGAGTTTCTATCTGCATTATTTGTGCAGCACAGATGCAGCCTAAGAACCAGGATGGAGGAAGTGTCTAAGGATGGGTTGGAATAGACACACAACATTGCTCAGGATAGGAGTACCTGTGCCTCCATCATGTAATCAAAGAATCATAGAGTTGAAAGAGACCACAAGGGCCATCCAGTCCAACCCCTGCCATGCAGGAACTCTCAATCAAAACCCCAAGAAGGCCCAGGGTGCTGTCATCCAAAGAGTATAATAGTTAGTGGGAAAGTGTGCTTGACAGGGGACAGTAAGGTTGTCAGACAAGAGGATTTTGTAATCAATGTTTCAGTTTGTCTTTTTTAATATATCGTAACCTGTCTTGAATCCCATTGCGGAGAAAGGTGGGATATAAATCCTAGAAATCAATCAATAAAGGAAGCTAGAACATCCTCAGCAGAAACCTGTGTTAATGTATATTTGTTTTGAAAATGTCCAGATGTGACAATGGTTTGCTAAAGGAAAAAATGGTTGCAGCTGAAGGCAAAAGTCTAGGCTGGAAGACAATGAACTTTATCGCATGGGGCTTAAACCGTTCCCCAGCGCGTTCTAACAGGGGCCCAGAACGCGACTTTACCGCACGGGGGAACACCGCCGCCGCATGTTCCCATCGCGTCCCAATTCAGTTCCAGAGGGCGCCATTTCTGGGGATGCTTTGAAACAGTTCCCAGAAATGGCGCCCTCTGGAACCGAATTGGGACGCGATGGGAACGCGCGGCGTTCCCCCGTGCGGTAAAGTCGCATTCTGGGCCCCATCCAGTGCCCATCGTGTTCCGTGCACACCCCCGCTTGCCCCCGTTAGAACGCACTGGGGAATGGTTTAAGCCCCATGCGATAAAGTTCAAAGCGTTCAAGGACAACCGACAAGACAAATTGTAAACAAGACATGTTTTTTGTTTGTACTATGATTGGTTCCTATGTTGCATGGCAACTTGTGGGAAAGAGGCTGGACCACATCATGGGAATGTTGTTCTTGTGAGAGAGTAAAAGACTGATGTTATGTTCAAATGCTCTTTCTGTGAGTACGGACTTTGAGAGAAAGATGTGTTGTACAGTTATTAGCTATTAGCTCATGTATATAGCAACTAAGACAATAAAAGCCCTCTTAAGAGTGAAGCCTGCTATAGTGTTTGTTTCTTTAATTAAGCAGCCGTTTCACTAGGCATTGTTCCAGCAAACTGACACCTGTGTTGGAGTTTGCTTTGGTCCTTAGTTCCAGAAGAGACTGCATCTGCATCCAGTTGGTGCAAGAGACATCACCCAAAACAAATTTTTCTAACAACCTGTCCAGCTTCTTTTGGAAGATGTCCAGATAAGGAGATTGCTCCACCTCTTCAGGTCATTGGTTCCATTACCCAACCACTTTTACTGTCAAAAAGTTCTTTCTAATGTTCAATCAAAATCTACTTTCTGTCATTTAAAACCATTAGGCCTGGTCCTCCCCTCTGGGGCAGCAGGGAATCTCCATGCCTTGCCACATGGAGCTGGCACATTTCCATTCCCTTCCTGAGGAAGATGTTCTTGAAAGCATACTTTTTTGTTGCACTAGAAAAAATATTTTGATTAAAGGCATGTTTTTACAATCATCTCCCTCCGGAAGGAGAATGGAAGTGCTGCAACAACAAGTGGAAAGGCATGGAGAAAGCCACTACTCTCCCACTCCGTTTTGGCTTCATTTTCTCGCATGATAAGGCTCTACGATTCCCTGATTCGTTCCATCTATTCACCCATCTTTGGTGGTCTTTCACAGAGGTTGGATGAGCAATTTTTAGAAGTGTTGAAGTTGTCTTCCTGCATGGCAGAAGATGGGTTGGACCACATGGCCCCATCCTAGACCCTTCCAAGTCTAAGATGCTATGATTTTTCATATCCATTCTTCCATGTTTGGATGCATGGCCTTTAATCAGAGGTTGGATGGTTTCATACAGTAGTGGTTTAGTTGTGTCTTCCTGCATGGCAGAAGAACGTTATGTGATTAAATACATGGTTTAGAAGAAGGATAGAGATACAATGAAAATGTATAAGATTTTGTTAAGTCTTCATTGATGTTCATGTTGATGTTGGTGTAGCATGTAGTAATGGCTTGTAGGATGAATGGTTTTAATGAAGATCAATAAAATATTTTTAAAATCCAAATAACAACACTCAAGGATGAAATCAATGGGAAGCCGAAGCCCCTTCTCTTCCATTTCCCAGGCTGTTCTTAGAGCCTTGTTGAAGAAAGTGTTGCAAGTAAACCATGAAATTAAAGAGGACTTTGGATGCTCCAGTATCTTTTTGGATTAACCTCCTTCAGTTTACTTGTAAAAAAGACGAGAACTAAGAAAGTTATATTTTTGGACTACTGTTTCCCAAATCCCTGGGCCAAAAATGTTTAGTGGAGCACTCTAAGAGTTTCTGAAAGTTCGAAATAAGAAAATGCCAGCTCCATCTGGGAAGCCCTGTGTGTTCATTACCTATCTAGGGATGATTGTAAGGAGCCTGGGATAAAGGGATACCTTTGAATATGAAGCAAAAGGAACTGCAGCCACTTTCACAGATTCCAAAAAAAAAGTTAGAAGGAATTGACTGTAATTCTAGCAAATAAGGACATCCAGTAAATATCCATGTGGTTGTTAAAATGCCTTTTGATGTTGCACAGCGCATGAGGCAACACGCCAGCGTTTGGCACCAGATTTTCCACCTTCGTGACTGTAGTCAGCAGCTTGTGAGCTGGAAAAACACCTCTCCCTTTCTTAAAGAGCAAAGAGACACTGTAAACGTCTCTCAGATGAGGCTTTTATTCTTAGAAGAAGTCCCACTGTGTACAACACTGTATACCTCTCCACCATCCACACTAGTAGCAACCCTCTCTGAGGCACTTTAGCAAAGGCTCCATGAGGCCTGCTAGACCTTGCCTCTCCCTCTGTGCCACAAAGGACCCAGCCTCCCTCCTGAGTGGCTTCTCAGATTGGCAGCATCCTACAGGACTTAATTACAGCACTTGTTGACTATCTCTTCGTGTCACTTCCAGTTTAAATGCCTAATCATTATGGCTCACAGTAACCCTTTCATACCTGGTTACTATTAAAACCCTATTATTATATAACCCTATTATACTATTAAAAGAAGGTTGTCTCCTTGGAGAAACACCGATTCCGGTCCTGGTTGGGATGGTGGTCATCTGGACACTTGGTGCAGTGGTCAGCATCTGGAAGAACGAGGCCAAAGAAGTGGGCACTCAGCCACATTACACATCTGCCAAGTTACAACCACTTATAGCTTGCAATGTTGTAAATCAAGAAGGAAAAGAAAGATTCAAAGTGAGCCAGATTGTTTTATTTTTAACTCCCATATACCTCCAGAGTCACTTACCTTCCTGAGAGGAGACAGTCCCTTCCGCTCAGGTATTGCAGCCGTAGCAGCAAATGCCTTGGCAGACCCAGGACCACAACTTTCAACGCACCTCGAAGAAGGAAGAGCCTGAAGAAAAGAAACAAGTACAAAGGCAGTTCAGGTAACCAGCTGCTGGGGCTAGCTCTGTTGTAAGGGGTTTGATTTGGTGTTTTGTCCCAATGTGAAAGGAGCTATTTAAGCTGCTGGATCAAGAATAAAACAAATGACGAGAGGCATGTGAAACCTTGGTGAAAAGAAAATGGAGGGGTGACATTAAGACCCTCTTTAAATACCTGAAGAGAGAGGAAGAGTCAGTTCAGGTTGTCCTCCACAGTCTCAGAGGGTAGGAAATTCCAGGAGGGAAGATTTCGGTTGTACAGTGGTAAGAAGTTCTTGACTATGAATTCTTTTGGTAAATGGAACTGTTAGCCCAAGGTCTAGCCTCCCTTCACACCCCTCTTTTTGATATCAGTTTGATATTAAAGGAATGGTTTTTAATTTGGTGCTAAGATGTTGGGCAGTGTAATTTGGAAACTACAGATTTGCTACTATCACTACTTCCAGGGGAGATTGTTATCCCAAGGTCTGCTCCTTTGTAGTCCTCCTCTCTTCCTATATCAAATTTATATCAAAGGGATGTTTTAGGCAGGTTGCCAAGAAGGCACTTCCAATGCAGAAAAGTTGCCATGCCCTATAAGGACTTCTGGCTCAGCATGGGGGAAGCCAGAACACTTTGCCAGGATAGATCAATTGAGATTGGAATCTGCAGAATCCCTTCACTCATAGAAGTGATGGTGGCTGATAGACTTTTGGCTTACACATGGCCAGAAGTCCAAGATTACCTCCTGGGAATGAGACTACTTTATCCAGGGATATTCACAATGATTGTCCAGACGTTTACAGACTTCCAGTTCAATTCTTTGCTCCAAGGAACACTTTAATACCCAAACTGTCCTGGGATAGGCTTTGTCCTATAAGTATACCTGCTCCAGCACTACCAATTTGGTCTTGTTTTGAAGTCAGACAAACACTTTGTCTCTCACCTGACTCCTTAGCAACTGCTGGCCACCCCAGATTCACAGGGAGAGTGCTGAGCCACTTACCTCTCACAGAATCCCTGGATTGGACCTCTGCTTCTGAAATCAGGTAGAATATCATCCTCTGGAATCCTAAAAATCACTGTCTGCTATCAGCTTTTATATTGCTACCTCCTGTATGTGTGTGTGACTATGTGTTTTTGTGTGAAAGTTGATTTCCCCTACATTTGGAGCTTGCATTCTGCAGTTCTGTTTCTTGGAACCGGTATACACAGGCTAGATCCCAGCTTTTAGTCGCCCAAAGCTTTCTCAGTAACTTCATTTGAGCTAATAACCACCCCTATTAAATATTGGTTGTGGGTGCCCACTGGGACCTTGGTGTTTTGGGTAACAGAACCAGTGGCCTAGAGAGGGGTCGCTAGAGGTCTCTAAAAAGAGGCTGGACAGCTCCTGCTGAAGGTGCTTTAGCTAGAAGTCCAGCAGTGAGCAATGGGTTGGACTAGATGGCCTTTAGGGGACCTCTTCCAACTCTTGCATTCTATGATGAGAACACTTGACCCACTGGAACATATATGAGGTGGATAATGTTGTCCATCCAGAATTGGACAGTCCAGGAAAGTTACGCTGTTAATCCTATGCCTGTAATCATAGTCGTGTAAAGAAGATGATCCAGGAAGAAGGATTTTCTCTCCTCATGTGGTTGAGCCATTGTGGCCACACGACTGCATCCTGGTCAATGGTGAAACTGAGGCCTGGTTCCTCCTGACTTTCCAGACTCCCAAATTTCACCCGAATGACGGATCTGTTGGGGAAAAGCACCCAGTTTACAGTGTCAAAGTGGGCGGCCAGGTCTCCATTCTTGCCCAAGTGTTGGCCATGGAGGAATTGTAGGACTGGGGATTTCTCAGGAAGGCATGAAGCTGGGAGGAGAGAGGCAAGAGTAGGCATTAGAAAACAAGAGACTGAAGCTGGGCTCTCTCGTCCTCACCCCAGCAGAAGATCTTTCCCTCCAGAGCTGAAAGACCCCCACTGACTCTCTCTCTCTCTCATGAGTTTCTCCTCCATAAAAATGAGTGAAAACTGGAGATAGTGAAAGCAAGTGGCCAGAGGACACAGAACAAGATTTCTTCAGCCGTAGCACCCTAACTGTGGAACTCCTTGCCACAGGTAGTCAGCCAGGCTCAACCCATTTTGAGCATCCAACAGGCATGGATGTTTTGTAGAGAAGAAAAGCTCATATTCAAGTGGTGGTCTTGCCTTTTAGCAAGAGGGCTCTAGGCAATGCCGAAATCTTCCATCCAATCACCCTCCTAGCTTCCTGCCCATTTCATCTGAGAGCAGACTCTAGCAGGAGCGACAAGGGGATAGAAGAAGTGGAGACAAAGTGTGCAATAGTTTGTCTGCATCCTACCCTGTCTTAAATTCCCCCTGGGAGTAAGGCAGAAGCAGAGAAAACCACTGCAACCATGAGGATAGGGCATGGAACAATAGATGCAAGCAACAGGAAGAGAGATTCCACCTCAACATTAGGAGGGACTTCCTGACAGTAAGGGCTGTTCGACAGTGGAACACACTCCCTCAATGGAGATTGTGGTGGAGTCTCCTTCTCTGGAGGTCTTTAAATAATAAATAAAAATATTTTTTAAATTTTTATTCTGCTTTTTGCCAAGCAATCAAAGTGGCATACAACAGACTAAAATACATCCATATATATACACAGTAAACCCCCCCCCCATTATAACAAGATTAAACAGTATAAAACTAGAACTAACATTTTAAAATCCAGACAATAACCATGGGCCCAGTTCGATATAGTCTTATTTGTGGCCGAGTATTTTATTCCAGGAAGGCCTGCCGGAAGAGATCCGTTTTAATGGCTTTTTAAAAGTGCTCTAGATTGGTAATTTGACCGATCTCGTCCGGGAGGCCATTCCATAAGTTGGAAGTGGCTGCAGAAAATGTCCTCCGGGAGGTCGCTGTCAGCCTGGTCTTTAAGGGCTGTAGTAAGTTCCTCCCAGAAGACCTGAGTGTACAAGGTGGATTATATGGAAGGGGGTGAGCCCTTAGATAGGTTGGGCCCAAGCCATGTAGGGCTTGAAAGGTGATAACCAACACCTTGTACTGTGCCCGGAAACTAATAGGCAGCCAGTGGAGTGACTTCAGTATTGGTGTTATATTGGTGTTAAGCCAAAGCCCTAAATGGCTTGGGCCCAGGATACCTGAAGGACCGCCTCTCCCCATATATTCCGTCCCGCACCCTCAGAACATCTGGGCAGCAACTGGAGTTTCTGGACTAGGCACAAGGGTAGCCCCATGTAGCGTGCGTTGCAAAAATCAAGTCTTGAGGTTACCAGTGCATGTACTACAATTTCGAGGTCACCCCGTTCCAGGAAAGGGCACAGCTGGCATATTGGCCAAAGCTGATGACAGGCGCTCTTGACCGTCGCAGAGGCTACGTGGCCATGTCTCCTAGGGAGGGCTTTGATGAAAGGGGGTTGGACTGGATAGCCCTATGATTCTATGTGAAGGTTATCTGTGGGTAGGGTTGCCATAACCCTCCTGCCAGCGGGACATTCCCGGTTTTTCACCACTAGGGGGCGTCCCTGCACGGTTTCCTCGCAGTGTTGCCAATCTGGTGACTTTCACACCAAAATGGGTACTTTTCAGAGCCTTTGGTGTGATTTTGGTGGTTGGTTTTAATGGTAATTTTGAGAGTTGAAATAAGTTCCAATTATTTTTATTCAATTAGGGCTACATTTTATTGCCATATTAACATTACGGGGACTTTTCAGGGATTTTGACTGAATATTTGGTGAGATATGGGGTGGGGGGGATTTGGTGAGTTTTGGCCCAATGTTTGGGGAATGATCTTCGAGGCTTGTTGGCAACAGGAGGATGCCAGACTCAGGAAGAGGAGCTCCTCCTCTGTTTGGTCCCCAAGGCAGCAGAGGGGAGAGGGCCATTTCCTTTGGTACCGAGGCGAGGATGATGAGGAGGAGGAGGAAGAGGAGGAGGAGGAGGAAGAGGTGTGTGGCTATTTTCAATCTTTATTTTGCCCCTGTGTATTTTTTCTAACTTTGACTGCCAGGGCTCAATGCTCAGGAATTCTGGTGTCCGTGAGGCATTTAGCCTTCTCTGTCAGAGAGCTCTGGTGCCACAATAAACTACAATTCCCAGGATTCCATAGCACTGAGCCCTGGCAGTCCAAGCAGTGTATTTTGGACACAGATATCCTCCTTTTGTGAGTTAATGAATGAATCCAGTCCCTAGCCTTTCTATCTCTCTCACACACTGCAAGAGTAATAACTCACTTTGAGACTGCTTTAACTCAATGCTAGGGAATCCTGGGAATGCTAGTGTTTCGGAGACATTGAGACTTCTCTGTCAGAGATGGCTCTGAGGCCACAATAGACTACAATTCCCAGGATTCCCCAGCACTGAGCAGTCTCAAACTGGACCATTTCCTCAGTGTGGATTCACCTGGGGAGGAATTCTGGGCACTGCAGTTCAAGTACGTTTGGAGGGTTATGGGACTCCCTGCCAGAGATAGCTCTGGGGCCACAGTGTGCTACAATTCCCAGCATTCCCCAGCACTAACCCAGGACAGTTAAGTCACTCTCGAACTGGATTATTTCCTCAGTGTGGATGCACCTGGGGAGGAATTCTGGGCACTGCAGTTCAACTACGTTTGGAGGGTTATGGGACTCCCTGCCAGAGATAGCTCTGGGGCCACAGTGTACTACAATTCCCAGCATTCCCCAGCACTAACCCAGGAGAGTTAAGTCACTCTCGAACTGGATTATTTCCTCAGTGTGGAACTCTGGGCATTTCAGTCCAGCTATGTTTTATTTCTGCAGTGTATTTTGGACCAGAGACAAGGTGACCAGGCATCCTCCTCCTTTTCCAGGATATGTCCTCTTCTGTCAAATTTCAAAATGTCCTCCATTTTGATCATGCTTAAGAAACATGCATTTATATTTTAAAAAATTAAAAATCATCAATTTTTTTCATGTGTCCTCCATTTATTAAAACTGTGCCCTACATTTGAAAATGTTGTCCTACATTTGTCCTACATTCGTCCTGGTTTGGAGGTCCTGACTTATGGCAACCCTATCTGTGGGTCCTCCTCCACTCCTGTTGAGCTGGATGGGACCACCTTTTATCCCAAAAGAATTTGCTGTCACCACCCAATGATTAACCTATATACCCTAGCAATGCATTGGGTTGTTGCTGGGACTTTGACTAGTATTTGCAAACCTGGTAAGGAACTCGCCAAGCTAAGGTGCATGAAAAGGAGTGCAAAGATATTTTAAGGAAAACTTTATTCTAATTAAGGGCCGAAACAGACAGCCTGGAAGGAGCAGTGTTCAGTCTCTCTATGTGGCTTCTGGCTGCTTTGGGGGCATGCGTCATGTAAATGCCATGCCTCCAAGGGTTCAGAAGCTACTTTATTTGTCCTGTCTGTTTTAGACTGAAAGGAACATTAGAAAAAAGGAGGACCAAGTCGTCCTCCAGGCACAAACTTAAATTATAAATTGCAGATTATAGTCAAACCTTTAAAATAATCCAAAACCTGATGTCATAGAATCCTAGAGTTGGAAGAGAGCCCAAGGGCCATTCAGTCCACCCCCATTCTGCCATGCAGGAAGTCCCAATCAAAGTATCCCCACAGATGGCCATCCAGCCTCTGCTTAAAGACCTCCAAGGAGGGAGACCCCACTACTCTCCGAGGAAGGAGTGTGTTCCACCGTCACAGCTCTTACTGTGGGTTGGACTGGATGGCCCTTGTGGTCTCTTCCAACTCTAGGATTCTATGAACATGGGAGAAGTGGGCTTCTTGGTGCCTACTTTTCCCAGTCTCTGAAACTCCCTCCTTACTTAAAGGATCATATTTCTCTTCATGTAGGCCCAAAGAGAGGTTCAACTTCTGAAACCTGTTCTGGGAAACATGGCCATGTGTGACCAAAACTGTTTGGTTTTTCTTCCTAGTCAGATAAATTTGTGTGCAAGAGGAGAGGACATTACCTGCCACAGCTGAACCCTTTGATATTCTGACTGGCCACCTCTAGCTGATGGCAACATCCTCTTGGACCTGGATAAGCAGGCCACACTTAAGGCATGAGCCACAGTCTGGACCGTGCTGTAAATGTTGTAAGCATCCAGAGACAATGTCTTTTCAAGCACCTCTGGAGATGGCACATTCTCTGGTTCATGCCTCTCTTGCCACCTTTTCCAGCCTTTCACAAACAATTGTGTTGCAAATATGAACACTTAAATGCCTTCTCCAGGAACCGACCCATATCAGAGAAAACCTGCAGGAAACCATCATAGTTTGCCTCTTTGTGTGTTTTGATAAAGAAGGAAAAAACACTGTGGATGTTCTCATAAGAGATCTCTCTCTTGAACTAGACACTATACTTCTATTGATGCAGCCTAAAATTGCATTAGCCTTGTTAGCTGATGCATCACACTGTTGACTCATGTTCAACTTGTGGTCTACCTGGACTCCCAGATCCCTTTTAAATGTAGTCTCATTCATCCAGGTGTCCCCCATCCTATATCTGTTCATTTCATTTTTCTGTCCTAACTACAGTGCCTTACATTTCTGTGTTGAATTTCATTTTGTTAGCTTTGGCCCAGCTTTCTAGTCTATCCAGGTCATTCTGAATCTTGATCCTGTCCTCTGGGGTATTAGCTACTCCCCCTAATTTGGTGTCATCTGAAAATTTGATAAGGATACCCCCAATTCTGTCCTCCAGGTCATTGATAAAGATGTTGAACAGTACTGGGCCCAGGACAGAGCCCTGTGGCACCCCACTGGTCACTTCTTTCCAGGATGAAAAGGAGCCATTCTTGAGCACCCTTTGGGTTCGGATGGTCAACCAGTTACAAATCCATATAACAATTACCTTGTCTAGCACACAATTCACTAGCTTGCTTGCAAGAATGTCATGGAAAACCTTGTCAAAGGCCTTACTGAAATCAAGATATACTATATCCACAGCATTCCCTTCATCTACCAATCTGGTGATTTTATCAGAAAAAGAGATTAGATTTGTCTGGCATGACTTCTTTCTCTGAAACCCATGTTGACTTTTTGTGATTATGGCATTGCCATCTAGATGTTCACAGACTCTCTGTTTAATGATCTGCTCCAGAATCGTTCCTGGGATTGATGTCAGACTAACTGGACGATAATTGTTGGGATCCTCTTTCTTCCCCTTTTTGAAGATGGGGACAACGTTTGCCCTCTGCCAGTCTGCTGGGATTTTTCCTGTTTTCCAGGAGTTTTCAAAGATTATTGCCAATGGCTCCGATATTACATTTGCCAGTTCTTTTAATACCCTTGGATATAGTTCATCTGGTCCAGGATCTGCTTCGAATTGTAACATTTAACCTAGATCAGAAGCCTATAAACCGGCATAAAAAAAATAGTAGGTTTTACCCCGGGTTATCCCTTGATCCGAGATAGGAATCGCGGTATTTAAATGGGAACGTTTCGGCATCTGATTCGGGTTCCACAGGATGGGAGGAGCAGCGCTCAAGGGGCTGGCCTGGGGATGTCACCCTCTTTGGTTTCTTTCTGCATTGCTGGCGCCATTTTCTTCCATTCGCATAATAGCTTTTCCTCCAGTGGATTGCAACCTCCCCTCTGCTCCTCATTCATAGACCGATGTGTGAGGAGAGTCATTGAACACCATTTTAAACTATTCTTTCTTTTTCACCTCTGCCTGAGCACCAGAAGGGCTTTGGAGGACAGCCCAGAGATCAATGGGGCGGCCAAAGTGAATTTGGGGAACCGAGACTCTTTCCAGAGGAACTATGGGATGGTTGTGTTTGTTGTGTTTGTGAGACACTTATCCTCCTCTGCCAGAGAGTGCTGGTGCCATAATAAACTACCATTCCCAGGATTCCCTAGCACTGAGTTATGGCAGTTAATATGGGGAGACACAGAAGAGGACGAACAAGCGCCTCCTGATTGGCTCTTTAAAAAAAAACTGCAAAATTTATAACGAATTAAAAACGGCCAGGTAGTGGGGACGCAGGTACAGGCTACATCGGTGTATGTTACTCCGAATTAATGTAACGTTATGATGACGTCGCTTTGATTGACAGCCGAAACAAGTGAATGTGAACGAAAAAGTAACAAAACTGGTTTAAATATACACTGATTCATCCTTAAATGGGAACGAAACAGGGTCAATTGCAGCGAATTAAAATAAAACGTTACATAAATGGGAACGATACAAATAAAGCGATTTGAAAAGCGGGATAACACTCGCTTTATTTTGAATCGCTTTAAAACGAACCGCTGTATTTAAATTTATTTTAAATCGCAAGTGGGAACACCCCCTGGGAAGCCCTTTCTCCTCTCCAAAGTTAGCCTGAGTTGAACTCTGAAGTTTCCTGACAAGAACATGGCGTGCCAACTGTGTGGCATCTGTGTAAACATGTTGTTCTCTTGCTGGGCCCTTTGAGCATGGAATTGAACAGAGACACCAAGGAATTGTGGTGATTTTATTTTATTTTTTGCAGTTTACAATGATCAGAATCACAGTACTTTATCTGTTGTCTTCCCAAACCTCCAAGGATTTCCTCACAGAGAAACAGAGAGCTTTGAGAGCTATTTTGCAAAGCACAGCCTGGAAGGACTTGGCTCATAAATGCTTCCTCTGTGCGACAGAGACTCTACTTTGGGCACGCTCTGCGTTTTGATGTAAGTCCCATCATCCCCTTCAGAAAGTGGGAAGCCTTCACTAGCTTGGCACATTCTGTCTTTGGAAATCCACAGACCTTTTGGTCTTGGAAAAGGAGCTTGTTTTTCTAGTTACTCCTCCAGTTACTCCTCTGATCTGATGAGAAATCATGAGGGCAGAAGGCACCAGGCACTCCATGCTTCTCCTTCTCTTGATGCTGTGCCCACCACTCTTCATGGCTGGCATTGTAGGGATGCCCAAATGTCCCTCGATGTTGATCAGGGAAAATGACGAAGTGTTTAACTACTACAGACCCGGAGATCATGTCATTGGAGGAGTTGTCTCTGCAACTCAGGCTTTTTTCCATTTGCACAGCTTCAACAAGACCCCCGCTAGCAGATTGTTCTGGTAAGTCCTGAGGTGGCCAAGGGAGAATCAGGGCACAAATGCATGTTTCCCCCAAATGCATTTGTTTCCAAACTCCATCTGGACTCTGGGCTGCTGGAGGGGGGGCTAGATAGGTCTTCCACTTTGCTCTTCTTAGTTAAATAATAATAATAATAAACATTTTATTTGTATACCGCCCTTCCGTAAGATCAGTTGTCCTCAGAGTTTACCTTTTGGAAAGTTAAAGATTGCAGGTTGGTTATGACAGAAGATAAAATGAAGCCCCTCAGCCATTCCTTTAATGCTGCAATTTTGGAAAGGAAGGCGAAACCTCCCTTAGGCTTGTACACTTGCTGGGTTTGTAGTCAGGGTTGGCAAAGCTCAGGGCCATGCCACTTTCCTGGGGTCATCTCCAGGTGGGAGGCATGGGTGCAAATCTTCCACTTTGGGGCTCTCAGCTGCAGGAGAGAAGGAAGGCTCTGCATGCGACTCTTCAGCTCAGACAGTAAAGTGGCAGGTAGCTACAACTGGCAAGGATCCCATGATTTGTGGCTGCACTTTGCGAAGACTCTCCGCGAGGGACAGTGTAATTACTTAGATCGCTCCCTCCTTCCCCCTCTGGCTGTTCTGCTCTGGATGGAGGCTAGGAGAAAGGACCTCGAGAGGTTGGAGAGTTGGGCCAAAACTAACAAGATGTCAGCCCCATGTGCCTGGTTCTGTCATGAGGTGATGTTCATAGAGGTGTTGATATACATGCTGTTGATATATAAGATGATATACCGATATAATGTCACATTCACAGGGTGGACTATTGGGAGGATGGTTAGGGGAAATATCAAAGTGTTTTGTATAATCATAAGTGCATTCTGAGCATGGGAACGAAAAGCAGGGCAAATGATACAGAGTAAAGATTTATAGTTTCATGACCCTGCCTTTCCTGGAAGAGGATCTAGGTATCCTCCTTCCTCTCTAAGGGCGACTGAAGGAGAAGGGGGACTTGAAAGGTTGCTTTGATTGGGATCAAAGGCTGGAGATCGCGGCTGGGCGGGTGGATGATGGGAACCTTTAGAATACGATTTTGGGAACGGACCTTCAGTTCTGACGAAAACCTGAAATGGGTAACTGCTGTCTTAATATTAGAAATAAAACTTTTGTTTACTAGCACACATAGATGTTTTCTTGGTTACTGGGGACCAAACTAACAGATCCTGATGCAAAATGAATGTCAGCCATCAAAAATGTAAGGTTCTTATCCCCCCAAAAAAGTACAGAAGTGAACATATTCAGAAAGATATTTATCTTGGTTCAATTGTATTGTTCGTACATATAGTTTGCCAAATGTCATAAGTTACTTAGATATGGATCCAGGTGAAGAAATGTTGAAACGGAGACAATAGTTTCTGGGATTGACTGTTCTGTTTGTTTTTACAACTGTTTATGTTGCAACCAGATTGAACCCATCTTCATTTGTCTTGGATGGAGGTTGCAGCAATTTTGGACCTCAGTATGAATAAATAATAATAAATATTTTTTTATTTATATACCGCTTTTCTAAAAATCAAAGCTATTAACAGCATATGCAAATACAATCTAAAACCATCAAAATACAAAACATCATACAAAACATCAAAAACAATCACTACAACAATAAAACCACATCTCGTGCCAGCTCAACAGTGCTGACGAGGGTGGGGAGGATATCGGGAGTCAGGAGTCAGGGCTATGCCTGCTCGAAAAGGTGTGTTTTTAACCCCTTCTTAAATTGGTTCAGTGAGGTGGCCGAGCGGAGCTCATCGGGAAGCGAGTTCCAGAGATTGGGGGCCGAGGTAGAGAAGGCCCTCCTGGTGGTAGTAACTAATCTGACCTCCGGAACTCTTAATAATTGCTTCCCGGTTGATCTGAGTATGCGGGGCGGATTGTACAGAGAGAGGCGGTCCTCCAAGTACCCTGGGCCCAAGCCATTTAGGGCTTTATAGGTAATAACCAACACCTTGTATTGCGCCCGGAAGCGAATAGGCAGCCAGTGAAGGTCTTTAAGGACCGATGTTATGTGGCTGGTCCTAGGTGTATTAGTGACCAGTCTTGCCGCCATATTCTGCACCAATTGCAGCTTCCGGGTATGGTACAAGGGTTGCCCCATGTAGAGCGCATTGCAGAAATCCAATCGAGAGGTTACCAGAGCATGTACTACCGTTTCAAGGTCCCCCCGGCTCAGGTAGGGACGCAGCTGGCGTATCAGCCTAAGCTGATAACAGGTGTCCTGACTGTCGCATCCACCTGAGATGTAAGGTGGAGTGACGAATCAAGGAGCACCCCCAGACTGCGTACAGTGTCCTTCACAAGAAGCGTGATCCCATTCAGGGCAGGTGGAACCACCGCCATCCCTGGGCCAGGGGAACCTATCACGAGTACTTCCGTTTTCTCTGGATTCAGGCTGAGTCTGTTTTCCCTCATCCAGCCCATTACCGCCTCCAGAAAGGCAACGAGAGGAGAGATGCCATCCTTGGTCACTGAATCAGTCAGAGACATAGAGAAGACTATTTGGGTGTCATCAGCGTACTGATAACCCCGCGCCCCATGCCTCCGGATGATCTCTCCCAGCGGTTTCATGTAAATGTTAAAAAGCATGGGAGACAGAATGGCTCCTTGAGGGACCCCAGATGTAAGGGCCCTCTTGTCGGAGCACACGTCCCCCAGCTGCACCATCTGGAACCTCCCAGAGAGATAGGATCAGAACCACTGGAGCGCAGTGCCTCCAATTCCCAGCTCCACTAGGCACTCCAGAAGGATACCATGGTCAATGGTATCGAAAGCCGCTGAGATGTCCAAGAGCACTAACAGGGACACGCTACCCCTGTCCATGCCCAGACGGAGATCATTGACCAGGGAGACCATAGCAGTCTCAACCCCATAACCTGCCCGAAAGCCGGTTTGAAATGGGTCTAGATAATCCGTTTCATCCAAGATCGATTGAAGCTGGATTGCTGAACGATTAGACATCTACAAAACTGTTGTGATTAAGATATTTCTTATTGATTATCTACCCATGTTTTGTATTGTTGGATATTATATTATGGAATTTAGATATATTTGTACAATAAAATGTATGATTCTGACGGTAAGATATAATGTATATAATTTAGGATGATGAGATATAATCAGGAGCGCTGGTGGCGCAGTGGTTTAGTGCCTCTACTGCAGACACTCACTCAAATGGTGAAAGGTCTGGAAACCATGCCCTATGAGGAACGCCTTAGGGAGCTGGGGATGTTTAGCCTGGAGAAAAGAAGGTTAAGAGGTGATATGATAGTCCTATTTAAATATTTGAAGGGATGTCATATTGAGGAGGGAGCAAGCTTGTTTTCTGCTGCTCCAGAGACTAGGACCCGGAGCAATGGATGCAAGCTGCAGGAAAAGAGATTCCACCTCAACATTAGGAGCAACTTCCTGACAGTAAGGGCTGAACAGACTTCCTCGGAATGTAGTGGATTCTCCCTCCCGTCCTTCAAACGGAGGCTGGATGGCCATCTGTTGGGGATGCTTTGATTGGGATTTCCTGCATGGCAGGGGGTTGGACTGGATGGCCCCTGTGGTCTCTTCCAACTCTATGATTCTATGATTCTATGAAAACCATAAGGTTGCGAGTTCAATACCAGCCAAAGGGCTCAAGCTCGACTCTGGCATGCATCCTTTTGAGGTGGCTAAAATGAGCACCCAGATTGTTGGGGGCAATTAGCTTACACTTTGTAAACTGCTTTAGGAGTGCTTAAGTGCACTGATAAGTGGTATAGAAATGTACTTGATATTGCTATTGCTATATAATTTTCACTGGGTGCAGAGATGAGGATTGGATTGACACATGTCTTTTGACAGGAAAGGAAACACATTGTACTGGCACACCCTTTCCTTCATGTTCGCCACCCAAGAGATCAACCAGGATCCCAGACTCTTACCCAATATCACCTTGGGGTACAATGTCCACGAGAGCTATTTTGAGGCCAGGATGACTTCGGACACATTGGTGGACCTCCTCTCGGCAGCCCCGGCCAGTATTCCCAATTACTCCTGTGGACAGAAGAATAGGCTCTTGGCGGTCCTTGAAGGAATGGACTCCGAAAATGCCCTCTGGATGTCAGCCGTGCTGGGCATCTACAAAGTGCCCCAGGTGAGGATGGAGAGGGGATGGAGGAGGGCCTGGAGGCAGTCCCACTTCTCAGTCTCCACAAAGGACTAAAAGGGGGACATTGGCTGCAGTGGTGTCTCTAGGGTTGGGTCATCCAGTGTGGTAACTCATAGTGTCCCACTCCCCATTGATCTCATTCCATACAACATCATTGATCATAGAATCATAGAATCATAGAATCGTAGAGTTGGAAGAGACCACTAGGGCCATCCAGTCCAACCCCCTGCCATGCAGGAAATCCAATTCAAAGCATCCCTGACAGATGGCCATCCAGCCTTTGTTTAAAGACCTCCAAGGAAGGAGACTCTATCACCCTCCGAGGAAGTGCATTCCACTGTCGAACAGCCCTTACTGTCAGGACGTTCCTCCTAATGTTCAGGTGGAATCTCTTTTCCTGTAGCTTGCATCCATTGTTCCGGGTCCTGTTCTCTGGAGCAGAAGAAAACAAGCTTGCTCCCTCCTCAATATGACATCCTTTCAAATATTTAAACAGGGCTATCATATCACCTCTTAACCTTCTTTTCTCCAGGCTAAACATCCCCAGCTCCCTAAGTCGTTCCTCATAGGGCATGGTCTCCAGACCCTTCACCATTTTTGTCGCCCTCCTCTGGACACGCTCCAGTTTCTCAATGTCCTTTTTGAATTGTGGTGCCCAGAACTGGACACAATATTCTAGGTGGGGCCTGACCAGAGCAGAATACAGTGGCACTATTACTTCTCTTGATCTAGACACTATACTTCTATTGATGCAGCCTAAAATAGCATTGGCCTTTTTAGCTGCCGCATCACACTGTTCACTCATGTTCAACTTGTGGTCTACTTGGACTCCTAGATCCCTTTCACACGTAGTTTCATTCAGCCAGGTGTCACCCATCCTATATCTGTGCATTTTATTTTTCCGCCCTAAGTGCAGTACCTTACATTTCTCTGTGTTGAATTTCATTTTGTTAGCTTTGGCCCAGCTTTCTAGTCTATTCAGGTCATTTTGAATCTTGATCCTGTCCTCTGGGGTATTAGCTATTCCCCCTAATTTGGTGTCATCTGCAAATTTGATAAGTATGCTCCCAATTCTGTCATCCAGGTCATTGATAAAGATGTTGAATAGCCCTGGGCCCAGGACAGAGCCCTGTGGGACCCCACTGGTCACTTCTCTCCAGGATGAAAAGGAGCCATTGTTGAGCACCCTTTGGGTTCGGCCGGTCAACCAATTACAGATCCATTTAACAGTTGCCTTGTCTAGCCCACATTTTACAAGCTTGTTTGCAAGAATATCATGGGAAACCTTGTCAAAGGCCTTACTGAAATCAAGATATACTATATCCACAGCATTCCCTTCATCTACCAAGCTGGTAATTTTATCAAAGAAAGAGATTAGATTTGTCTGGCATGACTTGTTTCTCTGAAACCCATGTTGACTTTTTGTGATTATGGCATTGCCTTCTAGATGTTCACAGACTCTCTGTTTAATGATCTGCTCCAGAATCTTTCGTGGTATTGATGTCAGACTAACTGGAGGATAATTGTTGGGATCCTCTTTCTTCCCCTTTTTGAAGATGGGGACAACGTTTGCCCTCCTCCAGTCGGCTGGGATCTCTCCTGTTTTCCAGGAGTTTTCAAAGATTATTGCCAATGGCTCCAATATTACTTTTGCCAGTTCTTTTAATACCCTTGGATGGAGTTCATCTGGTCCCGGAGACTTAAATTCATTTAGATTAACAAGGTGTTCCTCTACTATCTCTTTACTTATTCTGTGCTGAAATTCCCCTATTCTGTCCTCTGCTCCATTATCCTCAGGTTGAGCACCCTTTTCCTTTTCTGAGAAGACTGAGGCAAAGAAGGTGTTGAGTAATTCTGCCTTTTCTCTATCTCCTGTTAGCATTTTGCCATCTTCTCCACGCAGTGGCCCTACCGTTTCCTTCTTCTTCCTCTTGCTGCGGACATATCCAAAAAAGCCCTTTTTATTGTTCTTAACCTCTCTAGCAAGCCTGAGTTCATTCTGCGCTTTAGCTTTTCTGACTTTACCCTACAAATGCCTGCTATTTCTTTGAATTCCTCTTTGTTTGATTTCCCCCTTTTTCCATTTCTTATACATCTTCCGTTTCAAACTTAGCTCAGTTGAAAGTTCCTTAGTCATCCATCCTGGTTTCTTGAGACACCTCCCGTTTTTCTTTCTCACTGGAACTGTTTGAAATTGTGCCTTCAGTATCTCTCTTTTGAGAAACTCCCATCCATCCTGAACTCCTTTATCTTTTAGTATTTCTGACCATGGAATCGCCCTCAATACTTCTCTAAGTTTACTGAAATTCGCTCTCATAAAGTCTAGGATGCGTGTCTGACTCTGCCTGGCTTCTCCTTTCCACTGTATTACAAACTCCAGGAGAATCCTTAGAAATGGGTTTTGTTTTTTTTACTAAGTTTACCCATAAATCACAGTTCCTGTATATTACTGAATGTAATGGCAATAGTTGTGCCATAAACAACTAGCACAATAGAAATTGTTCCTTTAAATTACAATATCAAATGCACAGCCAAAATATATTTGTATGTACATAGTTACATGTGGTTAGAGAAAATTTGGTAAGATGTAATGTTTTTTAAAATTTTTATTGAAAACAAACATCGAACATAAACAAATACATTGACATTTACTAACATTAAACATTTAAACATAAAGAAATTAACATTAAAACCATAAGACAAAGACAGGTCACGTTTCCACATTGAAAGTCCACATATATCTTGAATATTGTAGCTTCTTAAATCAAACAAATAGTGGCTTCCACAAAGTAAATGCATTTCTTTATATAATTAAGTACAATATATCTCCTAAATAGAAATCTATAAGTAAAAGAATATCATTAAGGAATTGTGTTTAGTACATAATACAATTTTTGGCTAATTTTTTCCCCTGAATCTTTTTAGGCAATCCCATCCTTTCTCTGTCTCTTCCTTATTCAAATCTTTTAGAGATGCCATCAATATATCCACTGCTTCATTTAATTTATGCATCCATTCTTCTTCTGTTGGGGCCTTTTTTGCTTCCAATAACTGGCATAAACAATTCTAGCTACAGTACTCCTATACTGTATAAAATAATGTGTCTATATTTCCTTTCTATTTCTTTTTCTAGCATACCTGTCATATTTAATAATAATAATAATAATAATAATAATAATAATAATAATGGACTAAATAGAGTAGTAATGCATAGTATCTTGGAGATGAGAGTGTGTATTTCCCCCAATACTTTGCAGCCTCTCTAGATCTCCAGCCAAGGTGGAGGAAAGTCCCTCGATGATTGTTGCATTTCCAACACTTTCCGCTTCTAGCCTTGTACATTTTATTTCATTTCTTTGGGGACAGGGACCAACGATGCATCCTTTTAATATAATTTCCTTTGTAATTTGGGCAGAGCGTGAATGAATCAGAATCACGCCAGGATTTCTCCCAGAGATCGATTTCCATCGTATCTTCTGTGTCCTGAGCCCACTAAAACATACAGTGTTTTATATTTTCAGCTTCTAAATCGCTTTGTTTCAATAACCTATAATATTTTGAAATGTGTCTCTTTTTTGTCAACAATTATAGTATCTAATTCGTTGTTCTCATTTGCAAAATCATATTGCTTTTTTAAAAATCAATTCTGTATCTTTCAAGTATTTGTCTATAAAATAAACCAGTTCTTATTGGTTTCATTTTCTAGTTTCTCGCTTGGTTTCAGTATTAAAGCGTTTCCTTCTAGTGTTAACAATTCTCTGGCCATCAACTTTTGTTCTTTTGTAAGAAGCTTCCTGAATAGAAACCCAAAGTGGTCTTTGTCTATAGAATTGTCTTTTAATTTTAACCCAGACTTTAAATAATGAGTTTCGTATAAAACGATGACAAAAATCAGTGTTAACTTTATGTTTACCATACCACAAAAATGCATGAAACCCAAATCTCATTTTAGTGCTTTCCAGTTCTAACAACTTATCATTTTCAATAAAATCCGTTCTTCAAACCACTGAAGGAACGGCGCATAATAATACAGCTTTAAATTGGGTAAATTGCAGCCACCTTTTCTTTTTTCCTCCGCTAACAATTTCCATCTAATTCTTGCTTTTTTACCTTGCCATATAAAGTTAGCTAATAATTTTTGCCATTTCTCAAAACAAGATTCTTTCGTGAATATCAATAAATTTTGAAATAAGTGAAGAAATTTAGGCAAAAAAGTCATTTTCAAGATTTCAATTCTTCCCAAAAAGGAAAATGGCATCTGTGACCATTTTGATGATGTTTTAAAAGAACATATATATATCTTTAACAAATTAAATCATAAAACCCTGAGATTCCTTCTCCTCCCACGGAGCCTTGCCCTCTCAGTCTCACACCTAGTTGTTCGCCTGCGCTTCTTGAAGGGATGCAGGTCAACTCCATTCCTGCCATAAAGCAGGTGTTCGGGGAGCAGTGCTGTGACCCTTAGGATATCTCCGGGTGTGGTCTATACACCCCATACCTTCTTAGTGATGCTGCAAGTCCCTCCCTCCCTTCTTTAAATCCTTCCTTCTTTATTTCCTTCCTTTCTTCTTTCCATGCTCTCTCTTTCCCTCCCTTAAGGAGGTCCCCCACACCTCCTTAGTGATGTCCTTCCTTCCTTCCTTCCTTGAATCCTTCCTTCCTTATTTCCTCCGTTTTTTCTGGCCTCCTTCATCCACCTAGTGATACTCTTGGGTTGGCTTCCCAAAGGGAGATCAGAGAAAGAGGGGAGAAGGAAAGAGGTGCCACTACTCCTAAGTCACACCTTCGACCTTTTAGGCTGCATCAATAGAGGTATAGTGTCTAGATCAAGGGAAGTAATAGTGCCACTCTATTCTGCTCTGGTCAGGCCCCACCTGGAGTACTGTGTCCAGTTTTGGGCACCACAATTCAAAAGGACATTGAGAAACTGGAGTGTGTCCAAAGGAGGGGGACTAAAATGGTGAAGGGTCCGGAAACCATGCCCTACGAGGAAAGACTTAGGGAGCTGGGGATGTTTAGATGGAGAAGAGAAGGTTGAGAGATGATATGATAGCCCTGTTTAAACATTTGAAGGGATGTCATGTTGAGGGTGGAACAATGTTGTTTTGTGCTCCTCTGGAGAACTGGACCTTGAACAATGGATGCAAGCTACAGGAAAAGAGATTCCACCTCAACATTAGGAGGAACCTCCTGACCGTAAGGGTTAGGTTTAGGGTTATTCAGTAAAGGCTGTTCGACAGTGGAACACACTCCCTCAATGGAGGTTTTGGTGGAGTCTCCTTCTTAGGAAGTCTTTAAACAGAGGCTGGATGGCCATCTGTCAATGGGGATGCTTTGATTGAGAGTTCCTGCATGGCAAAATGCGGTTGGACTGGATGGCCCTTGGGGTCTCTTCCAACTCTATGATTCTATGATTCTTTTACTCTTCCTAGTTCCTCATTGTCTAGTTTGAATGTGTGTTGGTTCTCTGTGGTCTGTTTTCTTTATGTAAACCTGCCTTTGCACTTCCTTCCTTGAGCTTTCTTAGTAGTAGTTCCAGGTCTAGGACATTTTCTGCTAGTATTATGGTGCCACCTGCATTATAGTGGATATTCATTCCTCCTATTTTCACTCCTCCTCCTTCTTCTGTGTCCAAGCCTGCTTTTCGTATAATATAGTCTGCATACAAGCTGAACAGGGAGCCTTTTCTGACTCCTTTTCCAACTGGGAACCCTTCTGTTTCTCTGTATTCTGTCCTGACAGTAGCCTCTTGTCCTGAGTACAGATTCCTCATTAGGACTAGATCATCATCTAGACTGTAGAAGGAATGATTGGAAATGTATACAGAAGAGGAAATTGTTTTTAAAAAAACAAGAACAATTATAACATGGGCCCAAAAGTGCAGAAAAAATATAGAACTAGCACAATGGGGAAAATCTTGGAACTTGCAAATGAGATGCACCTTGAGCCAGAATGTAAGAGAAGGTTACCATAAAATAATCTCTTGGTGGTATTTAACACCTGAGACATTAAGCGGGATGAATGGGAGGGGAATCCTGTATGCTGGAAATGCTTGAAGGAGGTGAGGACATTGTTCCAGATGAGGAGGACATGTGGTATAGCAAATCAATACTGGAAACAAATGATCAATAAGGTTAATGACCTGGGCCCAGTGTTATTCAACATCTTTATCAATGACCTGGATGACAGAATTGGGAGCATACTTATCAAATTTGCAGATGACACCAAATTAGGGGGAATAGTTAATACTCCAGAGGACAGGATCAAGATTCAAAATGATCTGAATAGACTAGAAAGCTGGGCCAAAGCTAACAAAATGAAATTCAACACGGAGAAATGTAAGGTACTGCACTTAGGGCAGAAAAATGAAATGCACAGATATAGGATGGGTGACACCTGGCTGAATGAAACTACGTGTGAAAGGGATCTAGGAGTCCAAGTAGACCACAAGTTGAACATGAGTCAACAGTGTGATGCGGCAGCTAAAAAGGCCAATGCAATTCTAGGCTGCATCAATAAAAGTATAGTGTCTAGATCAAGAGAAGTAAGAGTGCCACTGTATTCTGCTCTGGTCTGGCCCCACCTGGAATACTGTGTCCAGTTCTGGGCACCACAATTCAAAAAGGACATTGAGAAACTGGAGCCATGTGTCCAAAGGAGGGCGACTAAAATGGTGAAAGGTCTGGAAACCTTGCCCTATGAGGAACGACTCAGGAAGCTGGGGATGTTTAGCCTGGAGAAGAGAAGGTTAAGAGGTGATATGATAGCCCTGTTTAAATATTTGAAGGGATGTCATATTGAGGAGGGAGCAAGCTTGTTTCCTGCTGCTACAGAGACTAGAACGCAGAACAATGGATACAAACTGCAGGAAAGGAGATTCCAGCTCAACATTAGGAGGAACTTCCCGACAGTAAGGGCTGTTCAACAGTGAAGCAAACTCCCTCGGAGTGTAGTGGAGTCTCCTTCCTTGGAGGTCTTTAAGCAGAGGCTAGATGGCCATCTGTTGGGGATGCTTTGATTTGGATTTCCTGCATGGCAGAATGGGGTTGGACTGGATGGCCCTTGTGGTCTCTTCCAACTCTATGATTCTATGATTCTATGATTCTAATGAGATTTGTGGGATATAGTTGGAATTTAACCCAGAAAGTATGCTACTTGTTTTTTAAAAAAGAATGAGGCAGAGGAAAAAGAAGGAAAGGTAATCTTTTCTATGCTTACAGCTGCAAGATTACTTTTTGCACAATGTTGGAAAATTGAAAAATACCGACAAGTGGAAGAATGGCAAATATTATTTGATACAATAGAAATGGAGATGTTGTCAAAAAATTAACTTACAATTTAAATTTAGAGATGGATAACACCTGAAGGAGAGAGAGAGAGAGAGAGAGAGAGAGAGAGAGAGAGAGAGTCAGAAAAATGGGGGAGGTTTAAGTGTATTTAGAAAGAATCCAGAAAACAAGAAAGAAGAAAATAAGAGGCTTCAAAATTAAGATCGGGGTTGAAGTCAAGACAGATATCACAAAGTTTTAAGAGATAAGTTCAAGATCTAAGTAACAGAAGGACAAAAAGATTAAAGCTTTCGGAAAGAAGGCGCAGCAATGAGAAGATGTAGAGTAGGCAGAAGTGAAAGACTAATAAGATTGATTGGAAGGAACATGACAAACTAGAATACCCCAAAACGGACAGCCTTAGAAAGTAACAAATGGATTAGTTAAAAGAGGAATGTTTGGAGATAAAACAGTCGTTTAAAAAGAAGAACATTGTATTGTAGTTGTAGATGTATATAATAGACGTCTAAGATTGATATATGTAGAGTTTGTGTATATATGCAAATTTTAAAATGGAAATAAAAACTATTAAAAAAACCAAAAACAAAACACAATCACCTGCCTTTTCTTTTCCCTGTTTAGGTCAATTACGCTTTTGTTTCCCGCTCTCTGGAGGATGACCTTCTGTCCCCCTTTTTCTACCGGACGGCCCCAAGGGAGGAAGCCCTGTATCCAGGGATGGTCCAGCTGCTCCTCCATTTTGGGTGGACGTGGATCAGTCTCTTTGTTATAGACAATGACAACGGAGAAAGGTTTCTGAACAACTTGATGCCCCTACTTGACAGGAATGCAATCTGTGTTGCCTTCTCACAACGAATCCCAGACATATCAAAGCACGTGACAAAGATGAATATTCAACTACTTGAATGGAAAGGGGTCAACATATTCCTTTACTTTGCAGAGACTAGCTCCTTTGCTGATGGGATCATCGTTATTCAAAACATATTTAGAGCACGGCGAATATCCCTGGCTGGGAAAGTGTTGGTCACCACTGCCATGTGGGACCTGGCCTTGCAGCTGAAGTACAGTGATATCTCTTCCCAGACCTTCCACAGCCTTTTTTCCTTCCTTCCACAGACTCACAAAGAGACAAACTATGATGATTTGCCATGGATTATCCCTGCTATGGCTCAGTTCCTGGAAAAGGCCTTCAACTGTTCATATTCGCAGCACACATTGTCTGTGAAAGGCTGGAAGAGATGCCAAGAGAGGGAGGATCCGGAGAGTATGGCATCTCCAGAGATGCTTGAAAAGACTCTCTCTCTGGACACCTACAATATTTACACCACCGTCCAGGCTGTGGCCCATGCCTTAAATGCAGCTTACTCCTCCAGGTCCAAGAGGATATCGGCTAGTGGTGGCTGGACAAAATATCAAAGGGTCCAGCCATGGCAGGTAATGCCCTCTCCTCATGCACACAAATGATTAGCCAAATAGTTTGGGGCACTCTCTGCCAGATTTCTTGGAGTGAGTTTCAAAGGTGGGGACAGTGGCATCTTTAGGGGAGTGTGAGGAGTGTGGACCACCTCAGAGGAAGGGTGACACCTGGTCCAGTCCTACTCCCACCCCTCCCAGCTTCTCTGATGCTTTCCTTGTGTGAGATCGCCAAGGCACTGGAAAAGAAGAAGGGGCAGCACACATACCTCCTGGACCCTCCCTCTGCAACCCTTGTCCATCTTTCCCATCTGGTCCCTGGTCTTCCTGGGTGGGCATTTGGTTGGCATTTGGGTGGGAGGTGGCTGGGCAGCCCAGGAGGAGAAAAGGGGTACAAGACAACAGGTGACGCCAATGCTAGGGATGCCATTTGGTGGAGGCACTCTTTGGGCACCTGGATGGATGGGAAAAGCCAGAAAGTCCATGGTGTTGCTGCTGTCCTTTGCAAATTCCTTTTTGAGGCCTAAATGATATTTTTCCCATGCTGATGGATTCCCAGGGAACACTCAGAATTTACATGTATATATTTTTATCCTCATTCCCTGGTTCAGTAGAAATTAACCCAGCGTTTTCCAAAAGGAAACATATCCCTCTCTATGGCAGGCTGTTTCTGTTGTCCTGAAGAGAGCCAAAATGGTTGATGCCAAAAGAGAGAGAGACTGTCCCCAGTAAACCAGCTTCACTCAAGTGCGGAAAAGAGAAACTTGTGCAAGGAAAGGAAAGGAAAGAGGAAAGAAAAATCAACTTTTTGTGCCATGGGCACAAGCCCCATTACTTCTAATGGGGCTCCGGCATACGCAGTATTTCCCTTACGCGGGGGTGGGGGGTCTGGAACGGATCCCTTGCGTAAGGGAAGGGCCCACTGTACTTTAAGTGGGGAAAATGATGAAAAAAGTGAATGTCTGTAATGGGTTTCAATGACAATTGTGACGTGGAGAGTATTTTCCTATATTAACTGTAATAAATAAGTATGTTGAGTAAAACTTATATGAAGAAATACCCTTTAAAAACTTTTTAAAACAATCCTAAAATACAATGTTACATCACTTAAAATGGAGGAATTTTGAATATCAAAATCCAGGCAGAGCAGCTCTGTTGGGGCCATCCACCGGAAGCTGAAGACCGACTGAGGCAGCCTGGCTTCCTATGGCAGGGAGTCCCACCGTTTGGGTGCCACTTCTCAGAAAGCCCTGCTCTGTGTCTTCTGACCTCCTCCTTCCACCATCTCCAGTTTTCATGGAGGAGAATTTCACAAGAGAAAGTCTTCCAGCTTGGGAGAGAAAGATCTCCTAAGGATAGGTGAGGATTAGACCACCAAGTTTAATCTCCCGTACTTTCCTCTCTCCTCCCAGCTTCATCCCTTCCTGGGAAGCCCCCAGCCCTACAATTTCTCCATGGACGACAGAGTGCGATTGGGCAAGAACGGAGACCTGGCAGCCCACTTCGACATTGTGAACTGGGTGCTTTTCCCCAACAGATCCGTCGTTAGGATGAAATTTGGGAGTCTGGAAAGTCAGGAGGAACCAGGCCGCAAGTTCGACCAGGAGGCCATCATTTGGCCTGAACAGCTCAACCAGGTGAGGATAGAAAATCTTTCTTCCCAGATCATCTCCTTTAGATGGTTATGATTGTTGATGCAGATTTAACAGTGAAATTATACTGAGAATGTCCTCATTAGGGTTGGACCACTCAAACATTATCCACTCTGCCTACATTTTAGTGGGTTGGGTGTTCTCATCATAGAGTTGGAAGAGGTCCCCTCAAGTCCATCCAGTCCAACCCCAGGTGAGTTCAGGATCTCCATCTAAAGCATCTCCAGCAGGGAGCTCTCCAGCCTTTTCTGAAAGATGCCGGGCCCTTCCATCTCTGTTGGGAATTGGCTCCATTGCCAAACTACTTTCACGGTCAAGAAGTTGCTTCTAATGTTCCATCAAAAGCCACCTTCCTCTAACTTCATTAGACCTGGTCATACCCTTTGGGGCTTCAGAGAACAAACCTACATCCTCTCCTCTTGAGCTGTTTAAATCATGTCACACTTTAGTCTCCTCTTCACCAAGCTGAGTGTTCCCAGCTCTCCTCATAGGTTTTATTCAAGATCCAGTGCCTTAAATAGTTCCTTTCATATTGGGACTAAACCCCAGAACGGATTCAGCAGCCCATGACACCAGAGCTATCCCTAGCTAGTGCCTTTTCATAGCTATCCAAAATGCCTTTCCTCTTGCCTTTTCTCCTTAGACTCTTCCATCTTCAAAGTGCGTGGAGAGCTGTAGGCCTGGATCAACCAAGGTAGTTCAAGAAGGGAAACCCATTTGCTGCTACGGCTGCGATCTCTGCGCTGAAGGAACCATCTCCTCCCAGGAAGGTAAGCGGCTCCGGAGAAAACGGGGAGTTAAAATAATCCAGCTCACAATGTATCTGTGGCCTGTTACAGACAGCCAAAATAAAGCTGCTTCGAGTCGCAGTGGAGGTATGGTGTTTCAATGATGCATGCGTCCTAAGAGTCCAGAAGCCACACCAAAGTCACACTCCTGTCTGGAGCGTGGCTTTGGTGCAACTTCTGGACTCTTAGGACACATGCATCATTGAAACACCATACCTCCACTGCGACTCGAAGCAGCTTTATTTTGGCTGTCTGTAACAGGCCTTTGTTTTTCTTCTTGGTTTGCAAGAGAGCAAGCTGTAAGAAGCTGTCATATGGACTGCAAAGGAACAAAATACTTAGAGCTGGGAGAAACCCCTGTTAGGAAATCTCTAATTAGGGGAATTTCTTAATTAGCTCAAATTGCCGAGAGGGAGGGGTAACAATGCCTTCGCAAGACCGTGTCCCTTGATGTATACCAAAGGACCAAATAATCTCTTAAACGATGACGCAGAGACAGACTGAACTCTGATTTTGGCTCCCTCCGAGACAAATTAAAGTCCAAATATTTTTTAAAAGTAAAAACAAACACACAGCAAAGGGCATATACACAAACACACTCAATACTCAACGAAAGTAAAGGTGCTCAACAATGGCACCTTTTCATCCTGGAGAAAAGTAACCAGTGGAGTCCCACAGGGCTCTGTCCTGGGCCCAGTACTGTTCAACATCTTTATCAATGACTTGGAGGAAAAAATTGGGGAAATACTTATCAAATTTGCAGATGACACCAAATTAGGAGGAATAGCTAATACTCCAGAGGACAGGATCAAAATTCAAAATGACCTGAATAGACTAGAAAGCTGGGCCAGAGCTAACAGAATGAACTTCAACAGGGAGAAACGTAAGGTACTGCACTTAGGGCGAAAAAATGAAATGCACAGATATAGGATGGGGGACACCTGGCTTAAGGAGACAACATGTGAAAGGGATCTAGGAGTCCAAGTAGACCACAAGCTGAACATGAGTCAACAGTGCGATGCGGCAGCTAACAAGGCCAATGCGATTTTAGGCTGCATCAATAGAAGAATCGTATCTAGATCCAGGGAAGTAATAGTGCCACTATATTCTGCTCTGGTCAGGCCCCACCTGGAATATTGTGTCCAGTTCTGGGCGCCACAATTCAAAAAGGACATTGAGAAACTGGAGCGTGTCCAAAGGAGGGTGACTAAAATGGTGAAAGGTCTGGAAACCTTGCCCTATGAGGAACGACTCAGGGAGCTGGGGATGTTTTGCCTGGAGAAAAGAAGGTTAAGAGGTGATATGATAGCCCTATTTAAATATTTGAAGGGATGTCATATTGAGGAGGGAGCAAGCTAGTTTTCTGCTGCTCCAGAGACTAGGACCCGGAGCAATGGATGCAAGCTGCAGGAAAAGAGATTCCACCTCAACATTAGGAAGAATTTCCTGACAGTAAGGGCTGTTCGACAGTGGAACAAACTCCCTCCGAGTGTAGTGGAGTCTCCCTCCTTGGAGGTCTTCAAACGGAGGCTGGATGGCCATCTGTCAGGGATGCTTTGATCTGGATTTCCTGCATGACAGGAGGTTGGACTGGATGGCCCTTGCGGTCTCTTCCAACTCTATGATTCTATGATTCTATGAGGGAAATGCAGGAATAGATTGAGAGAGGCAGTACTACGGGAGATACTTCCGAAGGCATCTCTGGGAGTCCAATGCTGAAGTGGATGATGGATGAAACACGGACGCCGAAATGTGGGGAGAAATGGCTGAGGGAGCCAAAATCAGAGTTCAGTCAGGCGTGGAGCCAAGCTGTATTCTGAAAGTAGCACATCAGAGTGAGCAAATCTAGGGGTTTGTTTGGCAAAATGTAGCCTTTAGCGATGAGCTTAATGGTTTGGCCAAAGCCTAGAAAAAGGTGTTCATTTGCCTGGGCTTTCTTAAGCCAAAGTGTAGACAGCCTCATCAATGCATTTGGATTTGACGCAATCGGGGAAAGACAGATAGATAGGTGGGTGCCTGATTTGATCACCAGCCCATCAAGTGTGAGGCTGAAAAGAAACAGTCAGCACTGTGTTGGTTTTGGAGGTGATGGCTTTCCATTTAGCAACTGCTTAACTTCTGCTCTCCCCCCGATGTATTGATGCACTTGCACTTTTACTAGCTATTGTTATGGTTTTAATTGGTAGGTTTTTTAATCTGTTTTTAATATGTTTGATTGTACCGTTTGCGTTTTTAGATGTGTATGCTTTTGGAATGTTTTGCACACTGCCATGCTCCTGTAACCCGCTTTGATGTGAAAAGGAAAAGCGGGATACAAATAAACAGTATTATTATTATTATTATTATTATTATGTGGAGAATTTCCAAGTATATTATTCCTAGGGCTCCTGTCCCCTCCTTTGCAAGTTGCCTACCTGGTCTCCTCACTTCGGAGAAATGGCGGGTCCATAGGAGGTCAGTCTGAGATCAGAGTGACTCCACACACTCCAAAATTTTAAAAAATCAGGGCCATCCACTCTACCCAGGAAGACACGATCCAAAGACTCCCTGGAACAGATGGCCCTCCTGCCTCCTGCCTCCGTTTAGAAACCTCCACTCTCCTCCAACCTCCGAAGGAGTGGGTTCCACTGTCAGAATCTAAGGAGGGATTTCACCCCTGTCCACACTGCCTTCCTAGTCTTCCTTCCCTAAATCCAGGGAGAGAATCCCAAAACACACTCGATGGGTGCAACTGAGACATGATTGGTACCCATTTATCTTTCCAGATGCAGACCTCTGCACCAAGTGTCCAGAAGACCAGCATCCCAACCAAGACATGGATCAGTGTTTCTACAAGGAGACAACCTTCCTCTCCTATGAAGAACCTCTGGGGATCGTTCTTGGGTCCTTAGCCCTCTTCTTCTCCTCAACCACCCTTTTGCTCTTTGGCATCTTCCTTAAAAACAGAGAAACTCCAATAGTCAAAGCCAACAACCAGGATCTCTCCAATCTTCTCCTGGTCTCCCTCCTGCTCTCCTTCTTGTCCTCTTTCCTCTTCATTGGCCAGCCACAAAAGGTCACCTGCCTCCTCCGACAAATAGCCTTCAGTCTCATCTTCTCAATTGCCATCTCATCTGTGTTGGCCAAAACCATCCTGGTGGTGCTGGCCTTCCTGGCCACAAGGCCTGGGAACAGGATGAGGAGGCATCTAGGGAAGGGTCTGGCCAATGCCACTGTCCTTTCTTGCTCTGGGGTGCAAGTTGTCATCTGCATCACATGGTTGTGCATCTCTCCCCCCTTCCCAGACTCAGACATGAACTCCCAGCCTGGAGAGATCCTACTGAAATGCAACGAAGGCTCAGTGGCCATGTTCTACCTTTCCCTTGGCTACCTGGGCTTCCTGGCTGCCATCTGCTTCACTGTGGCTTTCCTCGCTAGGAAGCTGCCAGGGGCCTTCAACGAAGCCAAGCTGATCACCTTCAGCATGCTGGTCTTCTGCAGTGTCTGGGTCTCCTTTGTGCCCACTTACCTGAGCACCAAGGGAAAGTATATGGTGGCCGTCCAGGTCTTCTCCATCTTGGCCTCCAGCGCTGGGCTCCTGGGCTGCATCTTCCTCCCCAAGTGCTACATCATTGTTTTCAGGCCTGACCTGAACAGAAAGGAATATCTATCGGCAAAAGCCAAAGATGGCACCTGATAATCCAAATTCTAATTCATAAAAAAGTAACCATATGGATGTCTACTAGAGTTCCTTATTTGCTAGCATTACAGCCAATTTCTTGTAGCTTTTATTTTTTTGGATACTCTGAAAGTGGCTGCAATCCTTTTGCTTCATATTCAAAGGTCCAGGTCAGTGCAGGATCTCCATCTAAAGCCTCTCCTGCAGGGAGCCATCCAGCCTTTTTGCAAAGATGTCCAGGGAAGGAGACTCTTCCATCTCTCTAGGGAGCTCATGGACACAGTGCGATGCGGCAGCTAACAAGGCCAATGCAATTTTAGACTGCATCAATAGAAGTATAGTGTCTAGATCAAGGGAAGTAATAGTGCCACTATATTCTGCTCTGGTCAAGCCCCACCTGGAATATTGTGTCCAGTTCTGGGTGCCACAATTCAAAAAGGATGTGGAGAAACTGGAGCGTGTCCAAAGGAGGGCAACCAAAATGGTGAAGGGTCTGGAAACCATGAAACTCTATGAGGAATGACTTAGGGAGCTGGGGATGTTTAGCCTGGAGAAGAGAAGGTTAAGAGGTGATATGATAGCCCTGTTTAAGTATTGGAACAGATGTCATATTGAGGAGGGAGCAAGCTTGTTTTCTGCTGCTCCAGAGAACAGGACCCGGAACAATGGATGCAAGCTCCTGGAAAAGAGATTCCACCTCAACATTAGGAAGAACTTCCTGACAGTAAGGGCTGTTCGACAGTGGAACACACTCCTTCCCCGGAGTGTAGCGGGGTCTCCTTCCTTGGAGGTCTTTAAGCAGAGGCTGGATGGCCATCTGTCGGGGATGCTTTGATTTGGATTTCCTGCATGGCAGGGGGTTGGACTGGATGGCCCTAGTGGTCTCTTCCAACTCTATGATTCTATGATTCTATGACACACAGGGCTACCCAGACTGATTTGGTCTATTCCTATTTTGAACTTGGAGAAGTTCCTCTTAGGACTTTATTGCACCTACTTACCTCTTCCGAACTGGGTTCAAATTCTGAAGATACGCTGATTTTATCGCAGGAACATTTCCTTCAAAATGGCTTCCTATTCCTTCCAGTGTTGAATTTGGGGCCCGTAAGTTGCTTTGTCAGCCATTTTTTCCAATCAGAAGCTTCGCATTTGGAAGAAATGGCTGCCAAAGCGACTTATGGGGCCTGAATTCAACACTGGAGGGAACGGGAAGTCGTTTTGAGGAAAATGTCCATGCAACAAAGTCAGTATAACTTCCAAATTTGAGCCCAATTTGGAAAAGGTAAATCGGTGTGATAAAGTCCTTAGAGTGTCCCATTGAGCATTTTTGGCTCAGGGATTTGGGAAACTGTAGCCCAAAAATGCAACTTTCGTAGCTCTCATCTTCCTTTCCAAGGAAACTCATGGACCACATTTTTTAATGCACAGAAATAAAGTGGCAAATAATCATTAAAAATAAAAATGGTAACCAATTCTCAGTCCATACTTTTCAGTCTCTACTCTCTGGCCTTCATGGGAGGAAATCACGGAATGAATGATGGAATGAATCGTTGATGGTTTTTACACCAAACTGATGGCTGTTCTTTCATGATCATAAAATGGCTGGTAATGGATGAAGGAGGTTAATCCAAAAAGATACTGGAACATCCAAAGTCCTCTTTAATTTCATGGTTTACTTGCAACACTTTCTTCAACAAGGCTCTAAGAACAGCCTGGGAAATGGAAGAGAAGGGGCTTCGGCTTCCCATTGATTTCATCCTTGAGTGTTGTTATTTGGATTTTAAAAATATTTTATTGATCTTCATTAAAACCATTCATCCTACAAGCCAGTACTACATGCTACACCAACATCAGCATGAACATCAGCGTAAACAATGCAAAAAGACTTAACAAAATCTTATACATTTTCATTGTGTCGCTATGCTTCCTCTAAACCAATATATATATATTTAATCACATAACGTTGCTCCCTCATGCAGGAAGACACAACTAAACCACTCCTCTATGAAACCATCCAACCTCTCCTTAAAGGCCATGCATCCGAAGATGGATGAAAGGATGGCATAAGTTATAGAATCTTACATTTGGAAGGGTCTAAGATGGGGCCATCCTGCATCCTCTGCCATGCAGGAAGACACAACGTCACCACTTCTGAAAATTGCTCATCCAACCTCTGTGAAAGACCACCGAAGATGGCTGAATAGATGGAATGAATCAGGGAATCGTAGAGCCTTATCGTGTGAGAAAAGGAAGCTGAAACGGAGTGGGAGAGTAGCAGCTTTCTCCATGCCTTTCCGCATGGCGTTGCAGCACTTCCATTCTCCTTCCTGAAGGAGATGATTGTAAAAACATGCCTTTAATATAAGGGATTTTCCAGTGCAACAAAAAAGTACGCTTGCAAGACCTTCTTCCTCAGGAAGGGAATGGAAGACTCTCTGCTGCCCCAGAGGGGAGGACCAGGCCTAATGGTTTTAAGTGACAGAAAGTAAAATTTGATTGAGCATTAGAAAGAACTTTTTGACATTAAAAGCAGTTGGATAATTGAACCAGTGTCCTAGAGAGGTGGTGCAATCTCCTTCTCTGGACATCTTCCAAAAGAAACTGGACAGGTTTCTGCTGACCATACTCTACCCTCATTATTGATTGATTGATTGATTGGATTTATATCCCGCCTTTCTCCACCATGAGATTCAGGGCAGGTTATAATATAATAAAAAGGCAAGCTAAAACACGGAAAATCCTCTAGGCTGACAACCCTAATGCCCCCCACCCCATAAATGTAAAAGTTGCCTTCTCTAGCCCACATTTCACTAGCTTGTTTGCAAGAATGTCATGGGGAAATTTGTCAAAGGCCTTACTGAAATCAAGATATCGGGGGATGATGGGATGGATGGCAGGGGGTCACTGGGGCCAGGATCGGGATGAAGGAGCAGGCAGGGGATGATGGGATAGGTGGCAGGATGGCAGAGAGGAGGAGATGGGGTAAAGGAGGAGGAGGGGGATGGAGGAGCAGGATGCAGGGGGCCAAGGGGGGTGACATCGGAGTGATCGTCCACACCAGACCAATTTGAAGTGAAATCAAAGTGAGCCTGAATGCAAATTTTGTGAATTCACTTTTTACTGAATTCACCAAAATGAGGAGTCACTTTGGATTCACTGAGGAAGTGCCACGGAAGGAGCTCCCATAGAAATGAATCACATGTGATAACACATCATGTTATGATGTGAATTCGCATCGTTGGATCCGCAGTCACGCCAGAATTGCGCTGCAAAAATCTCCAAAAATCTCAGTGTGATAAACACCAAAAACAGCTGCTTTTCCTCCTGGGTGCCAGGGAAGACCTAGGAGCCCCGGAAGCCAAAATAAAATGGAGGATCGTGGGAATTGATGCCGGGGAGGGGGGGGGACCAGGGCCAAGGCAGACATACACATCACACCAAACAACATCGTATTGAATGTGAAGTAGCCTGGAAATAGGATTTGCAAATTCCCTAATTCACCAAATTTACTTAATCCAGTGTCATCTTGAATGCAGTCATGGGTATTCACGTTATTATCAGATGCATTCACTAGCATTCCGAACACAGTCCGAATGCATTCACGCATCAATCCACACAACTGATGCGTGAATGCATTCAGAGTGCATTCAGAATGCTAGCGAATGTGTCTGATAAGTTTTCGCGCAATAATTGAATACCCATGATTGCGTTCAAGATGACACTGGATTATACTTCCAATTTCAGTCGTGTGATAATGACCGCTGGGAGTGCCCCACTGAGCATTTTGGCCCAGGGATTTGGGAAATTGTAGGAGGAAGAAATATCAACAGTCTGGGGTATAGATTTTTGTGGCTTTTCCAGCCTAAGTAGCCATGTTCTAGAAGGGTTCATTCCTGACGTTTCTCCAGCATCTGTGTTCGGCATCTTCAGAGAAATCTGAGATATGCTGATGGCTCCATAATACTAGCAGAGAACCTCCCAGACCTGGAAGATCAAAGAAGAAAGTGCAAAGGCAGCCTTACTCCTGAACATAAAGAAAATAGAAATAAAGACCACAGAGAACTTACACACATTAAAACTAGACAATGAAGAAATAGTAAAAGAGTTCTCATATGTGGGATCAAACATTGATCAGAACACGGTCTGCAGCCAGGAAATCAGAAGAAGATTAAGAATGGGAAGGGCAGCTATGAAAGAACTAGAAAGATCCTAAAATGCAAAGGCATAAAACTCAGCACAAAAGTCAGAATCATATAAGCCATTGGATTTCCCATTGCCATGGATGGATGTAAGAGCAGGACAGTTAAGAAAAAGACTGGAAGAAAATCCATTCCTTTGAGATGTGGGCTAGAGAAGAGTGCTGAGGATCCCATGGACAGCAGCCAAAGCCAATGGATCCTAGAGCAGGTCAAGCCAGACACATCAGTAGAGGCCAAGATGGCAAGACTTAGGCCCAGTACATACAGGCCCTTTGCGATGCCCTGGTCACCTGCTAGGGTTGCCTGGGGATGGAGCGCATACTTGCCCCGCAACCCTAGCACATGACGGGGGTGCAACAATGGCGGTGCCCTGTGTAGATGGGCACCACCATTGTTATGTAAGCACTGCACAGCGTTTGCACGGTGCCTCATGAGGCTTACGTAACCAGCGGGAAGCTTCACGGTTTGGCGGCTGCGGCTTCCCTCCGGCAGAAAAACAGGTGCCAAGAGTCCTCTCTTTCTGGGCGGTCTGTCCCCCGCCTTAGACTGCCATACTTTGGACACATCATGAGAAGGCATGGATCATTGGAAAAGACAATAATGTTAGGAAAGATGGAGGAAGGAGAAAGAGAGGAAGGCCACATGCTAGATGGATGGACTTTATGAAAGAGACCATGAATGTGAGTTTGCAGGAGCTGGGCAGAGAAGGAGAGGGAAAGAAATAAACATTAAAAATAAAAATGGTAACTAATTGTCAGGCCATACTTTTCAGTCTCTATTCTTTTTCATATTCAAAGGTATCCCTTTATCCCAGGCTCCTTCCAATTTTCCCAAGGTAACTAATAATAATAATAATAATAATAATAATAATAATTTATATTCCACCTTTTCCTGAAGGAATCAAAGAGGATTGCAACAGAAACAATAATAAAACAATTAACAATATTACAACACAGAATAAAAATACAAAATATAAGCAATAGTCGCATTATACGTCTCCTTACAACCCCCACCATTACATAATAATAAAACACAGTAACAGTTACAATAGTTATACCATTAAAACAGTTTAAACAGTTTAAACAATCAAAATAAAATAGGACAGCTAAGGGCGGATGTGGCTATCCTTCTTTATCATCCGCCCAGATGACGCTTGTCCCCTCTGAGTCCCACATGAAATATGGGAGAACGCAGCCTTGCAACTAATGGGCACAGAGGGCTCCCCAGATGGGTTTGGCATATTCTTATTTTGGACTTTTGGAAACTCTTGGAGTGCCCCACTCAGCATTTTTGGCCCAGGGCTTTGGGAAAGCGCAGTCCAACAATACCACTTTCTTGGCTCTCATCTTCCTATACAAGGAAACACATGCAGCAGGTTCTCATGACATTGCTTCCCAAGTAACAGGAAAGCAAAGAAACATCAGCTGATGCTAGACGCCACAGAATGTCTGGTTGATATTGGGGCCATAAAAACTATACTATCTTTGGTTGATTCCATCTTATTGCTCCAAAATAGGCAGGAAAAACAGACTTGAAGGAGTCGCCACCAGAAGGAGCAACCCCCCCCTCCCATATTATAGCTGAGGATACAAAACATACTCAGAATGTTATCCGACAAGGGAAATTGGGAGTATAATCCAATGGCAATCCAAATGCAATCATGGGGTTTCACGTTATTGCGTGATAGACTACCACACGCAATTTCGGGAAATGGCAAGCTATTTTCGGGCAATGGGAAGCCAGTTCGAACGCAATTCGAATTCACATCAATTCACTGAACTAGCGAATTCAAATGAATGCGTTCTGGCCCCACTTTCTTTTCATTCAAATTAAGAGAAATTCTTCCCGTGTGATAAACTCCTCAGAGAGTATTCAATGCAGATACAAGTATAATAAATAGAAACTACTGTACCATACACTCAAACTAAAAGTAACTAACTAATAACCACCCTTGCAGAGCCAAGCAAAACAGCCTCCTCAATTCTGGGTGGGGAGGATATTCCCACCTCCATCGCTGAAAATAAACATCTCACAGGTAAGAACCAATGTTCCCTTTTCCAGTCCTACATTTATCTAAAATGAATGTGATTGTTTCATATAATCGTAGAATCATAGAGTTGAAAGAGATCCCAAGGACCATCCAGTCCAACTCCCTTCTGCCATGCAGGAAATCCAAACCAATTGTGGAGCCCAGAACTGGAGACAATATTCCAGGTGGGGTTTGACCAAAGCAGAATATAATGGCACTATTACTTCCCTTGATCTGGACACTATACTTCTATTGATGCAGCCTAGAATCACATTGGCCTTTTTAGCTGCCGAATCACACTGTTGACTCATGTTCAACTTGTGACCTACTTGGACTCCCAGATCCCTTTCACATGTATAAGTCTCCTTAAGCCAGGTGTCCCTCATCCTATATCTGTGCATTTCATTTTTCTGCCCTAAGTGCAGTACCTTACATTTCTCTGTGTTGAACTTCATTTTGTTAGCTTTGGCCCAGTTTTCTAATCTATTCAGGTCATTTTGAATGTTGATCCTGTCCTCTGGGGCATTAGCTACACTTCTTAATTTGGTGCCATCTTAAATTTGATAAGCATGCCTTCTATTCCTTCATCCAAGTCCTATATTTTCTGCCTCTCCCTGAAGATCAAGGCGAGATTACAACAAAGATAAAAAATACTGAAAAGCACAAAACATAATAAAACATATATTAACCCCTAACCCTTCCACCATTAGAAATAGTAAAATTCAATAAAAGTTAAAAATTACATCTGAAACATAGCCTAAGATAAAAAGGGTGGAGTGGGCAGATTGAAGGCGGACGGGGCTATCTTTCTTTGGGAGGTCAGTCTGAGAAGGCCCTCCGGAAAAGATGCGTCTTGACAGCCCTTTCAAAGGCGTCTAGGGTGGTTATGAGACAGATCTCCTCCGGAAGGTCATTCCACAGTTTCGGAGCAGCAGAGAAGAAAGTCCTCTGGGAAGTTGCAGCCAGTCTGGTCTTCTGTGGCTGCAATGCATTCTTCCCAGAGGATCTGAGAGTGCGGAGTGGATTATATAGGCAGAGGTGCTCCCGCAAGTAGGTTGGACCCAAGCCATGTAGGGCTTTAAAGGTGATAATAATAATAATAATAATAATAATAATAATAATAATTTTTATTTTTACCCCGCCTTTCCAAATGCATGATCAAGGTGGCTTACAAGAAGAATAATAAAATACAGTTAAAAACATCACAATATAAAAATTTAAAAACATCATTACAAGGGGTATGAACGGGAATCTATACAAATCGCATTCACCAGGGGCAAGAAAAAAACAATGTTTGCACTAGTCTGGGGTCAAAGAAAACAAAGAGACAAGGAGCAGAGAAGAAACACTATTAACTAAAGTGAAAAAGCCAGCTGGAATAGATGCGTTTTTAATTGTTTCTTAAAAGAAACTAATGATGCAGAGGAATGGAGCTCTACAGGGAGCTTATTCCACAATGAGGGGGCGACAATAGTAAAAGCCCTCTGTGAGGTCCTCGCCAGATGGGATTTAGGGACCTCCAACAAATTTGTCCCAGATGTTCTGAGTGTGCGGGGCGGATTATATGGGGAGAGACGGTCCTCCAAGTACCCTGGACCCAAGCCATTTAGGGCTTTATAGGTCAAAACCAACACCTTGTATTGAGCTCAGAAGCGAACGGGTAGCCAGTGGAGATCTTTTAAAATAGGTGTTATGTGGTCCGTCCTGGAACTACCAGCGACCAGTCTGGCTGTGATATTCTGCACCAGTTGTAGCTTCCGAGTTTGGTACAAGGGTTGCCCCATGTAGAGCACATTGCAGAAATCCAACTGAGAGGTTACCAAAGCATGTACAACAGTTTCAAGGTCCCGTCGGTCCAGGTAGGGGCGCAACTGGCGTATCAGCCGAAGATGATAGCAAGCACTCCTGACCGTCGCATCCGCCTGAGATGTTAGCTGGAGCGACGAATCAAGGAGTACTCCCAAGCTGCGCACTGAGTCCTTCAAGGGGAACGTGACCCCATTCAGGACAGGCTGACAAATCTCACCATCTGGAACCAAGGGACCTATCGCCAGTACTTCTGTTTTCCCTGGATTCACACTGAGTCTGTTCCCCCTCATCCAGACCATTACCGACGCCAAGCAGGCATCAAGAGGAGAGATGCCATCCTTAGTTACTGCATCAGTCGGAGACACAGAGAAAACTATGTGGGTGTCATCATTGATAAACAAGGAGCCCTGGTGGCTCAGTTGCTAAATGCCTGTCCTGCAGCCACTCACTCAAAACCATAAGGTCTTGAGTTCAATACCAGCGAAAGGGCTCAAGCTCAACTCAGGCTTGCATCCTTCCGAGGAGGTTGCTAAAATGAGTACCCAGATTGTTGGGATTGGCAATTAGTTTACACTTTGTAAACTGCTTAGACACTGTTAGTTTGGTATGAAGCAATATATAAATGAAGCTGTTTGTTTGTTTGATAACTAACACCTTGTACTGCGCCTGGAAACTGATTGGCAGCCAGTGCAGAGATTTTAAGACAGGTGTTATTATGGTCATAGAATCATAGAATCATAGAGTTGGAAGAGACCACTAGGGCCATCCAGTCCAACCCCCTGCCATGCAGGAAATCCAAATCAAAGCATCCCTGACAGATGGCCATCCAGCCTCTGTTTAAAGACCTCCAAGGAAGGAGACTATCACCTTCCGAGGAAGTGCATTCCACTGTCGAACAGCCCTTACTGTCAGGAAGTTCCTCCTAATGTTCAGGTGGAATCTCTTTTCCTGTAGCTTGCATCCATTGTTCCGGGTCCTGTTCTCTGGAGCAGCAGAAAACAAGCTTGCTCCCTCTTCAATATGACATCCTTTCAAATATTTAAACAGGGCTATCATATCACCTCTTAACCTTCTTTTCTCCAGGCTAAACATCCCCAGCTCCCTGAGTCGTTCCTCATAGGGCAAGGTTTCCAGACCCTTCACCATTTTAGTCGCCCTCCTTTGGACACATGGCTCCAGTTTCTCAATGTCCTTTTTGAATTGTGGTGCCCAGAACTGGACACAATATTCTAGGTGGGGCCTGACCAGAGCGGAATACAGTGGCACTATTACTTCTCTTGATCTAGACACTATACTTCTATTGATGCAGCCTAAAATAGCATTGGCCTTTTTAGCTGCCGCATCACACTGTTGACTCATGTTCAACTTGTGGTCTACTTGGACTCCTAGATCCCTTTCACACGTAGTTTCATTCAGCCAGGTGTCACCCATCCTATATCTGTGCATTTCATTTTTCTGCCCTAAGTGCAATACCTTACATTTCTCTGTGTTGAATTTCATTTTGTTAGCTTTGGCCCAGCTTTGGTTGAATCTGGATTTCCCAGAGACCAGCCGGGCTGCCATGTTTTGGACTAACTGTAGCTTCCGAACTTGGCACAAGGGTAGCTCCATGTAGAGCGGGTTGCAGAAATCGAGGCAAGAGGTTACCAGCGCATGTACCACGACTTCTAGGTCCCCCTGGTCCAGGAAGGGGCGCAGCTGGCATATCAACCGAAGTGGACAACAAGCACTCCTGGCAGTTGTGTCTATCTGGGATGACAGTTGTAGGGACAAGTCCAGGAGCACCCCAAGCTGTGAACACAGTCCGTCACGGGAAGTGTGACCCCATCCAGGACGGGTTGGCAAATCTCCATCCCCAGACTTGGGGTTCTTATAGTGAGTATCTCCGTCCAAATAGGATTCAACATGAGTTTGTTTTCCTTCATCCAGTCCATTACCAACTTAAGACATAAAGAAACATATTTGGGTGTTAACAGAGTACTGATAACACCGCGCCCCAAGTCTCTGGATGATCTCACCCAGTAGCTTCATGTAAATGTTAAATAGCACAGGAGACAGAATGGCGCCCTGGGGATGCCATATTTTAGCTCTTTTAGAAGTGTAACTGTCTCCCAGCATCACCATCTGGATCTGCCTGAGAGATAGGATTGGAACCACTGCAATGCAATGCTTCCGATTCCCAACTCTCTCAGGCGTTCCAGAAGGATACCGTGGTCAATGGCATTGAATGCCACTGAGAGGTCCAAGAGCACCAGTGGGTCACACTTCCCCTGGTGGTACTCAGACGGAGATCATCGACCAAGGCGACTATGGCAGTCTTGACTCCTTATCCAGTCCTAATGCTGGTTTGAAATAGAGCTAGATCTGCTCTAGAATCTTTCCTGGTATAGATGTCAGAGTAACTGGACGATAATTGCTGGGATCCTCTTTCTCCCCCCTTTTGAAGTTGGGGACAACGTTTGCCCTCCTCCAGTCGGCTGGGACAACATGGGTGTCTACCAAGGTCCTTTCCAAGTCTGGGGTCCTATGTATTCCTGCATAGAAGAAGGGGGTTGGACTGGATGGTCTTTGGAGGTCCCTTCCAAGTCTGGGGTCCTATGTATTCCTGCATGGCAGAAAGGACATGGCCTGGATGTCCCTTGGGTGTCTCTCTGGAGTGGTGTGGAGGATTGGGTTATTCTTCTGGGGAGACCTCTTCAGCTCCCTGGGAGGGGAAAAGGCTTGGCAGTGTCACACTCTCTCAGCCTCAGATTGCAAACATTGCAGACTCATTTCCTTTTGAGGAGAGTGATCTGCTGCTGGGCTTTGATTCCTGCCAAGGCTCTCCCTTTGCAAAAGAAAGGCATGAAGAATAATCTGTAGGGCCCAGGTGTCCCACGTGACTCTCGCCCCCAAAGCCCTGCCCTTCCTTCCTTCCGCAAACTCCTCCTGACTTCCTCTTTCCTCCTGGGAGGGACCCTCAGTCTGCCCAGCAACCGGTGACGTCAGCCCGGGTGCCTTGGATCCCCATTGGAGGGAGGCCTGCTTGCCCCGCCCGCTGCCTCCATTTCTGGCTTGTTTTCCCTGGCTGCCTTAGTTTTAACACCTTCAGGGCCGCCGGGGTCGCAGGCTGCAGCTCCCATCATCGGCCCTGGGCCTCAGGAGGAGGAGGAGGACGAGGACGAGGACGAGGAGTTCTGGGTGAGGGCTTCCTCCTGCTTCCCTTCCTCTTTGGGATGGAGGGTTTGCAAGCCCCCTTCCTCTCCCCTGCCTTGCCTTTTCCTGAGCATGCCTCTGCCTTGGGGTTATTAGGGGTCTCCCTTTGGAAGGAGACTGCCTTCCCCCGGACAGCCCTTGCATTCCCTTCCCTCTCCCTGGGCTGCAACACACCCCTGGCACTGCCTTGGCCTGCAATGCTGGCCCCTTCTTGCAGCATCGACTTCCCCTTCCCTTCCCTTCCCTTCCCACTGGGACTTTTGCAGCATGCATTTCCCCTTCCATCTCTTTAGCATCCAGTTCCCTCTCAGTTTCCTTGCAATGCATTTCCTTGCATTTTTGATAGGCATTTTCCATTCCATTCCTAAAGTATGCTAGAATTTATAGCTTGCATTTCCTTAAAATGCATTTCCCTTGGCAATGGCACGCATTTCTTTGCACTTATGGCATGCATTTCCCCCTCCCATTTCTTTAGCATGCTAACTTTTATAGCATGTCTTTTCCTTCACTTGCATTTCCCTTTGAGTCCCTAAGTTTGGGGGAAAGGCGGGATATAATAATGATAATAATAATAATAATAATAATAATAATCTTAGTATGCCTTGTTCTTGGCAGGCTTTTCCTACACCCATGGCATGCATTTCCCCTTGCATTTCTTTAACATTTATAGCATGCATTTCCTTGCACTTTTGGCATGCATTTTGCCTTGCCTTTCTTTAGCATGTCAGCATTTAAAGCATGCATTTCCCTCTGCATTTCTTTAGGATGCATTTTCTTGCATTTATAAGATGTCTTTTCTCTTTGATTTTTCTCCCTTAGCATGCATGCAGGAAAAGAAAAAGAGGAAAAGAAAAAGAGAGAGGCAAAATTGGGTCCCCCCTGGTCCTTGCAAAGCTGAGCCCCACTTTAATATTATTATTATTATTATTATTTAAAGATTCCTTAGAGATCCAAAATGACCCTTTGGCCCCTGGATTCCAAAACCAAGCCCATACAGGAAAAGGGGGCCAGGCATTTTGGCAAGACAAGAGAATGGGCTGCTTGGCTGAAGGTGTCTTTTTGGACTGTGGGTCCCATAATCCCCAGCCAAGTGACTGGAGAGAGTCAAGAAACAGGGACTGGGCATGACCCTTTGTTTTTGGGGGGGATCCTTTGAAAAGGAATCAGTTTCTCCTGCTCTAAATGCACCAGGCTGCATCTACACTGTGGAAGTAACGCAGTTTTAGATGCTTTTAAGTATTGTAGCTCCTTCCTGTAGAAACCCTGGGATCTGTAGTTTTGCCAGGCCTTTAAGCCTCTGCTGGGTGCGTCTAAATGGTGCAAATAATGCCGTCTTAAATGCCATTTTAAAGTTTGCAGCTGTGGAAATCCTGAGATTTTGCAAGGACTCCCGACTCCTCTGTCTGCATCTGCCCTATAGAAAGAAGGCAGTTTTAAACATCAGTTTTAAGTGCTGTTATTTACATAATAAATAAATATAAATAAATGTATCAAATCAGGTTGGTTTCAAATCATGGTTTAAACCTAATGACCATTTTTTAAAATGCCACTGTTTTTTATATGATTGTTATAGCCTGGGAATTATTACTATTTCCAGCCCTCTAATTGTACTAACAACTTGGTTTTAAAAAAGCACTTTTAAAAATAATAATAATTATTATTATTTAAGCTAATGGCCTTAACATCTGAACTGCATTTTTGCTACTTACTTTTCTGACAGGATAAATTTCCTACTTGTCAATATAATTCCCAAAGATGTAAGTTTTATCAAAACCTAATAACTTGGGATTATTACTGTAGGAAAGAATTAAAAGAGATTGATCAAGCTTTCCCATACATAAAATAATGTTGCACAGCATTAATAATAACATCCAACATTCAGTTCCCCTATCCGAAAAGGAAAATAGTTTCACAGCATTACTATGACATTCAGCGTTGACATTTCTTTTTCATTACAGACTGAGTCTTCCTTGCCTGGAATTCCGAAATCTGAAACATTGAAAAGTCTGGGTGGCTGAGAAAGCGTCACCTTTGCTTTCTGCACAAAAGTATTTAAAACATCATGTCTAATATTGCCTTCAGGCTACATGTATAAAGTGTATAAGGAACATAAATGAATTTTGTGTTTAGAGCTGGGTCCCTTCTCCAAGATAATTGCTTCTTATGTAGATGGAAATAATCCAAAAGACTTCTGGTCCTCAGCATTTCGGATAATAATAAGGGAGCCCCAATCTGTACTAAGTTTTCTGTTAAAAACATACCATTATATAATATTAATTTTATAATAATATTAATTTTATTTATATTATTTATATAGTAAATATATAATTTATGTGGCCAAACACTATTCTTTTAAACTTTCTAGGAATCTCCAGGGCCTCCAGAGCAACTTTATGGTCAATATCTGCCAGAATTTGACCGCAGAATCAAGCTGAAGGACCTACAAATGCCTAGAGAAGTGTTTTCTCTAGGAACCTCCAGGTCCTCCAGCGCAACTCTATGGTCAAATTCCAGCAGTTTATACTCCCTAAAAGTTAATTTTTTTAAAAAATGAAAAGAATGAAGTGTCCAGTACTTTATACAAGCCATAGTTTTATATTTAAAAAACCCAAAAACACAAGAAAAGTAATTATTTTTTTAAAAAAATCACAAATGAAATATAGTACTTTATACGAGCCACGATTCCCCTTAAAAAATTAAGTTAAAAAACCCCCAAAATATAAGGAAAGTTAAAAAAGTAATCTAAAAATGCCTCCAAAGCAAATGAAACACTTTATACACTTTATTTGTATCATACACACATAGCTGTCCTCCCAAATTTGTGGTTGTGACTTTTGTGAATTTGATTATTGGAGGGCTTGTTTAATAGGTAGCACGACTCTATGGTCATCTGCCAGAACTTGCGCCAGAGGATTCCTAGAGAGAACACCGCTCTAGGCATTTGTGAGTCCTCCAGGGCAATTCTGTAGTCAGATATTGACCATAGAGTTGAGCTGGACGAACTAGAGAGGTGTTCTCTTAGCATAAAAAGTACCGTTGTTGTTGTTTTTAATTTGCGCTTTATTCCCCACGTTCATGGGGACCTGGCACCCCTCACCCCAGAGAATATGAGGAGTGGGCATGTGTGTCTGTGTGTCAGACATCATTTCCCTTTGCTTCATTGTTACAGACCCCTAGGTTTTACCTTGACTTATCCATGGGTCAGATCAAAATCCATAATCTTGGCCCTAAAAACCTGCCCTCGACTTATAGTCAAGTATATATGGTAATATGTTCTCTCTAGGCATCAATCAGTCCGCCAGCATGACTCTGTGGTCAACGTCCACCAAAAGTTGCGCTGGAAGACCTAGAGATTCCTAGAAAGGTGTTCTCTCGGGTAAAGAAATGTGTTTGGTTTTTTATTTGCAGTTTTTCCACTTTCACGGGGGTCCTGCGCCCCTATTCATGGTGAATATGGAGGGCCCACTTTCTGTTTGTGTGTGTGTGTGTGTGTGTGTGTGTAAGTAATCCTAAAATTATACACATACACACACATAAAACTATTGGAAAGAAATCCTATTACAAGAGATCTATACGTATTTCTTTTCAGTGGCTGAATATTTGTATATATTTCCTTCCTATGGCAGTATATTTCACATGCACATAATATACAGTCATTGGAAAGGAATCCTATTACAAGACCAGTACCTCCCAGTGTTAACAGAATTTCCCGACTGTAAATGAGGTCTTCTCTTTTGCAGAGTGTCAGAGCATTACAGATCTCCGCTGGGACCTTGTCAAGAAAGAAAGTGGCGACGGGGAAGTGGAGGTCTCCGACTCCCATTGTGCCTCCAAGGATGAAGACGGAGAGGGAACCATCCGGGTCTCGGGGAGTGAGAAGGGGCTCTGACCCCGTAGAGGCTCCAGGCAATGAGGACTTTTGGGGGAAGTCGGTCCGGGAAGTCATGGAGGGAAGCCATAGCCGGTGGGCCGACCAAGCCCGCAGCTTCCGGACGTTTTGCTATCAGGAGTCTGGGGGACCCCGAGAAGTTTGCAGCCGGATCCGCGGCCTCTGCCTCGATTGGCTGAAGCCAGAGAAACACACCAAGGCTCAGATCGTGGACTTGGTGATCCTGGAGCAGTTCCTCAAAGTGCTGCCCCCTGAGATGGAGGGCTGGGTCAGGGGCCGGGAGCCGGAAAGCAGCATTCAAGCGGTTGCGCTGGCCGAACGCTTTCTCCTTGACCAGGCCGAAGGAATCCAGGTGAGTGTTCACCTTCCAGGAGCGCCACTAGAGGAGTGCAGGGAGTGTGGACCACAGTGGGTGACACCTAGGATCATAGAGTCGGAAGAGACCCCAACTCTGCTGGATGGCCATGCATCCCTGGCAGATGGCATTGTTTTCTGGAGGAACTTCCTGACAGTAAGGGCTGTCCAACAGTGGAACAAACTCCCTCAATGGAGATTGTGGTGTAGTCTCCTTCCTTGGAGGTCTTTAAGCTGAGGCTGGATTGCCATCAGTTGGGGATGCTGCGATTGAGAGTTCCTGCATGGTAGAATGGGGTTAGGCTGGATGACCGTTGGGGCTTCTTTCAACTCTATGATTCTGCAACACTCCTGAAAGATGTCCATCCGACATCAGCTTAAAGGCCTCCAAAGAAGTGGATAATCCATCACCCTTCGAGGCAATTCGTATTCCATTGTCAGATAGATCTTACAATAGAGAAGATCTTCCTGACGTTTAGTTGGAATCTCTGTCTTTGTAAGTGGTTAGTCTTCTCGACTCTGGAGCTTCATCGTATCATGGAATCTTATTATTATTATTACTTTTATTTGTATAGTCCCATAGGCTTTACTAACTCTTAGAATTAGGAGGGACCCTCAAGGGTCATCTAGTGAAGCCCCCTCCCAGGCAATGTTACACAGCTTTAAACCACTCTGAGAGATGTCCATTCCAGGCTCCCATTAAAGGCCTCCAAAGATGAAGTGCCCACCACCGTCCAAAGATATCCCTTCCACTGTCTAATGGCTCTCACATTAAAGACGTTCTTCCTTATGTTTAGTTGGGGTTAGTTTTGCAGGATCCTAGCAAAAGTGAAAAGAATGCAGAGAGCATCTCTCTAGGAATCTCAGGGTCTTCCAGCACAACTCTACGGTCAATATTGGCTGGATGCTAACCATAGAATCATACTGGACACCCTACAAATGGCTAGAGACATCTTCTCTCTAGGAATCTGTAGGTCCTCTGGTGCAATTTCTGACCGATGTTGACCATTGAGTCTCACTAATTATCAATTAGCTGGCTAATTATTCCTCTGTATAGGTCCAGAAAGAGTTTCCTGAAATGGCCACTAAGCTCCCAGAGATGAGGAAGGAACCATCCAATGCCAGACGGAAGATTGTGCCGACAAAGGACCAAAGCACTACAACTCGAGGTAGGGATTTGCACAGCTTCCTATACAGCCAGCCTCTTTTATTCCCGAAATCCTGCCCGATGGTTTGCGCAAAGGAGTTGTGCGGTGGCAGTGACCATACAATTCCATTGTTGTGACAGCTCCATTGTATGTCTGTCCGTTGCTGGTAATAATCCAAAGTGCTGATTATGATGTATAAAGCCCTGTGCAGCTCAGATACGGCATCACATATTTTCCTGAATGAGTCCGTCCAGAACGCGAGAGACGGTTCTAATTTGGATGATCTTTCCGTTCCTTTTAATTTTGAGCCACCTCGAGACCTAGTTTGGTGGGAAATACTTTGCAGGGTATACTTAAAAGGTTGTTGTTGGTGGTGATATTACTAATAATATTTTATTTTATTTATCTGATTTATATCACACCTTTCTCCCAAAATGGGATCTAAGACAGCTTACTCTAAAAAGGATAAAACTAAAATATTATTATTATTTAAAATATTAATTGCAAAAGTTGAAAAAATAATTTAACAATACTCATGTTAAAACATACGTTTATAATAATAATAATAATATCTATTACTGTCATTATTATTATGTAGAGAGATCTTGTAGCACCTTTGAGACTAACTGAAAGAAGGAAGTTGGCAGCATGAGCTTTCATAGGCTTCAGTTTACTTACTCAAAAATCTACGAAATGTACAAGATCTCTCTACCTACTGATTGTACAGACTAAGATGGCTATATCTCTGAATTACTATTATTACTATAATTATTAAATAGTTTTAATAATTTAAAAATTATTTAAAATAATTTTTAAATAGTAGAATAATAATAATAATAATACTATTCTTACTGTTTAATTGTTGATCTTTTTACTTTTGAAATAGTTTAATAATACTAATAACTGCTTATTACTATTACTGCTTAATATGTTGACTTTTAACTTTTGAAATAATAATAATACAGTTAGCCCTCCACATTTGCGGCTTTGGCTTTTGCGGATTTACTTATTTGCAGTTTTAATTAATATGTTCTCTCTAGGAATCTCTAGGCCCTTACTTAGCGCATCTCAGCCGTACATGGACCATAGAGTTGTGCTGGAGCACCTAGAAGTTCCTAGAGAAAATACTAGGCATTTGCATTGCCCCAACACAATTCTGTGATCAATGTCTGGGCGATGTTGACCATAGAGTTGCACTGGAGAACCTGGAAATTCCTTAGGTTCAAAAAATACAGTGCACCTGCATCATACGCGGGTGCACCTTATGTGGCTTCCAGCTTACTCTGGAAGCCATACTGAAAAAAGTGGTGCTGCACACCAGGAAAAATAATGGCACACGTGCCCATGGCATGCGCACAGTGCGCTGCCACACACAAGAACCTCATTGTCTTTAATGGGCTTTGAGCATACATGGAATTTCCCTTATGTGAGGTGTCCAGAACGGAAGGGAAGGGACCACTGTTGTGTTTTTTTTATGTGTGGTTTATCCCACATTCATGGGGGTCCTTCACCCATAACCCCAGCAAATGTGGAGGGACCAATGTCTTTCAAAAGTAATCAACACATTAAACAGTAATAGTTATAATAATAGTAATAGATATTACTCTCATCCTGAGATGGGAATCACTGTCGACTTATGAACTCATAAATTTTTCACAGGGTTTTCTTAAGCAAGGGATCCTCAGAGTTGGTTTTGCCATTGTGTTCCTCTGAAACAGAGCCTCCAGGACCCAGTATTCCTTGAAAATCCTTCAGATAATTGAAAATGGATCTCTTGTCATCTTTTCATTTTGTCTTCTCCAGGTTCCAGAGGGAATCTGTGTTTATTATATGTCTCCATGTTGCCTCTTGATTTAGAGTATATTTCCTACGGTTTTCTTAGGCAAGGGATCCTCAGAGGTGATTTTGCAAATTCCTCTGAAATAGCCTCCAGTGCCCAGTATTAATTGGTGGTCTCCCATCCAAGGACTATGGGATGCGCCCTGCTTATCTTCCAAGATGGGATGGCATCCAGTGCATCCTATGGTGACCCCATGAATTGCATGGAGTTTTCTTTGGCAAGAAATCCTCAGAAGTGGTTTTGCCAGTTCCTTCCTTAGAAATAGAACCTCCAGCAACCAGTATTCATTGGTGGTCTTCCATTCAAGTACTAACCAGGCCAGACCCTGCTTAGCTTCCAGTATAAGGTGGGATCTGGTGCCTCTTATGGCGACCCCATGGATTTCGAAGGGTTTTCTTAGGCAAGGAGTCCTCAGAGGTGGTTCTGCCAGTTGTTCTGAAATAGAGCCTTCAGGACATTCGTTAGTGGTCTCCCATCCAAGTACTCCAGGGCTGACCTTGCTTAGCTTCCAAGATGAGATGGGATCTGGTGCATCTTAGGGTGATTCCACGGATTTCGTAGGATTTTCTTAGGTAGGTAGTCCTTGGAGGCGGTTTTGCCATTTACCTTCCTCCAAAATGTAACCAAGAGACACTGGTGTTCCTTGAAACACCTTCAGATAATTGATGATGGATCTCTTGTCACCTGTTCATCTTGTCATCTCCAGGTTCCAGAAGGCATGTGTGTTTAGGGACCCTCAAGTCATCTGTCAACTTATGGGGACCCCATGAATGTCACATTTTTCTTAGGCAAGGAATCCTCGGAGTTAGTTTTGTCAGTTCCTAGGGGCCCCCAAAATGGCCCTGAGGGCCACATGTCCACCCCTTATGTAGGAGGAGACTTGACTTTAGTCAAGAAATGAGAACATTTAGAGGGGATGATGGACTTTCCCACCTTCTTTATTCTTCTCCCAGGAGATGTGATGCAAGTCGGAGACAGCAAAATAGTCATGGAGGTCCCTTCTCAGCTGCCTTTTCTTTGTGGTGGAATCAATGCTTTGAATGTCAAGACTGAGCAGGTAAAGAGGCAAAATGTGTTGTTGTTGTTGTTGTTGTTGTTGTTGTTGTTACTACTACTATTTACAGTCGTCCCTCCACATTCGCTGGTATTAGGGACATAGCACCCCCGTGAATGTAGAAAAACTGCAAATAACAAAAACACTTAAGAGAGAACACCTCTCTAGGAACCTGCCAGATATTGACCTTAGAATTGCACTGGAGGAGCTGCAAATGTTTAGCAGAGTGTTTTCTAGGAATCACTTCAATGCGACTTTGGGTTGAAGTTAGCTTCCAGTATAAGGACCTAGATATTCCTCGAGAGAGAATATTAATAAAATCCATGAATAATCAAATCCGCAAAAGTCAAAGTTACAAATGTGGAGGGATGAGTGTATTTATATCCCGCTTTCCCCCCAAATTGGGACTGAAACCAACATAGATAAATGGTAGAAGACCAAATGCAAACCTTCTCTGTCCTGATGTGCTTTGGTCCGAGTGGTTGCATCACAAAAGGGGTGCGGGGAATACAGTCCGCACTGGGTGACGCTATAGGAATCTCCAGGTCTTCCAGTACAGCTCTGTGGTCAAGATCTGGCAGAGGCTGATCATGGATTCACACTGGAGGATCTATCAATGCCTAGATAAGTGTTCTCTCTGGGAATGTCTAGGTCCTTCAGTATGGCTTCATGGTGAAGCTTTGGCAGTGTTGAGCTGTAGGGGCTAGAGATTCCTAGAGAGAATATAGTAATCAAACTGGTGAATAATCAAATCTGCAAAATTCGAAGCCGCAAATGTGGAGGGAAGACTGTGCCTGCAAGACTAAAACTCTATGCCACTTTCCTTTGTTTTAAAAAAGCAATATATGTATTTTCAACACAGAATAAAAAACATGATAAAAGTTAACAATCATTCACCGTCTTCACATCTGATACTTTTATTCCACTTCAACTGTAACTTCCTCTCAAGGCTTGATAATTTCTATATTATAAATGTCTTTATGTCTTCTCTTTATAGTCAGTTCTACCATATATGTACTGAATTTATTTTAAAAGATACAGCAGGTCCTTGGTATCCACTGGGGTTTGATTCCAGGACCGTCCCATGGATACCAAAATCCATGGATGCACAAGTCTGATTAAATGTAATAGCACAGTATAATGGTGTCCCTTATACAAAATGGCAAAATCAAGATTTGCATTTGTATTTTAAAATAGAATTTTCAAGAAGTGGATGGTGGAATCAGTGGATAAGGAATGTGTGGATATGGAGGGATGACTTATTTCAGTATTCCTTTGCAACTCAGTGGTCAACATCTGCCAGAAGTTGACCATAGAGTAGGACTGGAATACCTAAATATGCCTAGAGACGTATTTTATCTAGGAATCTATCAGACATTGACCAGAGAATAGCACTGGATTACCTACTAATGCCTAGGGAAATGTTTTCTTTCCGAATCTCTAGGTCCTCCAGTGTGACTCTATGGTCAGCCTCAGGCAGAGTTGGACTAGAGCTCCTAGAGAGCCCTTATTAATCAAATCAGTAAATAATCACATCTGAAAAAGTCATAGGCCGCCTATGGGGCTGACTGTATTTCCAGTTAAGAAATCCTGCAACCAACAGTTCTCCACATCTATTACATATATAGCTCATTACCTTCAAGTTATGGTAATTTATATTTGAACATTTTAATGCGCATGTGCTCCCGCATAGCAGGAGCGCGTGCGAGTGAGGCACTCAAAGAGGGAAGGGAAGGGCAGGGAGAATCATAGAGTTGGAAGAGACCACAAGGGCCATCTTGCCATGCAGGAACTCACAGTCAAAGCACCCCTGACAGATGGCAGCTGAATCTCATGTGGGCTGTGTGGGGATGGGGCAATAACCCACTAGTGGCGGGATTTCTTGACTGACGATACAGTCACCTCTCCCCATTTGTGGCTTGTGGATCTGATTATTCATGGGTTTGATTCATATGTTCTCTCAAGGAATCTCTAGGGTCTCATGTGCAACTCTGCCAGAGTTTGACCATAAAGTCACACTGGAGGACCTAGAGATTTCTGCACAAAGTATTTCCCTAGGCATTTTTAGGTCCTCCAGTGCTATTCTGTGGTCAACATCTGGCAGACATTAACCATACACACACACGTGGGGAGGCAGAGCTTCATTTGGGAGGCTGGGGGGGTGACACCATGAGTTACCACACTGAGTGACTCCAGCCCTATTGACCCCACTGGGTCCAAGATGTGGCCTAAAACGCTTTGCATGCCTTCAAGGAAGCTGGTGAACCTTCAGAAGAACATCCATCCAAACTACCCTTTCTTGTCTTTCTGATTCTTACATTTCCACTGACGAGAAACCTATGTTCCGTCTCCTTTTCAGAATCCAGTGACTGTTAAGACTGAGCCTCCTGCTGAGGAGGAATATATCCCCCCGGGTCCAGGAGAGCCCACGCTGCAGATGGAGGTCGTGGAGGAGAGTTATGAGAATGGAGGTGCTCCAGGTAAAGGTGTTCCTTGGACTGGGAGATGCTGAAAAAGCAGGAGAGCTGCTGTCCTTTGTTGGTCTTGGTGGATTTTAGGATTGCCACGGAGGGTGACGAATACTGTTCTGTGTTCCAGATGCTCTCTTACACCAAACATGGAATTGGAAGGAGTACTCCTTGGAGCACGCAAACCCATGGATAGAAACCCTTTACAATTAAACCTGTCTTTTTAGCTCTTCCCTGCAACTCGCTCCTATGGCATTCCCATTTGCAAGACTTGGGTATCCCTTCTTTGGCTGCATCCACAACTGTAGAAATAATCCTGTTTAATGGGCTATGGTTCAGTGCTGTGAAAGTGTAGGAACTGTAGTTTGTGGTGGCACCAGAGCTCTCTTAACAAAAAAGGTTAAATGTCAAAACTACAGTTCCCAGAATTCCAGAGCAGTGAGCCTTGGCAGTTAAAGTGGAGACCTTTTTATTTAGGCAGACCTTTGCATTTTAATTATGGAGGTGTATTGTGCGTGTAAAGTGGTATGCTTTGTGTGTAGATATATCCAGGTTGAGTCTTTATCCAAAATTCTCAAACAGAAAGTATTCCAAAATCTAAAATTGTCCAAATGGGTGGCTGAGAGAGTGACTCCTTTGCTTTCTGATGGCTCAGTGTACACAGTTTTTTTCATGCACAAAATTATTAAACAATATTGTGTATTGTAAAATAATCTTTAGGTTGTGTTGATGAGAGATATACAGAATTTAAATGAATTTCATGTTTAGACTTGGCTTCCATCTCCAAGATTATGTATATGCAAATATTATGTATATGCAAATATTCCAAAATCCATTTTGAATAAGGGAGATAAACCTGTATATAAATATATTAATCCTTTATTGGAATTATGGCCTGCATCTGTACTGTACAAATAATATAGTTTAACACTACTTTAAGTACTGTAACTCCATCATATGGAATCTTGGGATTTATAGTTTTGCAAGGCCCTTAGGTGTCTTTGCCAATGAGTGGTGGTGCCATACTAAACTATAAATCCCAGAGTTCTGTAGGATAGAGCCATAGCAGTTAAAGTGCAAAGTGCATTATTTGTACAGTGTAGGGCTGCATCTGCATGGCAGAAATAATGCAGTTTGATACCACTTTACAGCTATGGCTCCATGCTATGGAATCCTGGGGTCTGTAGTTTGTTATAGCACCAGAGCACGCTGACAGAAAAGGCTAAGTATCTCACAAAACTACAAATCCCAGAATTCCATAGAATTCTGTAAGTAAGGTCAAAGTAGGACACTTAGGGCAAAAAAAATAAAAAGTAAAAATAAAAATGAAATGCATAGATACGGGATGGTGGACGCCTGGCTTGACAACAGACATGTGAAAAAAAATTAGGAGTCCTATAGTAGATCACAGGGTGAACATGAGTCAACAGTGCGATGCAGCAGCTAAAAAGGCCAATGCAATTTTAGGCTGCATCAATTAAAGTATAGTGTCTAAATCAAGGGAAGTCATAGTGCCACTATATTCTGCTTTGGTCAGGTCTCACCTGGAATACTATGTCCAGTTCTGGGCACCACAATTCAAAAAGGACATTGAGAAACTGGAGCGTGTCCAAAGGAGGGCGACTAAAATGGTGAAGGGCCTGGAAACCTTAAAGCCTTATGAGGAGCAACTTCGGGAGCTGGGAATGTTTAGCCTGGAGGAGAGAAGGTTAAGAAGTGATATGATAGCCCTGTTTAAATATTTGAAGTACAGTGGTACCCCGGGTTACGAAAGTAATCCGTTCCGCGGAGCCCTTCGTAACCCGGAAACTTTCGCTAGCCGAAAAGCCCATAGGCGCTAATAGCGAAAGCCGCGATTTCGTGTGAAATCGCGCCGAAAAGCACCAAAAAATTTTTTCGCAAGCCGAAAAAAAACCCGTAACCCGGAACAGGTTTTTCCTGTAGGATTTTTTCGTATCCCGGGAATTTCGTAAGGCGGTGCTTTCGTATCCCGGGGTACCACTGTAATGTCATATTGAAGAGGGAGCAAGCTTGTTTTCTGCTGCTCCAGAGACTAGAATATGGAATGCAATGGATGCAAGCTGCAAGAAATAAGATTCCAGCTCAACATTAGGAGGAACTTCCTGACAGCAAGGGCTATTCAACAGTGGAACACATTCCCTCAATGGAAAGTGTGGACTCTCCTTCCTTGGAGGTCTTTAAACAGAGGCTGAATGGCCATCTGTCGGGGATGCTGCAACTAAGAGTTCCTGCATGGCAGAATGGGTTTAGACTGGATGACCCTTGGCGTTTCTTCCAACTCTATGATTCTTTGATTGTATGAAATTGCATTATTTCTGCAGTGTAAATGCCAGCCTAGATTCACCATTTAATATGTTTTAGTTGTCTTAAATCATGTTTTTAACAATACTGAGATTTAATTTCTCTTTTTAGCTTTTGCAAATCAGTGTCTGTGCTGGAATGTTTAAAGTTATTGTAAGCAGCTTTGAATCCCATTCTGGGATAGAAATCCAATAAATGAATTAGGTAACCTGTTCTCTGAATCCCTGAATGATTGTTATAGTGGGATTTCTTAGTATGACTTCTCTATTTTCCTCCTCCTTTTCAAAGAACCTCCAGGTCCCAACACTGACCTTGTGGCTAAGCAGGAGAAAAGGGATGATGGGTGTGACGGGAGCTGTAAAGAGGACAAGAGATCATCAGGTACGGAGACTTCGACATAGTGGCAACCTTTGTTTGGGTTTATCAGGGCACCAGTAGACACCACCCTCCTATTTCATGTGAAGGGATTCTCTCTCTTTCTTCCTGCCAGAGCTGAATGTAAACCCCTTGAGACAATCTTTAATCTAAAGGACTCACTGCCACCAATTTATGACCCCTTAGCAATCCATTGGGACATTACTGGGGAATATCTCTGGTACTTCATTTGCCGACCGTAGGGAAGAACCGAGCCAAGCTAAGGCCCATGAAAAAGGAGTGCAAGAGACGCAGAGAACCTTAAAGAAAAACTTTATTCCAAGTGAAGGAGGATCTTCCATGAGAGTAAGGGCTGTTTGACAGTGGAACACACTCATTCCTTTGCATGTAGTGGAGTCTCCTTCCTTAGAGGTCTTTAAACAGAGGCTGGATGGCCATCTGTCAGTGAGGATGCTTTGATTGAGAGTTCCTGCATGGCAGGGGTTGGACTAGATGGCCCTTGCGGTCTCTTCCAACTCTATGATTCTATGAAGGAATATAGCAAAAGAATGTCATAGGGCCCAAACAGATGGGTCCAATGAAGCAGCTTCTGGACACTTTGGCAGTGTGCTGTTTAGATGATGCAAGCCTCCAAGTGCCCAGAAGCCAAGCCGAGCGCTGTGCTCCAGTCCTTTAGGATTATGTAACAAGGTGGTCTTTCTACCAATGCTCTAAGGCTACCTTTTAACCTCAGGAACATCCAAAGACCCCTGGTCAATGACACTTGCCCTCCCAACAGATAAACAGCATTCTGTGCAATCATGCTGGCATTCTGTGGAATCCCAGAGTAGTCTCTGACAACGCTGACTCTTTGGCTTAGAAATGGAGAGGAATACCACCCTCTACAGTTGGACATGACTTGACAGCCTTGTCAACCGGGAATACCTTTACTTTTTAGTAAAAATGAAGCTTATTCAAGATTGTTTCCCAGGTCATATGGTAACAGTAGTTATAGTGCTTCAAGGCCTTGGGAGTTTTCTGTACGGACAGCTGGGTTCCGACCCACTCCCTGCTGGAGCGGACCTGGGCCACTCTTTCATGCCCATCTACATCTATATGCATAAATGTAGATGTATATGGATAAATGTAGATAGGTCTGATTTTAACCCAGAACGCTGATAAAACATACACAAACATCTTCTTCAGATCCTTCAAAGCCTGATTCCTCTTGGCACTCCTTTAAGGGGAAGTGCCAAAGAGCTGCCACCGTCACTATTTTCCTGCCCAGCATTCAAAAAGGCCAGAAGTGGTGCCATGGCAGAGAGAGTCAAGGGAGTCAGTGTTGCTTTTAGGATCACACAGAATCACACACAGAATCCTAGAGCTGGAAGAGACCACAAGGGCCATTCAGCCCAATATCTATCTGTCTATCTATCTATCTGTCTGTCTATCCATCCACCCAGTCAGCTTTCCACATTTGCGGATTTGACTTTTGTAGATTTGATTATTGGCAGATTTGATTAATGTGTTTTCTCTGGGAATCTCTAGGGCCTCCAGCACAGCTCTGCTGGAAGTTGACCATAGGGCTGTGCTGGAGGACTTAGCGATTACTAAGGAAAACACTTCTCTAGGCATTTGTAGGACCTCCAGCACAACTCTCTGGTCAACTTCTGATAGGTGTTGACCATAGAGTTGTGCTGGAGAACCTACAGATTCCTAGAGAGGTGTTGTCTCAGGTTAAAAACTTAGTGTTTTAGATTTTCCCACTTTCACAGGGCCCCTGTGGCCCTAATCTCAGCGAATGTGGAGGGCCCACTGTATGTATGATTTTCCACTTATTTCTGCTTAATTGTTAGTCAAAATGACAATTCATTGGATTTATTTTCCCACTTTGAAGACCCACTGTTCCCTAACTGGGCTCCTCTTTTGATTCCTTCAGGTGTTTGCAAGGAGACAAATAAAACGCATGAAAAACAGAAAAACCCTGCTGAAGAAAATCAGAATTGGGACTCCAGTGTCACCTTCATTTCTCCAGAAGGGACTTACCTGCCGGAAATTCCATCACTCAGAGATGATCCCGAAGGCAATAAGACACTCATTTCCAGTATGAGAAACCAGTCAAGCCTTTCAGAGTATGAAAGGAATTTCATTGAGCAGCTCCGCATTAGAAACGAGGGGAAGATCCACCCAGCAGAGAAGAAGCACCAGTGCACCGACTGTGGGAAGACATTCAAGTTCAACGCAAAGCTGAAGTTGCACCAGCGAATCCACACCGGGGAGAAGCCCCACCAGTGCTCTGAGTGCGGCAGGTGCTTCAGTTACAGCGCAAACCTCAGAACGCACTTAAGAACCCACACAGGGGAGAAACCCTACCAGTGTCCTGAGTGCGGGCGGTGCTTCGGTCACAGCGGGAACTATAAAATGCATCGAAAAACGCACGAAGTGGCAAAAAGCCATGGAGCACAGGAAGCGATTCCATCACAGATTGGACCTCAACTCACGTCAGAGGATTCACACAATGGAGAAGCTGTGTAAGAGCTAAATGGCTCTACGCCGTAGAAATAATGCAGATTGGTGCTACTTTTAAGCGCTGTAGTTCCATCCTATGTGGAATCCTGTGTTATACAATCTTTAGCCTTCTCTGTCAGAAGAGTGCTGGAGCCTCACAAAAACACAGATCCCAGGATTCTGTAGGATGGGGCCGTGGCAGTTAAACTGGTGTCAGACAGCATTATTTCTGCAGTATAGCTGCACCCTAAATTAGACCCTCTGAAGCAGTAGAGTAAGTGTCGACTTGTCATTCACCAGTAGAGTCGATGAGTCTACTCTAGTTAGGAATAACCTTTCCTAAAGACTTTAAGTCCCAGATAGGAATTGCATGACCTCCCAGAGGAACGGAATATCCCAGGTTTCTAATAGGGTGCATCCACACTGTAGAAATAATTCAGTTTGACACCACTTTTATGTGCTGTATCTCCATCCTATGGAAATCCTGGGATTTGTGGTTTAGCAAGGTCTTCAGCCTTCTCTGCCAAGGAGTGCTGGTGCCTCACCAAACTACCAAGTCCCAGGATCCTGTAGAATGAAGCCACTGCAATTAAAATGGTGCCAAGCTGCTTTATTTCTACAGTGTAGATGCATCTGGGAAATGAAGTTCAGTAACATCCCAAGGGCTGTACAATTTTAACCCCTTAAGGGTTATGGACAAATTGGGCGTATAAGCATGAACTGTATTTCACACCCAAAAAAAACAGACACAGGGAAAACCAATAAATGCAAGGCTGGGTCAAATTTGGCTCTCCAGGCCATTCTGTCTAAGGGGCCACCGGAGAAGGACCTGCCCTGAAGCTCTTCCCCTCCAGAAGCTCCTCAGAATGAAGAGAGGTGGAAAGCGATCCAGACATGGAAGATCTTTCCACTTTGGTCCTTTGAGCAAAATGGTGACACACAGCCTGGATTCAAATCACCAGCGAAGCTGAGTTCACCCCTCCTTCGTCTTCCTTGTAGACCAAGCTTTGGTCCTAAATAGTGACCTTCAGCTGCACGAAAGAGGAACCTCTCGATTTCTGGCGCATGAGATGATTTGCAAATGCGCCGCAACCCTCAAACTGGCAAGAATTTGGCCTTGGAAATAATGTTTGGGCTGCAACTCTTAGCATTCCTCCCTTTTGGCTCCCTAGGCAGGGCTGATAAGAGATGCAGTCCAAGAACACCTAGAAGGCCACAAAAGGCAGATTTTGCAAAACCAAGGGCACAGAAGTAAAACAGTTTGACACCACTTTAACTGTGATGACTCTGATCTGACAGTATCCTATGGGATTTATAGTTCGGCAAGACAGGAGAGCTCACTGATGGACAAGACTGAATACCTTGCCAAACTACAGCATTCTGTAGGATAAGAGTGGTGGCAGTTAACGTGGCGTCAAACTGTTTCAATTCTGCAGTGTGGCTATACCCTGAGAGAAAACGGGTTTGTAACCTTGGACCGACTCGCCATAAGATCGATAAAGAATCTACATGGGGAGAACTCAGCAGTGTATCAAGAGCAAATGGGTGTGTAACTTTGGACCAACTTGTATTAATGGCCCACAAAGAGTCTACATGGGAAGGAATTGTGCAATGTGTTCACACACCCCAACAGAAAACGGGTTTGTAACTTTGAACCAACTTGCCTTAATGATCAACCAAGAATCTACCCAGGGAGGAATTCTGCAGTCTGTCCACATCCCACGAGGAAACAGTTGTGTAACTGTGGAGCAATTTACCTTAACAAAGAATAATCAATCCTGCTAATTCCAATGGCACAACTGAGGTCTTGACGCCGAACAATCAGAGGTTGGAATTGTGTGATTTGTGGGTCACATTTTATACCCTCCCCCCCCCCCCTCAGGTCATCCTCCCATCCCTTCCCTCCTTCCATGGCCAAAAAGCATAGCCATGATTCGGTTCCCGTTTTTAGGGCAACATTTTTAATAGTTTCTCAAGAACTGGATTTGGGTCCCTGGTGATGAACTAAAGCTGAGTCCTGCTGCACATGCAACATACATTTTGTTAAATTGAGAACGTTTCCTTTTTATTAAAAAAAAAATTGCTCCATGTTGTCAGATTTGTCAAGTTGTGTTTGATTAAAGTGGGCAATCTTGTCTACTCCTTTGTCTACTCTTCCTTGAGAAGCCCTCAAACAAAAACCCCTGCAACAATATGGGATTTCACCTTTAAGTGCCTGAGAAACTGTTCCTTTGGATGTTACCTTCCAGAACAAGCAAAAAGAGGAATCTTGTTTATTTAAAGACTGGGAAAGATCAAATAATCTTATTCTGAGCAGGTGATATCCAGCCGTACTTCGACTTGAGACCAGGGTTCGAATCCTTTCTCAGTCATGGAAACCCACCCTGGCCATGTTACACTCAGCCTCTGTGGAAGGCAGTAGTAAACCCCTTCCATACAAATCTTGCGAAGAAAACCCTATGATAAGTTTGTCTTGGGCTCTGAACTCTCCTCTCAATTTGGTCTGTGCTTACATATGCCTCAGACTAACCAACCCCAGTCATTTATTGTGGGGATAACTATAGGTATATTGAGTTGTTAGTGTGTCTTACCGTGGTTTCCCACTTAAGAGGACCTTCAAGTGAACCTATCACAGTTTTCTGGGGCTGAAAGCGTGTCTCAGCTGGGATCAGCCAGTGGGTTTCCATGACCATGCAGGGAATCTGAACCCTGTTTTCCATTGCTTAAGCTACTACACCATCTGTATAGTGATGAAACAGCAAATTGAGAGGAGAGTAGGATTTAAATGTTAATGGCAAGAATCCTACCAGGTCAGCCATGACACCCGCTGGGCAACCTTGGGCATATTGCTTGCTCTCGACCTCAGGAGTAAGCAATGGCAATCTCACCTAAGCATCTCTTGCCAAGAAAACCCCATAATACATTCATTATATGTTAGAAATAACTTGGAGGCACACAACGACAACAATCTGGGTAATGATGGGGGTGGGGTGATGGCCCATGAGTGGCTCTTCACCTGCATCCAGAATCTCTCCCCTGCAGCTATCAAGTCTCAAGGGGCTGCTACATCTTCCCAGAGGGATAAGTATGTGGCTGGTCTGGGCTGTAAGGGGAACCACAATGAGGGCCCACTTCATCTGGGATGAGCAGCACCTTTATTTACCTTCCCTGCACAGCCCAGACCAGCCATTTATTTCTCCACAAGTTACCTTTGCACTCCCCCCCCCCTTAGAATCATAACATTTGGAAGAGACTCCAAGGGCCATCTAGTCCAACCCCCCCCCATTCTGCCATGCAGGAACTCTCAATCAAAGCATCCCCGACAGATGGCCATCCATCCTCTGTTTAAAGACCTCTAAGGAAGGAGACTCCACTACACTCAGGTCCTCCTAATGTTGAGTTGGAATCTCTTTTCCTGCAGTTTGCATCCATCGTTCTGGGTCCTGTTCGCTGCAGCAGCAGAAAACAAGCTCGCTCGCTCCTCAATATGACATCCCTTCATATATTTAAACAGGGCTATCATCACCTCTAAACCATCGAGGATGGAGCAGTGGAACACATTCCCTCGATTGAAAATTGTGGAGTCTCCTTCCTTGGAGATCTTTAAACAGAGGCTGGAGGGCCCTCTGTCGAGGATGCTTTGATTGAGAGTCCCTGCATGGCAGAAGGGGATAGACTGGGTGGCCCTTGTGGTTTCTTCAAACTCTAGGTTTCTATGATTCTAAGTGTGCAAATGCATTCCTAGACCTCTCAGCAGCTTTCAATACCATCGACCATGGAATCCTTCTGGGCCCTCTGGGATGGGATTTGGGGATACTGTTTTACAGTGGCTCCATTCCTTCCTGGAGGGATGAATTCAAGAGGTGGTGCCAAGGGACTCCTGTTCAAACCCCTGTGGAGTCCCTCAGGGTTCTGTGTTAGACTCATAGAACTGAAAGAGATCCCAAAGACCATCCAGTCCAACCCCCTGCCATGCAGGAACTCACAATCGCAGCATCCCCAACACATGGCCATCCAGCCTCTGCTTAAAGACTTCCAAAGGAGACTCCATTACACTTGGAGGGAGTGTGTTCCACTGTCAAACAGCCCCCTTTGCTATTTAACATATACATGAAACCGCTGGGAGAGGTCGTCTGGAGTTTTGGGGTGCGGTGTCATCAATATGAGGATGACACTCAACTCTACTACCCCTTTCCATCTCAATCCAAGGAAGCTGTCCTGGTCCTAAACCAGCTTCTGTCATCATTCCATTCTTGAGTAAGGTTCTGGAGCAAGTGGTGGCCTCCCAGCTCCAGGGGTTTCTGGATGATTTTCTAGATCCATTTCAATCTGGCTTCAGACCTGGCTATGGAACAGAGACAGCCTTGACTGCCTTGGTGGATGACCTACGCAGAGAACTGGACAGCGGCAGTGTGTCCCTGTTGGTTCTCCTGGACTTCTCAGCGGCTTTCGATACCATTGATCATGGTATCCTTCTGGACCGCCTTTCTGGGATGGGGCTTGGAGGTACTGTTCTACAGTGGCTCCATTCCTTCCTGGAGGGACAAACCCAGAAGGTGGTGCTGGGGGACTCCTGTTTGACCCCCTGGCCATTGACCTGTGGGGTCCCTCAGGGTCCTGTGTTGTCCCCTATGCTGTTTAACATATACATGAAACTGCTGGAAGTGAGTGTCTAGACTTTTGGGGTGCGGTGTCATCAATATGCAGATGACACTCAACTCTACTACCTTTCCCCACCTCAATCCAAGGAGGCTGTCCTGGTCCTAAACCAGTGTCTGTCTTCAGTAATGGACTGGATGAGGGCAAACAAGTTGAAACTTAATAAAGACAAGACAGAGGTGCTCCTGGTCAGTCGGAAGGCAGATCAGGGAATAGGGATCCAGCCTGTGTTAGATGGGATCACACTCCCCCTGAAGTCACAGGTTTGCAGTTTGGGGGTACACTTGGGACTCAGCTTTCAACCTGGAGGCCCAGGTCTCTGATGTGACCAGGAGTGCTTTTGCACATTTAAAGGGACACCATTTTGCTCTGTCATTATATTTAATGGGGCTTGAGCATCCACGGATTTTGTTATCCACGGAGGATCTTGGAACCAAACCCCAGCGTATAACAAGGGCCCACTGTATTCGCAGCATCATACAGTTGGAAGGGACCCCAAGGGCCACCTAGTCCAACCCACTGCCATGCAAAGCACCCCGATGTCAGAAATAAGTCAGATTAGTTTTTTGTGCCATGGATTTGCCAAAGTCTGGGGTTCTGTCTATATAAAGTGTTATGAGGCTATTGATGGATAATGTAATTAAAGGCTGAACTCAAAAAAGTCCTGGGACAGTGGATCTGGTGAGGCCTGTTGTGCCAAGCCATGAATGATGGGATGTGTTAGGAATATATTGGTAGCAAAAACTTAGTAGTGAAGGGTTTTCTATTAAGGGTTAATGAGCTTTCTAAGGGAGCAACAGAACTTGAGGAATGTGTGGGAGGCATTTACTGTTTACTGCACGATCTTTGGGCAGAGGCTTAGAGAGGTTTTAGGCAGGAGATGAAAGAAAGCTATTAGACACTGTGTTAAAGTATATTGATTATGATTAATATGCATAAGTTGATTGATATATTAAAGACAGTATTGATTTGTTTCATTGTTATTGAGTTGAGAAATACATTATTTTGATTACTGTTAAGCCAAGAGGAGAGCAACCATGTATATGATATTGAACCTGAAATAACTGCGCCTTATAAAATGTCTGGTGAGACCACATATTGGATATGCTGAAAATAGCCAAATGTGCCTGAAATAATATATTGATATTTATGAATCTATATGATTAGGGAATGGATAACATGGTAAAGTGAATGAGGCTGTATACTGACTCACAGCAGGGATATAAGGTGGGAAAATACAGCGTGTGAATGGAGCCAGGCTTATCAGCTCCAAGGTTATGGTGTCAAAGGAATGTGGGGACTATGTAACCTCCCAAGTGTACCATGGAGTGTTGTGGACATATAACCATTGCCATCTATGTTTTGGGAATAAGATCTGCATCAAACCAACCAGCAGAATTGACCCATGGACCTGGGAGGAGGGATTGTGAAAATACACTTTAAATGCCCCAGAGTGATTTGTTACGCTAGATCCCTCAAAGGACCTCAGGACCTGACTGTGATGTTTGCTTTGCTGTCAATAAACTTTCCTGTTTAAGTCGTGGACCTGCTTTATTGTCTGAAGGGGAGCATTCACACAGATGGCCATCCAGCTTCTGCTTCAAGTGCTCATCTATGACCGTAATAAAGATGAACTGAACTGAACTGCTTAAAGACCTCCAAGGAAGGAGACTCCACTACACTCCGAGAAAGGAGTGTGTTCCACTGTCGAACGGCCCTTACTCTCAGGAAGTTCCTCCTAATGTTGAGCTGGAATCTCTTTTCCTGCAGTTTGCATCCATTGTTTCGGATCCTGTTCTCTGGAGCAGCAGAAATTTTCCAGATATGATTATTCAAGGATTTGATTAGTATGTTCTCTGTAGGAATCTCTAGGTCCTCCATCTCAACTCTGTGGGCAACCTCTGCAGAAATCATTTCTAAAGAGAACACTTCTCTAGGAATTTCTAGGTCTTCCAGTGCAATTCTATGGTCAACCTCTGGCTGATGTTCACAACAGAGTTGCACTGGAGGACCTACAAATGACTAGAGCCGTGTTATCAGGTATAAAAATAGTGGGGCTTTTTTATTTGCAAATCTTCCACATTCACAGAAGTCTTGTGCCCCTAACCTCAGCAAATGTGGAAGGTCCACTGTACTACTAATAATTACAACAATAACAACTACTACTTTTCATTTATTTATTTATAGAGTGTCATCAGTATACATAAAAAAGAATAAAAAAGAAGGCAGCCCTGCCAAAAAGGCACAATTTAAAAATGACGTTATTTACCTAATGGAAGGAATGAGTAATGCAAAGATAAAACTAATACAACACAGTTTAAAAATGAATTATACAAATACATTTCTTTTATTCGTTGATATGTCACTTTGTTCCCAGTAATGGGACACAAGGAGGCTTACACCTTATGTTAAAAAGTAATGCAGATTAAGGACTACATTAAAGCATCAATAACACAGAAAAGTGATATTTTAAAAAATTAAACAACTTGTGAAGTTAAACAATTATAAGAGTATGTACAGTCTTTTCTGTGTAACGTTAGACTATCAGCAACACTCATTTTGTATTATTCCAAGTATTTCTATGGCTTCTCCAATACTCCTTGATGCAGCTTCAGGTCTGAACCATGACCTGCTCCCATGTGAATCCGTTGATGCAGCTTCAGAGTCATGCTTTGGGTGAAATGCTTCCCACAATCTGGACACTCATGGGTTTCCTTCTGTGTGTGACATCTTTGGTGTCTTTTAACGTTCCTCCTCTGAGCAAAGGCTTTTCCACATTCTGAGCATTCAAAGGGTTTCTCCCCTGTATGGGTTCTTTGGTGTGTTTTAAGACTCATGCTCTGAGTGAAGGCTTTTCCACATTCTGAGCATTCAAAGGGTTTCTCCCCTGTATGGATTCTTTGGTGTGTTTTAAGGTTCATGCTCTGAGCAAAGGCCCTTCCACATTCTGAGCATTCAAAGGGTTTCTCCCCTGTATGGGTTCTTTGGTGTGTTTTAAGACTCATGCTCTGAGCAAAGGCCCTTCCACATTCTGAGCAATCAAAGGGTTTCTCCCCTGTGTGGGTTCTTATGTGTGTTTTAAGGTTCATGCTTTGAGCAAAGGCCCTTCCACATACTGAGCATTCAAAGGGTTTCTCCCCTGTGTGGGTTCTTATGTGTGTTTTAAGGTTCATGCTCTGAGCAAAAGCTCTTCCACATTCTGAGCAATCAAAGGGTTTCTCCCCTGTATGGGTTCTTATGTGTGTTTTAAGGTTCATGCTTTGAGCAAAAGCCTTCCCACATTCTGAGCATTCAAAGGGTCTCTCTCCTGTGTGGGTTCTTTGGTGTGCTTTGAGGTTCATGCTCTGAGTGAAGGTCTTTCCACATTCTGAGCACTGATATGGTTTCATCCCAGTGTGAATTCTTTGGTGTAAACTAAGACCTGAGCTGCTCCTGAAGCTCTTTCCACATTCCAAGCATTTGTGTGTTTTCTTTCCTGTTTGGATCTGCCCACCATCGGTAAGGTACAGCTGCTGAATGAAGCTACTTCCTTGCTCAGAAGACTGCTTCTTTTTATCGTGAATCAGCTTCTTACTTTTTTCATGACCTTCTCCTAGTAATGGGATTTCATGGAAGGCAGCTCCTTCAGCACCAACGGATTTCCTTCCCTGCTTTGGTTTTGTCTCAGTTTGCTTTTCATTCATTTCACTTTTCTGAGTTCCACCGACTGAAGGAATAAAAAAGAGGCTTTATCAGGAAGAACAGAGTCTATACTCATCTATGTCTAAAAGTTACGCCCCAAAATGGACCCCAATATCCCAGTTTGACTTATTTACGGGTCAGTATAGTAATGTGATAGCAGCTCTTTCGGATTTCCCTATGCGGTGGGAAGACAGAGTCTTAAAACTGCGAAGCAAACAATTCTGTTTTATTTTTGGAGCCCTCTACCAGTTTATGCCCAAGAGGGTTTCCCCCCAAAACAAGAAGTGACAAAGAATCACTTACTGCTTTGGAGAAAGTCTTACAGCCCAAAAACCAGACGCCCCCTCCCACCGAAATGGCAAAATTTACTCCTCATGGCCTCTAGAAGACACAGAGTACGTTCTTTAGTGTTGTTATGGCTGCTGACATACATGGGGGGGACATACAGCCTAATATATGGTTTTCTATAAATACTTGTCCCTGATTTTAGAGAAAGTCCTTCCTTCCCAATTGATAAAACCCTTCTGCAGTAGGCCCTCCACATTCGCTGGGGTTAGGACCCCCATGAAAGTGGGAAAACGACAAATAATAAAAAAGGCCACTTTTTTAACCTGAGAGAACATCTCTCTAGGAATTTCTAGGTCCTCCAGCAGAACTCTATGGCCAACATCTGCTAGAATTTGACCACAGATTCATGCTGGACGACCTACAAATGCCTAGAGAAGTGTTTTCACTAGGAGTATCTAGGTCCTCTAGCACAACTCTATGGTCAATTTCCTTCCCAGAGAATTTCTATGGTCAACCTCCAAGAGAATTTCCCTGGAGGACCTAGCAATTCCTAAAGAGAACATATTAATCAAATCTGCAAAAGTCAAAATGTCAAATCATGGAGGGCTGACTGTAGTTATTCCTTGGTTGTTTTTCTGACAGATATGTCAAATGGTAACCATTTCCCAAAAGAAATTTCTCCAGAGGGAATGCATAGCTTGGGGTTGCGGCAGTGAAAATCAGAGAGGGTGCCTGTCCTTTTCATGGTTATTCTCTCTTCTACACAACCATTAAAGGGATAAGAGCCCTCTTGAGTTTTCAAACTGGCAGCCCCATGTTTTGTCATGTCTGTGCCAGATGTCCTTCCTCTGGGGCTGAGAGAGTGTAACTAGCTCAAGGAAGCCTAATGGGATTGTGACATTCTAACTCCAATCTCTTATAGATTTTGGTGGGTTTTTTGGGCTATGTGGCCATGTTCTAGAAGAGTTTATTCCTGGTGTTTCGCCAGCATCTGTGGCTGGCATCTTCAGAAAAACATTCTCTGAAGATGCCAGCCACAGTTGCTGGCAAAACATCAGGAAGAGACTCTTCTGCAACATGGCCACATAGCCCAAAAACCCACCAAAAACTATGGATGCCAGCCATGAAAGCCTTTGACTTCACATCCAACCTCTTAGTTGAACAGTATACCATATCACTTCTATACCTTGATCACATCTGAACGGAAAGTCAGCCTAATCTCCCGTACCTTTTGATTTCTCTTCCTCCTCTTCCTCAGAGCTCTTGGTGAACTGATCTTCCTCTTCCTCCTCTCCTTCCTCTGAGCTCTTTGCAAATTGATCCTCTTCTTCCTTCACCCAGACCAGGTCAGAACTGGACTCTGGGGTCCCTTTTTGAACAGTACAAAAAAAGAAAGAGAATTCACCTCCAGTACTTCAGATAATAACAAAACCTCAGGGATTCAGACAACTACTTGAGGTTTTCCTCTCTCTCCGCTGGACCTCATGAAGGTCAAATGAAGGATGGCACAGCCAAGAGGAAAAGGCACTCTTACCATCACTCCTCTCCATGACGTCCTTGAGCAAAGCCTTCTGTTTTGGATCCACCAAAATCCACTCCTCTGTGGAAGCCACCGACTCCACATCTATAGTCCCTGGACTCTGAATGAAGACAAAGGAGAGCTTCTGCTCAGTGTAAATCTAATAATCCAAAGAGACAGCAAAGGCCTGTACTTCAAATATGATGACTAAAGAGGTTCTCCTGAAGATTTCTTCATCCAGTTAGGAGGAGTAGCTAACACCTCAGAGGAGAGGATCAAAATTCAAAATATCCTTAATAGATTAGAAAACTAGGCCAAAACTAACCAAATGAACTTTAACACAGAGAAATGGAAGGTATTGCATTTAGGAAAAAAAATTAGATGCATTGATATAAGATGGGGACACCTGGCTTAACAATAGTACATGTGAAAGGGATCTACAGTGCTTGTAGAGGTACTGTATAGTGTCTAGATCAAGGGAAGCAATACAGATGGGCCTTGGCATTCATAGACTTCATTCAGTTTTGATTATTCGCCAATGTTAAGCCTGAATAGCCACTCCTCCTCCTACTACTACTACTCCTCCCCGCTCAGGCTTTGCCCCAGGAGGGAAGGAGCAGTCAAGAAGAATGGGCGCCTGCTCCTCCTCTTCCCCTGCTGTCCCAAGCCACAGGGGAAGAAGAGGAGCAGGCATGCACTTGTGCCTCTTCCCCCTGCCTTCCTGTGCCTTTAACTGGCTTCCAGTTAGGGGTGGGTTATTTGCAGTTTTTCCACATTTGCAGGGGCTCTTCTGCCCCTAACCCCCATGAATGTGGAGGGCCAACTGTAGTACCACTCTATTCTGCTTTGGTCAGGCCCCACCTGGAATACTGTGTCCAGTTCTGGGCACCACAATTCAAAAAGGACTTTGAGAAGGACAGGTTGCTTACCTGTAACAGTATTTCTTCGAGTGGTCATCTGCGAATACATACAAATGGGTTTCACTGCGCCTGCGCAGTGCTGCTCGGAACCTACTGGAATCACTGGGCAGAGTTTTACTCTGCAACATATTGAAACTTTTTGGCGGTAACTCCGCCCACCCGTTATAAGGCCCCTGCCTTCCCGCTCTTTTCCCCAGTTCCGCAATTTTTCCGCCAAGCAGGCGAAGGAAGAGAGCCAATGAGAGCAGGACACTGAGGGGACGGACGGGTGGGATTTGTATGTATTCGCAGATGACCACTCGAAGAAATACTGTTACAGGTAAGCAACCTGTCCTTCTTCTTCGTGGTCTCTGCGAATCATACAAATGGGTTTAGACTGACAAGCTTAGGTATGCGGCGGAGGGAGTGTCCTGAGACCAAAGCTATGGTAAACCAAAGGTATATTTATTACAAATAAACATCCTGAACCATAAAGAGTCAGTCTTTTTGTTCATGCATAGATAAAATAGCAACAACTTTGCTAAACCTGAGAAGGGAGCAGAGGTCATGCAAGACCGATCCCATAGGAGTTGTGCAAATCAACATTCAACAGTATAAACAGTGTAAACTGTATAACACAAATACATCAGTAGTGCAATCAATGCAACCCTGAGACCAACACAGCCCTCCCGAAAGCTGCGTCTCGGATGGCCCTGGTGTCCAACCTGTAATGCTTAATAAAGGTAAGGGGTTGGGACCAGACAGCAGCCTTACAGACATCCTCCAAAGGAATCCCAGACAGGAATGCTGAGGATGCCGCCACAGCTCTTGTGGAATGTGACCGAACCCTGCCAGGGAGAGGTTTGCCCAGCAGTTCATAGCAGAGGTGGATGGTACTGGCCACCCATTTGGAGAACCTCTGCGTAGACACGGGCAACCCCTTCTTCGGTTCCGAGTAGCATTGAAAGAGTCTCTCGGACCGGCTGGAGGCAGCAGTTCTGTCCAGGTAAAACGCCAGCGCCCTCCTGACATCAAGGGAGTGCAGGCGTCGCTCCTCATCCGACGTCGGATCGGATGCTAGAGTGGGCAACACAATGTCCTGGCACATGTGGAAAGCAGACACCACCTTTGGCAAGAAGGTGATGTCCATACGGAGGACCACCTTGTCCTTGTGGAACCTCAGGAATGGTTCGTCCCTCCGTAAGGCACAGAGTTCGCCCGCACGGCGGGCAGAGGTGATGGCCACAAGGAAAGCGGTTTTCCAAGTCAACAGTCTCAAGTCCGCTGAGGCCATGGGTTCAAAGGGCTTGGATTGGAGAGCGGACAGTACCGACTCCAAACTCCAAGCCGGTGTTGGTACCGACACAGGAGGATATAGGTTGGCACAACCCCTCAGAAAGCCCTTCACCAAGGGATCCTTAAAGAAAGACACCCTCCCCCCGAACTGATATTTTGCACAAATGGCAGAAAGGTAGCCTTTGATGGATGTGAGGGACAGCCCTCCGTCCAAAAGCGCCATCAAAAACTCTAGCACCACTGGAGTGGAAACCTGTGCAGGAGACAAGCCCTTCTGGTCAAGGAAGAGGCAAAATCTCCTCCATTTCAGGGCATAAGAACGCTGGGTGGAAGGTTTTCTGGCAGCCAGGATCACCGTCCTAACCGATTCCGGCAAGGCGGTCAGGGCCGGATCTTCCAGGCCACCAGCGGCAGGCTCTCGATGTCCGGGTGGAGAATTCGTCCGTCCTGGATCGAGAGCAGGTCCGGACGCGGGTTGAGACGGAGGAAGCATCTCCCGGAGAGGTGGAGAAGGGATGCGAACCATGGTTGTCTCGGCCACCACGGGGTGATCAGGATCGCCTGCGAGCGGTCCGTTGTCATTTTGGACACCACCCTGACGATGAGAGGGAACGGAGGGAAGGCGTAGAGGAGCTCCCCCGTCCAGAGGAAAGCGAATGCGTCTCCAAGGGATCCGTCGAATCGCTTCCTGGAGCAGAACTGGGGACAGTGGCTGTTCCAGCTGGTCGCGAAGAGGTCGATCCGGGGGGTTCCCCACCGATCGAAGAGGTCGCTGACCGTCTCGGGATGGAGCCTCCACTCGTGGCACACCGATGGAGATCTGCTGAGGCGGTCTGCCAGCTCGTTGTCCTCTCCGGGAAGGTGAATCGCCTGGAGGAGGACACGTCTTTGGATGCACCAGTTCCAGATGCGGAGCGTGAGGTCGAGCAGGGTCCTGGACTTGGTACCACCTTGCTTGTTGATGTAGTACATTACGGTGGTGTTGTCCGTCCTCAGGAGGACCACTCTTCCTGAGACAGCAAACTCGAATGCCCTCAAAGCCTTCTCCACTGCGAGCATCTCCAAAGCGTTGATGTGGAGGAGCTTGTCTTGTGCGGACCACCTGTCCTTGACGACAAGGTCGAGCAGGTGGGCGCCCCATCCCTCCAGGGATGCATCGGTTGTCAGCGTCAGCTGTGACTGAGGCTGATGGAAAGGCATCCCGGTGCAGACGTTGGAGCCGTCTAGCCACCATCTGAGGGAAGCGGCTATAGGTCTGGGTACCGTGAGCCACTTTGAAGGTGGGTCCGTTAACGGAGAGAAGACGGAGAGGAACCAGGATTGGAGAGGACGAAGACGCAGTCTTGCCCAGGGGGTGACGAATGTCGTCGATGCCATGTGGCCCAGGGCGACTTGGACGTCTCTGGCTCTTATCCTTCTGTGTGAGATGCACGGCCTGAGGGATGTAGCCAGGGCCTGAAACCGGTCCGGAGGAAGGAAGGCTAGGCAGTTGTCGGAGTCGAGGATGGCCCCGATGAACTTGACCTGTCTGGTCAGCGTGAAGTGGGACTTTTCCCTGTTGACAACCAGCCCAAGGGAGTCGAAGAGGTGCAAGGCGAATGAGACTGCCTCGTGCAGCTCTTCCTGGGATTCGGCTGCAAACAGCCAGTCGTCCAGGTAGGGAAAAACCATGAAGCCCTTCTGATGAAGGTATGCCACCACCGGCGCCATGCACTTCGTGAAGACTCGTGGGGCCGTGGCCAAGCCGAACGGGAGCACGTTGTAGTGGTACGAGTCGGAGCCGACAGCGAAGGCGAGGAATCTCCGGTGGGATTCTCGGATCCCGATGTGGAAATAGGCGTCCTTCAGGTCGACAGTCGCGAACCACAGGCCCTGGTGGAGGAGAGGCAGAATGGAGGCCAAGGTTACCATTCGGAAGCGACGGTAGTTCAAAAACAAGTTCACTTGTCTCAAGTCCAGGATGGGCCTAACGCCCCCATCAGCTTTAGGTACGGTGAAGTACCTGGAGAAAAAGGCCCGAGGATGTTGGTCGGGCGGTAAAGGGGAGATTGCCCCCTTACAAAGCAAGGTGCGCACTTCGTCGAGAAGGGTGTCCGAGGGGGGAGTGGACATGAAGGCTCCAGTTGGAGGGAGCTCTTGGAACTCGAGGGCATAACCCCTACGGACGATGTTAAGAACCCACGAGTCCGATGTTATAGAAGCCCAGGCGTTAACATAGGGCCTCAAGATGTCCAAAAAGAAGAGGGGTGAAGGGGAGACGAAGCGCGCTGCGTCCTTTCAGGCTCTCTTCTTCCCCTGGTCGGTATCCTGCCGGCGGGACTTGCGGTACCGAGGCGGGAAGGTGCGACGGCCAGAGGAGGAGGAAGACTGCGAAGGGAAGCGCTGTCTCTGAGAGCCTTGGTGCTGGGGCTGTCGGTCCCGGGAGAAGATCCCTTGTGACTGACCTTGCGGCTGCCACGGGCGCTGTCGCTTCCGGAACGGAGAAGCCGGTGCTGAGGACATGCCGTGCTTCTTCGCCGCCGCCTTCATCCTGAACTTGCGGTTCAGGCGGTCGTTGGTCTCGGCGTGGAAGAGGCCGGTCCCGTCGAGCGGCATGTCCTCAATAGCCGCTCTAACCGTCGGGTTGAGGTCAGAGGCCCTGAGCCATGCGTGGCGCCGAAGAGCCATGGCAGCTGACATGGACCTCCCGGAGCAGTCCGCCATGTTCCTGGAAGTGGTGATTAGCCAGCTTCCGATGGAGTGCGCCTCGTCTCTGATCTCCACCAGCTGCCTCTGGATGTCATCTGGGACGTCCGGAACCATGGGAGAGATCCGTTCCATGAGGGTTTGAATGTAGGCCCCCATGCAGGCGGTGTAGTTGGCGGCCTTGACCCCAAGAGCCGAAGCCGAATAAGCCTTTTTTGCCAGTCCATCGATCTTCTTTGCCTCTTTGTCGACAGGGGAAGTAGCCTGCTTCGGAACGAAGCTGTGCTGGGCCCCCTCCACAATGGCCGAGTTTGGTCTGGGGTGTTCTGCCAACCAGGAGCAACTCGCCGGGGCGACCCTATAGAGGGATTGGACCTTGCGGGAGGGTGCCGATAGGGCGGCCGGAGCATCCCAGGACCTTTTTACGATGGTCTGGAGAGAGGGGAGGAGAGGAAGGCATGGCGGAGTGGGGACACGTCCATGCACCCTACGCTCGACCGGGTCCTCTGCGTCGTCCTCCGCGGCTGCGAGCTCGATGTCGAGGGCCCGTGACATCCTGACCACGTGCTCTGTGAAGGCCCTGACGTCGTCCGACGGCGAAGACGGCCCTGGGTTGTGCATCCTCTGAGGGGAGGCCGAACCCGAGAGGACATCCTCGTCCGAGGGTGCCTCCGAAGGTGGCAGCCATTCGTCCTCAGAATCCAGGTCGGAGGAGAGGGGGTCCGTCACCCTGACCTGGGATCTCGGGTGGACAAAGTCCACTGACGATCGGGAGCGTCTGCGGGTTGAGGACGGCGACCTCTCACGAGTACGGAGTGGAGACGGCGACCTCTCGCGTCTACGGGGCGGCGATGATGCCCTCTCGTAGACCGACACGGTGGGAACCGATCTGGCCGGGTCGGCTCGGTCTACGGGGTGGGGGTTCAGTCTGGTGAACTCCCTCAGGGCTCTGTCCTCCGGCACCGACATGTAGTAGCGGCGCGACTGCACGTCGTAGAAGAGGTCCGGGATCCCCTGTATGTGGGCCGAGTGACCTTCATCATCGGTCGCCGGATGGGAAGGAGACCGATGATCAGGAGAGCGAGGGGCGTCATCCGTCCCGTGGATGAAGTCCAAGGCCGGGGGAGGCAGGGATGTAACTGGGGTCCCCTGATCTACCGGCGTCGGCTCCTGGTATGGAGCTGGCAAGGCGGAGGCGCGGGCCTGTCTGGAGTGGGAGCGCTCCTTGTCCTTTGCCCTCGGCGGGTCGGTGGTGGGCCGGTCCTTGGAGGGCTTGGCCTTCTTAGGGGCCGGATCACGGTCAGCCTTGTCATGGTGCCTCTTCTTCCCAGGCTTGGGAGTCTCCTCCGATGGGAAGAAAGGGTTGTCCGGGAGGTCCAGGAGGACAGCAGTCGGTGTCGATGACGAAGGCCTCGGGGACCTTGTTCCTTGCACCGGTTCGGTATGGTCGCTAGGCATTGCATGCCGTGATCCCTTGGATGCCTTGGAGGACGAAGGCGAGGCAAGATGGACCTCCGGTTTGGGAGCCTCCTTGGAACGGGGGCACTCCGATCCCTCCTTTGGCTTGGAGGCCCGTTCGGTACCCTCAGTCCCCGATGGCTTATGGGGGCGCTTGGAGGGTTTGTCGGTGGCACTGGGCGGTTTGGAGCCACGGGCCACATCGGAGGTGGTGGAAGGAGTCCCGGCCGGGACGCACACCACGCTGGGGACGGCGGCTCTCCCCGATCCCACGCTGGAGACACTTGCCCGAGAAGATGAAGCGGGGGGCGGCAGAGGCGGGACAGAAGAAGACCGCGGACCCCTTTCTTGCAATTTCCCCAGGGCAATCGCCGAAGTAAGCCGGGACTCACGGTTTTTCCGGGCCTGGGAAGAGAGGGATCTGCAGAGTGCGCAGGCCTTGGGATCGTGGCTTGGACCAAGGCAAAGCAGGCAGGTGGAGTGCGGGTCCTGAACGGGCATCTTGCCCTTGCAAATGTCGCACTTCTTGAAAGCCGCAGGCATTTCAAAGTCGCCAAGTCGATGGGAGATCCGAAAACGAGGTCAACAGTCCGAAGATCCGAAGTTACCAGGGGCGGGAGACAAAGAATGGTCAAGATACAGTCCGAGGTCAAAAACGAAAGTGATTCCAAGCAAGCAAAGCAAGCGAAGGTTCCTCTGAAGCAGCTAGCGCGGCGGAAAAAAGGAACTGGGGAAAAGAGCGGGAAGGCAGGGGCCTTATAACGGGTGGGCGGAGTTACCGCCAAAAAGTTTCAATATGTTGCAGAGTAAAACTCTGCCCAGTGATTCCAGTAGGTTCCGAGCAGCACTGCGCAGGCGCAGTGAAACCCATTTGTATGATTCGCAGAGACCACGAAGAAGAAACTGGAGCGTGTCCAAAGGAGGGCAAGCAAAATGGTGGATTGGAAACCATAAAGCTCTATGAGAAGAGACTTAGGGAGCTGGCTGTGGCCAGCCTTCACAAGAGGAGGTCAAGAGGTGATATGGTAGCTCTGTGTAAATATGTGAAGGGGTGTCATATTGATGGAGAAATCTTTTTTTCTGCTGCTCCAGAAAACAGGACCCAGAACAATGGGGAAACTTCTATCCCATTCTTTTGTTTGTTCTACTGCTGCAGTGTGTGTGTGTGTGTGTGTGTGTATAGTGGTCTCTCCACTTTTGCAGTTTTGACACTTGCAAAATTTGATTATTTGCCAGTGTCGTGCTGTGTGTGCATGTGCTCCCCTACTCCTCCCTCCCTCCCTCCCTCCCAGGCTTTTCTCCTTGGGGCAGGGGAACCTAAGGAGGGAGGGAACAGCCAGGAAGGGTGCATGCAGGGCCTTCTCCCTCCCCTCCCATGTCTCAGTCAGTTGGGACCAGCTGGCTGAGGCATGGGATGGGAGGCACATGGGTGCTTCTCTGACCCCTTCCATGGGATGGGAGGTGGGGGGGGGGCACGGTTATTTGCTGTTTTTCCACTTTTGCAGGGGTCCTCTGCCCCTAATCCCCATGAAAGTGGAGGGCTGACTGTATATTCAGCTTGTTTTGTGATTATTTACAATCATAATTTAATGTTCATGCCACTATGGAAAGATACACTTCTATGTACAAACATAAAATAAGAACAGAACAGGAGGTGATTACATGTAATAAAAGATAACATTTGCTAAAGGTGATAATCTTTTATGGAGTGGGAAGATTGCTTTGGAAATTAATTAGGCACAGATGACTTGTGACTGGAAAAAGCAATGCAAAAAAGTGAACTTTTGCTTTTGTAATAATTTTTGTATATACATGAAATAAAAATATATTAAAAATTGCGCAAAGATGTCTTATGATAGAATTTTGACTGCTGCTTGCTTGCTACTAGCTTTATCTTGTTGTTCATATAGATGATGTTACAGTTGAAGAGTTTATCTTTTGGTGAAACGGAAAAGAAAACTACCCAGGGATATTCTGTCCTGCTGTCAGCCAACATTTGGTTCTGCTGCTAACAATTTTTACAGTTGTGAACTGCTGTTTGATCATAATTGATTTTCAACAATTGGGAAGTTTTCTCTTCTGTATACAACAGTCTGACCTTTGCATTCATAGGTGGTCCATTCCGGACCCCACTGTGAATAATAATAATAATAATAATAATAATAATAATAAACGGGACCACAAGTCTCATTGTTCCTAATTTGGGGATAGCAAGGTCCCACTGTACTCAGTTTATTTCTGTATATAATACAGTTTCCCTCCCTAAACTTCAGTTACTTGTTGATACACATTGGACCAAATGTGTTATATAAGTTTTTTTATTATACAGTGAGCCCTTGTTATCCACTGAAGTTTAGTTCCAAGATCCCCCGTGGACAACAAAATCTGTGGATGCTCAAGTCCCATTAAATATAATGGCACAGCAAAACGGTATCCTTTATATAAAATGGGAAATCAAGGTTTGCTATTTGGAATTTATGCTTCCTTTGAATATTTTCAAGCCATGGGTGCTTGAATCCATGGATAAAAAATCCATGGATAAGGAGGGCTGACTGTATGTGTATACAAACATATGTATGTATACACTGTATGTATACATACATACAGTGGGGCTCTTGGAACTTGTTTCCACGATCAAAATCCATGGATGCTCAAGTCTCATTAAATAGAATGGGTAGTAAAATCGTGTCCCTTATATAAAATGTCAAAATCAAGGTTTCCTTTTCAGAATGTATATATTTAGTATTTTTAAGTCGTGGATGGTTGAATCCACAGATAAGGAATCCATGGATTCAGAGGGACAACTGTAGTTTAATTGCATTATACACCTGTTTTTGAGCTTTGGTACCCTATTCAGTTAGAAGCCTTCTGTGGTGTGGGTTTGGTTGTGTAGAGCCTTGACTGAAGCAAAGCAAAGGCTCCTCAGGACCAAGATGATCTGCAGTCGGACTTCAGCCCTTGCGTAGAATCATAGAGTTGGAATAGAACCCAAGGGCCAGCTAGTCCAACCCCCTGCCATGCAGAAATACACAACCAGATCTCTCCTTAAAGATCTCCACAAAAGGAGACTCCACTACACTCGGAGGGAATGTTTTTCATAATTGAACAGCCCTTACTGTCAGGAAGTTCCTCCTAATGTTGAGCTGGAATTTCTTTCCCTGTAACTTGCATCCACTGCTCCATTGTGTCTTAGTCTCTGCAGCAGCAGAAAACAAGCTTGCTGCCTCCTCAATATGACATCCCTTCAAGTATTTAAACAGGGTTACCATATCCCCCCTTAACCTTCTCTTCTCCAGGCTAAACATCTCCAACTCCCTGAGTCTTTCTTCATAGGGCTTCATGGTTTCCAGACCCTTCACCATTTTAGTCGCCCTCCTCTGGACACACTCCAGTTTCTCAGCATCTTTTTTGAATTGTGGTGCCCAGAACTGGACACAATATTCCAGGTGGGGCCTGACCAGAGCAGAATAGAGTGGCACTATTATGTCCCTTGATCTAGACACTAAAGTTCTATTGATGCAGTCTAAAATTGCATTGGCCTTTTTAGCTACCGCATCACACAGTTAACTCGTGTTCAACTTATCTCCCTGACGGTTCTGCCCTTTTACCTGATCTGACTTGACATCCAGAGTGTCGATTCCACCACAAAGAGGAGGCAGCTGAGAAGGAATCTCCATGGTTATTTCACTGTCTTCAACTTCAACTTTCACAACTTCATCTGTGAGAAAGACAAAGAAAGCGGGAAAGTGTTTCATTTCGTTTTACTCCTGGAGGAAAATCAATCTTCCTCCACATTACTTTCAGCCAGAATTGAATGTTGTTCTGGGATAATATGAAGCCCGAAGCGATGGAAATTAGCAACTGATTGATGGGTGGATGGATGGAATTTATACTCTTATAAAGACTTATACTAGTATGTGTGTGCGTACACACACACACACACACACACACACACACACTATACATACATATTTATAAAAAAATACATACTAGCCTTTTTTATGTTCATAAAATATTAGTTTAATCTTACTTTAAATTATAGGAAGGTGCCTTACTGTGGGGTCATATCCTGAGGGATATTTAGCCTTGGTGGCTAGTATAGGTTTAGGAAACAAACCTAAAGATAAGGACAGTGTGAGGGTCCTGGATATAAGTGCGTTAAATTACAGGAGAGAGTGTGGAGAAGCTAACTAAATCTGTAACTAAATGAAACAAAAGAAAACAAAACAAAAAACACACAAGTGCCTGAATCAATGTTATCTGCTATCTATTCAAGGAACGCCTGTTTAAAGCAACTGTTTTAATAAAGTTCAGTTTTTATTTTAATTAAAAGCTTGCCTTTATTTTAAATACCTCCACGTTACCATTGTAAGGCCTTTTGAAACAGAGTCTTAAAAAGGTCTGTCTTTTTAGAGTGGCACATCACATAAGCTGGTGGTAGCGGTGGCATAAAAGGCCCATGGTGCTGCCCTCAGTTAAACTTAGTGGTGTAGAATAAAGAGACATCACATTCACCAGTTTTAATTTTGCATCAGCTTTTGTGGATTTAACCCACTTCTGCAGATGCCATTCAGAATGAGGTTAAGACCTCAAATATAAAGCGTTATTTGCACAGTTGTGGGATTGTCCCTCATACTAAAATTTTGAAAGGTTGCAGAGAGTCTCCTTTTCCCACGGGCTCAAGAGAGATTTCAGAGTATTTGAGAGAACGAGACCAGGTGGGAAGAAGCTGTAGAAATGCTTACCTAGGTCCTCCTCTTGCACAACCCCGCTGAACGCTGGTTGCTGTGTGCGGTTTGCCGGATCCGTCTCTCTTTCTGGGATCCCAGTTGCCATGCTGAGTAAATCCTTACAAAAAGGAGATTACACATAAACATTAGGAAGACTTCTCAGAAAAGGCAAAGGGTGCTCAACCTGAGGATAATGGAGCAGAGGACAGAAAAGGGGAATTTCAGCACAGAATAAGTAAAGAGAAAGTAGAGGAATACCTTGTTAATCTAAATGAATTTAAGTCTCCAGGACCAGATGAACTACATCCAAGGGTATTAAAAGAACTGGCAAATGTAATATCGGAGCCATTGGCAATAATCATTGAAAACTCCTGGAGAACAGGAGAAGTCCCAGCAGATGGAGGAGGGCAAACGTCCCCATCTTCAAAAAGGGGGGAAAATAGGATCCCAACAATCATCGTCCAGTTAGTCTGACATCAATTCCAGGAAAGATTCTGGAGCAGATCATTAAACAGAGAGTCTGTGAACATCTAAAAGGCAATGCCATCATCACAAAAAGCCAAAACGGGTTTCAGAGAAAGAAGTCATGCCAGACAAATCTAATCTCTTTCTTTGATAAAATCACCAGATTGGTAGATGAAGGGAATGCTGTGGATATAGTATATCTTGATTTCAGTAAGGCCTTTGACAAGGTTTCCCATTACATTCTTGCAAACAAGCTTGTAAAATGTGGGCTAGACAAAGTAACTGTCACATGGATTTGTAACTGGTTGACCAGCTGAACCCAAAGGGTGCTCAACAATGGCTCCTTTTCATCCTGGAGAGAAGTGACCAGTGGGGTCCCAGAGGGCTCTGTCCTGGGCCCAGTGTTATTCAACATCTTTATCAATGACCTGGAGGACAGAATTGGGAGCATACTTATCAAATTTTCAGATAACACCAAATTAGGAGGAATAGCTAATACTCCAGAGGACAGGACCAAGATTCAAAATGACCTGAATAGACTAGAAAGCTGGGCCAAAGCTAACAAAATGAAATTCAACATACAGAAATGTAAGGTACTGCACTTAGGGTAGAAAAATGAAATGCACAGATATAGAATGGGAGACACATTGCTGAATGAAAGTACATGTGAAAGGGTTCTAGGAGTCCAAGTAGACCATAAGTTGAACATGAGTCAACAGTGCAATGCGGCAGCTAACAAGGCCAATGCAATTTTAGGCTGCATCAATAGAAGTAGTGTCTAGATCAAGGGAAGTCATAGTGCCACTATATTCTGCTCTGGTCTGGCCCCACCTGGAATATTGTGTCCAGTTCTGGGCGCCACAATTCAAAAAGGACATTGAGAAACTGGAGCGTGTCCAGAGAAGGGCGACTAAAATGGTGAAAGGTCTGGAAACCTTGCCCTATGAGGAACGACTTAGGGAGCTGGGGATGTTTAGCCTGGAGAAAAGAAGGTTAAGAGGTGATATGATAGCCCTGTTTAAATATTGGAAGGGATGTCATATTGAGGAGGGAGCAAGCTTGTTTTCTGCTGCTCCAGAGACTAGGACCCGGAACAATGGATGGAAGCTCCAGGAAAAGAGATTCCACCTCAACATTAGGAGGAACTTCATGACAATAAGGGCTGTTCGACAGTGGAACACACTCCTTCCTCGGAGTGTAGTGGAGTCTCCTTCCTTGGGGGTCTTTAGGCAGAGGCTGGATGGCCATCTGTTGTGGATGCTTTGATTTGGATTTCCTGCATGGCAGAATGGGGTTGGACTGGATGGCTCGTGCGGTCTCTTCCATCTCTATGATTCTATGACTTTTTGGAGCATAAATGCTCTCTGAGAGTGAAAGATGAACTGCCTTGGAGGGTGGTGGGCTCTCCATCTTTGGAGGCCTTTAAACAGTGATTCAAGCATCCACAACTTGAAAATATATTTAAAAATATGAATTCTGAGAAGAAAACCTTTGAAGGGGTTTGGAATGGATCCTCCACGAAAAAGGAGTAGTGACTGTATTTTTTTAAAATAGTTACATAAAAGTCAACACCATGATCCTGGAAAAGTCATTATGGCCTTTGCAAAGTCAAGTGATTTATAAATATAATATTAAAAAAATTCCTCATGAATGGTCACATAAGACTTTATTATTTATTTTTAAAATAATTTTATTTATATGCCGCCTTGGGTCAGTTCAGATTAACATTTGGTCAACTTCTGGCAGTTGTGCTGGAGGACCTAGAGATTCTTAGAGAGGACATATTAATCAAAACTGCAAATAATCAAATCTGTAAATGTGGAGGGCCAACAGTACAAATTCTGCACTTTGGTATTTTGGAACTGACATCCATAGGCTACAAACCCTGGCTTTACGTTACCAAAGCCCTCTTCCTGCTTCCTATTGAGCGAAATAAATTTCCCCACTGAGTTCAATAATTGGTTGTCTTCTGGGGACCCTAGCATTTTGGGTAACTTGGAGGCTCAACAGACTGGCAAAAAGCACCAGCCTGTGCCCAGGGTGAGGGCTGAATGTCCCCATGCTCCAAGCCCTCACTGTGCCGCTTGTGCACCATTTTGGTGTGCGCCCATCCACACAGGGAGTGCCATGATGATGCACAGGTGGCGCAGCCCCCATACAGTACAGCTGGGAAGGGGTGTCATGACGCCATGCCACAGCGGATATGACACTGCTTCCAGGAAGCTGCTTGGGACAGCATCTTTTTGCTCTCTAGAGGGAGCAGATCGGTGCCGCTGTGTGTGGCTACTGAGAAACTGATCCAGCCAGTACAGGGGCAGCTGGATGCCATTCATCTATATAGGCCCATAGTGTCACAGCTAGCTGGCCTTCTTGTCACCAGATATGGTAGATAGACCAGGGCCTTGGCAGGACCTTCAATCTAAGGGAGTCCAGGTCTCACCATGGAGAGGTGCCGTTGCAAAGGACAAGGAAGACAACTCCCTCTGAGGTGTCACCGAGGGCAGCTTGCACCCCCCCACCCCAAAAAGATGCCGCTGGATGGCAGATGCTCACCTGGGCTCCTTCAGCCTGTTTGAGGAGGAAGTGCTCCGCTAGGGCCTCCGCTTGGGCGCTGCTCTCCGGCCTCTGGCCCCTGACCCAGCCCGCCATGTCATGAGGCAGGACTTTGAGGAACTGCTCCAGAACCACCAAGTCCACAATCTGAGCCTTGGTGTGCTTCTCCGGCTTCAGCCAATTGAGGCAGAGGGCCCGGATCCGGCCACAAACCTCTCGGGGGCCCTCTGACTCCTGGTAGCAAAACCTCCGGAAATTATGGGCTTGGTTGGCCCACTGCATGTGGGTCCCGTCCAGGACCCTATGGAGCGTCTTCCCCCAAAGGTCCCCGTTGCCCGAAGCCTCCAGGGGATCAAAGCCCTGTCTAGCAACCTGGGAGCTGGACGCTGCTCTCTCCCCCGTCCTCATCCTCTGGACCAAAGGGGGTCAAGGATCTTTTCTTTCTCAAGGAGGCAAGGTCCCTGCAGAGATCTGTAGATCTTTGTAACTCTGCAAAGAGAAACCCATGTTTATGATACAGGTAAAATCTCGTCCTTACACAGCTTGAGTCTCCCTTATCCAGAATTTCAAAATAGGGAATACTCTAAAAACAATACCTGTTTCATGAGTGGCTGAGACAGTGGCACCTGAGCTTTCTGATGGCTCAAACTACACAGTTTCATGCATAAAATAAATAATATCATAACAACAACATTTACAGGCCAAACATGAGCCAACAGTGTTATGCAACAGCTAATAATAATAATAATAATAATAATAATAATTTTTTACTTGATTTTATTGTCTTTGATATCTTGTTACTCGCCTCGATCCAATACAGGGAGAGGCAGGATATAAATATATTAATAATAATAATAATAAAAGAACAAATAAATATATATTAAAACAATCCACAACCTTAATCATTTAAAATTATTAAATATGTCATACATAAAATTACCTCCAGGCTACATGTAGAAGGTCTCTAAGAAACAGCAATGAAATTTGTGTTTAGACTTGGGTCCTATTTCCACTATATTTCATTATGTAAAATTTATGTAAAATTACACGTCATCTAAACTCTAGAAAAATCCAAAATCCCAAATACTCTGGGCCTAAAGCATTTCAGATAAGGGAGACTCAACCTGTAATAGGATTTTCTTTACAAAATAATAGATTGCTTTCTGTGTTTTAACAATATTTTGTGAACTGTTTTGACTCCTGGGAATGGTGAAATGGGCTGGAGAAACCCAAGACTTCCAAGATTCAATTCTGCAGTCAACCATGTAAAAGATCTTGTAGAGTACAATATTTGGGCTGTAGAAATGAAATGCACAGATCTAAGATGGGTGACACCTGGCTTGAAGGCAGTACATGTGAAAGGGATCTAGGAGTCTTTGTGGACCACAGGCTGAACATGAGCCAACAGTGTGATGCAGCAGCTAACAAGTCCAATGTGATTTTAGGCTGCATCAATAAAAGTAGTGTCTAGATCAAGGGAAGTAATAGTGCCACTCTATTCTGCTCTGGCCAGGCCCCACCTGGAATATTGTGTCCAGTTCTGGGCACCACAATTCAAAAAGGACATTGAGAAACTGGAGCGTGTCCAAAGGAGAGTGACTAAAATGGTGAAGGGTCTGGAAACCATGCCTTATGACGAATGACTTAGGGAGCTGGGGATGTTTAACCTGGAGAAAAGAAGGTTAAGAGGTGATATGATAGCCCTGTTTAAACATTTGAAGGGATGTCATATAGAGGAGGGAGCAAGCTTGTTTTCTGCTGCTCCAGAGACTAGAACAATGGATGCAAGCTGTAGGAAAAGCGATTCCACTTCAACATTAGGAGGAGCTTCCTGATAGTAAGAGCTGGTGGACAGTGGAACACACTTCCTCTGAGAGTATTGCAGTCTCCTTCCTTGGAGGTCTTTAAACAGAGCTGGTTGCTTTGATTGAGAGTTCCTGCATGTCAGAAGGAGGTTGGAGTAGATGGCCTTTGAATGTTCCTTCCAACTCTAGGATGCTATGATTCTATGAAATGTTGCCTACAGCAGATGAGATCTGTTCTGAAATGGGAGTGGAGTCACTCCTCACCTCTCTGAGAGATGTGCCTGAAACCAAGGTTGGCACAAGCCACGGGTGCGATATAAAGATTTACTGGTGATTAACAGACCCACCAAGGAACAGCATGATGCAGTGGTGTTTGAGCTTTGGACTAAGGCCTCATCGTAACTGCCTTCTGTTTTACCTTCTGTGGCTAAAAATTGATCACTGAGGCCCGTTACAAACAGGCTGTTTTGTGCGTGTGGAGCACGCATTAGGGTTAGAAAGGGGTGGTGCTTCCGCACAAAATGGCGGAGGCTGTTCCACACGGCCACCGCCATGAGGACGTCACGACCGCACCGCCTCTATACAGGGCGGCACGGACGTGACGTCTTTGCTCCGTGCCAGGGCGCTTAGTACGCCTTTAGCGCGGGAGCTCCTTCCTGGTTTGGTCCGTTGGGTGCAGCCTTCAGACGGCTGCGCTCAGCGGACCAAAGGAGAAAGGGGCCAAGCGGCCCCTTTCTCCTCCTCCCCGCCGCTGCGGGGTGTCCTTGGGGCTTGAAGCCCCAAGGACACCTCTTTCCAGGCTGCAGGGAAGGGGCCTTTTGCCGCTTCCCCGCAGCCTGAAAAGTGGCGGATCGGGGCCTCAGCGGCTGCCGTTCTAGCCACTGAGGCCCTGATACTCTGGGGAAAGGGGCGGGTGCAGCCCGCCCCAAATGGGCGGTCTGTAACCTGCCTGTATTTGGTTTTAACTTATACAGTAAGCCACATCGGGTGTCATAGGTTGAATCTGTACTGCAGAAATTATCCCCCCTCCCCTCATTCAGGCAAGGTCTCAGCCGGTGCAGGCTTCTTCATGCCTTGGCCGGAGCACCGCCGTGCCGGCTGGGAGAATGGCCATACCGGCCAAAGGAAGGCTGCACTGGCCAGGGTCTTGCCTCAGCCGCTATGGGCTTCTTCCGGCCAGCTGAGAGAATGACTGTGCCAGCCAGAAGAAGGCCGCACCGGCTTAAGGAAGTCCTTGCCTTGGCCGGAGCGGTCTTCTTCTGGCCGGCATGGTCTTCCTTCTGCCGGAACAGCCATTCTCTCAGCCGGTGCGGTCTTGCTTCTGCCAAGGCCTTGCCGGCCAGATAAAGGCCACACCACCAGAAGAAGCCCATGCCAGCTGAGACATGACCCTGGCTGGTGTGGCTTTGCCCTGGCCAGTGCAGCCTTCCTTCAGCCGGTCCAGCCATTTCCCCAGGTGGCACGGCAGTGCTGCGGCCAAGGCAAGGCTGCGCCGGAATGAAGGAGGGAGGATGCTCACGTTCCCATTGTCCCCAATGGCGGTGTACCATCCGGGACAATGGGACTTGAATATCCACGAAATTTCAAATTCGCGAGGGTCCCCGGAACTGATCCCCTGCCAATTCGGAGAGATGAATGCATACAGTCAACCCTCCACATTTGCAGCCTTAACTTCTTGCAGCTTTGATTATTCTCAGATTTGATCAACATGGTTTTTCTAGGAATCTCTAGGCCCTGCAGCACAACGCTATGAATCCTAGAGCTGGAAGAGACGCCAAGGGCCATCCAGTCCTAGCCCATTCTGCCATGCAGGAACCCTCAATCAAAGCATCCCCATTGACAGATGGCCATCCAGCCTCTGCTTAAAGACCTCCAAGGAAGGTGTCAGGCAGCCCCAAATCCACAGATCTCTTTCAGACATAAACAAATTCTTGAAAGAACAGCTTTTATTGCAGAAAAGAAATCATAACAGATGGGTCTGTGACTCTCTTGTCAAGTCTAAAGGTAAAATACATGGATGACACTTTTATAGATGTATACAACAACTCCGAACCACAATCTGGTGTAGTAATATAATTGATTATATTTTCCTGCATTTCCTTTCAGCTATCATCCAGCATTTTGGCAAAACCCCTGAGAACAAACTTGTTCTTAGTCAAAACAACCTTGAATAAGAAACACCTGCAGCTATTGTTTTAAGTTATATAATAACAATATAGATCTCTATCCATATATATCCCCATTAACCTTTAATATTAAACTAAAAAACTATATTAACCATATAAACACACATATATATTAAACAGTCTAACCTTAACAGTACAAAGTCTCCCCTAATCGCCCCCCTTCTCTAAAGGCAAGCCTCTAGAAATAAAATCAATCCTCCACATTCCTTTCTGGTCAGCTCTAGCAAGTTCTTAGCATTAGCAACACATTAACCCTTTTTCCATCTCACAAGCTCAAACCACATTTTAAACTATTATGGATCCCATCCTTATTATTTGAAACCCCAAATCATATTAAATCCTATCTGGCAGGGATTTATTACTGACAGAAGGAGACTCCACCAAATCTCCATTGAGGGAATGTGTCCCACGGTCGAACAGCCCTTACTGTCGGGAAGTGTAAGCTGAGAGCCTATGAGTAATTCAGCAACTTATATAAGAGTTCAAACCAAGATTCCCAAGTTCCTTTTAGTTGGGATCAGACTAGATGCTCTCAAGGTGTAATTTTCAGTGCTCAAAGTCAATCATCCCTGGCAAACAATAGGAGTTCACCCATATAGATGGTGGGGGTCTGAAGAGCAAGAGTGGGACCTGACCTTGGCCAGCCTGGCATGTTTTTACATAGTGTTGTTGCAGCAGCTGGGAAGATGCTAGGAGGAGCTATGGCTCCCTCCGCTCACTGTATCATTTACAGTTACATTTGGGAAACACTGCTGACTCAGGGAAAATATAATCATAGAGTTGGAAGAGACCGCAAGGGCCGTCCAGTACAATCCCATTCTGCCATGCAGGAAATCCAATCAAAGCATCCCTGACAGATGGCCATCATTAAAGACCTCCAAAAAAGGAGACTCCACTACACTCTAAGGGAATGTTTTCCATCACTGAACAGCCCTTACTGTCAGGAGGTTCCTCCTAATGTTGAGCTGGAATTTCTTTCCCTGTAACTTGCATCCATTGCTCCATTGTGTCTTAGTCTCTGGAGCAGCAGAAAACAAGCTTGCTCCTTCCTCAATGTGACATCCCTTCAAATATTTACACAGGGCTATCCTATCACATCTTAACCTTCTCTTTTCCAGGCTAAACATTCCCAGCTCCCGAAGTCTCTTCTCATAAGGCTTTTTTAGGTTTCCAGACCCTTCACCATTTTGGTCACCCTCCTTTGGACACGCTCCAGTTTCTCAATGTCCTTTTTGAATTTTGGTGCCCAGAACTGGACACAATATTCCAGGTGGGGCCTGACCAAAGCAGAATAGAGTGGTACTATTACTTCTCTTGATCTAGACACTATACTTTTATTGATGCAGCCTAAAATTGCATTGGCCTTTTTAGCTGCCACATCGCACTGTTCACTCATGTTCAACTTGTGGTCTACTTGCACATATAAAAGAAAAAGACATACGACTTCTTAAAAATAGAAAATGTGGAAATGAATTTATCTCAGCTAACAATAAGAAAAAAAATGGAGTAGTAATTTATGTTGATTGCAGGTATCAAGCTAAAATGTTACTTAAGGATAAGGAAGGAAGATATCTAGGTCTGGAAATAACAACACAAGACGGAAATGCATGATGGTGAGAATATATGCCCCATTAGATAGGAAAGATCAATTCTACAAAAAGCTAAATGAAGAACTAACTAGATTTAAATATGAAAAAACTTTGATAATGGGTGACTGGTGATCAACCCTGAGATCGATAGAAAATCAGAAAAAAAGATTAAGAAATCACAAGGAAGGCTTCCGAAATCCTTTGAAAATTTAATTGAAGAACAGGCTTTATTGGAGATTTGTAGATTTAAATACAAGGATTCAAGAGATTTCACCTTCTTCTCAGGAAGACATAACTCTCTCTCCAGAATAGACATGTTCTATGCTACAAAACCAATGTGCATGGATATTTTGAGAACGGACTGCGAGCCGAGAACGATATCAGATCATAGCCAGATATTATTAGTAGTGAAAACAAAGAAAACAGAATATACTTGGAGATTAAACGAGTTCCTACTGCAGAAAGAAGAAATTGTTGAAAAAGGAAAAGAAAACTTGAAACTGAAGAAAACCTGAAGCCAGATATTGAAGTGACTGCAGTGTGGGAAGCTTCTAAAGCATATATGAGAGGTTTCTTTATGCAGCAGAACTATATATTAAAGAAAAAAGAGAGAAATAAGCTGAGTCTGCTATATAATTTGTTGAAGCAAAAAGAAACAGAACTAAGTAACAACATAACTAAGAAACGAACAGCAAAAGAGATAAAGACAATTAAAAAGCAAATTGAAATGGAAGAAAACGAGGAAATTCAAAAGAAACTAAAATATCTTAGGCAATCGCAATTCGAACACGCAAATAAACCAGGCCACTGGCTCGCTTATAGATTAAAGAAGCAAAGAGAAAGAAATATAATAACTGAAATAAACACAAAAGAAAAAATATTAACAGATCAAGAGAAAATAAAAAAAAGAATTCTTAGATTTCTATAACAAACTTTATAAAGGAAACAATAGCTCTAAACAAAAAATATTAGACTTTCTAGATAAATCAAACATAAAGCCACTTAGTAATCAGCAAAAGGATATACTGAATGAACCAATTTCAGCAGCAGAGGTAACGGAAGCAATCCAAAAAAGCAAAAAGGGGAAAACCCCAGGTCCGGACGGTTTCCCGGCTGAATATTATAAAAACTTTGAAGAACAATTATTAATTCCATTTAAGTTAACTGTAAATGAAATTGGGAAACAAAAATATCCGGAAACATGGGAGCAGGCAAACATATCTTTGATAGTAAAAGAAGACAGAGACCCGACGGACGTTAAAAGTTACAGGCCGATGTCCCTGCTGAACATGGACTATAAGTTAATTGCCACGATCCTAGCGGAAAGACTTTAAAAAGTGCTTGTTGAATGGATACGAGAGGAACAGACTGGATTTTTACCTAAAAGACAAATCAGAGAGAACATACGTAACATCTTAAACACTAGAGTACTATGACAGACACAACGAAAAAAGCCTAGCGCTAGTATTTATGGACCTGGAGAAGGCATTTGACAGCATTAGCTGGGAGATGATATTTGTTATGATGTGAAAAACAAATGTGGGAACTCAGTTTGAAAAATGGATACGCGAGATCTATAAAGAACAAAATGCAAAAATAATTGTAAATCACAGTAAAACAGAAGAATTCAAAATCACTAAGGGCACTCGGCAGGGTTGCCCGATATCACCTCTCCTGTTCATCTTTGTTCTAGAATCACTAAATAACAGAATAAGAGAAGAAAAACAGATAAAAGGCATAAAAATCAGGAAATATGAATACAAAATGTGACTATTCGCAGATGATATAGTTTACATACTAGAGAACCCAAACGAAAGTATAGAAAAATTAATAGAAATCCTAATGGAATTTGAAAAAATCTCGGGTCTGAAGGTAAACAAAGATAAGACAAATATGTTGACAAAAATATGGATAGAGAGGAAGAAAAATTATTACAAGAATTAAGTGGCTTTTTTGATTAAAGAGTGAAATATCTAGGAATTATAATTACCAACAAAAATGCAGATTTGTATCATAATAACTACGAAAAAGTATGGAGGGAAATCAAGAAAGATTTAGCTAAATGGGAAAACTTAAGGCTCTCCATAATGGGGAGATCTCCGTAGTGCAAATGAATATTCTCCCAAGAATGTTATATCTTTTCCAGACATTACTAGTATTACATGCTTTCCAACCTTTGGACTTGTGGCAAAAGGAAATTTTGAAATTTGTGTGGGAAAAGAAAAAAGTTAGGATAAAGGCTAAAACTGTATGGGATGACAAAAATCGTGGAGGATTAGGTCTCCCAAACTTTAAAATGTATTATTTTGCCGCAGTGCTGTTATGGATATCAGAATGGTTAATGATGGAGGATGATAAAATGTTGACACTAGAAGGAGAAAATTTAAGATTTGGCCTACATGGCTATTTGTTTTATAATAAAGAAAAAGTGCATAGAGAGAGTAAGAATTATTTGATCAGGAAGGCCATGCTGAAGGTATGGGAAAAGCTAAAACCAAGACTATCTCAACAAATCCCACAAATGTGTTCTCCTCATGAGGTGTTTTTTGCTAAAGAAAGCATTCCAAAGGTAAAATGGATAAGATATGTAGACATATTAAAAGAGGAGAAGGGAAATAAAGAGTTAAAATCACAAGAAGAGCTAAAATAACCAGGGATAGACTGCCACTGGTATCTGTATAGACAGCTGAGAGAAAGGTGGAAAATAGATGAGAAATTGGTTGATGCTAATAACCAAAAATCTAGATGGGAAGAAATAATAGAAAAGGGCAAGAAAAAGATGATAAGTAGAAATTACAAAATGCTGTTAGAATGGGATACGGAAGAAGAAGTTATTAGAGAAACGATGATTAAATGGGCACAAAATGTGGGGCATAGCATAGAGTATGATAAGTGGAAGAAAATGTGGAAGGGAACAAAATATACGGCAAATCAAGAACTAAAAGACAACACCTATAAAATGTTATACAGGTGGCATTTGTCCCCACAAAAGATGTCATATATGTGTAAAAAAATAACCCAATATGTTGGATGTGTAATAAAGAAATTGGTTTCTACTTCCACATGCGGTGGACATGTAAGGCTGCAAAACAATACTGGACAGGAATTTATAAAATAATAGCAAAAGAGTTGAAAATCCCAATAACTTTTGCACCAGAAGTCTTTTTGCTGGGTATGATAAACGATGAATTAGATAAAAACTGTTATTTTATCTTCTTACTTGTACAAGGATATCATTTGCAAGAGTCTGGAAATTGAAAAAAGCCCCTTCAATGGAACAATGGCTGATCAAAGTCTTCGAAGTTGCAGAATTGGACAAATGGACATGTTGGCTGAAAGATAAAACGGAAGAAGATATTGGAAGAGAATGGGAACCCTTTTATGGATTTTTAAGGAATAAATGGAGGAATGTAATTTTGGTGTAAGAAAATAAGGAAGAACTTAGTTGTAGAATTAGTGGGGGGAAGGAGTAAGTAAACAAACACAGATATGGAGAATAACAATAAGGGCATGATCTGGTTTAGAGGGAAAAAGAGACATTGATGATAATTTATGAATATTCATAAAATTAAGTAAAATTAAAATTAAAAGTAAAATTAAAATAGTTACACATTGCTTTTTACCTCAATTAAGGTGAAGAAGACATAAGAAGGAAAGTTAAGATAGAACAAAGTGAGAGGGAGGGGGTGAAATAGAACCAACTCTAGAACTGCAAGAAACAGGAAGAAAGAGATGTGATAAATGTGTTTATATGGCTTTCTCTGAGTTGGGCATGTTTGTATTATGTTGGGTGAAGGGGGAATGTTATGTATTATCTGTTAATAACTGATAATGTCATGGTGCCAACATGTGATGGTGTTTGTAATGTGAAAAACTATAAAAATAAATAAATAAATAAATAAATAAATAAATAAATAAATAAATAAATAAAACTTGTAGTCTACTTGGACTCCCAGATCCCTTTCACACGGATAAGTTTCCTTCAGCCAGGTCATTTTTCAGGCCATTTCTCCCTGTTGAAATTCACATTGTTAGCTTTGGCCCAGCTTTCTCATCTATTTAAGACATTTTGAATCTTGATCCTGTCCTCTGAAGTATTAGCTACTCCCCCTAATTTGGTGTCATCTGCAAATTTGATAAGTATGCCCCCAATTCTGTCATTGATAAAGATGTTGAATAGCACTGGGCCCAGGACAGAGCCCTGTGGGACCCCACTGGTCACTTCTCTCCAGGATAAAAAGGAGCCATTTTTAGCACCCTTTGGCTTCAGCCAGAGAACCAATTACAAATCCATGTAACAGTAACTTTGTCTAGCCCACATTTGACTAGCATTTTTGCAGGAGTATTATGGGGAACCTTGTCAAAGGCCTTACTGAATTTCATATTGAAATGCTATGGTAGGCATAGAAGTTGTACTGGAGGGCCTAGAAACTCCTAGAGAATGCTTCTCCAGGAATTGGTAGGTCCTCCGGTGAAACCTCTGGCAGATGTTGAGCATAGAGTTGTGCCGGAGGACGTAGGAATTCCTAGAGAGACTCTTTCTCTAGGAATTTGTAGGTCCTCCAGTGGAATTCTATGGTTAATGACCAGCAGGTGCTGAGCACAGAGTTGTGTTGGAGGGCCTAGAGATTCCTAGAGAGAGCATTTCTCTGAGGATTTGTAGGTCCTCCAGCGCAATCCTGTGGTCAGCTTCCAGTGAATGTTGACCATAGAGGTGTGCTGGTGGACCTAGAGGTTCCTACTGGCCCTTCTCTAGGCATTTTTAGGTGCTACAGCACAATTCGATGGTCAACCTCCAGCAGATGTTGACCCATAAAGAGTTGTGCTGGAGGACCTAGAGATTCCTAGAGAGGTAAGAAATGTTATTTTTAATTGGCAGTATTTTCCCTGTCACTGTGGTCCTGAGCCCCTAACCCCAGCAGATACGGAGGGCACATTGTTTTCCTCTCCCCAATAGTGTTTCCTGGCCATGCTCTCTGGGTAATGATGGGAATTGTAGTCCAGAAAGCTAGATTTTCAGATAGTCTGATGGCTTAAATTGCTTCTTAACTGTTGTACGTTGTGAACTTTTATAGCTGCCAGACAACTACCCTCTCTGGGATGGGGTTGCATTCCCACAAACCACCCCCCAATTGGCAGGATAAGATAGGGGATTATGGGACTTGTAGTCCAACATATGCAACATCTGGATGGGTGCAAGATTCAGACAAGGTCCACACAGGCCTTGTGCCCAAATTGGACTACAACACCCATCATTCCTCATCCCCACCCTTGCTTTGGGGTCTTCTGGGAGTTATAGTCCACCAAGCCCTTGAGGGGCACCTGCTCTAGCCTTTGGGGGATGTTATTGGGGTGTAACCACTGGACTCCTGAGCAGGGAGGGAGGCTGGCTTTCATCCTCTCAAGGCATTCATTGGCTCACCATGAGATTCATAGTTTAACCCAAGTACGCACCCCTCCTTTCCTTTCTGTTCAAGAATTGCTTCCAAAAGGAAGCCAGGAATCTTTGACCGAACCCCTGGTTCTCAGCCCAGCCATTGGGTTCCTGTGGCCAGTTAGGGGATTGTGGAAGTTGTGGTCCATCAAGCCCTTGAGGGGCGCCCACTGTAGTGTTTGGGTGCAAGCTGTGGATTCCTGAGCAAGGAAGGAAGCTGACTTTCATTCTCTCCAACATAAATTATAAATAAATAAAAACTTTATTTTCACCCCGCCTCTGTGTCAAAGGGACAATTGAGGCGGCTCACAATTAAGAGAATCCATACAATACATAATATCCCAGTTATTCCCTCCCTCCCCTAAAACATCCATTAAATACATTACTCATTAAAATAATCCATTAAAATGACCAGAGACGGGCGAATGGGGCTACAGAATACTCAAAGAGGTGGTGGATTCAATTGGTGGCCGGGTTTGCTATTCAGGAGAAGCCTGAATAAGGATAATATAGGGGATTGTGGGACTTGTAGTCCAACATCTGCAACATCTGAATGGATGTAAGGTTCACATTCTTGCATGAGAGCCTTCTGAATCTCATTCAGGAGATTCATAGTTTCACCCAAGTACACACCACACGGTGGAAATGCAATCTTTCTTCTTCCCCTTTGAAGGATTTGCTCCAGAATGAATAGAAAAATGAACTGGATTCTGGTCAAACTGGATAATTCAACAAATCTAGGAAGAGAAAATGAAACAGAAACTTACCTAAGGAGAATGAAACCTTTTCCCAATGATGCAGAGCAACAAAGAGGAGATCTGGATGGAAACATATAGTTTTTGATATATGGAAATTCAATTTTTCTGGTGTTATTAGGAGAAAATGGAAGACATGACGGATGCAAATAGAGAGCCAAAACACACTGCAAGAAATAATCCAGTTTTGAGACTGTGCCAAGGAATCCTGGGAATTGTAGTTTGTTGTGGACCCAAAGCTCTCTGACAGAGAAGGCCTGGGCAGTTAAAGCGGTCTCAAACTGAATTATTTCTGCAGTGTGTTTTGGCTCCTAGAGGGAAAAGAAATTATGTCTAAGGCTGCAGAAACTATTTATTGATGGATTTAAATTTTGATGCTGCCTTTCTTCCCCAAAAAGGGACCCGAGGGGGCTGACAAAATAAAAACATTAAAAATAACCCAAACTCTACAGTAGAAATTTTAATACTGTTAAAGCCATCTAATACAATCTATAATTAACATTTAACAAAATTTTATAATTATATATTTTATTTTTGTAGTGTGGTTTTTTAATGTTTATTTTATATTTTATATATTTAATGTTTTATATATTTAAAATGTTAATTATATATTTTATATATAACGAACATTAAAAATATATATATATTAAAATACCAAAAAAATTAAGATGGACGGAGCTGTTTTAATGCAGCTTTGCCTGTTACGGCTCCATCTGATAAATGGGCAAAATCAAAATTGTGTAAGAAAAAAATTTTTTTACAAAAAAAATTATAAATAAAATAAAAAATAAAATAAAATATGAAGGATGGCTCCAAAAGGGAAGGCAGGGCTCCAAGCCAGGGGATGATGGGAGTTGTTGGCCAAAAAAGCCCCCCAAAGCAATTTCCACCACCTTTTTCTACATCCTGCAAACAATTATATATATGTATATATAGAGAGGGATGCTGATATCTTTTCACCCTGCCACCCTTTTCTGCATCCTGCAAATTACATATATATATATATATATATATATATATATATATATATAGACACACACACACACATACATATATATTTCCCTCCTGATGTTGTTGTGGATGCTGAAGATCTCCTTTTCTCTTTTCTGCATCCTGTAAAGAAATTTATACCTATATATCCTGTAGGGCTAAGCTTTTTTATCATATGCATGATAAGCAGCAACAGAAAACAGGGGTCCTTGCAGTTACAGCATCACAAAAACAAGAACTTTCAGCAGTTAGAAAAGGAGGACTGAAACCTACAAACATATACATATATATATATATATATATATGGTGATGTCTAGCAAGCTGTTTAAACAGGTGCTTTGGCATAAGCAGAAACTTAACTATTGCTAGGATCCCATGCAGCTATCTAGTCTGACCCCAAATAGCAGTCATCATGGTCAAGCAACAGGAATCTCCAATCTTGCCCCTATCATTCAAAATGTTGTTCTGGATGCTGAAATCTCCCCATTCTACCAGCCTTTTCTGCATCCTGCAAACAATTATACACACACAGACATATTTCCCTCCTAATGCTGAAGATCTTCCCCAGTCTCTGGCCACCTGGTCCTGCTTTCTGGTCCTCTCTGGGGAGCTTTTTTCCTGGCTCCCAAAGAGGTGAGTTTGGGGGGTTTCCCTGGGACACGAAGTGGCTGCAAAAAAGAGGCTGAGGGTCCCTTTTTTTCTGCACGTGGCTGGGGCCTCGATCCTGCCCTGCTCTCTTTGCATGCTCAGGAAACCCTTCTTTCTTTTGCAGGCATGCCACTGCATTGCAAAGAACTGGAACAATCAAATGCAACCAAATGCATAAGTTTAATTGCAAATAAAAAGGGAGAGGAACTAACTCACCAGAGAAGACTCCCAAAATGAGGCAGCCCAGCCTCTCTCTCTTTCTCTCTCTCTGGATGGGAAATCCGGTTTCCCCGCACTGACGTCATGGGTTGCTAGGCAGGGTCTGCCCCTGAGCAAAAGCGAAAGAGGAAGTGGGGAGTTAGGGGGGAGGGAGTCACGTGTTTCCGGTCCTCTGAGCATGTTTTGCAAAGCTGCCATGCCTTCCCTTGTCATGCAGAAGCCATTGGAAGAGGTGGGCCATTAATAGCCATTAGCCTGACAAAAGACCTGCTTCCTCCCTGGAATTGAAAAGCCTGCAAGCCTTTTATTATTATTATTATTATTGTCATTCATTTATAGGTCCTTGTATCCAATTTTAAATCTTTATCCCTCTCTCTTGGGTCTATTCTCTATTTGAGGGAGGTCCTATTGAGGAGGGAGCAAGCTTCTTTTCTGCTGTTCCAGGGAATAGGATCCAGAGCAATGGATGCAAGCTCCAGGAAAAGAGATTAATATTAATAATAATAACAATATATTTATTTATATCCAGCCTCTCTGGATGGAGGCAGCTTATGATATGAATAAATACATAGTAAAGAATAAGAAAAAATACAGAATACAATCAATTATCCCTCCCTCCAGCACAATAACTTACAATTCCCAATAAACAATACACAATACAGTGATAAACAATACAATGATAAAATGATATCTAATGATAAAAAAACGACAGCGGAGCGATGGGAAGCCGGGGGTATTCTCTATGGGGTCCATATCAATGGGGGCCAGGTGAGTTACTCAGGGAAGGCCGGTCAAAGAGATCTCTCTGGGCAGCCCTTTTGAAGCTCTCCAGATTGGTGTTATTATGACAGATCTCCTCCTTCCATAATTTGATAGCGGCAGATGGAAAGGCCCTCTGGGTTGCCACGGCCAGCCTGGTCTTTACTGGTTGTAAAAGGTTTTTCCCAGAAGCCCTAAGTGTGCGAATGGATTGTACAGAAGGAGGCGATCCAACAAGTAGGTTGGACCCAAGGTATCAAGGTCTTTATAGGTCATGTCTGTGAGGTATAGATATTTCTATGTAACAAAATACCAAATCAAATTAATCAGGACAAAACAAGCGAAGCAGCAATTTCCAATTTATTAATTACAATCTTGTAAGGAGGGGTGTCTCAGGCAAGGAGGCCCACCGTCTGTTTGAAGGGATCCACACTGAGGAAGGAGCAAGCTTGTTTTCTGCTGCTCCAGAGAACGACCAGGAGCAGTGGGTGCAAGCTCGAGAAGAGATTCCACAACAACATTAGGAGGAACTTCGTGACAATAAGGACTGTTTGACAGTGGAACAAACTCCCTCAATGTAATGTCTGGATGGCCATCGTCGGGGATGCTTTGATTGGGAGTTCCTGCATGGCAGGGGTTGGACTGGATGGCCCTTGGGGTCTCTTCTAACTTTATGATTCTAGAAACTCCCATTAGAGGAGCATTTTCCACACTTGCTTCATAAACCAATGGTGTCTTTGGCAAATAGTGAGGATGGCGCTCTCTTATCAGTTGGCTCCAGACTGGTTTGCCTCCTCTTTGCAAAGTTGTCCTTGAATTCCAGGTGCAATTCATTATCAAAGATATAACCCCTCCTTTATTTTTACAAAACAATGTATTTAATAGATATCAGTGTTCAAGCGTTCCATATATTTAGTAACTTAAAGTCCAATATACTTTTATAAAGTGAGCATGGTATAAAAAGCTTATCTAAAAACTATTTCTTCTCTTAACTTACATATGTTTATAAAATGCCCTTTCAGTTAAAGGGCCTCAGCCTTTGACCTTAAAACTAACTATTTAAGTAATTTTAAAGTTAAAGGTAAAAACCTTTAAGGTTACATAAGGTTTAACCTTCCGTTATATATTTTGATTATAATAGTATATATGAATATAAGTGGTTCCTTACTATCTCTCTCTATAATCTAATTATAGAATATGATTATACAGTCTTACATGATTTCTATTCTATTTGTGTTTTTAACTCTTTTATTAACTCTTATGTGTTTGATTCAAATCTATTTCTCTCAATGTCCAACATCTTGTACTGTGGCCGGAAACTAATAGGCTGCCAGAGAAGAGATTTTAAGATAGGTCACCTCTAGCAGTCCTGCTGACCAACCTGGATGCCATATTCTGAACTCATTGACGTTTCCAGACTAAGCACAAGGGTAGACCCATGTACAGCGCATTGCAGAAGCTGAGTCGTGAGGTTACCAGCGCATGTACCATACTTTCCAGGTCTCCTGCTTCCAGAAAAGGGCGCCACTGCCGTATCAGCCGAAGCTGATAGCAAGCACTCCTGGCCGTTGCATTTACCTGGTTTGCCATCATGAGCGATAAATTTAGGAGCACTCCCAAGCTGCGAATACAGTCCTTTAAGGGGAGTGTGCACCCGCCCAAGACTGGTTGACTTATCTTGGTTGGGGGTCCCCCCAAAACAAGTACCTCCATCTTGTCTGGATTCAGTTTCAGTCTGTTTTTCCTCATCTAGTCCATTACCGCTTCAAAGCACTCACTGAGAGGAGAGATGCCATCTGACAGTGGGACACACTCCCTCAATGGAGAGCAGTGGAGTCTCCTTCCTTAGGGATCTTTAAACAGAGGCTGGATGGCCATCTGTCAATGGGGATGCTTTGACTGAGAGTTCCTGCATGGCAAAATGGGGTTGGACTGGATGGCCCTTGGGGTCTCTTCCAACTCTACAATTCTGATTCTGGGTTGGTGAGAGGAGGCATCCATACAATCTGGGACATACCCAAGCCCTCGATCTGAAGTCAATACTTAAAAGCCAACCTCACAGAGCAAACCAGGCATTTGTAAAAGTCAGCTGTTGGGAACCCAGAGAAGCAATGGGGGAAATACCCCAGACCTGCATGGTCACTCTCCAGTTATTCTACAGTGGGATTTATAGTTTTATAGCCACTCACTGGAATCCTAGATTGGCTACTTGGTTATGCCGACCCCACTATAAAGTAGGAACTGAACGCATGCAGCCAAGCAGCAAACAGAAGAGACTGTTATTCAGTGTTTAAAAAGCCCAACGCATTTTGGCCACACCAGGCCTTCTTCATGGGCTGAAAACAAATACAAATACACTTTAAAAAGACAACACTCAGCAGACTATGATATACAAATATCCTTATAGAACCTATCAAGGTTATACATACCCCTGAGACAGATGGCCATCCAGTCTGTGTAAGAAACCCCAGGGAGGGAGACTCCACCATCCTCCATTGATGGACTGTTGTCCACTGTTGAACACTGTCAGGAGGTTCCTCCTAATGTTGAGCTGGAATTTCTTTTCCTGGAGCTTGCATCCATTGCTCCATTATGTCCTGTTCTCTGGAGCAGCAGAAAACAAGCTTGCTCCCTCCTCAATATGACATCCCTTCAAGTATTTAAACATATCACCTCTTAACCTTCTCTTCTCCAGGCTAAACATCCTCAGCTCCCTAAGTCTTTCCTCATAGAACTTCATGGTTTCCAGACTCATCACCATTTTAATTGTCCTCCTTTGGACATGCTCCAGCTTCTCAAAATCCTTTTTGAATTGTGGTGCCCAGAACTGGACACAATATTCCAGATGAGGCCTGACCAAAGCAGACTACACTGGCACTATTACTTCCCTTGGTCCAGACACTATGCTTCTATTGATTCCGCCTAGGATAGCATTGGTTTGTTTTAGTGCCACATCACACTGTGGGCTCATGCTGCACTAGGAATCCCAGATCCCTTTCACATGCAGCCTTGTGTGGGTGTAAGTTGAGTTTCCCAGGATGTTAATCCTTTTAAAGGGAAACCAAAATATGCAAGAATGAAAATTAAACTTGTTAAGAGTTCATCTTTCATCAGCAGAGCACCAAAAGTGTGGGTCAGACTATTCATTCTAAATCCACCTTCCTAAAGAATACTTACTCAAAAAACAACAAACATGCAGTTTGTAGTTTAAAAATAAATAATAATGACTTTAATAAATAAATACATAACTAAATCTTTTCCTAACTGGTGATGGTTTGGGTAAAGAGGTAAAATCTCACTATCTTTCCAACTCTTGGTGACTCTGTGGATGCGACATCTCCAAGAACCCCTCTCTTCCACTGCAGTCTTGCCCAGAGCCTGCAAGCCCTTGTGGTCTTCCTCTCTTTCTTCTACCTTCTACCTTTCCTAGCATTTCTGTTTTTTCCAGAGATGCCTGTCTTCTCATGATGTGGCCAAAGTATGATGGCCTCAACTTGATCATCTTTGCTTCCAAAGAGAGCCCTAGTCTGATCTGCTCAAGTTCCCATTTGTTTGTCTTTTTGGCTGTCCATGAGATCATCCTGAGGACTCTTCTCCAGCCCATTTCAAAGGCATTGGCTTTCTGTCTGTCTGTCTGCTTTGTTCACTGTCTGGCTCTCACATCTGTACCTGGGGACGATGGGGAATACGTACAATGGCCTGGACAATTCTGACTTTGCTCCTCAGTTGTATGCCTTTGCTCTTCAGTATCTTTTCCAGGAGTTATGAATACTGCTGCTAGTATCACTGCTACTACTACTAGTCAGTCCTCCAAATTTGCAGCTTTGACTTTTCCAGATATGATTATTCATGGATTTGATTAATATGTCCGCTCTAAGAATCTCTAGGTCCTCCAGCTCAACTCTGTGGGCAACATATGCAGAAATCACTTCGGAGGACCAAGAGATTTCTAAAGAGAACACTTTTCTAGGCATTTGTAGGTCCTCCAGTGCATTTCTATGGTCAACTTCTGGCAGAGGTTGACCACAGAGTTCTGTTGGAGGACCTAGAGATTCATAGACAGATCACTCCTCTAGGCATGCATTGGTCTTCCAACACATTTCTGTGGTCACCTTCTGGCAGACTTGCACTGGAGGACCTACAAATGCCTAGAGAAGTGTTTTTCCCAGGTATTACAATGGTGGTGTGTTTTTTTTGTAAAGTCGAAGGCTTTCATGGCCGGCATCCATAGTTTTTTGTGGGGTTTTTGGGCACTGTGCCATGTTCTAGCAGAGTTTCTTCCTGACGTTTCACCAGCATCTGTGGCTGGCAACTTCAGAGAATGTTTGCCTGGAAAGGACTTGGGTATATATAATGTGTGACCTGGAAAGGCAGGAGTGATTTACATGTGTATGTTGGTTGCTAATGGCAGTCCTCAGGGGGTGAGGGTCTGCACAAGAGGACTAATGTCTGCTTGATTGGTGCTCATTGTCTGCTGGGAAACCCCTGACCCTGAGAGATTTCTCATTCACATTTGTCTTTATCTTGCTCTTTTTCAGGACTGGTAGCCAAAACTTGTTTACTTTAAGGGATTCCTCTTTCTTGTTGAAATGAATGAATGAATGAATCTTTATTGTCCAGGTGTTTGTGGATTTCAATGGCTTCCCTGTGTATCCTGACATGGTTGGCATGGTTCAGGATTTCAGTGTTTTCAAACAGTATTTTATGCCCAGGATGGTTTGTGGCATGTTCTACTACTGCTGATTTTTCTGGCTGACCCAGTCTGCAGTGTCTCTCGTGTTCCTTGATTCTTGTTTGCACACTGCGTTTGGTGGTCCCTGTGGAGACTTGTCTGCAGCTGCATGGTATGCGGTAAACTCCTGCGGCTGTGACAGGGTCTCTCTGGTCCTTGGCTTTCCAGGTCACACAATATATATAGCCAAGTCCTTTCCAGGCAAACATTCTCTGAAGATGCCAGCCACAGATGCTGGCAAAACATCAGAAAGAAACTCTGCTAGAACATAGCCACAGAGCCTGAAAAACCCACAACAAACTGTGTTTTTTTTATTTGCAGAGCTTCCACTTCCAAGGGGGTCTTGCGTCCCTAAGTCCAGCAAACGTGGAGGGCCCACTGTAATCACAACAATAACAACTACTACTTTTCCTTTATTTATTGGTTTATTTATAGAGTGCCATCGGTGTACATGGCCTTTTACAGAATAAAAAAGAAGACAGGCCTGCCAAAAGGGCACAATTTAAAAATACTTATTTACCTAACAGAAGGAAGGGGTAATGCAAAGATAAAACTAATACAACACAGTTTAAAAACAAATTATTCAAATATATTTATTTAATTCATTGACATCTCAACTTATAAAATTCCACTATGTAAAACATCAATAACGTGGAAAAGTGATTTTAAAAAGAATTAAAGAATACGTACAGTCTTTTATATGTAATGTTAGACTATCAGCAACACTCATTTTGTATTCTTCCGGGTATTTCTATGGCTCTTCTAAAACTTCTTGATACAGCTCCAGATCTGAACCGTGACCTGTTCCCATGTGAATCCGTTGATGCAGCTTCAGAGTCATGCTTTGGGTGAAATGTTCCCCACAATCTGGACACTCATAGGTTTCCTTCCGCATGTGACGTCTTTGGCGTCTTTTAACGTTCAGCCTCCGAGCAAAGGTCTTTCCACTTTCTGAGCTTTCAAAGAGCTTCTGCCCTGTGTGTGTTCTTTGATGTACTTTAACATTTGTTTTATGAGCAAAGGCCTTTCCACATTCTGAGCATTCAAAGGGTTTCTCCCCCGTGTGGATTCTTAGGTGTGTTTTAAGACTCATGCTTTGAGTGAAGGCCTTTCCACATACTGAGCATGCAAATGGTTTCTCTCCCGTGTGGGTTCTTAGGTGTACTTTAAGGTTTATACGATGAGCGAAGGTCCTTCCACATACTGGGCATTCAAAGGGTTTCTCCCCTGTGTGGACTCTTCGGTGTGTTTTAAGGCTCATGCTCTGACTGAAGGCCTTTCCACAGTCTGAGCATTCAAAGGGTTTCTCTCCTGTGTGGATTCTTAGGTGTACTTTAAGGTTCACAAGATGAGCGAAGGCCTTTCCACATTCTGAGCATTCAAAGGGCCTCTCTCCTGTGTGAGTTCTTTGGTGCACCTTAAGGCTCATGCTCTGAGTGAAGATTTTCCCACATTCTGAGCACTGATATGCTTTCTTCCCAGTGTGAATTCTTTGGTGTAATGTGAGACTTGAGCTCTTCATGAAACTTCTTCCACACACTGAGCACTGGTGCGTTTTCTTTCTTGTTTGGATCCATCCATGTTCGGTAAGGTAGAGTTGCTGAGCGAAGCTATTTCCTTGCTCAGAGGACTGCTTCTTTTTATCGAGAATCATCTTTTTATGACTTTCTCCGAGTAATGAAATTTCATAGAAGACAGCTGTTTCAGTACCAACGGATTTCCTTCTCTGTCCTGGTTTTGTCTCAGTTGTCTTCATCTGCTTTTCGTTCATTTCAGTGTTCTGATTTCCATCAACTGAAGGAATCAAAAAAGAGGCTTTATCAGGAAGGAACAGAGTCTTAAATTGTGAAACAAACTACCATATATACTCATCTAGAAGTCTAAATATTTATGCCCCAAAATTGATCCCAATATCCCAGTTTGACTTATTTATGGGTCAGTATGGTAATGTGAGTGCAGCTCTTTTTCTCTTGAGCCAAGCGGAAAGAGTCCTGAGTGATTAACTGCTTTTAAACCAACCAACCGAGTCCCTCTCCCAACCGCTGTCTGAGGAGTGAAGGACGAAATGAAAGCTGAAGCGATGAAGCAAAAAGCCTCAATTAGAGTCCCTTTTGCCACATGCACACATACACATACTTTATCCACGACTTATCCATGGGGCATGGCAAAATCCTTAATGCCCCCCAAACCTGTCCTCGACTTATACATGAGGTCGACTTATAGCCGACATTTGCTGGGGTTAGGACCCCCATGATAGAGGGGAAACTGCAAATAATAAAAAGGCTACTTTTTTAACCTGAGAAAACACCTCTCTAGGCATTTCTAGGCCCTCCAGCAGAACCCTATGGTCAATATCTGCTATAATTTGACCACAGACCCCTGCTAGGGGACCTAGAAATGCCTGGAACAATGTTTCTCTAGGAACCTCTAGGTCCTCTAGCGCAACTCTATGCTCAATCTCCCAGAGAATTTGTCTGGACATTTCCTAGAGAAAACATATTAATCAAATCTGCAAATAATCAAACCCACAAGAGTCAAAAGCTGCAAATGTGGAGGACAGACTGTGTTTTCCTTAGTTGTTTCTCTGACAGATCTGTCAAATGGGTAACAGTTTCACAAAATAAATTTCTCCTGAGGTAACGCATACGTTGGGATTGCTGCAGTGAAAACTGGAGGGCTCCTGTCCTTTTCATGGTTGTGTAGAAAAGGGCATTTCAACAGGTCTTGCTTGTTATCTGCAAGCAACACTTGCCGCAATTCTCTCTTCTAGACAACCATTAAATGGAAAGGAGCCCTCTTGGGTTTTCAATCTGGCAACTCTATGCATCGCCTAGTATGTTTTTGTCACATCTGTGTTACGGCGAGCTTTAGCACAAGATTGTCTTGGCCAGATGTCTTCAGAGGTTTGCTGTGCCCTTCCTCCTGGGCCCAGAGAGTGTAACTGGCTCAAGGAAGTCTAGTGGGATTGTGAGATTCTAACGCCAGTCCCATCTATACCTTCATCACATCTGAACGGAAAGACAGACCAATGTACTGTACCTTTTGATTTCTCTTCCTCAGAGCTCTTGGCTAACTGATCTTCCTTTTCCTCCTCTCCTTCCTCCAAGATGTTTGCAAAGTGGCCTTCCTCTTCCTCCACACAGGAGACCAGGTCAGAACCAGACTCTGGAGTCCCTTTTTCAACGTTAGAGAGAGAAAAGAGAGAATTCATTTGCAGTACTTCCGATTTTAACAAAACATCAGAGATTCAAAAACTGCCTGTGGTTTTCCCCTCTCCCTGCTGGACCTCACGAAGGTCACTTGAAGGATAAGGCAGGCAAGACCTCTCAGCCAAGAGAAAAGGCACTCTTACCCACAGAGGCCCAAGTCCCATCGCTCCTCTCCATGACGTCTTTGGGCAGAGCCTTCTCTTTTGGATCCAGCAAAGCCCACGCCTTCTCTGCCGCCATCAGAGGCTCCTTATCCACAGTCTCCGGACTCTGAAAGAAGATAAAGGACAGCTTTTGCTCAGTGTACATGAAACAATCCAAAGAGACAGCAAAGGACCATACTTTATATATGATGACTAAAGAAGTTCTCCTGAAGATTCCAAAGCTTCCTTAATAATGCATTTAACATTAATTTTTTTTATTAAAGGATTTGCTGCATCTGCTCTATTGGATGCAGATACAAAAGGATCCCACACTTGAAACGGATTTGCCTTTGTGGTTTAGATAAAGTAGAGTCAGCTTTACTGCACCTTTTATAAAATCACCAGAGCCTCACTTATAATTGTGGGTAGATGAGATAAATTCTCTGTAGAATATCTTCTCTCAATCTAAAAGAGCAGATAACTGCCAAGGTTGCTAGATTCTGCTATTGGTTGCCATAGATGGGTAGAAAAACAACACTGTTAAGTATTTGGTTATTAGACCTCCTAAGACTTCCCTTTATGATGGCTGAAATAATTTGAAAATGTATATACAGTCAGCCCACCCTTTATGCAGGCGATCCGTTCCAGAGCCCCTGCCTAAGGGGAATTGAGCATATTTCTATGGAGGGAGTGTGTTCCACAGTCAAACAGCCCTGTCAGGACGTTCCTCCCAATGTTGAGGTGGACTCTCTTCCTGCAGTTTGCATCCATTGTTCCATGTCCTATTCTTGCTCTCTCCTCAATATGACAACTCTTCAAATACTTGAACAGGGCTATCATCTTAACCATTGCTTCTCCAGGCTAAACATACCCAGCTCCCAAAGCCGTTCCTCATAGGGCTTCATGGTTTCCAGACCCTTCACTATTTTAGTCACCCTCCTTTGGACACACTCCAGTTTCTCAATGTCCTTTTTGAATTGTGGTGCCCAGAACTGGACACAATATTCCAGATGGGGCCTGAACAAAGCAGAATAGAGTGGCACTTCCCACGATCTAGACACTATAATTCTATTGATTCAAACTAAAATTGCACTGGCTTTTCTAGCTGCCGCATCGCACTGTTGACTCATGTTCAACTTGTGGTCTGCTAGGACTTTAGAGATCCCTTTCACACGTATAAGTCTCCTTAAGCCACGTGTCCCTCATCCTATATCCATGCATTTCATCTTTTCACCCTACGTGCAGTACCTTACATTTCTCCATGCTGAAATTATGTTAGTTTTTGCCCAGCTTTCTAATCTATTGAGGTCATTTTGACTTTTGATCCAGTCCTCTGGGGTATTAGCTGCTCCTCCTAATTTGGTATCATCTCCAAATTTGATAAGTATGCTCTCTATTCCTTCACCCAAGCCACTGATAAAGAAGTTGAATAGTTCTGGACCCAGGACAGAACCCCACTGGACACCCCACTGGTCACTTCTCTCCAGGATGAAGAAGAGGAGCCATGGCTGAGCACCCTTTAACGTGGTTTGTTTGTATAGAGCTTTGACTGAAGCAAAGCAAAAGATTCTCTCAGAACCAAACGGATTGGTAGTTGGACTTCAGACTTTCATCCCTGACAGTTCTGCCCTTTTACCTGATCTGACTTGACATCCAGAGTGTCGATTCCACCACAAAGAGGAGGCAGCTGAGAAGGAAGCTCCACTGTCATTTGACTGTCTTCAACTTCAAGTTTCACAACCTCACCTGTGAAAAGACGAAGAAAGTGGGAAAGTGTTTCATTCCATTTTACTCCTGGAATAAAATCTATCTTCTTCCACATTACCTTCAGCCAGAATTTGAGGCTGTTCTGGAATAGTATAAAGACTGAAGCTATGGAAATTAGCAACTGATTGATGTGAATTTGCGGATGACCACTCAACGAAATACCGTTACAGGTAAGTAACCTGTCGTCCTTCTTCGTGGTCTCTGCGAATCACACAAACGGGTTAGACTAGCAAGCTTAGGTCAGTGGAGATGGGAGTGCCATGCCACACTAGAAAGGCATATTGACCCCAAATAGAATCACCAAAGAAAGGCATATTGACCCCAAATAGAATCACCAAACGGGAAACCGAGCCAAAAGGCAGGTAAACATGGGGACGAACAGTCCCGCTGACATGACGACTCTACAGAGTCGTGTAGAAAATCCAATACTGAGACGTAGTGGAAACAGTCACCAATGCACATGAAACATGCCCATTGGCAGAAAAACAGGCTTGCCAGCTAACCGTATGTTGCACAGACTATAGGTAAACCTTGATGGTCCATCATAAACGGCAGGTGTAAACTAGACAGCCCAGTTTTGTTGGCAATGGAGATTATGCCAAAAATACCAAATAGGTAGGTGGTGTGGAACAGAGGGAAGCTCACTACTGTAAGCAGTTAGGGGAAGACAACAAACAAGAAGGTCTGGTATACAGACATTGTCTAATCCAAAGGGTGGATTGAATCCAGCATGAAGGGCAAAGGGATCACAGCAATGTGACGCTGCAGAGGCCGGGACATTGATAACCAGGAAAGAGGGGTCTACAAAGCCCTTAAATTTGAGCACATCATTCAATGGAAAAAGGACAGTGACCTGATAAAGCCCCTCGAAGCCATGGTTTGGAGATTATGGCATTGACAGACACAGCCTAGGATGCCAAGTAGTCTAGGGCTGAGTGTCCTCTTTAACAGAGTATGAAACGGACAATCTGTTGTCAGCAACAAGATGGTTGGCAAGTCCATCCATAGAGAGAGAGCCTAATGACATCGAAATGGAGAGGAGCTCCAGTAGTAATTTCTGGAACAGAGGTAGACATCAGAGAGGAGGAATATTACCTCATTCAGTCACAACAAACACAGCCAGAACTGATAGGCAAACAGTGTGGCAGGAGTGACACGGTGTACATCCATCATGGATGGGCCCTGGGAACGAATTTTTGCAGAACAGCGGAGCTGGAATAGACCTTAAGCGCCACAAGTCCAATTCCTAGCCAGGTGTATAAAACACTAGGCAATATGCCAGAAATCATCCTAATGTCACCCCTAATGCTTAAGAGGAACAACTGAAGCTGTAGCATTAATGCACTGTAACACAGCAGTATGAACAGAGGAGCTTGGAGACCATATAATGGTGGATCGAAACCCCTTACCATATAGGTCCAGGACGTGTAATGGAGCATGAAGTATGCTGTGACAGGGCATAACAATTGGGGGAAACACATGCGTCTCCTTATAGGAGAGAAACCCCAGGAATTTTGGAGACTGCATAGTTAGCCTTGTCAAGTGATGTGGATGGAGGCCAGAAATATTCCTACCTCACCCAATAGATGCCTTGGGCCAGAGAAACAGGATGTTATGGCATCAATCAGCCAGGAGAGATGGGACAGGTATGCATATCCTGATCTCTCAAAGAGAATCCACAGAGGTGGACAGAACTTTAAACGGAGGCTCGAAATGGGGGATGTCCTCAGAGGGCATTCCTGCCCAGAGCAAAAATTGAAAGAAATTGAAGCAGTTGTATGCCACCTGCTCCAGGGGAGAGAGTGGCATCAACTAGAACCCCTTGGAAGGGCATGAGCATGGAAAACAGACATGTATTCCTCACCATATAGTGGTCAACGGTAAAAGGCAAGAAGTGCCTTAACTGACATTTGTACTGGGAAGTGAAAAACCTTTCCCTGTGAAGGATGGCGATGGTACCAAAGGCCCCATGGAGGGGGAAAGACCATCACAGTCATGCTGGTACCGAGAGTACGATGGTATTGCCTCTGGGTATAGAGGGAGCAAACCAATTGATGAGTGATTGTAGAATCATGGAGGCCATTCATATGGTGAAGGATTATCCATGCCAAAGAGCACGGGTTGTGCTCTCGAGATTATGAGGGACAACCCAGAAGACAGGCTTGAGAGTCTGCATTAAGTGATGTTCAGCCGTCCCTGGTCACGGAATAAAAGGTAAACTGTCAAGGTTATCTGTACATAGTACCATGCAGCCTGAGAGGAAGGATATCCTCATAAATTTGTAATGTTGGAATGATGATGCCTTCCCTCAGTATGGCGGGGGCACTACGTCCCCCGAATCAGCTATATAGAGATAGCCGTGATGTCGGGTCTCGGTATGGAAGGAGCATTCTCACTGTTTACCAGTCCAATGAGGATGGCATCCCTTGGTACCGAGGGAGCAACGTGAAATTGAACTGGGTTTCAAATTAAATGGGCCCAAGACAAGAAGTGAAAAGTGCGCCAGTGAAGCGAGCACCATTTAAAAAAAACGATTTCAGTAGTACAAAAGGACTTTGCCAAGCGCACCAATATGGCAGGCATCATTTTAAAAACTTCTCCTCAAGAGTATGTAAAGGGGATTTTTTTGGGGGGGGGGTTGGAAAAAGGGGGACTCTGCCAAGCACACCAATTGAGGTGAGCGACTGTCGTATCAAAACATTTCCTCAGAAAGGGAGAGGGCCTTGCCAGTGTGAAGGCAAGGCAAGCCGCTGTTAAACAAATTTACCTCAGAATTTAAATCACATTTAAGTACACGGTTTTCTAAAAACTTGCAGTGCAGGCTGCCATTAAAACAGCTGCACCTCAGAATTTAAATTCACATTTAAGTATGCGACTCCCTAAGAAATCTTAGATTGTACGCCAAGGGCAGGTTTACTCTTATCTATCTTATTGTTTGTATGTACAGTGCTGTGCAAATCTACAGCGCTATATAAATAAAGCATATCGCAGTGTAAGTTGTTGTTAAAGCAACTTTACCGCAGAATTTAAATTCATATTTAAATATATGATTCTCTAAGAAATTGTACTGTTTTGCTTTAAAATATGTACACAATGTTAAAAAATTACCACCAAAACGCAGATTGATACTGCCAAATTGGGTTTTTGTAAAGTCTGTCAAGAAAATGAATCTCCGAAGAGTCCCTAGATGCTGCTAATGTGGCAGACAAAAGGAACTGAGGGTTTAGGTGGGAAACTGGCTAAAAAGGCAGTTGGAGGGTGGAAGGGGCTACTGCCAAAACGCCTCTAATATCTCCAAGAGGGTTCCGGAGCTAACTGCGCAGGCACAGAATAAGCCCCATTTGTGTGAATTTGCAGAGACCACAAAGAAGAAAAATATATACAGTGGGCCCTTGTTATCTGCTGGGGTTTGATGCCAGGACCCCCCATGGATAACAAAATCTGTGGATGCTCAAGTCCCATTAAATGCAATGGCATAGCAAAACAGTGTCCCTTATATAAAATGGCAAAAGCAAGGCTTGCTATTTGGAATTTATGCTTTTTAAAAAATATTTTGAAGCCATGGATGCTTGAATTCATGGACAAAAAATCTGTGCATAAGGAGAGCCGGCTGTATATACTATATATACATACTATCCTTTTTTTGAAGTTCATAGAATATTAGTTTAATCTTGCTTTAAATTAAAAGGAGCCTTACCGAGAGCCAGCATGATCTAGTCATTTGAGCATTAGACTAGGACTCAGGAGACCATGGCTCGAATCATGACTCAGCCATGGAAACCCTCTGGGTTATGTCTCACCTTACTCCCAAATGGGGTGCAAGGCAGCTTTTACTGCTGTTGTTGTGTGCTTTCAAGTCAATTCCAACTTATGGTGACCCTATCAAGGGGTTTCTTCACAAACTTATTCAAAGGTTTGCCTTTGCGTCTTTTGCCCAAGGCGACCCAGCGGCTTTCATGGCTGAGCTTGGAATTGAACCTTGGTCTCCAAAGACCTAGACCAACACTAAAACTTATCAAATTGGCAGATGACACCAAATTAGGAGTAGCAGCTAATACCCCAGAGGACAGGATCAAAATCCAAAATGACCTGAATGGACTAGAAAGCTGGGCCAAAGCTTATAAAATTAATTTTAACATAGAGAAAAGTAAGGTACTGCACTTGGGGTGGAAAAATGAAATGCACAGATATAGGATTAGGGAGACCTGGCTGAACGAGATTTATACATGTAAAAGGGATCTGGGAGTCCAAGTAGACCACAAGTTGAACATGAGTCAACAGTGTGATACAGCAGCTAAAAAGGCCAATGCAATTTCAGGCTGCATTAATAGAAGTACAGTGTCTAGATCAAGGGAAGTAATAGTGCCACTCTATTCTGCTTTGGTCAGGCCTCACCTGTCCAGTTCTGGGCACCACAATTCAAAAAGGACATTGAGAAACTGGAGCGTGTCCAGAGGAGGGCAACTAAAATGGTGAAGGATCTGGAAACCATGAAGCCCTATGAGGAAAGACTTAGGGAGCTGGGGATGTTTAGCCTTGAGAACAGAATGGATGTCATATTGAGGAGGGAGCAAGCGTGTTTTCTGCTGCTCCATAGAGTAGAACCCAGAACAATGGATTCAAACTGCAGGAAAAGAGATTCCACCTCAACATTAGGAGCAAATTCCTGAGAGTAAGGGCTGTTCGATGGTGGCACACACTTCATTGGAGAGCGGTGGAGTCTCCTTCCTTGGAAGTTTTTAAACACAGGCTGGATGGTCATCTGTTGGGTATACTTTGATTGTGAGTTCCTGCATGGTAGAAGGGAGTTGGACTGGATGGACCTTGTGGTCTCTTCCAATTCTGTGATTCTATGAAAATAACTACAATTAAAGATACAAAAAAGGGAAAGTAGCAGTATGTTCAAGACTCACTTTTTTTTATATCTGCATGAGTTTTTGTGGATATAAATCCACTTCTGCAGATGCCCTTCAGAGTGATATTAAGGCCTCAGGCATAAATCCTAGTTTCACATTGAAGGATTGGGATGGAATAGCATCCAGAAAGATGCAAATCATGTCCCTCATCCTAAAATTTCAAAGGGCTGTGTAGGTCTCTTAGTGCAAATGTGTGAAAGCAATAAACTTTATTGACATCTGCTTTTGTTGCATTTCTGTGCCGTAGCTGTAGATTTGTAACGTTACAAAGGCTGCGCTGGAGGATTTTAAAGGTTTTTAAAAAAATGTTTTAGGGCTACAGTGGGTCCTTGGTAACCGCTGGATTTTAGTTCCAGGATCCGACATAGATAACAAAATCTCCGGATGCTCATGTCCCATTGAATACAATGGCACAGTAAAATGTTGTCCCTGATATAAAATGGGCAAATGAAGGTTTGTGTTTGGGAATTGCTACATTTTAAAAATATTTTCAAACCATGGAGGCTTGAATCCGTGGATAAAAATAATCTGTGGATGCTCAAGTCCCTTTAAATACAATGGCATCGCACAATGGTGCCCCTTACATAAAAATGGCAAAACGAAGGTTTGCTGCAACTCCCAGCTGACAATGTCCTCTGACGGGTTTTTTGACTTCTGCTTCTGGGTCGGACAGGTCTCCTTTTCCCAAGGTCTCAAGACGGATAGCAGAAGTATTTGAGAGGAAGAGACCAGGTGGAGGGAACCCATTGAAATGCCTACCTGGCAATGTGGCACTTGGGTCCTCTTCTTGTGCGACCCCACTGAAGCGCAGGCTCCGTCTGGGGTTTGGTGGGTCCTTCTCTGCCTCTGGGGCCTGAGTGGCCAAGTCAGGCGCAACCTTACAAGAAAAGAGATTCAGTGTGAACATTAGGAAGACTTCTCTCAGTGTAAGACCTGTCAAGGAGTAGAACCTGGACCGCCTTGGAGGGCAGTGGTCTCTCCACTGTTGGAGGCCTTTATACGGACGCCACTTGCAGATTCCTGAGCTAGCAGGGGTTTTTCTTATTTATTTATTTACGAGATATATATCCCACCATTCTCCCAACTCCAGCACTTAGAACATACATTTCTATACTGCTTATCAGTGAACTGAGTACTCTCTAAGCGGTTTACCTCCTCTGAGGTGTAACCCAATGTAGCCTGCACCCCCCACATGCACATGTCCCCAAAGATGCCGCTGGATGGTGGGTGCTCACCTGGGCTCCTTCAGCCTGTTTGAGGAGAAAGCGCTCCGCAAGGGCCTCTGCCTGGGTGCTGTTTTCTGGCTGCTGGCCTCTCACCCAGCCTCCCATTTCGTGGGGCAGGACTTTGAGGAACTGCTCCAGAATCACCAAGTCCACAATCTGAGCCTTGGTGTGCTTCTCCGGCTTCAGCCACTTGAGGCAGAGGGCCCGGATCCGGCCACAAACTTCCCGGGGCCCCTCCGACTCCCGGTAGCAAAACATCCGGAAGTGATGTGCTTGGTTGGCCCACTGCATGTGGGTCCCGTCCAGGACTCTATGGACTGTATTCCCCCAGAGGTCCCTGTTGCCCAGAGCAAAACCCCGTCTCGCAACCTGAGATCTGGACACTGCTCTCTCTTCTGTCCTCATCCTATGGGTGAAAGAGGATCGGAGAGCTTTTCTTTCTTGCTACTGATTTCTTTCTCAAGGAGGCAAGGTCTCTGCGGAGATCTGTAGCTCTCTGTAACTCTGCAAAGAGAACCCCATGTTTATGAAGGTGAAATCTCATGTTTCAGACAGGGAGATATTTTATTCTTTTTTTTTTTTTTTTTGGTCTTATACATGCTGAGTCTCCCTGTGTAAATTTACAGCGCTTTATAAATAAAGGTTAATAATAATAATAATAATAATAATAATAATAATAATAATAATATCATCCCAATGGATTAAGGTGGGGAACAACAATCAGCAGACACATCCTATCAAATGCTCTCTGTCCTGTCCTCATCCTATGAGCGCAGTGGGATCAGAGATCTTCTCTTCCCTGCTGAAAATCTCTTTTTCAAGGAGATGAGGCTCCTGCAGAGATCTCTGAAACTCTGCAAAGAGAACTCCATGCTTATGAAAGTGAAATATCATCCTTCTTTTTTCTTTTGTCTTATACAGGTTGAATCTCCCTCATCTGCGATTCCAAAAGAGGAGATATTCCAAGAACACTACCTTGTTTCATAAATGGCTGAGAGAGTGACACGTTTCTGATGGCTCAATATATTATTATTATTATTATTAACATTAATTTAAAGAGGTGATATGAAAGCCCTGTTTAAATATTTGTAGGGATGTCATATTGAGGATGGAACAAGCTTGTTTTCTGCTGCTCCAGATAATAATGAATGCAGGCTCCTGGAAAAGTATCATAGGTACTTGCACCTATGATAGCCTGCACCCGCCTCTTTCCCCGCCGGATCGGGGCCTGAGTGGCCAGAGCGGCAGCCGCTGAGGCCCCAATCCGCCACTTTCCAGGCCGCGGGGAAGCGGCAAAAGGCCCCTTCCCCGAGACCTGGAAAGGGGTGTCCTTGGGGCTTCAAGCCCCAAGGACACCCTGCGGCGGCGGCGGGGAGGAGAAAGGGGCCACTTGGCCCCTTTCTCCCTTGTGTTGCTGGGCGCAGCCATCTAAAGGCTGCGCCCAGCGACGCAAGACTAGGACTGTTTCGGAGCTCCTTCCTGCGCGGATGAAAGGGCGTATTAAGCGCCCTTGTGCGGTGCGATCGCGTCACATCCGCGCCGCCTCATTTGGAGGTGGCGCGTTCGTGACGCCATCATGGCGGCCCCCATGTAGATGGGGTGCCGCCATCTTGTACATCCTCAGGACGTATTAGGCTTGGGGGCGTCAAGAAGTGATGCCCCTTTTTAAACCTAGGATGTCCTGAGGACATCCCTTATGGCTGTTTGTAATGCGCCATAGAATCATAGAGTTGGAAGAGACCGCAAGGGCCATCCAGTCCAACCCCATTCTGCCATGCAGGAACTCTAAATCAAAGCATCCCCGACAGATGGCCATCCAGCCTCTGCTTAAAGACCTCCAGGGAAGGAGACTCCACCAAAATCTCCAAGGAAAGAGTGTGTCCCATTGTCGAACAGCCCTTACTGTCATAAAGTTCCTCCTAATGTTGAGCTGGAATCTCCTTTTCTGGAGTTTGCATCCATTATTCTGTGTTCTAGTCTCTGGAGCAGCAGAAAACAAGCTTGCTCCCTCCTCAATATGACATCCCTACAAGTATTTAAACAGGGCTATCATATCACCTCTTAACCTTCTCTTCTCCAGGCTTAACATCCCCAGTCTTTCCACATAGGGCTTCATGGTTTCCAGACCCTTCACCATTTTAGTCGCCCTCCTTTGGACCCATGGCTCCAGTTTCTCAATGTCCTTTTTTAATTGTGGGGCCAGAACTGGACATAATATTCCAGGTGAGGCCTGACCAGAGCAGAATACAGTGGCACTCTTACTTCTCTTGATCTAGACACTATACTTCTATTGATGCAGCCTAAAATAGCATTGGCCTTGTTAGCTGCCGCATCGCACTGTTGACTCATGTTCAACTTGTGGTCTACTTGGGCTCCTAGATCCCTTTCACATGAATAAGTCTCTTGTTCAGCCAGGTGTCCTCCAACCTATATGTGTTCATTTCATTTTTCCGCCTTAAGTGCCGTACCTTGCATTTCTCTGCGTTGAAATTCATTTTGTTAGCTTTGGCCCAGCTTTCTAATCTATTAAGGTCATACGTGATTCCAGCTGAACATTAGGAGGAGCATCCTGACAGAAAGAGCTGTTTGACAGTGGAACACACTCCCTTGGAGTGTATTAAAATCTCCTTCTTTGGAGGTCTTTAAGCAGAGGCTGAATGGCCATCTGTTGGGGTGGTTTGATTGTGAGTTCCTGCATGGCAGAATGGGGCTGGACTGGATGGCCCTTATGGTCTCTTCCATGATTCTGTAACTCTATGGTCAGCATCCGCCAGAAGTTGTGTTGGAGGAGCTAGATTCCTAGAGAGAACAAGGAACAAAGGCATTTGTAGGTCCACCAGAACAATTCTATGGTCAGCTTCCAACAAATGTTGACCACAGAGTAGTGCTAGCAATTCCTAGAGAAAGTACTTCTCTAAGAATCTTTGGGTCCTCCAGTGGAAATCTATGGTTAATGACCAGCAAGTGATGACCACAGAGTTGTGCTGGAGGACCTAGAGATTCCTAGAGAGGTAAGAAAAAGTTGTGTTTTTTAATTGCAACATTTCCACTGAGGGTCCTGCACCCCTAAACCCAGCCCATACGGAGGGCACACTGCGTTCCTCTCCCCAACCGTATTTCCTGGCCATATTCTCTGGGGAACTACGGGAATTGTAGTCCAGAAAGCCAGTTATGGGGAAACACAGTTTTTCAGATAAATTGCTTTTTAACATTTGTACGTTGCAAACTTTCATAGCTACCAGAGAACTATCCTCTCTGGGGTGGGGCTGTATTTCCCATTGGCAGAATAAGATAGGGGATAATGGGACTTGTAGTCCAACACTTGCAACATCTGGGTGGATGCAAGATTCACACAAGGTCCACACAGCCCTTGTGCCCCAGTTGGATTACAACACTCATCATTCCTCACCTCCACCCTTGCTTCACGGACTGCTGGGAGTTGTAGTCCACCAAGCCCTTGAGCTGACTTTACTCCACTTTAATATAATTCATTCAGGAGATTCATAGTTTACAAATGAACTTTTTCTTCTTCCCCTTTAAAGGATTTGCTCCAGAATGTACAGAAACGGTAGAACTTGATAAATTAACAATTAAATAAAAACTTACCTAGAGAGAGTGAAACCTTTTTCTGATGATGCAGACCAACGAAGAGGAGATCTGGATGGAAAATTAGAGGTTTTGGAAAGTCAAAAATGGAAAATGGAAGATACGACAGATGGATTTATGTCTAAGGCTGCATCTGCACTGCAGGAATTATTATTCATTCATTTATTTCATTGTTATGCTGCCTTTTTCTCAAAAAAGGGACCTGGAGTGGCTCACAAAAATAAGAAAAACATAGTAAAAACATTAAAAACAGTTAATATCATCTAATTAAAACAATATAAAATTAAACATTAAAAACATACAAATTTTTAAAATTTCTGATGGAGCTTTAAGTGTTACGGCTCCATCTGATAAATGCGGAAAATCAAAATTTTGTAATGAAAATCACTTTTAAAAAAGTGTAATTGAAAATAAATAAAATAAACAACAAGCAATAAAATAAAAAACAAAGGATGATTCCAAAAGGGAAGCCAGGAGTCCATGGCCAGCCAATCCCTGGGGCTCAGCAGGAGCCCTGGGCCCATGTGGCCAAGCTGGGGGATGATGGCAGTTGTTGGCCAAAAAGAGAACCTCCCAAAGCAATTTCCACCACCCTTTTCTGCATCCTGCAAACAATTATATATATATGTGTGTGTGTGTGTGTGTGTGTATATATATATACATACACACACACATATATATATTTCCCTCCTAATGCTGAAGATCTTCCCCAGTCTCTGGCCACCTGGTGCTACTTTCTGGTCCTCTCTGGGGAGCTTTTTTCCTGGCTCCCAAAGAGGTGAGTTTGGGGGGTTTCCCTGGGACACGAAGTGGCTGCAAAAAAGAGGCTGAGGGTCCCTTTTTTTCTGCACGTGGCTGGGGCCTCGATCCTGCCCTGCTCTCTTTGCATGCTCAGGAAACCCTTCTTTCTTTTGCAGGCATGCCACTGAATTGCAAAATAATAATAATAATAATAATAATAATAATGGGATTATGAAATGCAACCAAATGCAATTCAACGCAAGACGTTTAAAGGCACCGGAATGAATGACTCACCGGAGCAGATTCCCCAAATGCTGCAGCCCGGCCCTCTCTGGATGGGAAATCCGGGGTCACATGGATCTCTCCAGGAAATAAAACAAAGCACACGCTCCACCAATGGGAAAGAAGGGCTCCCCGCACTGACGTCACCGGTTGCTAGGCAGGCTCTGTCCCTGAGCAAAAGCGAAAGAAAAGGGGGAGGGAGGAAAAAGGGGGGGGAGAGGGAGTCACGTGTTTCCGGTCCTCTGAGCAAGTTATTTGCAAAGCTCCCATGCCCTCCCTTGTCATGCAAAAGCCATTGGAAGAAGTGGGCCATTAAGAGCCATTAGCCTGACAAAAGACCCGCTTCCTTCCTGGAGTTGAAAAGCCTGCAGAGGAATCAGATCCAGAAAAGTGAGCCTCAAACGTGGAGAGCCTACTGTACCATGGGCTATAATATAGTAAACTATATCATGCTATTTATTAAATATATATTTATCTTTATATTATATTAGTATTATATATATATATATATATATTTCAAATAATAATATAATTTATTTATATTCTGCCTTTTCTCTAAGGAATCATGGCGGATTGCAAAAATTAAAGGGATAAAACATCATACAAATAAAATTGCAATTAAAAAGAATCCCGTATCCTGATCCTCCCCCCAATTTAATATATTATTTATTAAAACTATACTATATACTCGACTATATAGTATACTTTAGCATACTATATAATTAATATAAATAAAATAAATATTTATATATATATATATATATATATATATATATTAACAGAAACTTTGTTACAGCTTGAGGCTCCCTTATTATCCAAAATGAAGTATTTTGGATTTTGGAATATTTCCATCTACATAATGAAATTTTATCTTGGACATGATGGGACCCACAACTAAACACAAAACCTCATTTCTGTTTCTTATAGTCTCAATAATGTTGTGCGCTAAACAAGGCTGGCGTCCACTGAGCCATCATCAGAGAGCAAAGGAGACACTGCCTCAGCCGCCCAGATGGGCAATGCTTGGGCTTTGGAATATTTCGGCTTTTGGAGTTCCCGATAAGGAAGACTCAGTCTGTAATGAAAAAACATGTGAGCAATGATGGTTATATTAATGCTGTGAAACATTATCAGGAAAGTGTATGACGAAGGTGACACTGTCTCCACCGCCCACGTGGACAACGCTTGCATTTAGGAATATCTGATTTCGGATCAGGGAGAATGATAGAATCCATCTGGAGGACCAACAAATGCCTAGAGAAGTGTTTTCTCCAGGAACCTCTAGGTCCTCCAGCACAGCTCTATGGTCAACTTTTGGCAGAATTGTGCCCTAGGACCTAGAGATTCCTAGAGAGGCCACATGAATCAAAGCCGCAAACGATCCAATCGGCAGAAGTCAAAGTCGCAGGAGGGCCGACTATAGCGCCATCGACGGACGTGGCGCTTTCCAGCAGAATAAAACTAATAAGTATTTGAATCAAGCTGGCAACAAAAGGACTAAGGTATCATCAGCTTAATAAATAAGTTAATAAATAAATAAAACCTTTATTCATACCCTGCTTTTTTGTAGCAACAATCAAAGCGGCTTACATCTAAAACCAGTTCAATATAGAATACATAGTAACATATACCAAATCCCCATGTCCCCCTAAAACAAAATTAAACATATTAGACTTAAAATTAATCTGTTAATATAACAATAATTAACAATAATTAAGTTATAATAAAGATATGTTAAAAGACGTTCGCGTTTATTATATTCACACACACACAGGGCTGGGTTTTTAATGCTGGGCTACAAAAATGTTAATGGTTTGTATTTTAATATAGTATATTTTAATTTATAACTGTTTTAATCCTTAAAAATGTTTAGTTATTTTTTTAAATTGTATGTTTACATATTTCAATATTTTGTATTGCTTTTGAATTGTATTGTTTTACACTTGGCAACAAAAGAAAATCCCTCTTTGGCTCAAGCAAAGGCTATAATGGAAGCCTTTTGTTTCTGACTTGTGTATATTATACATTGAACATTGTATTTGTATGTTAAGGTTAATAAATATAATTTAAAATAAGTATATGAAGGGGAGCGTGCTTATTTTCTGCTGCTCCAGGGAATAGGACACAATGGAGCAATGGATTAGATGGATTTGTTTTCATTCAAATTGTATTTGCCCTTTCATATATTGCTCTTCCTTCCTAATCACATTGTTACATTTCAACATAAAAATAACAGAAATGATAATTGTTCTTTAGTAGTTATCAAAGTATACTGATTTTTTTATTAATGCCTCAATAAGTCCTTTTTAATGCCTATTTTTTATTCCCAGTATTGTAGAATCAGATCCCATTCTTCTAGTTACTCTTTACGTTTATGGTTAATTGAATGTGTTAATCTGTCCATTTCTCTTAGTTCATGTATTTTCTGTATCCATTCTTCTGGGAGCGGGGTTATTCGCTTTCCCGTTTTCTAGCAATAATTATCCTGGTTGCTGTTATTAAATATAGTATCACCTTCCTGTGTTTGGTTTTGAAGAGCTGTCATGGGACCTTACCACACAGGGATTTTTTGAACGCGGAAGTAGGTTCAGTTCGCATTGGTCGATGCGTATTTGCATTATAATGCATTGGTGTTCCACACCTGTGAGCTCAGAATACGTATTGACCAATGCGATATAATGTGAATACACTGTGGCCAATGCGTATTCACGGCTGGGTTCTGAACTGAAGGCAGCCGGCTCCTCCGTTTTGCGAGTGCACAAAATTAGTGGATTGGCGGGATCCGTATTGATGGCCAGTGTGAAACCTCTGCTGCTTTGGCTGGTGTGTACATCCAATCCACTGGTTCTCCTGAAGACCACCGGAGGAGGAGGCGGAATGGAGGAGGACTCTGGGCGAGGGGAAAGGGCTCTTTCCTGGCCCCGTATGGCTCCAAGCAGCAAGAGAGTGCTTCCTACTCATTTAGGTTTTTAGGACTTCAACTCCCAGAAGCCTCAGCCAGTTTAGCCAACTAGCAGGGATCCTGGGAGCTGTAGTCCAAAAACCTGGAGAGCCCAAGTTTGGGAATCACTGACAAGATGAAAAGCAGGAGGAGGAGAGTGGCCATTTCCGGTCAGCCTTCTTTCTTTCTTTCTTTTTTCAGGGCAGGGTTGTGTAAAAGAGTCAGTCTGGCTTCAGTGTATTTATTTTTATTTTATTTTATTTTTGGTTAATTTTATTACTAAAAATATATACGTTTCCTTTGGTTTTTATTTTATTTTTGGTTAATTTTATTATTAATAATATATGTTTGCCTGTCTAGGAATAATGCCAAAAAGTCCTCCATTTTGATCACACCTAAGAAACATGCATTTATATTAACATTTTTTAAAAAAATCATCAAATTTTTCGCGTGTCCTCCATTTTTTAAAAATGTGCCCTACATTTGAAAATGTTATCCTACATTTGTCCTACATTTGTCCCAGTTTAGAGGTCTTGATTTATGCCAACCCTACCCCCCCAAGACACAAAAAGGGGGTCAAGCGTTTACATTACAATGGCACCACTTGAACTTCCGTTATGGCTCCGTGCTGCTATGGAATCTTGGGATTTGTAGTTTTGAGGAGCTGTTTGGCCATCTCTGTCAGGTGCCGCAACAAACTACAAGTCCCAGCATTCCACAATATGGAGCCAAGGGCAACTAAAGTGGCATCAAACTGGATTATTTGTTTAAGTGCAGATGCAAACTGAGTCCTTCCTCTGAAGGCGTTTACATCAGATAAATTCAGCTCGATAAAGCAAAGCGCAGCTGTTCAAGCAATGAGCGGCAGCCACTCTGTTCATGCTCAGAAGCACTCTGTTCATGCTTTGAGACACTGCATTCCAACTTCTGAGCTAAGAACCCAGGCTGCAGCCACACAACATTTCATTCCCACTTCCAAGAGGGATTTTTAATTTCAACACACACACACACGCACACACACACTACATACACACAATTTTTAATTCCAAGACTCATCTATCTATCTATCTATCTATCTATCTATCTATCTATCTATCAGTCTGTCATAATTTTAAATTCCAAGACATTATACCTTCCTTTCTTTTTATGAAAAACAAACCCCTTTAAGAGAATCCTATTTTGGGAGAAAGGCAGGATATAAAATCAATAAATACAAAATTATTGTGCAATAGTCCATCAGCGCATGGCTTGCATTATAAGACTTTATACATTTAAAAACAATTAAAATTACAGTAGGCTCAGAGTGCTATAGAATCATGGAATCATAGAGTTGGAAGAGACCCCAAGAATGGCCATCCAGTCCAAAAACCCCATTCTGCCATGCAGGAAATCTCATTCAAAGCATCCCCAAACAAATTATGTAATGGGGGTGTCCATCTACATTGTAGAAAGATATACTATAGATTAATGCTATGGAAAATCACCACCTTGAGTCCGTATATTGGGAGAAAGGCGGGATATAAGAAAATAACAACAACAACAACAACAATATCTGGGTATTGTAGTTTTGTGAGATATTTAGCCTTCTTTGTCAGAGAGCTCTGGTGCCACAACATACTACAAATCCCAGGATTTTCCACAGCATTAAAGTGGTGTTGAACTGGATTATTTCTGCAGTGTGCAGCCTTATTAGACTGCAGTTCCCAGCAGTCTGTGGTGTTGCAGTCTAGCATTGCCTGGAGCAGAGCCATAGGACTCCACAGCCCCAATTCATCCTCTGGCAGAATTTGGGGGAAACTCCTTTAAAAAGGCAAAAATAAGGAAAATAAAAAACTCCTTGCAAAGTAAAACTCAGAGGTCTGCCAATGGACTTTGCTTCCAAGGCAGGAGTGCAGAGAGGCCCAGACCTTTAGATTGATTCCTTAGGTTAATTAATTAATCCTAGAACCCTAGAGTTGGAAGAGACCCCAAGAATGGCCATCCAGTCCAACTCCATTCTGCCATGCAGGAACTCTCAATCAAAGCATCCCCATTGACATGCTGAAAGGGGCCCAGCTAAGTGTATTTTATTTTATTTTTATTTTAAAAATGACAAAAAACAAGGCTGGAAGGAGCCAGAAAAGGGCCAAGCCTTGATATCTGGACCCCAGAACATACTCTAACTCCCAGAATTCCATAGCCATGAGCCAGAATGGAGCCAAGCGTCAATACCTGGACCCCAGAGCATACTCTAACTCCGAGAATTCCATAGCCAAGAGCCACAAAAGAGTTAAATTGCTGCCAAACCTGGTTATTTCTTCAGTGTGGATGCAGCCTGATGTAGCCTCCTGTCCCTCCCTCCCTCTCCTCCAGGGCTTTTTGGTTCCTCCCCCTCAGGCCCCTCAAAAAGTTTAGGGGCGGCAGTTGCGCTCCTCCTGGCTTTGCCAGGGCCGGGAGGAGAGGAAAGGTGCTTGCTGGAGCGCGCGTGTGCACGAGCGCAGCCCCAAGCAAACACCAGGGGCCAGGGCGCCACTTCTGCTCCTCCTGAAGCCTAGAGGAGAGCAAGTGGTGCTCTCCCTGGCGTTTGATTGGGGCTGTGCACGCGTGTGCGTACACACGCTCCAACAAGCACCTTTTCTCTCTTCCTCTTGAAGGGGGGGGGGTCCGGACCCCAGAACCCCCCCCCCCCCTTAGCTATGTCCTTGACCAAAAGGCCCTGGAAGCAGTGGTACATGCTCTGGTAATCTCTTGACTAGATTTCTGCAATGCGCTTTACATGGGGCTACATTTGTACCAGGTTTGGAAGCTTCAGCAAGTTCAAAATGCGGCAGCCAGACTGGTCACTGGAACATCCAGACCAGATCATGTAACACCAGTTTTAAAATCTCTACACTGGCTGCCAGTCAGCTTCCGGGCGCAATACAAAGTGTTGGTAGTCACCTTTAAAGCCCTACATGGCTTGGGCCTGAGTTACTTGAGGGAATGCCTCTCCCGACATAATCTGCTCCGCACCCTCAGAACATCCAGAAGAATCTTTTAGGATACTCAAAGACTAGATTAATATAAACTTCCCATACAAAATCCACTGCCATGGCCCCCACGTTATGGAACAAGTTACGGAGGAGATCCCAGTCTTAAGACCACTTTAGATGCCTTCAAGAAGGCACTAAAGATGGGTCTCTTCAGGGGGCATGCCCCCCGCCTTCTGTAAAGAAGTGGGAGAAATCCCACTTCTGATCAGAACAGCACCTTGTAACTGATGTCTTTATTAGTATGGTTGATTCAGGTTTTAACGGATTATGGTTTATAATATGTATTTTAGATACCATTGTATTGTATGTGGTTTTATGGTTGTATTCCCGCCTCGATCCAGTGGGAGAGAAGGGAAAATATAAATAAAATTATTGCTATTATTATTATTATTATTATTAGGCCTCAAACTACAAGTTAGGCCTCCCATAGCAAACTACTAGGCCTCAAACTACTACGACTCAGAATACAGGCTTCCCATTGCAAATACTAGGCCTCAAACTACAAGTCAGGCTTTCAGTGGCAACTACTAGGCCTCAAACTACAAGTCAGGCTTCTCATCTCATTGCAACTACTAGGCCTCAGAATACAGGCCCCCCCATTGCAACTACTAGGCTTCATACTACAAGTCAGGCCTCCCATAGCAAACTACTAGGCCTCAAACTACAACTCAGGCCTCCAAGCAAACTACTAGGCCTCAAACTACAAGTCAGGCTTTCAGTGGCAACTACTAGGCCTCAAACTACAAGTCAGGCTTCTCATCTCATTGCAACTACTAGGCCTCAGAATACAGGCCTCTCATTGCAACTACTAGGCCTCAAACTACAAGTCAGGCTTTCAGTGGCAACTACTAGGCCTCAAACTACAAGTCAGGCTTCTCATCTCATTGCAACTACTAGGCCTCAGAATACAGGCCTCTCATTGCAACTACTAGGCCTCAAACTACAAGTCAGGCTTTCAGTGGCAACTACTAGGCCTCAAACTACAAGTCAGGCTTCTCATCTCATTGCAACTACTAGGCCTCAGAATACAGGCCTCTCATTGCAACTACTAGGCCTCAAACTACAAATCAGGCTTTCAGTGGCAACTACTAGGCTTCATACTACAAGTCAAGCCTCCCATAGCAAACTACTAGGCCTCAAACTACAACTCAGGCCTCCATAGCAAACTACTAGGCCTCAAACTACAAGTCAGGCTTTCAGTGGCAACTACTAGGCCTCAAACTACAAGTCAGGCTTCTCATCTCATTGCAACTACTAGGCCTCAGAATACAGGCCTCTCATTGCAACTACTAGGCCTCAAACTACAAATCAGGCTTTCAGTGGCAACTACTAGGCTTCATACTACAAGTCAAGCCTCCCATAGCAAACTACTAGGCCTCAAACTACAACTCAGGCCTCCATAGCAAACTACTAGGCCTCAAACTAGGAGTCCAGTTTTCTATCTGGCGGAAACCCTAAATATGGTGAAAAATGAGGTGAGGAACCAGGATGGATTTGGTTTGTGAGGAGAAACTCGGGGGATACTGGACCACCAAAAAGACAAATTGTTACGTAAGCACAGTGCGGCGTCTGCACAGCGCCGTGCGGCACTTGCCTTCTTTTTCCGCTGGCGGGAAGCTGCGCAGTTTGGCGGCTGTGGCTTCCCTCTGGCGGAAAAACCTCTGCCACCAACCCGGACCTTCAAGAACTGGCATGCTCTGCCTCTACATCACCTAAGTTTTCCTTTCCAGTCCTCTGGGAAAAACAACTGTCAGCCTGCAAGATGGGATCCGTCCTATTTCCACCTTGGAAGCCTTCAGAAAGGCCATTAAGACGGATCCCAGACTAGGTTAGATCCATTAGACTTGCCTCCCCCCCTGTTGACACCTCTATTGCTACTGATGCCAAAATTGTTTGATACCATCATCCCCGTCCCCCCCTCATTTCTTGCACTAATCTGCCCAAAATTTTATTGTATTTCTATTGGATAGTTTTAATTTTTTTAATGTTTAATCTCTTTTTATGGAGGGTTGGGGTTTGGGGGTTTTTTAATTGTAATTTTTAATTGTTTGCTGTTTTATTTTTACGGTTAGAATCTGCTTTGATTCCTTTGTGAAAAAGCGGAATACATATAGGGTTGCCATAATTGAGGAGCTCCGAACCGGGACAAATGTAGGACAAGGCTTAAAAATGTAGGACCTTTTTTTTTTAAGGTCCTACATTTTAAAACCTTGTCCTCCTCCTCCTCCCTGGCTTGGGAGGAAGCCTCGGCCTCCTCTCAGGCCGGGAAGGATGCAAGGGCTGCTCCTCATCGCGGCGAACACTGCGGTGGGAAGCAGCCTCCTCCCGGCCCCCACTCCCTTTCCCGGCCTCGGTAGGGCCTCCATAGGGGCCGGGAAGGAGGGAGGAAAGCGCCCGCGATCGCCGCGATCGCGGCGATCGCTGGCAGTCCCCACTCCCTTTCCCGGCCTCTGTGAAGGCTTGGGCCTCCATAGGGGCCGGGAAGGAGGGAGGAGAGTGCCCGCGATTGGCACGATCGCCGCAATCGCGGGCGGCCCCCACTCCCTTTCCCGGCCTCTGTGAAGGCTTGGGCCTCCATAGGGGCCGGGAAGGAGGGAGGAGAGCGCCCGCGATCGGCGCGATTGCGGGCAGCCCCCACTCCCTTTCCCGGCCTCTGTGGAGGCTTGGGCCTCCATAGAGGCTGGGAAGGAGGGAGGAGAGCGCCCGCGATTGGCGCGATCGCGGGCGGCCCCCACTCCCTTTCCCGGCCTCTGTGGAGGCCCAAGTCTCCACAGAGGCCGGGAAGGAGGGAGCAGAGCCAGGCCGCCTCCCTCGCCGGCGGAGGAGGCCAAGCAGGGAACGGAGGCGAGGCTCCTTTCCCTGCCTAGTGTCCATCGCGTGGGTGGTGTGTGTCCCGGGGGCGGGGCCAAACTGGGGCGGGACCGTGCGGACCTGCCCCAAACCTCTGGCTCGAACTCACCACCTTGTTACGCACCAGCGCTGACCAGTTTTGGCCAGTGGTTAAAGCTTTGCTCTAAAGCAGCAGAGTTACAGAGAATAGGCTGAAGACCCTGACAAACTCTCCAAGCCTTCTCACTCTTGCTTCCACAGAAGTCTTCCCACTTCTTCAGGATCCAGCTGGCTCTTGTCTCTTCACTCAAGACACCAGACAACTCAGTAGTCTTATATAAAAGATCTACTTTATTCTACTATATACAGCTCCAAAACTACCCAACACAACTCCAATACAACAATACTCCTCCACAACTACTACCCACTACTACTACCCACAAAATACATTGGGATTCATAGCCATTATTATAGTCATTGGAAAATACCACCCACTCTTGTCAGTTTCCACCCAGTGGGCGTGTACATCCACTCTCATTGGTTTTCTTGGTTCAACCCACAATTAATGATTTCATCATCTCAGCCTTGACCACTTAACAATTCTCAGGTGTTCTCAATTATCCACTTTACATTTCTGTCCTTGGCATTTAGGACTTGCTAATTCCATTACCTTATACACCTGTGTGGCTTCTAATTGCTTCTGCTGAGTCATCCTGACTCTCACATACATGTTTTATTTCATTCACTGTATATCCAATGTTGCTTTTTCCTTAACATGGCAGGATATGGCAAGCCTAAATACATATTATTATTCTCATTGTTATTATCATCATTATTAAGTGGCACACTTGTTACATCACCCCTGCAGCTTAAAAAGAGCTTGGTTTTTCCAGCTTCTTTTTCCTCTGGTTTGGTGGCTTGCCTTCCCTCCGGAGGAAATTAGGCCACCAGTAGGCCACCCTTTTTGGGCAGTCTGTCCCGTGCCTAATTTCCTTGACTTTGAAAATCTAACAGTGACCACATGGCCAAAGGAGGAGTCGCCAGCCTGCAGATAGCCCTCCCTACCATATGAACTAGAATCACAGAATCATTGAATCATAGAGATGGAAGAGACCACAAGGACCATCCAGTCCAACCCCATTCTGCCATGCAGGAAATCCAAATCAAAGCATCCCCGACAGATGGCCATCCAGCCTCTGCTTAAAGACCTCCAAGGAAGGAGACTCCACTACACTCTGATGAACTGTGTTCCACTGTTGAACAGCCATTATTGTCAGGATGTTCATCCTAATGTTGAGGTGGAATCTCTTTTCCTGTAGCTTGCATCGATAGAGGGGTATAACCTTATTAAGAGAAATAGGCCAAACAGGAAAGGAGGAGGAATAGCACAAAATGTCAGAGATATTTACACCAGTGAAGAGATCCTGGACATCAATCATGGAAGCCAGGTGGAGAGCATCTGGATAAAATCAAAGAGGAGGGAAACAACAAGGATGTTATGGTGGGAGTCTACTACAGACCCCCAAGTCAGACTGAGGAATTGGATGATGTATTTCTAGAACAGATGACCACACAGTCAGAAAGGAGGAGAGATGTAGTAGTGATGGGTGACTTCAACTATCCTGATATTTGCTGGAAGTCAAACTCAGCAAAATCCTCAAGGCCTAGCAAATTCCTCACTTGCCTGGAAGACAATTTCATGGTCCAAAAGGTGGAAGAGGCAACAAGGGGGTCGGCTATTTTAGATCTGATCCTAACCAACAAGGATGACTTGGTTAATGGGGTGCAAGTGGTGGGATCCTTAGGTGGAAGTGACCATGTTCTCCTGGAGTTTGTAATACAGTGGAAAGGAGAAGCCAGGCAGAGTCAGACACGCATTCTAGACTTTAGGAGAGCGGATTTCAGTAAACTTAGAGAAGTATTAAGGGTGATCCCGTGGTCAGAAATACTAAAAGAGAAGGGAGTTCAGGACAGATGGGAGTTTCTCAAAAGGGAGATACTGAAGGCACAATTTCAAACAGTTCCAGTGAAAAAGAAAAATGTAAGGTGTATCAAGAAACCAGGATGGATGACTAAAAAACTTTCAACTGAGATGAGTTTGAAATGGAACATGTATAAGAAATGGAAAAAGGGGGAAATCACGAAAAAGGAATTCAAAGAAATAGCAGGCATTTGTAGGGTAAAGTCAGAAAAGCTAAAGCGCAGAATGAACTCAGGCTTGCTAGAGAGGTTAAAGATGACAAAAAGGGCTTTTTTGGATATGTCCGCAGCAAAAGTAAGAAGAAGGAAACGGTAGGGCCATTGCGTGTAGAAGATGGCAAAATGCTAACAGAAGACAGAGAAAAGGCAGAATTACTCAACACCTTCTTTGCCTCAGTCTTCTCAGAAAAGCAAAAAGGGTGCTCAACCTGAGGATAATGGAGCAGAGGACAGAATAAGTAAAGAGATAGTAGAGGAATACCTTGTTAATCTAAATGAATATAAGTCTCCAGGACCAGATGAACTCCATCCAAGGATATTAAAACAACTGGCAAATGTAATATCGGAGCCATTGGCAATAATCTTTGAAAACTCCTGGAGAACAGGAGAAATCCCAGCCGACTGGAGGAGGGCAAACGTTGTCCCCATCTTCAAAAAGGGGAAAAAAGAGGATCCCAATAATTATCGTCCAGTTAGTCTGACATCAGTTCTAGGAAAGATTCTGGAGCAGATCATTAAACAAAGAGTCTGTGAACATCTAGATGGCAATTCCATAATCACAAAAACTCAACATGGGTTTCAGAGAAACAAGTCATGCCAGACAAATCTAATCTCTTTCTTTGATAAAATTACCAGCTTGGTAGATGAAGGGAATGCTGTGGATATAGTATATCTTGATTTCAGTAAGGCCTTTGACAAGGTTTCCCATTACATTCTTGCAAACAAGCTTGTAAAATGTGGACTAGACAAGGCAACTGTTACATGGATTTGTAACTGGTTGACCGGCCGAACCCAAAGGGTGCTCAACAATGGCACCTTTTCATCCTGGAGAGAAGTGACCAGTGGTCCCACAGCCATGGCGACGGAGAGGAGGCCTCTGGCGCTGGTCCTCCAGCGCCAGAGGCCTCCAGCGCCAGAGGCCTTCCCTCCACCGCTACAGCCAGGAGAAAGGCTGGGCGCTGCTCCTGGAGGCATCCAGGAACAGCACCCGGCCTTTCCCCCGTCAGCCGTGGTGACGGAGAGGAGGCCTCTGGCGCTGGTCCTCTAGCGCCAGAGGCCTTCCCTCCGCCGCTACAGCCAGGAGAAAGGCCGGGCGCTGCATCCAGGAACAGCACCCGGCCTTTCTCCTGGCAGCGGTGGTGACGGAGAGGAGGCCTCTGGCGCTGGTCCTCCAGCGCCAGAGGCCTTCCCTCCGCCGCTACAGCCACCCACTCCATCGGTCCCTCGCTTGGAAGAGGAGGAGAGGAGGCACCTGTGTCGGCCCCTGGGGCGTTGGCCTGGCAGAGGCCTCAAAACCTCCGCTTGTGCCTTCCCCCACCACCCACTCCATCGGTCCCTTGCTTGGAAGAGGAGGAGAGGAGGCACCTGTGTCGGCTCCTGGGGCGTTGGCCTGGCAGACAGTCATGGAAACTGTTGTGTTTTTTTTTTTTTTGCTTCCTTTGAGCTTTGATCTGTTATAATTGTTTTTAATTAATTGTGATAAATTGTAGACTGTAATTGTAATTTTTGATGTTTATTATATTATATAGATTATGGTTTTTGACATATTGTAATTGCTACTTTTATGTTTTTTCTATTAGGTACTATACTCACTCGCTGCCCCTCACTCCTGGAACCTTCTTCCCCCGCGAACAAGAGCCATCACTTCTTTAACCAGCTTCAAAACGGAGTTGAAGACCATCCTATTCAGGGAAGCGTTCCCAGACATTGCATAATTGTCACTTGCTATCTGATGTTCTTTTGTTGCCTGTTTTATTGAATCATTTCCTATACTGCTATGTATTTTATATGTATTATTCTACTAGAGAGGCCCCCTCCCCACCCCACTCCCTTTGTGTCGTATCTTTTTAGATTGTAAGCCTGAGGGCAGGGAACCGTCTAGTTAAAAAGATTGTATGTACAGCGCTGTGTAAACTTACAGTGCTTTATAAATAAAGGTTAATAATAATATGTTATGTTTATATTTAATTTGCTTAATATTGTTTTTATGTGGCTTTGTGTTGAGGGGTTGGGAAAAGGATTTTCTTGACCCTTGTTTGACTTGTAATGTTCTTATGTTTTCCTATTGATTGCCACTGTATGGATATTGCTTATTGTTATTGGCTGCTTTATATCGCTGGGGGGCTGGGAAGGGATTAGTTTGTTGTTATTGTATTTTTATTGTATCTTCACTGTTGTTAGCCGCCCGGATTCCTTGTTGATTCAGCGGGATAGAAATAAATAATTTATTATTATTAATTTATTATTAAATATTGTCAAATAAGGCATGGAAAGAATCACAGTTAGTAACATAATCATCCATACAACTGAATAGTTCCACAGTTGTCTTGGACCAAATTAGCCTATGGACATCCTATACCTTACATCTGTTCTTGTGTTACACAAAGACTTCTTCTAGCTCCAATTAAACTCTCTTTGAATTATAAAAAATTTAATGTTGAGAAATCATTCCTATATATTTAATTTCTCCAAATCTTGTGGGTTCAATTTCAAAAACTTGCAATATGTAATTGTGCATTTTGGTTGGTCCAATAAAGGTATCATTGTTTGGATGCACAAAATGGGATTAGAATTAGGTTCTGTCTAAGTTTATTGTTATTCCTTCTTTCGTGTTCAGATCAGGCCTGAATAAAATAATGTAGCACGTTGGGAGGAAAATACAGCCCAGGAGCCCAGCACCGGAGGCCAAGATGGAGAAGACCTGGACGGCCACCATGTACTTTCCCTTGGTGCTCAGGTAGGTGGGCACAAAAGAGACCCAGACGCTGCAGAAGACCAGCATGCTGAAGGTGATCAGCTTGGCTTCGTTGAAAGCCCCAGGCAGCTTCCTAGCCAAGAAAGCCACCGTGAAGCAGATGTCAGCCAGGAAGCCCAGGTAGCCAAGGGAAAGGTAGAACATTGCCACCGACCCTTGATTGCATTTCAGGAGGATCTCTCCAGGCTGGGAGTTCATGTCAGAGTCAGGGAAGGGGAGAGAGATGCTGAGCCAGATAGTGCAGATAACAGCTTGGATGGAGGAACAGGATAAGACAATGCTGTTGGCCAGAGTCTTTCCTAGCCACCTCCTTGCCCTGCTCCCAGGCTTTGTAGCCAGGAAGGCCAGAACCACAGTTATGGTTTTAGCCAACACAGATGAGATTGCGATGGAGAAGATGATGCTGAAGCCTGTTTGTTGGAGGAGGCAAGTAGCTTTGTTTGGTTTCCCAATGAAGAGAAAGGAGGACAAGAAGGAAAGAAGGAGGGAGACGATGAGAATGTAGGAGAGATCTCGGTTGTTGGCTTTGACCAGCGGAGTTTCTCGGAATTTAATGAAAACTGCTAACACAAAGAAAGTGATTGAAAAGAAGAAGAGGACAAAGGAAACCAGGATGTTCCCTAGAGGTTCTTTATAGGACAAGAAAGTTATGTCTTTGGGGATGCAGTGATCACGGCCCCTGTTTGGATGCTGGTCTTCTGGACACTTGAAGCAATGGTCCGCATCTGTAAAGAAAGAGAGCAACTTCAATGCCTCTTTGCCATTTACCTAATTCATGTCTCATTGCATTAAACACATTGCTTTAGTGTTGCCTAATCCCATCTGAAATGGTTAATGACACAGTGCCAGGCTCTTTGACATTATTGGGAAACCATGCCACATCTCCACCAAGATGAAATGCTCATCCAATCTCCAATTTTTCTGAGAGCGGGGTTTCCAACTGCAGAAACTGAAGCCTTTGTGAGTATCTGTTTTGGCATGAGTTTGGACCCAAGGGCATGTCTGCCTCTAGCATTGGTGTCACTTGGTGTGGGTGCCTGTAAAGAGACTGAGAGTGGGAGAGCATAGTTTAGGCTACATTGCGTGACATAGCTATGTGCTTATGGAGAGGCCAGGCCTGGAGGTTGGCAGTAATATAGCCCTGCCTGACTGGCATTCAAAGTCTTACTTAGTCTTATTTAGTCTTTAGTGCTCTCATTGATCTTAGCAGTTCAGACTCTGTGCCACAGTGTGCTCCTTCACTTATTTATGTAGAGGGAATGGAGTTTCTCCATCTTCAATACTCCACTCTTCGGCCAAATTCTGCAAAAATCTTTGTTTTCCTCCCTCTGCTACTTTGACATGCCATCACCAATAAGAATCAACATGCACTGTTTTGGTAGACAGCTGTTTAGGATCTTTGGACTCCTTCCCTTTCTGCCTCTGTAGTTTGGGCATAAACTACTTGCTTTACGGTTATGTTGTGTCAGAACTAGGGAACTCAAGTCCCAATGCACAGACATCATAACATCACAGAGCTGTAAGAGACCTCATGAGCCATCGCGTCCAGCCCCCAGCCATGCAGGAATAGACAACCAAAGCATCCCTGACAGATGGCCATCCAGCCTCTGCTTAAAGACCTTCAAGGAGGAAGACTTCACCACCCTCCAAGGAAGAAGTGTGTTTCACTTTCAAAAAGCCCTTACTGTCAGGAAGTTCCTCCTAATGTTAAGGTGGAAACTCTTTTCCTTGTTTTATGGTTTCTAGCTTTCCAACTTTCATGCCTCTTGCAACACATGCTGTCCAATTAATTATGGACATGAGACTCAAGCTAAAACAAGTCCTTGTTGTCTGCCTTTCTTCCGGCATCACCTACCTTCCTGGGAGGAGAAGGTCCCTTCTGCACACAAAGCACAACCATAGCAGGCAACCGGTTTTCCTTCTTGAACCACCTTGGTGTATCCAGGCCGACAGCTATCGACGCACTTTGACGTGGGCAAGGTCTACACAGAAAGACAAGGAGCATCAAGCCAAGGGCATGAGAGGGAACTTTTAGAATCACAGAATCATAGAGTTGGAAGAGTCCCCAAGTGCTATCTAGTCCAACCCCATGCTGCCATGCAAGAACTCTCAATCAAAGCATCCCTGACAGATGGCCATCCAGCTTCTCCTTAAAGACCTCCAAGTGGGGAGTCTCCACCATCCTCCATTGACGGACTGTGTTCCATTGTCAAACAGCCCTTACTCTCAGGAAGTTCCTCCTAATGTTGAGGTGGAATCTCTTTTCCAGGAGCTTGCATCCATTGTTCTGGGTCCTGTTCTCTGGAGCAGCAGAAAACAAAACATCCCTTCAAATATTTAAAAAGGACTATCATATCACCTCTTAACCTTCTCTTCTCCAGGCTAAACATCCCCAGCTCCCCAAGTCATTCCTCATAGAGTTTCATGGTTTCCAGACCCTTCACCATTTTGGTTGCCCTCCTTTGGACATGCTCCAGCTTTTCAACATCCTTTTTAAATTGTGGTGCCCAGAACTGGACACAATATTCCAGGTGCGGCCTGACCAAAGCAGAATACAGTGGCACTATTACTTCTCTTGATCTAGACACTATACGTTTATTGAGGACCCTTCTCTCCCTGCCCTGAAGCCTGCCTGGCCGGCGGGGGAAGCTCCAAGGCAGGGAGAGAAGGGTGTCCCTTGGAGGAGAGACCCTTCTCTCCCTGCTCTGAAGCCTGCAGGCGTGCCTCCAGGGCGAGGGCTTGAATGCCGCCCAGGCCTCAGTAGGGGCCAGCGGCAGCGCGCACGCCTGCCCCACTTCCTTCCCTGCGCGCGCGCCGAGGGAAGTGGGGCAGGCGCGCGTGCTGCCGCTGGCCCCTACTGAGGCCTGGGCGGCATTCAAGCCCTCGCCCTGGAGGCGAGGAAGAGGAGGAAGGCGGAGCTGGAGGAGGAGGTGGGTTGGCGCCGCAGCAGTTGCATTAGCAGCAGCGGTAATGGCCGGAGCAGGCCCCCAAACAGGGGACCAGGCACGGGTGGGGGCCCAAACTGGACCGTGACCGGGAGGGGCCCCCCCAAAAGCGTGCTGGTCACGGGGGGGGGGGGCGGGTTATGCCAACCCTAAATATAAGGCACGTAGGGGGGAGAAATTAAATGCATAGGCACAGGATGGGGGACACCTGGCTAAGGGAGATTTCTACATGTGAAGGTGATCTTGGAGTCCTAGTAAACCAGTAGTTGAACATGAGTCAACAGTGTGATGCGGCAACTGCGCGGAAAAAGAAGGCAAGTGCCACACGGCGCTGTGCAGATGCCGCACTGTGCGGATGCCGCACAGTGCTTACATAACAATTTGTCTTTTTGGCAGTCCAGTATTCCCCGAGTTTCCACCATACTTAGGGTTTCCGCCAGATCGAAAACTGGACTCCTAGTTTGAGGCCTAGTAGTTTGCTTGGAGGCCTGAGTTGTAGTTTGAGGCCTAGTAGTTTGCTATGGGAGGCCTGACTTGTAGTATGAAGCCTAGTAGTTGCAATGGGGGGGCCTGTATTCTGAGGCCTAGTAGTTGCAATGAGATGAGAAGCCTGACTTGTAGTTTGAGGCCTAGTAGTTGCCACTGAAAGCCTGACTTGTAGTTTGAGGCCTAGTATTTGCAATGGGAAGCCTGTATTCTGAGTCGTAGTAGTTTGAGGCCTAGTAGTTTGCTATGGGAGGCCTAACTTGTAGTTTGAGGCCTAATAATAATAATAATAATAATAGCAATAATTTTATTTATATTTTCCCTTCTCTCCCACTGGATCGAGGCGGGAATACAACCATAAAACCACATACAATACAATGGTATCTAAAATACATATTATAAACCATAATCCGTTAAAACCTGAATCAACCATACTAATAAAGACATCAGTTACAAGGTGCTGTTCTGATCAGAAGTGGGATTTCTCCCACTTCTTTACAGAAGGCGGGGGGCATGCCCCCTGAAGAGACCCATCTTTAGTGCCTTCTTGAAGGCATCTAAAGTGGTCTTAAGAGGGATCTCTTCAAGGGAAGTAATAGTGCCCCTCTATTCTGCTTTGGTCAGGCCCCACCTGGAATATTGTGTCCAGTTCTGGGCACCACAATTCAAAAATCTATTGATTGATTGATTGATTGATTGAGATTTTATTTCTATACCGCTGTTCCCACGATCACGGCGGTTTACAGGCAATACAAATGCGATACAATACAAATTAAAAAAACAAACTTCACAATAAAAACAGCCCAGTTAAAACCAGCATAGCTATACATCATTAAAATCCACATAGAATCAATCAAACATTTCTAGACAATCTAAAAATCCAATATAATACAACACACAGTACATAGGGGAAAAACAGTCAGGACATGTGAGGGAAAGCTTGACGGAATAAATGAGTCTTCAGGTTCTTCTTGAACGACTCCAGGGAGGGGGCTAAGCGGAGCTCCTCAGGGAGAGCGTTCCAAGATTGCGGGGCTGCCACAGAAAATGCCCTTTGCGCCGTTAGTACATATTTTGTCTTGGGAACGCTCAAAAGATTTTCCCCCCCTGACCTGAGTGTGCGGGGCGGATTGTATGGGGAGACGTGGTCCTCTAAGTACTCTGGGCCCAAGCCATTTAGGGCTTTATAGGTAACAGCCAACACCTTGTATTGGGCCCAGAAGCAAATTGACAGCCAATGCAGATCTTTCAGTATCGGTGTAATGTGGCTGGCCCTGGAGCTACCAGTGACCAGCCTAGCGGCCATATTTTGAACCAACTGCAGCTTCCGAGCTTGGTACAAGGGTTGCCCCATGTAGAGCGCATTGCAGAAATCAAGTCGAGAGGTTACCAGTGCATGCACCACTGTTTCAAGGTCCCCCCGGTCGAGGTAGGGACGCAGCTGGCGTATCAGCTGAAGCTGATAACAGGTGCTCCTAACTGTCACGTCCACCTGAGGAGTCAGGTGAAGCGACGAGTCAAGGAGCACCCCCAGACTGTGAACTGAGTCCTTTACGGGGAGCGTGACCCCGTTCAGGACAGGTGGACAGACCTCCTTCCCAGGACCAGGGGAACCTATCACAAGCACTTCCGTTTTCTCTGGATTCAGGCTGAGTCTGTTTTCCCTCATCCAGCCCATTACCGACAGGCATTGAGTGGAGAGATGCCATCCCTAGTCACTGCATCAGTCAGAGACACAGAGAAGACTATTTGGGTGTCATCAGCGTACTGATAACACCGTGCCCCGTGTCTCCGGATGATCTCTCCCAGCGGCTTCATGTAAATGTTAAATAGCATAGGGGACAAAATCACTCCCTGAGGGACCCCAGATGTAAGGGCCCTCCTATCGGAGTGACAGTCCCCCAGCTCCACCATCTGGAATCTACCCAAGAGGTAGGAACGGAACCACTGCAAAGCAGTGCCCCCGATACCCAACTCCCCCAGGCGATCCAGAAGGATACCATGGTCGATGGTATCGAAGGCCGCGGAGATGTCCAAGAGCACTAACAGGGACACGCTACCCCTGTCCATGCCCAGACGGAGATCATCGACTAAGGCGACCATGGCAGTCTCAACCCCATAGCCCGCCCGGAAGCCGGTTTGAAATGGGTCCAGATAATCCATATCCTCCAAGACCCTCTGCAGCTGGGAGGCAGCCGCCCTCTCGATCACCTTCCCTAAAAATGGCAGCAGTGACACAGGCCGATAATTGTTTCGAATTAGGGGGTCAAGGGAGGGCTTCTTTAATAAAGGTTTTACAATGGCTGTTTTTAAACTCGATGGAAAAAGGCCCTCCCTGAATGATATATTGATGATGCGACACAGCATTTCTGTTGTCGCCATTCCCCCTTGAACTGCCAGCCAGGAAGGACAGGGATCGAGAGAGCAGGTCGTCTTCCTAACGCTGCTGAGGATCCTGTCCACATCCTTGGTACTAACAGACTCAAACTGATCCAGTATAACTGAGTCCACAGAAGCACTGGACACCTCTGCTCCTGATTCTGAACCAATAACAGCGTCAAGATCGGCGCTTAGCCGAGAGATTTTATCCGCGAAGAAGTTGTTAAACTCGTCACAGCAGGCTTTAGATGGCTCCAATAGTGGGTTCAGGGGGGGAGCCAACTGAGTGAGCTCTCTCACCACCCTGAACAGCTCTGCTGGATGCGACTCCGCGGACGCAATACGTGCAGCATAGAACGAATTCTTAGCTGCACCTATTGCCACTCCGTAGGCCTTCAAATGAGACTCTAGGAGTGTCTTGTCGGCTAAGTCCCGATGTCTCCGCCATTTGCGCTCTAGTCGTTGCACAGCCCGCTTCCTTACCCTGAGATCTTCCGTGTACCAGGGCTTTTTATTGGAAGCAGGCCGGAAAGGACACTTGGGAGCGATGCTGTGTATAGCCCTGGAAAGATCAACATCCCAGATGTTGGTCAGGGCATCAACAGAATCGCCGTCAGTTCCAACCAAATAGCCCTCTAGGGCTTCGTGGAACCTTTCGGGTTCCATCAGCCTTCGAGGGTGGACCATCCTAATAGGTCCGCCACCCCTGGGGGGGATCTAGACAGTAGCCTTGATACTAGCCTCAACCAGGAAATGATCCATCCATGACAGGGCAGCGATATTGGTTACCTCTGCCCACGGAGACTCCATGTCCGTAGAGAAGACAACATCGAATGTATTACCAGCAAAATGCGTAGGCCCAATGGCCAATTGGGACAGGCCCATGGCAGTCATGGTAGCCATGAACTCCCGAGCTGCAACAGTTGGAACCTGACTGGCCTCGAAGGGGATGTTGAGGTCCCCCAGGACAAGAAGCTTGGGGGACTCCAGCACCAGCTCCGAGAGCAGCTGTGTCAGCTCGGCCAGGGAGTCTGTTAGCGCACGGGGTGGCCTGTAGACCAACAGAATCCCTATACTGTCCCTGGCCTTTAGGGTCAGGTATATACACTCGATATAGTCTGTCTGGCGGACATGGTTCCTGGTTAAGGAAAGAGTGTTCTTATAGATCAAGGCAACTGATTCTAATAGAAGGACCACAAGTGCTGTGCAGTCCAACTATCTACTCATAGGATCATAGAGTTGGAAGAGGCCACAAGGGCTGTCCAGTCCAACCCCATTCTGCCATGAGGGAATCCAGCATTCTTCTAAGCTTCCAAAGAAGGAGATGCCACCACCCTTGGAGGCAGCATTTGCCTATCTATGTGTGTTATTATTAAACTTCGCATCAATCGTGTTCTTGTGTTACAGTCGCACCACTCTGCTCATTCTGCAACCAGAATTGTGGAATTCTGAATTAAGTGTGGACTTCTGGACCACTGACTGCTGATAAAGGAGGCATGTCTCTTCCCGCAATTCCCCCCAATGCTTAACCCACCTGGTTGATCCACGTGGGACTCATAATGTCATCCTGGTCAATGGAGAATATGTAGTTTGCAGATCCCTGTCTTTTCAAATGCCCAAGTGGCTTTGTGAAAGCAACGGACCCATTGGGAAACACCACCCAATTCACCAGGGCCAAGTTGACTGCTAATTCTCCTTTCTCATCCAAATACACTCCGTCCCTCCTGGAAATATTGTGAAACTGGGGGTTTCTCAGGAAACGGTGAAGCTAGAAGGAGACAAGAAACAGTTAACACTTGGCAAACACTTGTGTATCTCTTGCACTTCTTAGAATCCATTGTGAAAACTGGAGATGGTGACACTGTCAGGTCAAAGGCATCCATTGCTTCAAGTTCCACTCAGTCCACAAACACTTGGGAGGCCAGTTGAAAGTGTTGATTTTTAAAGCCCAAGGCAGCTGAAGCCTAGAATCATAGAATCATAGAGTTGGAAGAGACCACAAGGGCCATCCAGTCCAACCCCATTCTGCCATGCAGGAAATCACAATCAAAGCATCCCTTGGGCAACAGAAGTTCTTTCAGTTAGTCTCAAAGGTGCTGCAAGGTCTGCCTGCATACTGATTCTACAGACTGACACGGCTATATCTTTGAATTGTTCCAATATGGCTAAAGGAAAACACTATCATATTGCAATCTTGTATCCCCCATAAACGCTCATCTTCTTCCCATCTTCATATCTGCAATGAAATAGTTATATTCAATATATTCAACATATAATCAATCAGTATTCTAATGGTTGAAGGATTTGGAAATGCAGCCAAGGCAGAAAGGTTGTTTTGAGAAGGAATGTGAAAAGTGACAGAACAACATTTTCAGGGCCTCTCTCTCCTTATCTTAAAGGCTCCTAAAAAATAGAATCATAGAGTTGGAAGAGACCACAAGGGCCATGCAGGAAGTCACAATCAAAGCATCCCTGACATCCATCCCCTGTATGAATACCCCTAAGAAAGGAGACTCCACTACACTCCGAGGAAGGAGTGTATTCCTCTGTCGAACAGCCCTTACTGTCAGGAAGTTCCTCCTAATGTTCAGGTGGAATCTCTTTTCCTGGAGCTTGCATCCATTGTTCCATTGGGTCCTAGTCTCTGGAGCAGCAGAAAACAAGCTTGCTCCCTCCTCAATATGACATCCCTTCAAATATTTAAACAGGGCTATCATATCACCTTTTAACCTCCTCTTCTGCAAATTTGATAAGTATGCCCCCAATTTTGTCCTCCAAGTCATTGATAAAGAGGTTGAATAGCCTCCAACAAGCTGTGTACAGCAAACACCCATTCAGGGATCTTTCATTTAGACAGCAGTGTTAGTGCAAGAGTTTTCCTAGGACAAGAGGAGATCCCTAATGGCTTCATGATCATATACAAGAAGAGTTACAATAATCCAGATTCATTGTAATCACAGAGTTAAGAGATCTGAGCGCTGAAGGGGCTTTTACTCCGAGAACGGTGCAGAGAAAACAGACCCAGTTCAGACAAAGAGGACTTGCACCTCTGAAACTGATGCTAAGACAGGAAAGCTTGGCACAGGGCATTGAGATTATTGATCATAAACTGAACATGACCCAACAGTGTGATATCGCAGCAAACTAAATGTGAGGTATAGATTTTTCTAAGTACCAAAGTACCAAATCAAATTAATCAGGATTAAACAAGTGAAGCAGCAACTTCCAATGTATTAATTTAGTCATTATAGATTCATAGGTGCGTTCTAATATTCATACCCCCAAAAAATTTGGCATGCTCAGTTAGATTTTGGTGTGAACTTTAAATCACCCTCACTTTGAACTTTCAGTAACCCAAGTAAAAAAGTGTGTTCTCAACATTTAAGGAGGATGGAGCTCTCTTCTCCGTTGGCTCCAAAAACTGGTTTGCCTCCCTCTTTGCAAAGTTGTCCTTGACTTCCAGGTGCAGGCTTTGAGGCTTCTTTTGTCTAATTTAATTGCTATTATAATAATGCAAGTCTAGTTCATTATTTATTTATTTTTTAAAAAAACACCTAGCCATTTTGACAGTCTTAACAGAGCCAAAAAATACTATTTAAAATTACTAAGTCAGCATATTTTATCAGTGTATCTCGTTTATTATCAAAGATATAACCCCCCTTTATTCTTGCAAAACAATATATTTAATAGATAAGTGTCATAAAAAGCTTTCTTTTACTGACTTATATATTTTTATAAAATTCCCTTTCAGTTAAAGGGCCTCAGCTGACCTTTACTCAATGCTATTGGAATATATATTGATTATAATAGTGTACATCTGTAGTTCCATATTATCTATAGATGTAATCTAGTTATTACATAGTCTTACACGATTTCTACTCTATTCATGTGTTTCTAACTCTTTTGTTAAATCTTATGTGTTTGATTCAAATCCATTTCTCTCACTAAAGAAAATACCATTTTAGCCAGCATTAATAGGACTATCGTCTCCAAGACAAGGGAAGTCATAGTCCCATTGCACTGTGTGCTAGACAGGCCTCATCTGGTGTACTATGTTCAGCTGCAGTCATCTCATTTTAAAAAAGAATATAGACAAGTTTGGAATGGGTTCAGAGAAAGGCAACAAGGATGATAAATGTTACGGAGAAGAAAGACTATGAGGAAAGGCTAAGGGAATTGGGCATGTTCAGATTGGGGAAGCGAATACGGAGACATGATGGGATTTCATTCTTTAGGTATCTAAAAGTTGAACTTCTTGACAGTAAGAGTGGTTCAACAGTGGATCCAAAGGCCTGGGCAGCTGGTATGGCTCTCTTCTTTGGACTTCTTCAACAAGAGGCTCGGCACTAGCTGCCTGCTGGGGAGGCTTTGGCTACAGCTTTCTTGGAGCACACGGTTGGGCTCCAGGGGCCCCTGTGATTCTGTCCCTTACCTGCCACGCCTGGATCCTCTTCAAGTCCGTCTGGCCACCACTAGCCACCATACGTTTCCTCTTGGATCTGGATGAAGAGGCAGCATGTAAGGCATGTGCCAAAGCCCAGACGGTGCTGTAAGTGATGTAGTTGTCTAGAAACAAAGCTCTGTCAAGCACTTTCTTGGGCACAGTTTCCAAGGTCTCTTTCTGTCGGCACCTTGAAGATCCTCTGACAGACAATGCATGTTTGGAATAGGAACAATGAAATGCTTCCTCTAGAAAGTCTTTTAGCGCTATGGAAAAGGAGCCAAAATCACCTAGCATTGCCTTTGTACTTTTTTCAATAAAGAAGGAGAAGAAAGCATGGATGTACTGGTAATCCAGTTCACTGAACATCAAGTCTACTCTGATGTCCCACATTGCAGTTGTGATCAAGACTTTCCCAACAATGGGTTTGCGGAGGGCTTTGATTACAAGCTGTATCAGATATACGGAATCAGTGCAGCAGCACATCTCCGCATGGTAGACATATATATTGACTTTCTCCCAGTTGACCATAGAAATGCCTAAGTTTGTTATGTAGACAACAGTCTTTGGGATTTTCCATGTGAAGGCAACAGAAATCCCACTGCTACTAAGGAGAGGTGTCAAGGTCTTCACAAGCCTTACTCCATTGTCAGTGTCTGGAAGCACCAGACCAATCCATGTCCATCTGAAATGCAGCAGCAACCTGATCAACCCTGGATACAGGATTTCATCATTGGGCACCATCCGGTACAGAAAAGGGAACTGCCTTTTATCATCCAGAACACCAGAGATGTACGCATGGTTGACCTGAAAAAGAAAGGGAGAGACTGGGGATGGTTTATTGTCCTGGCACTCATTACCTCATTATTTTTGAAAGTCTCATTTTCAAAAGGATATAGAGATTGGAATGAGTTTGGGAAAGGCAATGAGGATGGTAAGAGGGATGGAGAACAAAACCTATGAGGACAGGTTGAAGAAGTTGGGCATGTTCAGCTTGGTGAAGAGAAGACTGAGGGGCAACGTGGTCACAGTCCTTAAATATTGTTAAATCCATTCCTACTCTGGGATTCTAGGATTGCATGCAGACAACCTGCTCCCAAGTGTCCCATCCTACAAATCACTTACAAAACTATGAGTACTTTCTCCACTCTCACTTTGTAGATTCACCAACCATGTTTTCAGTTCCCTGGAGAACTTTCAGAGTGGAATCTGACTGAGCCTCCCAAATCTGCTCCATCCATTTGCTATTGTTGTTTTTGTTGTTGTATGTAATCTAGTTGACTGTAATGTCCAGCAGCCCTCTCCTAGAGTTTTCATGGCAAGATTTATTCAGAGGTGGCTTTGAGTCTTCCTTTGAGTCTGAGGGAAAGCGCTCAAGATCACCCAGAGGGTTTCTACAGCTGGGTGGGGATTCGAACCTCGCACTCCCAGAATCCTGACTTCTTACGCACTACAAATTACCTCCCATAGAAATACAAAACCTCCCATAGAAATACGATTCAGGTTCACACAACAAAATTAGCAGGCTTCCAACTCCAAACTACTGATGTTGCCAGCTCCCAATAGAGTCCTAGAGCAATGCCCCAACCACTGCACCATGCTGGCTCTCATGATGATGGTAATGGGCTGGAATTCTAGCTGAGCTACTTGGTTGTATCATAATTACCTTTGGCGGTGTTTGTAGAGACCAGAATAATCCAGGAGCAGGCCTGAATACTCTAACTCCAAACTGGCCCAATAAACCTGGTCACGCCAGAGCGACAGCGGGTGGCTATGCACACGCACGTCCCCCGGTGTCACCTGATTGGCACCAACATACATTGCAAACTTGTGAATTAAACTTGTTAATGTGCCTTCAGGTTGACTCTGACTTGCAACAGCCCTCTGCCCTGGGGTTTCTCAGCTAGATTTCTTTGGAGGAGGTTTGTTCCTGTTGCCTTCCTCTCAGGACCAAGTGGGGATCTCAGCTGTGGTTTCCCAGATTCCTAATCCAACACACTTCACCTGAGGCTGAGAGATTGTGATTTGGCCAACGTCATCCAATGGGTTTTTGTGTCTGAGCAGGGATGACAACCCTTTCCCCCAGAGTTGTGCTCCTGCTACCCCACATTGCCTCTCTCTCTCCTTACCTGTGGGATTTTGTAGTTGCCCAACATGACTGAGATCCAAATGGCAATTTCGGAATCTGTCCCTTCAAGAACAGCCAACAGGTTATTCTGCTGCCCACAGGAATAATTGGGAATACTGGCTTGTCCAGTGGAGAGCAGGTCTACTGAGGCATCAGAGGTCATCTTTGTATCAAAATAGTTCTCGTGGATGTTGTAGCCCAGGGTGAGGTTGGGTAAGACCTTGGGATCTTGGTTGATCTCCTGGATGGCAAAGATGAAGGACAAGATGCTCCAGCGCTTTACCATCCCTGTCCTGTCAAGACAATGCAACGAATCACCACTCTGGGTTGCATGAAAATAACATCCTTTGCCTTGCTTCTGTGACTTGGTGAGGGGTTTTCAATCAATAGATAATCATGGAGTCCACAAAACCATAGCGTTTGAGATCTGTGAAAGGAACTTATCCTGAAACCCACTGTCTATCAGAACTGGAGGGTGGGCAAGTTACTTTAAAGTAAAGCTATTTAGAAGATTCAAAAAGTTTGATTTCCCTCTTCATCGCTCAACTGACCTTTTCTTTTCATTTTACACTGGCATGTTATTAGTTTTGAATAAGAAGCTTTACTTAAACATATTGGCCTAACATAACTTTAGCATAAGAACTTATTGACAGTGGAAGATACTACCCCAAAGGTAGTGGAGTCTCCTTCTTTGAGGTTTTCAGACACAGAGTTGCGGCACCTAAAAGACTAGTCTAAGAGCCCCTTCATATTATACAGTTATAGCAATTATGGCTACACTTGATCTGCAGTTTAGGGCAGGGATTTAGCATTTTCAGCCAGAGAGCTCTAGCGCCTTCCCAAACTGCAATCCCCAGGATTCCTTAACACTTTATTATGGCACTTAAACTGGAACAAAAGGCAATGGCTTACCAGACTGGCCTGGTGGAAGGCACCTTGTCAAAGGAGTGGGGTAGAAATCCAGCGTACGTTGCAGAGACAATTCCACCGAGGAGGTAATCTCCAAGCTTGTAGTAATTCATCTGTCTATGTTCCCCGGTGAACATCCCAGAGCACTTGTCCTTCCTCCTTCCAGCGGCTATGTGAGGTGGAAGGAGGAGGAGGAGGAGGAGGATCACAGCCAGCATAGCTACCAGGGAGAACAGTCCCTTGCTGTGACTTCTCCTGGACCAAAGGCTTTCCTGAGATGGATGGGTCCCATCCAGCTGAGGTTCTCCATCTGGGAGAGATGAGGGGAGACGCATGAACACAACCCTTGCGTTCCGTAAATTTCATCTTGGAGCTTCAGTGGCTCAAGAGGGAGGCATTTTAGGCCTTGGATCCTTTTGGATTCAAAGACAAGATGTCACTGTCTGTTGTTTTTGACTCTGATGTTGATGTCGTTGGTGGTGATCTTTGGGGAAATCCCTGAGCTTTTGGCAAAAAGATTAAATCACTATAATTTTTTGATAATTATAAGGATTAGAAAGGTGAGCACAACTTTCTGAACTTTAAGTCGAGTTGCACAGCCTTTGAAAATAAACATGTTTGCAAAGGCAAGGGAGCTTGAAGCACCTTTGAGACTAACACAGAAAGAATTTGGTAACCCAAACTTTCATAGATCTAAGTTTACGTCATCCGATGCAAGTAGGCTTAGCATAAGCTTTCATAGGACTTTATTACATGGGGAAAATTGGAAGGTTGACCGAAGGTCAGTCTGGGGATATCCATTGGATTTCACGTAATTTCGCAAAAGAATTTCAGACGATGCAGAACGCAAACGGAAGGCAATCCAAACGCAATCATGAGTCATCCCAGGAATAGCTAAATTCGGAAAACTATCAAATTTATCAATCCTGTTCCGCTGCGAATTCGCAGTCAATTCACATTTGTGTTAGTATGAAAGTCTTCTCTAGTTCGGCCATGGGATTCCCCCCGTTAGAAACAGACTACAATTCCCATGATCCTTTGTTGTTGTGATTTTCCTTCCTATATTCCCCGGCTGCCGAGAGGAAAGCAACTGTTATGGCGGCAAGATCAAAGTGGGGGGAGGCCAAGATGAGGAGCCTGAGCATGTCCCATACCTCCTCCTTATTCCTGTCCACCTCTAACTTGGGAGGGGGGGGGGTGTCCTCGGGTCCAGAGACAGAAAATCTTTCAGGCGCGATCCTGTCCTCCCTACCCATGCGCAAACACACTAATTCACAATGAAGAAGACGATTGGTATGTACTCATGTAATGAGTTCATTCACATTCGAACAGCTTTTTCTTTCAGATGGATGCTGTCTTTGTCTGTGGATGTGATGAGCTGCATTTTTGCATTGGCCCCACTTTCTTCTGCTTTCAGGACGGTGATACATTCCTCCATGTGAAAAAGTCCATAGACTCAAGCGTAATTCATCCGATGCAGGCAGCCAGTTCCACAGCTGTGGGGAAAACCATGGCCCCGTTCCCACTCGCCCATTTGCCCCAGATAGAACTGGGCAGATCCGGGTGAGCCCATCTCGAATCTCCCCGGAAACAAGTGCCCACTACCCTTTACCTCAATCGGGGTAATTTACCTCTCCAAAGTTCACATTTGCAGTACCGGTTTAAAATGGAGCCTCCTTGTTGATTGGGCAACCAAATGGGTTCTTTCCCCCCTCCTTTAAAAAAAAACTGGCGGCAGTGTGTGCATATTCTGTCAAAATATGTGTGTGTGTGTGTTGTGTGCCTCCCCCAAAGTCATGGATTTCCACAGCCTTCCAGCCTCTAGCTTCCCCTTCGCTTCCAGGAAAATGCTACAGCCCTTGCCTCCCAACCCATGCCATCCTGCTCCCATCACAACAACAACAACAACAACAACAATAATAATAATAATAATAATAATTCCTCACCCCAGAATGCCATCTCTGCATTCTCCCTCCTTGCGACCCCAGAATGCCTCACAGACACATACAAATATGTAGCACAAGCATTCTATATCAATTTGCCACTTTGAAAGGGAAAAGTTTGTAACATTTGCATTGTAGCATTCACATTTTACACAATTTTTTATTTTAAAAAGCGTCTTGCAAAGTAAGGTGCTGTGGCAGTTGCAAGCAGACGAAAGGGAAATGTAGCACAAGGAGACACATATATGTATCACCCTGTAGAAAAAGCATTTGCATAGTCTGTCAAAATAAAAACTACAAATTAAAGAGAAAGAGAGAGAGAGAGAGAGAGAGAGAGAGAGAAAGCTGCCTGTCAGAGGGAGGCATGTTCCGCTCTCTCCCCTCCCTCTGACCTAATCCCTCCCCTGAACGTGACCCTTCACTCTGCACCCTCCTCCTCCTCCTCTTCCTCCTCCTCCTCCACTTTGAGGCTGCCCTCCATGGCCCCCTTCACCCTCCTCCTCCTCCTCCTCCTCCTCCTCCACTCTGAGGCTGCCCTACATGGCCCCCTTCACTGTGCTCCTCCTCCTACTCCTGCTCCTCCTCTTCCTCCTCCACTCTGAGACTGCCCTCCATGGCCCCCTTCACGCTCCTCCTCCTCCTCCTCCTCCTCCTCCTCCTCCTCCTCCTCCTCCTCCTCCTTTCTGAGACTGCCCTCCATGGACCCGTTCACCCTGCTCCCTCCTCCCCCTCCCCCTCCTCCTCCACTCTGAGACTGCCCTCCATGGCCCCCTTCACTCTGCTCCTCCTCCTCCTCCTCCTCTTCCACTCTGAGGCTGCCCTCCATGGCCCCCTTCACCCTGCTCCCTCCTCCTCCCCCTCCTCCTCCTCTTCCTCCTCCTCCGCCACTCTGAGACAGCCCTCCATGGTCCCCTTCACCCTGCTCCCTCCTCCACCTCCTCCTCTTCCTCCTCCTCCTCCACTCTGAGACTGCCCTCCATGGCCCCCTTCACCCTGCTCCTCCTCCTCCTCCTCTTTCTCTTCCTCCTCCTCCTCCACTCTGAGACTGCCCTCCATGGCCCCCTTCACCTTGCTCCCTCCTCCTCCTCCTCCACTCTGAGGCAGCCCTCCATGGCCCCCTTCACCCTGCTCCTCCTCCTCCTCTTCCTCCTCCTCCTCCACTCTGAGGCTGCCCTCCATGGCCCCCTTCACCCTGCTCCTCCTCCTCCTCCGCCTCTTCCTCCTCCACTCTGAGACTCCCCTCTATGGCCCCCTTCACCCTGCTCCCTCCTCCTCCTCCTCCTCCTCTTCCTCCACTCTGAGACTGCTCTCCATGGCCTCCTTCACCCTGCTCCCTCCTCCTCTTCCTCCTCCTCCTCCACTCTGAGGCTGCCCTCCATGGCCCCCTTCACCCTGCTCCCTCCTCCTCCTCCTCCACTCTGAGGCTGCCCTCCATGGCCCCCTTCACCCTGCTCCCTACTCCGCCTCCTCCTCTTCCTCCTCCTCCTCCACTCTGAGACTGCCCTCCATGGCCCCCTTTACCCTGCTCCCTCCTCCGCCTCCTCCACTCTGAGGCTGCCCTCCATGGCCCCCTTCACCCTGCTCCCTCCTCCTCCTCTTCCTCCTCCTCCTCCACTCTGAGACTGCCCTCCATGGCCCCCTTCACCCTGCTCCCTCCTCTTCCTCCTCCTCCTTCACTCTGAGACGGCCCTCCATGCCCCCCTTCACCCTGCTCCCTCCTCCTCCTCCTCTTCCTCCTTCTCCTCCTCCTCCTCCACTGAGGCTGTCCTCCATGGCCCCCTTCACCCTGCTCCCTCCTCCTCCTCCTCCACTCTGAGACTGCCCTCCATGGCCCCCTTCACCCTGCTCCTTACTCCTCCTCTTCATCCTCCTCCTCGACTGAGACTGCCCTCAATGGCCCCCTTCAGCCTGCTCCCTCCTCCTCCTCCTCCTCCTCCACTCTGAGGCTGCCCTCCATGGCCGCCTTCACCCTGCTCCCTCCTCCTCCTCCTCCTCCTCCCTCCTCCTCCTCCTCCACTCTGAGGCTGCCCTCCATGGCCCCCTTCACCCTGCTCCCTCCTCATCCTCCTCCACTCTGAGGCTGCCCTCAATGGCCCCCTTCACCCTGCTCTCTCCTCCTCCTCCTCCTCTTCCTCCTTCACTCTGATGCTGCCCTCCATGGCCTCCTTCACCCTGCTCCCTCCTCCTCCTCCTCCTCCTCCTCCTCCTTTGCCCCGATGAAGGGGAGGCATGTTCTGCCCTCTGCCCTCCCTCTGACCTAATCCCTGCACTGAACGTGACCCTTCCTCCTGCTCGTTCCTCCTCCTCCTCCACTCTGATGCTGCCCTCCATGGCCCCCTTCACCCTGCTCCCTCTTCCTCCTCCTTCACCCCGATGAAGGGGAGGCATGTTCCGCCCTCTGCCCTCCCTCTGACCTAATCCCTCCCCTGAACTTGACCCTTCATCCTGCTCCTTCCTCCTCCTCCTCCACTCTGATGCTGCCCTCCATGGCCCCCTTCACCCTGCTCCCGCCTCCTCGTCCTCCTCCACTCTGATGCTGCCCTCCATGGCCCCTTTCACCCTGCTCCCTCCTCCTCTTCCTCCTCCTCCTCTTCTCTGATGCTGCCCTCCATGGCCCCTTCACTCTGCTCCCTCCTCCTCCTCCTCCTCCTCCTCCTCCTCCTCCTCCTCCTCCCCAATGAAGGGGAGGCATGTTCTGCCCTCTGCACTCCCTCTGACCTAATCCCTCCCCTGAACGTGACCCTTCCTCCTGCTCCCCCCTCCTCCTCCTCCTCCTCCTCCTCCTCCTCCTCCTCCTCCTCCTCTCTGATGCTGCCCTCCATGGCCCCCTTCACCCTGCACCCTCCTCCTCCTCCTTCGCCCCGATGGAGGGGAGGCATGTTCTGCCCTCTGCCCTCCCTCTGACCTAATCCCTCCCCTGAACGTCACCCTTCACCTTGCTCCCTCCTCCTCTTCCTCCTCCTCCACTCTGATGCTGCCCTCCATGGCTTCCTCCACCCTGCTCCCTCCTCTGCCTCCTCCTCCTGCTCCTCCTCCACTGTGACGCTGCCCTCCATAGCCCCGTTCACCCTGCTTGCTCCTCCTCCTCCTCCACTCTGAGGCTGCCCTCCATGGCCCCTTCACCCTGCTCCTCCTCCTCCTTCGCCCCGATGAAGGGGAGGCATGTTCTGCCCTCTGCCCTCCCTCTGACCTAATCCCTCCTTTGAACGTGACCCTTCACCCGGTTCCCTCCTCCTTCTCCTCCTCCTCCTCAACTCTGCGGCTTCCCACCATGGCCCTCTTGATCCTGCTTCTAATCTTATAGCTTCGTTATTCAAAAGAGAATTGTTAAGTTTCCAGTTGAAGCTGCGACATCCAGTTTTCAGTGTCATTACTATCGGCTTATGGTCAGAGGTAAAATTGGGTAACATCTCAATATCTATAACATTAGTACATAGATTAGATGACATACAAAACATGTCTAATCTGGCCCAAGATTTTTGGGCAGGGGAGTAAAACGAAAAATCTTTAGTGCTAGGGTTTCTTAACCTCCAAATATCAATTAGCAAATACATATCTGTAAGCTGAAAGAAACTTTTTGGTAGTCTCCCCTGCTTCGGTTTGATTTTCCTAACAGAGGCCCTATCAGTCAGGGGTGTCCAAACCCCGTTCCAATCTCCCATACATATGGCTGCATCAAAGTGACATGGATAGTCTTCTGTAAAAATTCTCTTTGTTATTCGTCGGGGCATAAACTCCCAACAGCAATATTTTTTGATTTAACATATCAACATTAACCCCAACATAATGACCATTTACATCATTTATCACCTCAGTAGCATCATATTTGTTGTTAACATAAAGAACCACTCCCTTTTTACGCTTAGCATTTGCTGAAACAAAATGTTGACCAAATCTAGGATTTCTAAGATAGTGTATATCCTGTTTTTTAACATGCATCTCCTGTAAGCAAATAAAATCACATTTCATACCCGCTAAGTATTGGAAAATTCTATTTCGTTTCACATTCCTATTAATACCTTTCACATTCCACGATATAAATTTAGCCTTCAGATCCATGTGTCAGGAAGGCCGGCGAAAGTTCAGAAATTAGGGGATCTGAAGCAAGGCTATTAAATACAAGATCAGCCATCAAAGAGCTATTTTTGTCCTGCATGGTCGTTGTTATTTCCTCCGCTTGATGAGTCAAAACCTCCCCTTCTTCCAAGCTCTTATCCGGATTTAACATATCTTCACAACCTGCTTGTTCCCTGTTAGTTATTGCACCTAGAAATTTGTCTTGCAAAGCTTCTTTCTGGGCATATTCAATCCTGGGTTTCCATCTGGGGAATCTAAGATTATATTCCCCCACTGTCTTAACTTCCTTAACAACAGAAGTAGTTTCAGGTAGGTCCACATTTTCATCCTTTTTTGAATTCCTAAACACGGATTGCATGATAGATTTAGCGTCGGCGATAGATCTTATTTCATATCTTTTTTTCTTAAACCAAAACGATAAACCCTCAGGGAGCAATGTGCCAGCGGTATGGCACATTGGTTCTTCTAAGGTGTGATGTCATAAAAAATAATCTTTAAGTTTTTGTAAAATTTTCGACGGGATGTCTTTATATACTTGCAGAGTTTGGTCATTAATGATCAGAGATTCCTCATTGCATTTTTTCAGCAGGAGGTCTTGCAAAACTTTTCTCAGGAAAACGATCACTACATCTCTAGGTACCTTTTTCTGTTTGGCTATGATAGAATTCAATCTGAAAATGCGGTCAATCCCAGAAGAAAAGAGCAAAGCGTCGCACTGCAGGAATTCAGCAATTTTTGGGACCAAAGAGTCCATCAAGTTTTCATTTTTGCTTTCCTTTAACCCTCTAATTTTGATAGATTTCTCCCTTGCCTTATATTCCCATCTTAGATTATCCTCAATTTGAGCCTTTTGAATTACACTCATTTCATTTTTTCTTTCCTCCTGCAAGTTATAATTCTGTTCAACACAGTCCAATTTAGATTGAATTTTAGTCAATTCTGTTGTAGTTTTGTCCATCGGCTCTCATTTCCCTCCTCATTTCAGACTTAAACGACGTCATTTCCGTTGAAAGATTAGAGACTTTTTCACCCAGGTCCATAATCAGTCTTTTAAGCTCATCCATAACAGTCAAATTATGAAGGCTGCTCTCTCCAGCGGGTTGAAATTGTTCAATTGAAGGACGTCTAGTGTAAGGAACAGCTGGAGGTTTAGTAGTTTGAGCTTTCTTTTTAGCGTCCATCTAGATCTGTTATTGTAAAAAATCACAGAGATCCAAAAGTAGACACAGTCAGATATGCAAGAGAGAGAGAAAAAAACTGTGACGTAATAGAAATACTTTCAGTGCTTCCAATTAATACTGGCTTTCCTGAAAGAGTGCAACCAGCTGGGTTTACTTAAAGGCTGAAGTAAGCAATGTTTTAATCAAAGCTTTCAGCTGTCAGAGCCGCCAACTTAATTATCAGGCAGGACCAGCTGTGCCTCCGCTTAGGGGGAAAAAAAAGACCAGTTTATTCAAAATAAAGCACGGAATAAAGCACATTTATATTCCCAAAAACAAAAAAACAAAAAAGAAAATTCTCACTTGAACTGTGTAGTCTCAAAAAAGGCTTTCTCATTTATGAGGGAACAGCTAGCTCACATTTAAGATAAGATTACAAACTTCAGAGCAACGACTTTCCAGTCAATGCTCCCAGCCGTGTCCAAAACAAACTGTGAAAAAGCCAAACTGGTAGATATTCTTATTATGTCCCAAATCTCCTCAGTCCGCACATCAAAAAGCCGAAACTCACACTTATGTTTCCAGGGTGGAACACCCAAAAAAATGAAAAAGGAAAATTGCAGGCGTTTCTTCGCGTTACAGGAACGCAGCAGGGATGCGGCCGTGGCAGCTCTTCAGCCACCAGGCTTAGGGAGAGGGGCTTGATGTAAAATAGTCCTCGGTCCCTTCCAAGCCACCAGGTGTCTTCGCAGAGCCCCGTCTGACTTTCCTTTGTCGGGGAAAGATTCAGTCGGCCAAGGGTCAACCCCAACACCACATCCCACAGATTGCGTCCTCGAGAACAACCTCAAGGCACGTCCGTTCGATCCGCCTAGCAACCGGAAATCCCTTCGTCCCCATTTTTGGCACCTACTTCCCAGCCTGGCCCTGGCCCCTCCATGCTCCCTCCCCCCGGCCCCAGAGCTGGATGTACAGGAGCCTTACTACAGTGTAAGCATCCATGAGGGGAATGAACTGACAATTGACTTTTATGCCCCTTTCCGGTTGTTTGAGTATGTAGTTATGCTTGTCAAACTGGTGCAGGTGGGGAGAGTTTTCATGCACCTGATCAAAGGAAGTCATAGAGACTCATAGAACTGTAGAGTTGGAAGAGACCACAAGGGTCATCCAGTCCTTCATTAGCGTCTGTGTTTTTGTCTTGTTGTGTTGTACCTGGATTTTCAAAAATAAAAACAAAAACCTTGTGTGTAACAATCTTGGAATTGCCACTGAATCCTCCATTTTATCACATGGGTTTGTTTTCAAAAGAACGCTACAATAAATGAAATGCCAAGAGCAACAGTTCCTCTGTGTAATAACAATTAAAAACAATATCCATGCTCTTTAAAGCACCAGGCAGAACTACCTGTCTATACCTTGGGAAAACATGCCATAGACCAAAAGCATGGTGAAGCATGCTGGGAGTTGCAGTTCAGCAACATCTGGAGGTCCACAGAATGTCCAACTCTACCACACATCATGGATCTTGAGAGAGATGTTCCTTGCAAGCACATTGATCTTAACAGTATACAGAGAGAATAGGTAAGTGAACTGTATCCTCTTGAATGTTGTTGAACTTTAGATCCCAACAACCATCTAGACAGCATTGCTACTAAAGAATGCTGGGAACTGCAGTCCAAAACCATTCAGAGGTCTGCACTTCACACAGAATAAATAATAAACAAAACTTTTATTTATATCCTGCTTTTCTGTTATGGAAACAATCAAAGCGGCTTACATATTTAAAACACATCCATTTACAGTACAGAGTACCTATAATATATCTTAACCCCCCTAAAAAAAATTGAACACATTACAGTGGATCCTCGGTATACGCGGGGGATCCATTCTGGACCCCCCCCCACGTATACCAAAATCCGCGTATGCTCAAAGCACTATTCTGTCCAATGGCGGCGCGCGTGCACGTGCGCCGCCATTGGACAGAAAAGTCCCCTTCCTCTTTCCCCCTCCTTCCTAACTTCCCTCCCTCCCTCCCACCCACCTACCTACCTACCTAAAACTAACCTACCTTCCCTCCCTCCCTCCCTCCTTACCTGGGTCACTGCGCCACCACCGCCGCGTCCTCGCTGCTGCTGCCGCCGCCACTGTAAGTGGCCCGGATGCAGCCTGGAGGTCTCTTGGCCTCCAGGAGCAGCACCCAGCCATTTTGTGGTGGCGGAGGCCGAGGCCGCGAGGGAGAAGAGGCTTGGCCTCGTCCTCCTCGCTGCCTTGGTCTCCGCCGCCGCAAAATGGCCGGCTGCTGCTCCTGGAGGCCAAGGGGCCTCCAAGCTGCAGCCGGCTCTTTAAGAGAGGCGGCAACCAGGGAGGACAAGGCCAGGCCCCTTGTCCTCCAGGCTGCAGCCGGCTCTTCCTCAGTGGCGGCGACCAGGGAGAACGGGGCCAGGTAGGTAGGTAGGTGGGTGGGAGGGAGGGAAGTTAGGAAGGAGGGGGAAAGAAGAGGGGAGGAGAGGGACTTTGTTCCTAATGGTGGCGCTCAAGCACGTGCGCTGCCATTAGGAACAACTTCCAGGTTTGCCATGCGCGTATGCTCAAATACGCGTATGGCAAATACGCGTATAGGGAGGTTCGACTGTATTACTAAAATTTAATCTATTAAAATAAACTATTAATAGCACGGAAGTGGCACAGAAAGATCCTGTGAACAAGTAAAGGTTCATAAATGCCTAGTATAGTTGGAACGAGATTCTCATGGTGCATTCCATGCAAAATAGTCCATCAAATCAGCCACTGGCTGCTACGCTTTGAGCATGTCTTTGCCTCCGTCAGTCATGACCAGTTTCTTATGTAATGACTAGAAAAACTGGGTTAAGAATTGCATGCCATCTTTGTTTTTTGTTAGACCTTCTTTCGTGTTCAGGTCAGGCCTGAGTAAAATAATGTAGCACTTGGGGAGGAAGATGCATCCCAGGAGCCCAGCGCTGGAGGCCAAGATGGAGAAGACCTGGACGACCACCATGTACTTTCCCTTGGTCCCAATGTAGGTGGGCACAAAGGAGACCCAGACGCTGCAGAAGACCAGCATGCTGAAGGTGATCAGCTTGGTTTCATTGAAGGCCCCAGGCAGTTTCCTAGCCAAGAAAGCCACCATGAAGCATGTGGCAGCCAGGAAGCCCAGGTAGCCAAGGGAAAGGTAGAACATGCCCACTGACCCTTGGTTGCATTTGAGAATGATTTCTCCAGGCTGAGAGATCATGTCAGAGTCAGGGAAGGGGAGAGATGTGCCCAGCCAGATGGTGCAGATGACAGCTTCAATGGAGGAACAGGACAAGACGATGCTGTTGGCCAGAGTCTTTCCTAGCCATCTCCTTGCCCTGCTCCCAGGCTTAGTGGCCAGGAAGGCCAGCACCACAGTGATGGTTTTAGCCAACACAGATGAGATTGCGATGGAGAAGATGATGCTGAAGCCTGTTTGTTGGAGGAGGCAAGTAGCTTTGCTAGGTTTCCCAATGAAGAGAAAGGAGGACAAGAAGGAAAGAAGGAGGGAGACGATGAGAATATAGGAGAGATCTCGGTTGTTGGCTTTGGCCAGCGGAGTTTCTCGGAATTTAATGAAAACTGCTAACACAAAGAAAGTGATTGAAAAGAAGAAGAGGACAAAGGAAACCAGGATGTTCCCTAGAGGTTCTGTGTAGGACAGGAAAGTTATGTCTTTGGGGATGCAGTGATCACGGCCCCTGTTTGGATGCTGATCCTCTGGACACTTGAAGCATTTGTCTGCATCTGTAAAGAAAGAGAGCAACTTCAATGCCTATTTGCCATTTACCTAATTCAGGGGTAGGCAACCCTTTTGAGCCGGGGGCCAGGTTACTGTCCCTCAGACAACTGGGGGGCCGAAGCCAAAAAATACATAATTAAATAATTTTTTAAAATTAAATAAATAAATAAACAGGGACAAATGTAGGACAAAATTTTCTAATGGAGGGAACCTTTAAAATAAAAAATGGAGGACACACGAAAAAAATTGCTGATTTTTAAAAAAATGTTAAGATAAATGTATGTTTCTGAGGCTTCTATAGACAACTGCCCCACCATGCCTCTTGTGCGAGACGCCAAAGGCCCCGGCGGCAATCGGTAGCAGGACCGGGCTGGGGCCGGTCCCAAGGCCTTGCCGGGCCGCATTCGGTCCGCGGGCCGCAGGTTGCCTACCCCTGACCTAATTCATGTCTCATTGCATTAAACACATTGCTTTAGTGTTGCCTAATCCCATCTGAAATGGTTAATGACACAGTGCCAGGCTCTTTGACATTATTGGGAAACCATGCCACATCTCCACCAAGATGAAATGCTCATCCAATCTCCAATTTTTCTGAGAGCGGGGTTTACAACTGCAGAAACTGAAGCCTTTGTGAGTATCTGTTTTGGCATGAGTTTGGACCCAAGGGCATGTCTGCCTCTGGCATTGGTGTCACTTGGTGTGGGTGCCTGGAAAGAGACTGCGGGTGGGAGAGCATAGTTTAGGCTACATTGCGTGACATAGCTATGTGCTTATGGAGAGGCCAGGCCTGGAGGTTGGCAGTAATATAGCCCTGCCTGACTGGCATTGAGATTGATTTAGTCTTACTTAGTCTTATTTAGTCTTTAGTGCTCTCATTGATCTTAGCAGTTCAGAGTCTGTGCCACAATGTGCTCCTTCACTTATTTATGTAGAGGGAATGGAGTTTCTCCATCTTCAATACTCCACTCTTCGGCCAAATTCTGCAAAAATCTTTGTTTTCCTCCTTCTCCTACTTTGACATGCCATCACCAATAAGAATCAACATGCACTGTTTTGGTAGACATCCGTTTAGGATCTTTGGACTCCTTCCCTTTCTGCCCCTGTATTTTGGGCCTAAACTGCTTGCTTTACGGTTATGTTGTGTCAGAACTAGGGAACTCAAGTCCCAATGCACAGACAAAAAGTCTCGTTGTGATGAAAAGACAGAAGACTTTATTGAAGGCACAGGATAGAAGCTACTGGCAAAGCATTTCAGTTGGAACTATCCCGTTCCAGCCCCCAATATAATATTAAAAACCACAGTATTAAAACCTCACCCTCCACATATTGGCGCACAAGCCTTCATTCCCACCAGCTAGCTCTAATGGTTTCTTATTACCCACCTGCCCTCCTTGTTTGCCATTCCTAAGGTCGAACAGTCTACAGTTCTACAAAGACAGGAACGCACTGCCATAGAAAATAATGGGATTTAACTGTACACGATTTTTCCCATACTGGGGGTGGGTCCAGAACAGATCCCCGGCGTATAGGAAGGGGTCACTGAACACAGTGCAAGATGTCGCCCCTCAATACCAAATAGACTCCCACAAGCAAAATATACCATGGCAGAACCAAACATGGATTCTGACATATTGGTTGGTTTTCCCTTAAGACATAGTAATACAGTCGGCCCTTGGTATACGTGGGTGATCCATTCCGGACCCCCCCCCCCGCGTATACCAAAATCCACGTATGCTCAAGTCCCGTTGTCCCCAATGGTGGCGCGCGTGCACACGCGCCGCCATTAGGGACAACTTTCCTCCCCTCCTCTCTCCTCCCCCAAACTCTTTCCTTCCCTCCCTCCCTCCCTCCCTCCCTCCTCACTTACCTTTTCTTCGCCGGTGGTGCGTCGCTGCTGCCGCCGCCGCCACCTCAGCCGTAGCAGGGGGGAAGGCCGGGTGGGGGTTTTGGAGGCCAAGAAGACTCCAGCCTGCCACCTGGCCTTTCTACAGTGGCGGCAGCAGAGGACCAGTGCCAGAGGCCTCTTCAGCCTCCTCTCCACCGCCGCCGCCAGCACCTCTGTGCAAGGGCCGGGTGGTGGGCTGGAGGCCTGTTGGCCTCCAGTCCGCCACTCGGCCCCTGCATCGAGGTGCTGGTGGCGGTGGCGGAGAGGAGGCCAAAGAGGCCCCAGGCGCTCGTCCCCCTCCTCCTCCTCTCCACCGCCATTGCCAGGGGAAAGGCTGGGTGCTGCTCCTGGAGGCCTCCAGGAGCAGCACCCGGCCTTTCCCCTGGCTGTAGCGGCGGAGAGGAGGCCGAAGAGGCCTCAGGCGTTCATCCTCCTCCTCCTCTCCGCCGCCATTGCCGGGGGAAAGGCCGGGTGCTGCTCATGGAGGCCTCCAGGAGCAGCACCCTGCCTTTCCCCTGGCTGTAGTGGTGGAGAGGAGGCCGAGGCGGCGGAGGACCAGCGCCAGAGGCCTCCTCGCCGCCACCGCCGCCACCGCGAAAGAGCCGGGTGCAGCCTGCAGGCCTTTTGGCCTCCAAGCTGCCCCCGGCCCTTTAAAAGCAGCGGAGACGAGGAAGCCTGGTCCTCCTTGCCTCCGCTGCTTTTAAAGGGCCGGGGGTAGCTTGGAGGCCAAAAGGCTTCCAGGCTGCCCCTGGCCCTTCTTCCTCAGCGGCGGGGGTGAGGAGGGCGAGGGCAAGCCTGGTCCTCCTTGCCTCCGCTGCTCTTAAAGGGCTGGAAGCAGCTTGGAGGCCAAGAGGCCTGCAGGCTGCACCCGGCCCTTTAAAAGCAGCGGAGGCGAGGAAGCCTGGTCCTCCTTGCCTCCGCTGCTCTTAAAGGGCTGGAGGGAGCTTGGAGGCCAAGAGGCCTGCAGGCTGCACCCGGCTCTTTCGTGGTGGCAGCGGCGGCGGCGGCAAGGACGAAGCCAGGCCTCGTCCTCTTCACTGCCGCCACCGCGAAAGAGCCGGGTGCAGCCTGCAGGCCTTTTGGCCTCCAGGAGCAGCACCCGGCCTTTCCCCCGGCAGCAGTGGCGGCAAGGAGGCCTCTGGCGCTGGTCCTCTACCGCCTCGGCCCCCTCTCCGCCGCTACAGCCATGGGAAAGTCCGGGTGCTGCTCCTGAAGGCCTCCATGAGCAGCACCCGGCCTTTCCCCTGGCAATGGCAGCGGAGAGGAGGAGGAGGAGGATGAACGCCTGAGGCCTCTTCGGCCTCCTCTCCGCTGCTACAGCCAGGGGAAAGGCCAGGTGCTGCTCCTGGAGACCTCTAGGAGCAGCACCCAGCCTTTCCCCCTGCAGCGGTGGCAGCGAAGAGGTCGTAGCAGGGGGGAAGGCCGGGTGGGGTTTTTGGAGGCCAAGAAGCCTCCAGCCTGCCACCTGGCCCTTCTGTGGCAGCGGTGGCGGCAGCGGAGGACCAGCACCTGGGGCCTCTTTGGCCTCCTCTCCGCCACCGCCGCCAGCACCTCGATGCAGGGGCCGAGTGGCGGATTGGAGGCCAAGAGGCCTCCAGCCCACCATCCGGCCCTTGCACAGAGGCGCTGGCGGCGGCAGCGGAGAGGAGGCCAAAGAGGCCCCAGGCGCTGGTCCTCCGCTGCCGCCGCCGCAGAAGAGCCAAGTGGCAGGCTGGAGTCTTCTTGGCCTCCAAAACCCCCACCCGGCCTTCCCCCCTGCTATGGCCGAGGTGGCAGCGGCAGCAGTGACACGGCACCGGCGAAGAAAAGGTAAGTGAGGAGGGATTGAGGGAGGGAAGGAAAGAGTTGGGGGGAGTAGAGGGGAGGGGAGGGAAGTTGTCCTCAGTGGCAGCGCGCGTGCACGTGTGCTGCCATTGGGGACAACTTCCGGATTTGCCATGCGCGTATGCTCAAATCCTCCCATGGCAAATCCGCGTATACTTGGCTAGGTATTGCATTGTTTCCCCTGACTGCTTTTGCTACATGTCACCCTACTATTAATGTCACCTCTGAAATTCTTAGATTGTGATTTCCTTACAATGTGTGTAATCATCTGAGTAAAAATTACTCATCCTTATCGTCTTCCATTTGCTCGCCTCACAGAGCTGGAAGAGACCTCATGGGCCATCGCGTCCAGCCCCCAGCCATGCAGGAATAGACAACCAAAGCATCCCTGACAGATGGCCATCCAGCCTCTGCTTAAAGACCTTCAAGGAGGAAGACTCCACCACCCTCCAAGGAAGAAGTGTGTTCCACTTTCAAAAAGCCCTTACTGTTAGGAAGTTCCTCCTAATGTTAAGGTGGAAACTCTTTTCCTTGTTTTATGGTTTCTAGCTTTCCAACTTTCATGCCTCTTGCAACACATGCTGTCCAATTAATTATGGACATGAAACTCAAGCTAAAACAAGTCCTTGTTGTCTGCCTTTCTTCCGGCATCACCTACCTTCCTGGGAGGAGAAGGTCCCTTCTGCACACAAAGCACAACCATAGCAGGCAACCGGTTTTCCTTCTTGAACCACCTTGGTGTATCCAGGCCGACAGCTATCGACGCACCTTGACGTGGGCAAGGTCTACAAAGAAAGACAAGGAGCATCAAGCCAAGGGCATGAGAGGGAACTTTTAGAATCACAGAATCATAGAGTTGGAAGAGACCCCAAGTGCTATCCAGTCCAACCCCATGCTGCCATGCAGGAACTCTCAATCAAAGCATCCCTGACAGATGGCCATCCAACCTCTGTTTAAAGACCTCCAAGGAGGGAGACTCCACTACACTCCGAGGGAGTTTGTTCCACTGTCAAACAGCCCTTACTCTCAGGAAGTTCATCCTAATGTTGAGGTGGAATCTCTTTTCCTGGAGCTAGCATCCATTGTTCCAGGTCCAAGTCGCTGGAGCAGCAGAAAACAAGCTGGCTCCCTCCTCAACATGACATCCCTTTCAAATATTTAAACAGGGCTCTCATATCACCTCTTAACCTTCTCTTCTCCAGGTTAAACATCCCCAGCTCCCTAAGTCTCTCCTCATAGGACATGTTTTCCAGACCCTTCACCATTTTGCTTGCCCTCCTTTGGACACATGGCTCCAGTTTCTCAATGTCCTTTTTGAATTGTGCTGCCCAGAACTGGACACAATATTCCAGGTGGGGCCTGACCAAAGCAGAATACAGTGGCACTATTACTTCCCTTGATCTAAACACTATACTTCTATTGATGCAGCCCAAAATCACATTGGCCTTGTTAGCTGCCGCATCACACTGTTGACTCATGTTCAATTTGTGGTCTACTTGGACTTTCATTTTTCCGCCCTCAATGCAGTACTTTACATTTCTCCCTGTTGAAGTTCATTCTGTTAGCTCTGGCCCAGCTTTCACGTCTATTCAGGTCATTTTGAATGTTGATCCTGTCCTCTGGAGTATTAGCTATTCCTCCTAATTTGGTGTCATCTGCAAATTTGATAAGTATGCTCCCAATTCTGTCATCCAATTCATTGATAAAGATGTTGAATAGCACTGGGCCCAGGACAGAGCCCTGTGGGACCCCACTGGTCACTTCTCTCCAGGAGGAAAAGGAGCCATTGTTGAGCACCCTTTGGGTTCAGCCGGTCAACCAATTACAGATCCATTTAACAGTTACTTTGTCTAGCCCACATTTTACAAGCTTGTTTGCAAGAACAATTGGGCAATTCAAGTTTCCTAAGCCTTCAGCTTTTGTTTTTACCCTAAAAATGCTTATCTAAAAAACCAAGACTTACTCAAAAACAACACAAGTAGCTTGCAGTTTAAACAAAGATTTACTAAAGGCTTGAAACTACATATGCACAGAAGTTACATGGTAACCAAGTTCATGAATAATGCAGGTTAAATAAAGAAATCTTTATCTAAAGAGGAACATAGTTTGTTTATCAATTTGCAAAGAAGTTTATTGCCCTGTAATTTGGTAGGAGCAAATGGGATGCTTGAATGAGGGGAAACAGCAGAATTTGCATGTGGGGAAAATCTATCTATCTGAGGAGGCAAAGAGAGAAGGCTAAAACCTTCCAACAGGTTCCAGTTCAATGGATCTATGACGGAGACTGACAAAGGTCCTGCCTGCAGTGGCAGGATCTCCAGCACTTGGGGAAGAAAAATGAAATGCACAGATATAGGATGGGGGACACCTGGCTGAAAGAAACTAGATGTGAAAGGGATCTAGGAGTCCAAGTAGACCACAAGTTGAACATGAGTCAACAGTGCGATGTGGCAGCTAAATTCAAAATGAATTCCAAAAGAGAGAAATATAAGGCACGTAGGTAGGGTTGCCATTTCACGGCGGTGGGTGGGACTTTCCCACCTCCTGGGGGCGTGCACGGTCCCGCCCCACTCTCCCCCCATTGCCGGGTGGCTGCCCGACTCAGGGCTCCCAGGGCTGCTGCCTCCCTTTCCTACAGTGCTGAGCAGCAGGGCTAGAGCAGCAGCAGCAGCTGGAGCTAGCAGGGGGCGGGGTCTGCTGCTCTGCCCTGCCCCTATTGGCCAGCCCTCTGCTTACTTATTTGGGCATGCTCCAACATCGAAGCGGAGGGGGCTTTGCAGGCAAGTTGCTTTTAGTTCTTCCCCTCCTTCTCTTCTTCTTGTTATTCTGTTTTTTTTCTTCTCTTCCTCTTCCCCTCCTCTTCCTCCTCTCCTTTTTCTTCCTTTCTTCCCCCTCCTCATCTTCTTTTTCTCTTTGTTCCTATTCTTCTTCTTTCTCCTCCTTTTCTTCTTTCTCCTTCCCCTTTTTTCTCCTCCTCCCCCTTCCTCCTCTGCTGTTGCTGTTGTTATTGTTGTTGTTGTGTGCCCAACTCCTTTCTGACTTATGGCAACCCTGCCTCTAGTCCTCTTATTTACCCCCTCTCTCTAAGCCTCCCTCCTCTTCTTCTCAGGGGTCCAGGGCTTCTCAAGGCTTTGCCCCCATTACAAAAGAAAAAAAGACTTTGCAAGGGATCTGACCCATAAATCCCCCCTAAGTTGAGACATACCTGGGGAAAAAGAGGGGGTGAGGGGTTTTGGGGGGGTGGAGGAGGCAAGGAAAAGGAGGAAGGGGGGAATTGCTAAGAAGACTTGGGAGTGGGAAATGTAGTTTGTAGTGGCTAAAGGGGGTGCCTGTGGTCTTTCAAATCCTATGCCTGCTTGGGAGTGGGACATGTAGTTATAGAATTGGGCGGGGGGGGGTATTTGGCCAGAAAGAGAAGTACATTTCTGCCATCTGTCTAGGAATAATGCCAAAATGTCCTCCATTTTGAGCAGCCGAAGAAACATGCATTTATATTAACATTTTTTTAAAATTATCAAATTTTTCATGTGTCCACAATTTCTTAAAAAACGTGTCCTACATTTGAAAATGTGGCCCTACATTTGTCCCAGTTTGGAGGTCCTGACTTATGGCAACCCTACACGTGTGGGGGGGGGAATTAAATGCATAGGCACAGGATGGGGGACACCTGGCTAAAGGAGATTTCTACATGTGAAGGGGATCTTGGAGTCCTAGTAAACCAGAAGTTGAACATGAGTCAACAGTGTGATGCGGCAACTGCGTGGAAATAGAACACAAGTGCTGCATGGCGCTGTGCAGACGCCGCACTGTGCTTACGTAACAATTTGTCTTTTTGGCAGTCCAGTATCCCCCGAGTTTCTCCTCACAAACCAAATCCATCCTGGTTCCTCACCTCGTTTTTCACCATACTTAGGGTTTCCGCCAGATAGAAAACTGGACTCCTAGTTTGAGGCCTACTAGTTTGCTATCCTCTCCATTGACGCCCCCTTGTCGTGGGGGAGAGGCTTGCGTACCCTAATGAAGCTGTGAGCTATGCTGGCGGTGGTATAATAGCCACCAGCAGGGCCCCCCATGCCAGACAGGTCACAACCGAAGGGTCTGACCAAGAGCGCCAAAGGGCAGGATGGGCTCTCTAGCCTTATGGCAACCATCCTAGGAGAAGGAAAACTGTGTAAATTTACAGCGCTTTATAAATAAAGGTTAATAATAATAATAATAATAATAATCCCAAACCCGGGCAGATGGTGCTCATCTAACCCTGCAAGGTCAACCATCTCAGAGAAGGAAACTCTAATCAAACCTACGACCCGAGGACCTCGCTGCCACTGTCCATGCTTGTCAAGGCCACAGCAGACGAACCTCTGGTTTAAAGGGTGAGGCCAGTTCTGTGCACGCTGCGCTCTACCAGAAAAATCCATTGCACAGGCTCAAAGGATACATCCAATCTCCGAAAAAGCCCTGTAGCGATAGGCGAAGGACGAAACGGCAGGTGTAAAGATGCACTGGAAGCCGCAGACCCAACCCTGCATGCAGGCGGTTCAGAGACTGACTGGGGATGATAGTCTTGTCCGGCAGCATCCTGAATGACCAAGTAGCCTTTTTTAAGGAGAGCACTGCTTGCTCCATATGGAGAGGGGCCTAGAAAAGGTGGCCTAAAGAAAGCTCATCCCCAACAACCCGGTTGGCTAGCCGTGGCCAACGGGAATCTTCTGATGCGGTCAAACAAAGACAAAGAGACAAAGGCACACACCAGCCTCCAAAGGTGCAAACAGACTAACGCTTGCATGCTGGAACATCAGAACCATGCAAGATTCTGCAGACAGTGGACGTCCTGAGCGTCGTTCTGCTCTAATAGCCCATGAATTGTCACGACTTAACATCGACATTGCTGCTCTTAGTGAAGTTCGTCTCCATGAGGAAGGCAGCCTTAAAGAACACGGTGCCGGCTACACACTTTATTTGTCTGGCAAACCCAAAACTGAAAAACATCTTTCAGGTGTAGGCTTCATGATCAAAAACTCCAACACCTCCAAACTCGAAACCTTGCCAACAGGACACTCTGATCGCATTATCTCCTTACGCCTCCCACATGTTGTTCTCTTCAGTATATATGCCCCAACTATGCAAGCTGACCCTGCGGGGAAAGACAAATTCTACTCAGACCTACGCCACCTTATACAAAAAGTCCCTGCAGAAGACAAAATCATTATCCTAGGTGACTTCAATGCCAGAGTAGGAAAGAACTTTGAAGCCTGGAAAGGTGTTTTAGGCAAGCACGGTGTTGGAAACTGTAACGATAACGGACGTCTCCTGCTAGAATTTTGTGCAGAACAGCAGCTGACTATTACAAACACCATCTTTCAGCAGAAAGACAGCCTGAAGACAACCTGGATGCACCCCAGATCCAAACACTGGCACCTCATTGACTACATCCTAGTGCGCCAGAGAAATATTCACGATATTTCTCCGGCCAGAGAGAGGAGAAGGAGAGGAGCTGCTTGGCAGCCATTTTGAGACCGTGTGCTTGAGACCGTGTGCTCGTTGCTGAAGGGGAGGAGCTTCTGTGAGTCACATCTGTGAGTCACAAGGGGGCGGAGCTAGCAGACTAGCTTTATATACCAACTTCCAGAGCCTTCCAGAACAGTCTGGCCAGAGAGAGGAGAAGGAGAGGAGCTGCTTGGCAGCCATTTTGAGACCGTGTGCTCGAGACCGTGTGCTCGTTGCTGAAGGGGAGGAGCTTCTGTGAGTCACATCTGTGAGTCACAAGGGGGCGGAGCTAGCAGACTAGCTTTATATACCAACTTCCAGAGCCTTCCAGAACAGTCCGGCCAGAGAGAGGAGAAGGAGAGGAGCTGCTTGGCAGCCATTTTGAGACCGTGTGCTCGAGACCGTGTGCTCGTTGCTGAAGGGGAGGAGCTTCTGTGAGTCACATCTGAATTTTAGTTTTCTTTAACTGAACAACTCTGCTCAAGTGGCATCAGGTTAGAATCGGATATTGAAACAGAACCTTCCCTTTAAGTGTAAGATAGCAGCCAGTACATTCCTTTAAAGTAGTATTCCCAGTAGATTGACTGTTATACTCATTACTAAAGACTTTGCAGTATGGACAACGAGGGATTTGCTGCAGTCACCTGCAACTCTTGTGGGATGTTTCTCTTCTTGCCTACAGAAGTGGAGAACTTCACATGCACCAAGTGCAAGTTGGTAGCGCTCTTGGAGGAGAAAGTGCAGCAGCTGGAGTCCAGAGTAGCTACACTTCAGCAGATTAGGGAACAAGAGGATTTCCTGGACACAATAGAACTAACCATCTTGGATGAGTACCACGCAGAGGAAGATGCTAGGGTGGAAGAGGTCACTTGCCAAACAGAGGAGGCAGACAGCTGGAGGAATGTCACAAAGAGAAGTAAGCCAAGAAGGAATTGTTCGGGGAGCTTGCAGCTAGAGAATCGATTCCAAGCTCTTTCCCTTATCAAGGAGGATGAAGAAGAGCAGCATGGACAGACTTCAGGGACGGAGCAGGGGAGCCTGAGAGTCCCACCCGAGGGAACAGTCGCTGCTAAGCCTCGGAGGAGGCATGTGGTCGTAGTGGGGGACTCCTTGCTGAGGGGTACAAAAGCAGTGATTTGTAGGCCTGACAAGATGTCTCGAGAGGTGTGTTGTCTTCCAGGTGCAAAGATCCGTGATGTGACAGAGAGGCTGACAAGACTGGTCAAGCCTACTGACCAATACCCCTTCCTTTTGGTCCACGTGGGAACTAATGATACTGCAAGACACAGCATTCAGAACATCAAAAGGGATTACGAGACGCTTGGTAGGAAGCTGAAAGGAATGGATGTACAGGTTGTCATCTCGTCTCTTCTGCCAGTTGAAGGGCATGGTCCAGGAAGGGAGAGGAAAATAGCAGATGTGAACAACTGGCTTCGCAGATGGTGCCGCCGAGAAGGATTTGGATTCTTCGATCATGGCCTGCGGTTCCATGAGGAGGGACTTCTTGCAACAGACGGGTTACATCTCACGCCAGTTGGAAGAAATGTTTTTGCCAACAGTCCCAAGAACTTGATCAGGAGAGCTTTAAACTGAGTTCCGACGGGAAGGGAGACAATATTAAGGAAGGCGAAAGGGATGGCGAAAATAGTCAAACTGACACAGAGGAAACAAGGCAAACAGTGCAAGGACCCAACAGTGGGAGGCAAAAAAACTTGCACAGGCAGCAAGTAAAAGGGAACCATGGTCTGCGATGTCTCTACACTAATGCACAGAGCATGGGAAATAAGCAGGATGAACTCGAACTCCTAGTACAACAAAGCAAATATGATATAATAGGCATCACTGAAACCTGGTGGGATGAGTCTCATGATTGGAATGTAGAAATAGAGGGGTATAACCTTTTTAAGAGAAATAGGCCAAACAAGAAAGGAGGAGGAATAGCACTATATGTCAGAGATATTTACACCAGTGAAGAGATCCTGGACATCAATCATGGAAGCCAGGTGGAGAGCATCTGGATAAGAATCAAAGGGGAGGGAAACAACAAGGATGTTACGGTGGGAGTCTACTACAGACCCCCAAGTCAGACTGAGGAATTGGATGATGCCTTTCTAGAACAGATGACCACACACTCAGAAAGGAGAGATGTAGTAGTGATGGGCGACTTCAACTACCCTGATATTTGCTGGAAGTCAAACTCAGCAAAATCCTCAAGGTCTAGCAAATTCCTCACTTGCCTGGAAGACAATTTCATGGTCCAAAAGGTGGAAGAGGCAACAAGGGGGTCAGCTATTTTAGATCTGATCCTAACCAACAAGGATGACTTGGTTAATGGGGTGCAAGTGGTGGGATCATTAGGTGGAAGTGACCATGTTCTCCTGGAGTTTGTAATACAGTGGAAAGGAGAAGCCAGGCATAGTCAGACACGCATCCTAGACTTTAGGAGAGCGAATTTCAGTAAACTTAGAGAAGTATTGAGGGCGATTCCATGGTCAGAAATACTAAAAGATAAAGGAGTTCAGGATGGATGGGAGTTTCTCAAAAGAGAGATACTGAAGGCACAATTTCAAACAGTTCCAGTGAGAAAGAAAAACGGGAGGTGTCTCAAGAAACCAGGATGGATGACTAAGGAACTTTCAACTGAGCTAAGTTTCAAACGGAACATGTATAAGAAATGGAAAAAGGGGGAAATCACGAAAAAGGAATTCAAAGAAATAGCAGGCATGTGTAGGGGTAAAGTCAGAAAAGCTAAAGCGCAGAATGAACTCAGGCTTGCTAGAGAGGTTAAGAACAATAAAAAGGGCTTTTTTGGATATGTCCGCAGCAAAAGGAAGAAGAAGGAAACGGTAGGGCCACTGCGTGGAGAAGATGGCAAAATGCTAACAGGAGATAGAGAAAAGGCAGAATTACTCAACACCTTCTTTGCCTCAGTCTTCTCAGAAAAGGCAAAGGGTGCTCAACCTGAGGATAATGGAGCAGAGGACAGAATAGGGGAATTTCAGCACAGAATAAGTAAAGAGATAGTAGAGGAACACCTTATTAATCTAAATGAATTTAAGTCTCCGGGACCAGATGAACTCCATCCAAGGGTATTAAAAGAACTGGCAAATGTAATATCGGAGCCATTGGCAATAATCTTTGAAAACTCCTGGAGAACAGGAGAGATCCCAGCTGACTGGAGGAGGGCAAACGTTGTCCCCATCTTCAAAAAGGGGGAAAAAGAGGATCCCAACAATTATCGTCCAGTTAGTCTGACATCAGTTCTAGGAAAGATTCTGGAGCAGATCATTAAACAGAGAGTCTGTGAACATCTAGAAGGCAATGCCATAATCACAAAAAGTCAACATGGGTTTCAGAGAAACAAGTCATGCCAGACAAACCTAATCTCTTTCTTTGATAAAATTACCAGCTTGGTAGATGAAGGGAATGCTGTGGATATAGTATATCTTGATTTCAGTAAGGCCTTTGACAAGGTTTCCCATGACATTCTTGCAAACAAGCTTGCAAAATGTGGGCTAGACAAAGGAACTGTTAAATGGATCTGTAATTGGTTGACCGGCCGAACCCAAAGGGTGCTCAACAATGGCTCCTTTTTATCCTGGAGAGAAGTGACCAGTGGGGTCCCACAAGGCTCTGTCCTGGGCCCAGTGCTATTCAACATCTTTATCAATGACCTGGATGACAGAATTGGGAGCATACTTATCAAATTTGCAGATGACACCAAATTAGGAGGAATAGCTAATACCCCAGAGGACAGGATCAAGATTCAAAATGACCTGAATAGACTAGAAAGCTGGGCCAAAGCTAACAAAATGAAATTCAACACAGAGAAATGTAAGGTATTGCACTTAGGGCGGAAAAATAAAATGCACAGATATAGGATGGGTGACACCTGGCTGAATGAAACTACGTGTGAAAGGGATCTAGGAGTCCAAGTAGACCACAAGTTCAACATGAGTGAACAGTGTGATGCGGCAGCTAAAAAGGCCAATGCTATTTTAGGCTGCATCAATAGAAGTATAGTGTCTAGATCAAGAGAAGTAATAGTGCCACTGTATTCTGCTCTGGTCAGGCCCCACCTAGAATATTGTGTCCAGTTCTGGGCACCACAATTCAGAAAGGACATTGAGAAACTGGAGCGTGTCCAAAGGAGGGCGACAAAAATGGTGAAGGGTCTGGAAACCATGCCCTATGAGGAACGACTTAGGGAGCTGGGGATGTTTAGCCTGGAGAAAAGAAGGTTAAGAGGTGATATGATAGCCCTGTTTAAATATTTGAAAGGATGTCATATTGAAGAGGGAGCAAGCTTGTTCTCTGCTGCTCCAGAGAACAGGACCCGGAACAATGGATGCAAGCTACAGGAAAAGAGATTCCACCTGAACATTAGGAGGAACTTCCTGACAGTAAGGGCTGTTCGACAGTGGAATGCACTCCCTCGGAGGGTGATAGAGTCTCCTTCCTTGGAGGTCTTTAAACAGAGGCTGGATGGCCATCTGTCAGGGATGCTTTGAATTGGATTTCCTGCATGGCAGGGGGTTGGACTGGATGGCCCTAGTGGTCTCTTCCAACTCTATGATTCTATGATTCTATGATTCTATGTCCGTCATACCCGAGTGATGCCCAGTGCAGAATGTCAAACAGATCATCGCCTCGTAAGATGTAAACTAAATCTTCATGTTAAGTTTAAACCTAAGAGGGGTGGAATCCTAAAGAGGAGACTCCAAGTCAACAATCTTCAACAAGCTGCCATGAGAGACAACTTTCAGGCAAATCTGCAAACTTGAAGACCACCCTATAGACTCTTCTCCTACAGCGCTTTGGCAACATATCAAAAACAGCATCCTGCAGTCTGCGGAAGAATCCTTAGGGTTCTCCCTCAAGAAAAACCAAGACTGGTTTGATGAAAACAACCAAGAGATCCAGGAGCTGTTGGCAAAGACACCAGGCACACCTTGTCCAGCCATCCTGCCATGTAAGAAAAGCAGCCTTTCGCCTCGCATGTAGTCAACTCCAACAAAAACTCAGAGACATTCAGAACAAGTGGTGGATCAACTTAGCAGAAAAGACACAACGTTGTGCAGATCTGGGTGATTCCAGAGGATTTTACGAAGCTCTTAAAGCAGTGTTTGGACCTACATATCAGACCCAAAGCTCCCTATACAGTTCAGATGGTCAAACACTAATCACAGATAAAGCTTCCATTCTAGACCGATGGGCTGAACATTTCCAAAGCCTCTTTAGTGCCAACTGAGTAGTCCAAGATTCACTTATTCAACAGATGACACAACAACCGAGGAAGAAAGAATTGGACATAGCTCCCACTTTGGAAGAAACCGTTAAGGCCATACAGCAGATGAAAAACGGCAAGGCTGCCGGGATTGATGGAATTCCACCTGAAGCTTGGAAACATGGAGGTCATGTACTCCATGCTAAACTCCACGAATTCCTTGTGAGTTGCTGGGAAAAAGGCGAACTGCCATCAGATCTCCGAGATGCAGTCATCATCACTCTGTACAAGAAACAAGGAGCAAAATCGGATTGCTCAAACTACCGAGGTATAACACTACTCTCCATTGCTGGAAAAATCCTCGCAAGGATACTGCTGAACAGATTAGTTCCTGCCATTGCAGAAGAACTTCTTCCCAAAAGCCAATGTGGCTTCAGAGCTAATAGGAGCACTACAGACATGGTATTTGCCCTTAGACAACTGCAAGAGAAATGTAGAGAGCAGAACAAAGAACTCTATGTAACATTTGTCGACCTCACCAAAGCCTTCGACACTGTGAGTAGAAAAGGTCTGTGGCAGATCCTGGAATAACTAGGATGCCCCCCCAAATTCCTCCAAATGATCATCCTGCTACATGAAGGCCAGCAAGGTCAAGCCAGATATGGCGATGCTCTCTCGGAGCCCTTTCTAATAACTAATGGTGTAAAACAAGGTTGTGTTCTTGCTCCAACTTTATTTACAATCTTCTTCAGCATGATGTTCCAAAGGGCTACGGCAGATCTCAAAGAAGAAGACGGCATTTATATACGCTACCGTATTGATGGTAGCCTGTTTAACTTAAGCCGCCTGAGGGCCCAGACTAAGACTCTAAACTATCTAGTCCGTGAGCTGCTTTTTGCTGAGGATGCTGCCCTCGTTGCCCATACGGAAGCAGCTCTGCAACGCCTAACATCTTGTTTTGCAACAGCTGCAGAGCTCTTTGGGATGGAAGTCAGTCTGAAGAAAACGGAAGTTCTCTACCTTTCTTCGAAAGCTCACGCCGAATGAGCCTCGAAGAGAAACGACAACGCAGAAAGAACCGCAACCTGGAAACATCACCCAAGGAGACTTTCTGCTGTGCTTTCTGCAACCGGACCTGTTTATCCCGAATTGGCCTTTTTAGTCACCAACGCGCTTGTAGAAAGCGCGGGATGAGTCCTTCCTGAATCTTCGTTCGCGAAGCAAAGCCAGAGTTTGCTAGAAGGCCTGATGTAGTTTGAGGCCTAGTAGTTTGCTATGGAGGCCTGACTTGTAGTATGAAGCCAATAGTTGTCACTGAAAGCCTAACTTGTAGTTTGAGGCCTAGTAGTTGCAATGGGAAGCCTGTATTCTGAGTCCTAGTAGTTTGAGGCCTAGTAGTTTGCTATGGGAGGCCTAACTTGTAGTTTGAGGCCTAATAATAATAATAATAATAATAGCAATAATTTTATTTATATTTTCCCTTCTCTCCCACTGGATCGAGGCGGGAATACAACCATAAAACCACATACAATACAATGGTATCTAAAATACATATTATAAACCCTAATCCGTTAAAACCTGAATCAACCATACTAATAAAGACATCAGTTACAAGGTGCTGTTCTGATCAGAAGTGGGATTTCTCCCACTTCTTTACAGAAGGCAGGGGGCATGCCCCCTGAAGAGACCCATCTTTAGTGCCTTCTTGAAGGCATCTAAAGTGGTCTTAAGAGGGATCTCTTCAAGGGAAGTAATAGTGCCCCTCTATTCTGCTTTGGTCAGGCCCCACCTGGAATATTGTGTCCAGTTCTGGGCACCACAATTAAAAATCTATGAGTCTAATAGAAGGACCATAAGTGCTGTGCAGTCCAACTATCTACTCATAGGATCATAGAGTTGGAAGAGGCCACAAGGGCCGTCCAGTCCAACCCCATTCTGCCATGAGGGAATCCAGCATTCTTGTAAGCTTCCAAAGAAGGAGATGCCACCACCCTTGGAGGCAGCATTTGCCTATCTATGTGTGTTATTATTAAACTTCGCATCAATCGTGTTCTTGTGTTACAGTCGCACCACTCTGCTCATTCTGCAACCAGAATTGTGGAATTCTGAATTAAGTGTGGACTTCTGGACCACTGACTGCTGATAAAGGAGGCATGTCTCTTCCCGCAATTCCCCCCAATGCTTAACCCACCTGGTTGATCCACGTGGGACTCATAATGTCATCCTGGTCAATGGAGAATATGTAGTTTGCAGATCCCTGTCTTTTCAAATGCCCAAGTGGCTTTGTGAAAGCAACGGACCCATTGGGAAACACCACCCAATTCACCAGGGCCAAGTTGACTGCTAATTCTCCTTTCTCATCCAAATACACTCCGTCCCTCCTGGAAATATTGTGAAACTGGGGGTTTCTCAGGAAACGGTGAAGCTAGAAGGAGACAAGAAACAGTTAACACTTGGCAAACACTTGTGTATCTCTTGCACTTCTTAGAATCCATTGTGAAAACTGGAGATGGTGACACTGTCAGTCAAAGGCATCCATTGCTTCAAGTTCCACTCAGTCCACAAACACTTGGGAGGCCAGTTGAAAGTGTTGATTTTTAAAGCCCAAGGCAGCTGAAGCCTAGAATCATAGAATCATAGAGTTGGAAGAGACCACAAGGGCCATCCAGTCCAACCCCATTCTGCCATGCAGGAAATCACAATCAAAGCATCCTCTGGGCAACAGAAGTTCTTTCAGTTAGTCTCAAAGGTGCTGCAAGATCTGCCTGCATACTGATTCTACAGACTGACACGGCTATATCTTTGAATTGTTCCAATATGGCTAAAGGAAAACACTATCATATTGCAATCTTGTATCCCCCATAGACGCTCATCTTCTTCCCATCTTCATATCTGCAATGAAATAGTTATATTCAATATATTCAACATATAATCAATCAGTATTCTAATGGTTGAAGGATTTGGAAATGCAGCCAAGGCAGAAAGGTTGTTTTGAGAAGGAATGTGAAAAGTGACAGAACAACATTTTCAGGGCCTCTCTCTCCTTATCTTAAAGGCTCCTAAAAAATAGAATCATAGAGTTGGAAGAGACCACAAGGGCCATGCAGGAAGTCACAATCAAAGCATCCCTGACATCCAGCCTCTGTATGAATACCCCTAAGAAAGGAGACTCCACTACACTCCGAGGAAGGAGTGTGTTCCTCTGTCGAAAAGCCCTTACTGTCAGGAAGTTCCTCCTAATGTTCAGGTGGAATCTCTTTTCCTGGAGCTTGCATCCATTGCTCCATTGGGTCCTAGTCTCTGGAGCAGCAGAAAACAAGCTTGCTCCCTCCTCAATATGACATCCCTTCAAATATTTAAACAGGGCTATCATATCACCTTTTAACCTCCTCTTCTGCAAATTTGATAAGTATGCCCCCAATTTTGTCCTCCAAGTCAATGATAAAGAGGTTGAATAGCCTCCAACAAGCTGTGTACAGCAAACACCCATTCAGGGATCTTTCATTTAGACAGCAGTGTTAGTGCAAGAGTTTTCCTAGGACAAGAGGAGATCCCTAATGGCTTCATGATCATATACAAGAAGAGTTACAATAATCCAGATTCATTGTAATCACAGAGTTAAGAGATCTGAGCGCTGAAGGGGCTTTTACTCCGAGAACGGTGCAGAGAAAACAGACCCAGTTCAGACAAAGAGGACTTGCACCTCTGAAACTGATGCTAAGACAGGAAAGCTTGGCACAGGGCATTGAGATTATTGATCATAAACTGAACATGACCCAACAGTGTGATATCGCAGCAAACTAAATGTGAGGTATAGATTTTTCTAAGTACCAAAGTACCAAATCAAATTAATCAGGATTAAACAAGTGAAGCAGCAACTTCCAATGTATTAATTTAGTCATTATAGATTCATAGGTGCGTTCTAATATTCATACCCCCAAAAAATTTGGCATGCTCAGTTAGATTTTGGTGTGAACTTTAAATCACCCTCACTTTGAACTTTCAGTAACCCAAGTAAAAAAGTGTGTTCTCAACATTTAAGGAGGATGGAGCTCTCTTTTCCGTTGGCTCCAAAAACTGGTTTGCCTCCCTCTTTGCAAAGTTGTCCTTGACTTCCAGGTGCAGGCTTTGAGGCTTCTTTTGTCTAATTTAATTGCTATTATAATAATGCAAGTCTAGTTCATTATTTATTTATTTTTTAAAAAAACACCTAGCCATTTTGACAGTCTTAACAGAGCCAAAAAATACTATTTAAAATTACTAAGTCAGCATATTTTATCAGTGTATCTCGTTTATTATCAAAGATATAACCCCCCTTTATTCTTGCAAAACAATATATTTAATAGATAAGTGTCATAAAAAGCTTTCTTTTACTGACTTATATATTTTTATAAAATTCCCTTTCAGTTAAAGGGCCTCAGCTGACCTTTACTCAATGCTATTGGAATATATATTGATTATAATAGTGTACATCTGTAGTTCCATATTATCTATAGATGTAATCTAGTTATTACATAGTCTTACACGATTTCTACTCTATTCATGTGTTTCTAACTCTTTTGTTAAATCTTATGTGTTTGATTCAAATCCATTTCTCTCACTAAAGAAAATACCATTTTAGCCAGCATTAATAGGACTATCGTCTCCAAGACAAGGGAAGTCATAGTCCCATTGCACTGTGTGCTAGACAGGCCTCATCTGGTGTACTATGTTCAGCTGCAGTCATCTCATTTTAAAAAAGAATATAGACAAGTTTGGAATGGGTTCAGAGAAAGGCAACAAGGATGATAAATGTTACGGAGAAGAAAGACTGTGAGGAAAGGCTAAGGGAATTGGGCATGTTCAGATTGGGGAAGCGAATACGGAGACATGATGGGATTTCATTCTTTAGGTATCTAAAAGTTGAACTTCGTGACAGTAAGAGTGGTTCAACAGTGCATCCAATGGCCTGGGCAGCTGGTATGGCTCTCTTCTTTGGACTTCTTCAACAAGAGGCTCGGCACTAGCTGCCTGCTGGGGAGGCTTTGGCTACAGCTCTTTCTTGGAGCACACGGTTGGGCTCCAGGGGCCCCTGTGATTCTGTCCCTTACCTGCCACGCCTGGATCCTCTTCAAGTCCGTCTGGCCACCACTAGCCACCATACGTTTCCTCTTGGATCTGGATGAAGAGGCAGCATGTAAGGCATGTGCCAAAGCCCAGACGGTGCTGTAAGTGATGTAGTTGTCTAGAAACAAAGCTCTGTCAAGCACTTCCTTGGGCACAGTTTCCAAGGTCTCTTTCTGTCGGCACCTTGAAGATCCTCTCCCAGACAATGCATGTTTGGAATAGGAACAATGAAATGCTTCCTCTAGAAAGACTTTTAGCGCTATGGAAAAGGAGCCAAAATCACCTAGCATTGCCTTTGTACTTTTTTCGATAAAGAAGGAGAAGAAAGCATGGATGTACTGGTAATCCAGTTTACTGAACATCAAGTCTACTCTGATGTCCCACATTGCAGTTGTGATCAAGACTTTCCCAACAATGGGTTTGCGGAGGGCTTTGATTACAAGCTGTATCAGATATACGGAATCAGTGCAGCAGCACATCTCCGCATGGTAGACATATATATTGACTTTCTCCCAGTTGACCTTAGAAATGCCTAAGTTTTTTATGTAGGTCACAGTCTTTGGGATTCTCCATGTGAAGGCAACAGAAATCCCACTGCTACTAAGGAGAGGTGTCAAGGTCTTCACAAGCCTTACTCCATTGTCAGTGTCTGGAACCACCAGACCAATCCATGTCCATCTGAAATGCAGCAGCAACCTGATCAACCCTGGATACAGGATTTCATCATTGGGCACCATCCGGTACAGAAAAGGGAACTGCCTTTTATCATCCAGAACACCAGAGATGTACGCATGGTTGACCTGAAAAAGAAAGGGAGAGACTGGGGATGGTTTATTGTCCTGGCACTCATTACCTCATTATTTTTGAAAGTCTCATTTTCAAAAGGATATAGAGATTGGAATGAGTTTGGGAAAGGCAATGAGGATGGTAAGAGGGATGGAGAACAAAACCTATGAGGACAGGTTGAAGAAGTTGGGCATGTTCAGCTTGGTGAAGAGAAGACTGAGGGGCAACGTGGTCACAGTCCTTAAATATTGTTAAATCCATTCCTACTCTGGGATTCTAGGATTGCATGCAGACAACCTGCTCCCAAGTGTCCCATCCTACAAATCACTTACAAAACTATGAGTACTTTCTCCACTCTCACTTTGTAGATTCACCAACCATGTTTTCAGTTCCCTGGAGAACTTTCAGAGTGGAATCTGACTGAGCCTCCCAAATCTGCTCCATCCATTTGCTATTGTTGTTTTTGTTGTTGTATGTAATCTAGTTGACTGTAATGTCCAGCAGCCCTCTCCTAGGGTTTTCATGGCAAGATTTATTCAGAGGTGGCTTTGAGTCTTCCTTTGAGTCTGAGGGAAAGCGCTCAAGATCACCCAGAGGGTTTCTACAGCTGGGTGGGGATTCGAACCTCGCACTCCCAGAATCCTGACTTCTTACGCACTACAAATTACCTCCCATAGAAATACAAAACCTCCCATAGAAATACGATTCAGGTTCACACAACAAAATTAGCAGGCTTCCAACTCCAAACTACTGATGTTGCCAGCTCCCAATAGAGTCCTAGAGCAATGCCCCAACCACTGCACCATGCTGGCTCTCATGATGATGGTAATGGGCTGGAATTCTAGCTGAGCTACTTGGTTGTATCATAATTACCTTTGGCGGTGTTTGTAGAGACCAGAATAATCCAGGAGCAGGCCTGAATACTCTAACTCCAAACTGGCCCAATAAACCTGGTCACGCCAGAGCGACAGCGGGTGGCTATGCACACGCACGTCCCCCGGTGTCACCTGATTGGCACCAACATACATTGCAAACTTGTGAATTAAACTTGTTAATGTGCCTTCAGGTTGACTCTGACTTGCAACAGCCCTCTGCCCCGGGGTTTCTCAGCTAGATTTCTTTGGAGGAGGTTTGTTCCTGTTGCCTTCCTCTCAGGACCAAGTGGGGATCTCAGCTGTGGTTTCCCAGATTCCTAATCCAACACACTTCACCTGAGGCTGAGAGATTGTGATTTGGCCAACGTCATCCAATGGGTTTTTGTGTCTGAGCAGGGATGACAACCCTTTCCCCCAGAGTTGTGCTCCTGCTACCCCACATTGCCTCTCTCTCTCCTTACCTGTGGGATTTTGTAGTTGCCCAACATGACTGAGATCCAAATGGCAATTTCGGAATCTGTCCCTTCAAGAACAGCCAACAGGTTATTCTGCTGCCCACAGGAATAATTGGGAATACTGGCTTGTCCAGTGGAGAGCAGGTCTACTGAGGCATCAGAGGTCATCTTTGTATCAAAATAGTTCTCGTGGATGTTGTAGCCCAGGGTGAGGTTGGGTAAGACCTTGGGATCTTGGTTGATCTCCTGGATGGCAAAGATGAAGGACAAGATGCTCCAGCGCTTTACCATCCCTGTCCTGTCAAGACAATGCAACGAATCACCACTCTGGGTTGCATGAAAATAACATCCTTTGCCTTGCTTCTGTGACTTGGTGAGGGGTTTTCAATCAATAGATAATCATGGAGTCCACAAAACCATAGCGTTTGAGATCTGTGAAAGGAACTTATCCTGAAACCCACTGTCTATCAGAACTGGAGGGTGGGCAAGTTACTTTAAAGTAAAGCTATTTAGAAGATTCAAAAAGTTTGATTTCCCTCTTCATCGCTCAACTGACCTTTTCTTTTCATTTTACACTGGCATGTTATTAGTTTTGAATAAGAAGCTTTACTTAAACATATTGGCCTAACATAACTTTAGCATAAGAACTTATTGACAGTGGAAGATACTACCCCAAAGGTAGTGGAGTCTCCTTCTTTGAGGTTTTCAGACACAGAGTTGCGGCACCTAAAAGACTAGTCTAAGAGCCCCTTCATATTATACAGTTATAGCAATTATGGCTACACTTGATCTGCAGTTTAGGGCAGGGATTTAGCATTTTCAGCCAGAGAGCTCTAGCGCCTTCCCAAACTGCAATCCCCAGGATTCCTTAACACTTTATTATGGCACTTAAACTGGAACAAAAGGCAATGGCTTACCAGACTGGCCTGGTGGAAGGCACCTTGTCAAAGGAGTGGGGTAGAAATCCAGCGTACGTTGCAGAGACAATTCCACCGAGGAGGTAATCTCCAAGCTTGTAGTAATTCATCTGTCTATGTTCCCCGGTGAACATCCCAGAGCACTTGTCCTTCCTCCTTCCAGCGGCTATGTGAGGTGGAAGGAGGAGGAGGAGGAGGAGGATCACAGCCAGCATAGCTACCAGGGAGAACAGTCCCTTGCTGTGACTTCTCCTGGACCAAAGGCTTTCCTGAGATGGATGGGTCCCATCCAGCTGAGGTTCTCCATCTGGGAGAGATGAGGGGAGACGCATGAACACAACCCTTGCGTTCCGTAAATTTCATCTTGGAGCTTCAGTGGCTCAAGAGGGAGGCATTTTAGGCCTTGGATCCTTTTGGATTCAAAGACAAGATGTCACTGTCTGTTGTTTTTGACTCTGATGTTGATGTCGTTGGTGGTGATCTTTGGGGAAATCCCTGAGCTTTTGGCAAAAAGATTAAATCACTATAATTTTTTGATAATTATAAGGATTAGAAAGGTGAGCACAACTTTCTGAACTTTAAGTCGAGTTGCACAGCCTTTGAAAATAAACATGTTTGCAAAGGCAAGGGAGCTTGAAGCACCTTTGAGACTAACACAGAAAGAATTTGGTAACCCAAACTTTCATAGATCTAAGTTTACGTCATCCGATGCAAGTAGGCTTAGCATAAGCTTTCATAGGACTTTATTACATGGGGAAAATTGGAAGGTTGACCGAAGGTCAGTCTGGGGATATCCATTGGATTTCACGTAATTTCGCAAAAGAATTTCAGACGATGCAGAACGCAAACGGAAGGCAATCCAAACGCAATCATGAGTCATCCCAGGAATAGCTAAATTCGGAAAACTATCAAATTTATCAATCCTGTTCCGCTGCGAATTCGCAGTCAATTCACATTTGTGTTAGTATGAAAGTCTTCTCTAGTTCGGCCATGGGATTCCCCCCGTTAGAAACAGACTACAATTCCCATGATCCTTTGTTGTTGTGATTTTCCTTCCTATATTCCCCGGCTGCCGAGAGGAAAGCAACTGTTATGGCGGCAAGATCAAAGTGGGGGGAGGCCAAGATGAGGAGCCTGAGCATGTCCCATACCTCCTCCTTATTCCTGTCCACCTCTAACTTGGGAGGGGGGGGGGTGTCCTCGGGTCCAGAGACAGAAAATCTTTCAGGCGCGATCCTGTCCTCCCTACCCATGCGCAAACACACTAATTCACAATGAAGAAGACGATTGGTATGTACTCATGTAATGAGTTCATTCACATTCGAACAGCTTTTTCTTTCAGATGGATGCTGTCTTTGTCTGTGGATGTGATGAGCTGCATTTTTGCATTGGCCCCACTTTCTTCTGCTTTCAGGACGGTGATACATTCCTCCATGTGAAAAAGTCCATAGACTCAAGCGTAATTCATCCGAAGCAGGCAGCCAGTTCCACAGCTGTGGGGAAAACCATGGCCCCGTTCCCACTCGCCCATTTGCCCCAGATAGAACTGGGAAGATCCGGGTGAGCCCATCTCGAATCTCCCCGGAAACAAGTGCCCACTACCCTTTACCTCAATCGGGGTAATTTACCTCTCCAAAGTTCACATTTGCAGTACCGGTTTAAAATGGAGCCTCCTTGTTGATTGGGCAACCAAATGGGTTCTTTCCCCCCTCCTTTAAAAAAAAACTGGCGGCAGTGTGTGCATATTCTGTCAAAATATGTGTGTGTGTGTGTTGTGTGCCTCCCCCAAAGTCATGGATTTCCACAGCCTTCCAGCCTCTAGCTTCCCCTTCGCTTCCAGGAAAATGCTACAGCCCTTGCCTCCCAACCCATGCCATCCTGCTCCCATCACAACAACAACAACAACAACAACAACAACAACAATAATAATAATAATTCCTCACCCCAGAATGCCATCTCTGCATTCTCCCTCCTTGCGACCCCAGAATGCCTCACAGACACATACAAATATGTAGCACAAGCATTCTATATCAATTTGCCACTTTGAAAGGGAAAAGTTTGTAACATTCGCATTGTAGCATTCACATTTTACAGTCGGCCCTTCTTATACACGGATTTTTTTTACACAGATTCAAGCATACACGGTTTGAAAATGTTCAAAAAAAGTATAAAGTTACCTTGATTGTCCATTTTTATAAGGGACACCATTTTGCTATGCCATTACATTTAATGGGACTTGAGCATACATGGATTTTGTTATACACGGGGGATCTTGGAACCAAACCCCAGCGTATAACAAGGGTCCACTGTACAATTTTTTTATTTTATATAGCGTCTTGCAAAGTGAGATGCCGTGCTGGCAGCAAGCAAAAGAAGGGAAATGTAGCACAAGCAGACACATATATGTATCACCCTGTACAAAAGGCATTCGCATAGTCTGTCAAAATAAAAATTACAAATTAAAGAGAGAGAGAGAGGGAGGGAGAGCTGTCTGTGAGAGGGAACCATGTTCTGCCCTCTGCCCACCCTCTGCCCTAATCCCTCCCCTGAACTTGACCCTTCCTCCTGCTCCTTCCTCCTCCTCCTCCACTCTGATGCTGCCCTTCATGGCCCCCTTCACCCTGCTCCCTCCTCCTCCTCCTCCTCCTCCTTCACCCCGATGAAGGGGAGGCATGTTCCCATGGGCCTGTCCCAGCTGGTCTTGGGGCCCACGCATTCTGCTGGTAATACGCTCAATGTTGTCTATTGTACGGACATGGAGATTCCGTGGGCCGAGGTACCTAATGTCTCTGCCCTATCATGGACGGACCATTTCCTGGTCGAGGCCAGATTCAAGGCATCTACCCAAATCCCTCCTGGGGGTGGTGGACCTATTAGGATGGTCCACCCTCGAAGGCTGATGGATCCCAAAAGGTTCCAAGAAGCCCTAGAAGGGTTTATGGTTGGAACTGACGGCGATTCTGTTGAGGCCCTGACTAACACCTGAGACAAAGATCTTTCCAGGGCTATACACAGTATCGCTCCCAAGCGTCCTTTCCGGCCTGCATCCAATAAATGACCCTGGTATACTGAAGACCTCAGGGAAAGGAAGTGGGCTGTGCAATGACTAGAGCGCAACTGGCGAAGACACCAACACTTAGCTGACAAGGCACTCCTAGACTCTCTTTTGAAGGCCTACGGAGTGGCAATAAGTGCAGCAAAACATTCGTTTTATGCTGCACGTATTGCGTTCGCGGAGTCGCGTCCGGCAGAGCTGTTCAGGGTATTAAGGTAGCTTACTCAACTGCCTCCCCCCCGAACCCTATTTTGGAGCCATCTAAAGTCTGCTGTGATGAGTTTAACAACTTCTTCGTGGATAAAATCTCTCGGATAAGGTCTGATCTCGACGCCAGTATTTCATCAGAATCTAGAGTAGAGGCGTCCAGAGCTTCCATGGACTCTGTTAAACTGGATCATTTTGAGTCTGTGAGTACCAAGTAAGTGGACAAGAACCTATGAAGCGTTAGGAAGACGACATGCTCTCTCGATCCCTGTCCTTCATGGCTGGCAGCTCAGGGGGGAACGGCTGTAACTACTATGTTACGCCATATAATTAATTCATCTTTTGGGGAAGGGCAGTTTCCATCCAGTCTAAAATCTGCAGTTGTAAAACCACTGCTAAAAAAGCCCTCCCTAGACCCCCTGATTCGCAATAATTATCGGCCTGTTTCGCTGCTGCCTTTTCTGGGGAAGGTGATCGAGAGAGCGGTTGCCTTTCAGCTTCAAGGGATCTTGGAAGAAACAGATTTTCTAGACCCATATCAAACCGGCTTCTGGGTGGGCTATGGAGTTGAGACTGCCATGGTTGCCTTAGTCGATGATCTCCATCTGGGCATGGACAGGGGAAGCGTGTCCCTGTTAGTGCTTTTGGACATCTCAGCGGCTTTCAATAGCATCGACCATGGTATCCTTCTGGAATGCCTGAGGGAATTGGGTGTCGGGGGCACTGCGCTCCAGTGGTTCCGTTCCTACCTCTCGGGTAGCTTCCAGATGGTGCAGCTGGGGGACTGTTGTTACGATAAGGGGGCCCTTACATCTGGTGTCCCTCAAGGAGGAATATTGTCCCCCATGCTATTCAACATTTACATGAAACCGCTGAGAGAGATCATCCGGAGACACGGGGCGCAGTGTTATCAGTACGCTGATGACACCCAAATATGTTTCTCTGTGTCTCCGACTGATGCAGTGACTAGAGATGGCATCTCTCCTCTAAATGTTTGCTTGGAGTCGGTAATGGGCTGGATGAGGGAAAACAGACTCAGCTTGAATCCAGAGAAAACGGAAGTACTTGTGATAGGCTCCCCGGGCCCAGGGAAGGAAATTTGTCCACCTGTCCTGAATGGGGTCACGCTCCCCCTGAAGGACACAGTTCGCAGTCTGGGGGTGCTTCTGGACTCATCGCTACACCTGGCATCTCAGGTGGATACGACGGTCAGGAGCACCTGTTATCAGCTTCGGCTGATACGACAGCTGCGACCCTACCTGGGCCGGGGGGACCTTGAAACGGTGGTACATGCTCTGGTAACCTCTCGGTTGGATTTCTGTAATGCGCTCTACATGGGGCAACCCTTGTACCAAACCCAGAAGCTTCAATTAGTATAGAATATGGCAGTAAGGTTGGTCACTGGATGTTCCAGGACTAGCCATATAACACATATTTTACAAGATCTACATTGGCTGCCAATTAGCTTCCGGGCGCAATACAAGGTGTTGGTTATCACCTATAAAGCCCTAAATGGCTTGGGCCCAGGGTACTTGGAGGACCCATATAAGCCGCCCCGCACTCTCAGATCGGTCGGGAAGCATCTGTTGAGGGTTCCTAAGGCGAAATATATCTCGTCTTTGCAAAGGGCATTCTCTTTCTCAGCCACGCAGACCTGGAACTCCCTTCCCGACGACCTCAGATCCGTCGCCTCTCTTGATCTTTCTAGGAAGAAACTAAAGACCTTTCTCTTCCGACAAGCTTTCCCCCATATGTCCTGATGTTATGCGGTTCTCCCCCCTGACATACAACTGTTTATCCAGCTAGTTTTTGTGTGTGTGTTTTAAGAGGTTGTATGTTTTACAGTTTTTAAATTGTATTGGGATGTTTTTAACATGTTGTTGGTTGATACTTGTTTCTTCAATGGTTTATAGTATCACTTCTGCTGTACACTGCTGTGATCGAATACGGAATTTGGAAAAGCGGTATATAAATAAAAAATTTATTATTATTATTATTATTATTATTATTATTATTATTATGTTCCTCCTCTGCCCTCCCTCTGACCTAATCCCTCTACTGAACTTGACCCTTCATCCTGCTCCTTCCTCCTCCTCTTCCTTCACTCTGATGCTGCCCTCCATGGTCCTCTTCACCCTGCTCCCTCCTCCTCCTCCTCCTCCTCCTCCTCTGCACCGATGAAGGGGAAGCATATTCCGCCCTCCGCCCTCCCTCTGACCTAATCCCTCCCCCTAACTTGACCCTTCCTCCTGCTCCTTCCTCCTCCTCCTCCTCCTTCACTCTGATGCTGCCCTCCATGGCCCCCTTCCTCCTTCCTCCTCCTCCTCCTCCTTCATCTCGATGAAGGGAAGGCATGTTCCCCCTCTGCCCTCCCTCTGACCTAATCTCTCCCCTGAACTTGACCTTTCATCCTGCTCCTTCCTCCTCCTCTTCCTTCACTCTGATGCTGCCCTCCATGGCCCCCTTCACCCTGCTCCCTCCTCCTCCTCCTCCTGCTGCTCCTTCGCGCTGATGAAGGGGAAGCATATTCCGCCCTCCGTCCTCCCTCTGACATAATCCCTCCCCCTAACTTGACCCTTCCTCCTGCTCCTTCCTCCTCCTCCTCCTTCACTCTGATGCTGCCCTCCATGGCCCCCTTCACCCTGCTCCCTCGTCCTCCTCCGCCCCATGAAGGGGAAGCATGTTCCGCCCTCTGCCCTCCCTCTGACCTAATCCCTCCGCTGAATTTGACCCTTCTTCCTGCTCCTTCCTCCGCCTCCTCCTTCACTCCGATACTGCCCTCCATGGCCTTTTTCACTCTGCTTCCTCCTCCTCTTCTTTCTACTCCTCTTCCTCTCTGATGCTGGCCTGCATGGCCCCCTTCACCCTGTTCCCTCCTCCTCCTCCTTCACTCTGGTGCTGCCCTCCATGGTCCTCTTCACCCTGCTCCCTCTTCCTCCTCCTCCGCCCCGATGAAGGGGAAGCATGTTCCGTCCTCTACCCACCCTCTGACCTAATCTCTCCCCAGAACTTGACCCTTCATCCTGCTCCTTCCTCCTCCTCTTCCTTCACTCTGATGCTGCCCTCCATGGCCCCCTTCACCCTGCTCCCTCCTCCTCCTCCGCCTCATGAAGGGGAAGCATGTTCCGCCCTCTGCCCTCCCTCTGACCTAATCCCTCCGCTGAATTTGACCCTTCTTCCTGCTCCTTCCTCCGCCTCCTCCTTCACTCCGATACTGCCCTCCATGGCCTTTTTCACTCTGCTCCCTCCTCCTCCTCTTTCTCCTCCTCTTCCTCTCTGATGCTGGCCTCCATGGCCCCCTTCACCCTGTTCCCTCCTCCTCCTCCTTCACTCTGGTGCTGCCCTCCATGGTCCTCTTCACCCTGCTCCCTCTTCCTCCTCCTCCGCCCCGATGAAGGGGAAGCATGTTCCGTCCTCTAACCACCCTCTGACCTAATCTCTCCCCAGAACTTGACCCTTCATCCTGCTCCTTCCTCCTCCTCTTCCTTCACTCTGATGCTGCCCTCCATGGCCCCCTTCACCCTGCTCCCTCCTCCTCTTCCGCCTGGTGAAGGGGAGGCATGTTCCGCCTTCTGCCGTCCCTCTGACCTAATCTCTCCCCTGACCTTGACCCTTCATCTTCCTCCCTCCTCCTCCTCCTCCTCCTCCTCCTCCTTTGTCCCGACGAAGGGGAGGCATGTTCCCCCTCTGCCCTCCCTCTGACCTAATCCCTCCCCTTAACTTGACCCTTCCTCCTGCTCCTTCCTCCTCCTCCTCCTTCACTCTGATGATGCCCTCCATGGTCCTCTTCACCCTGCTCCCTCCTCCTCCTCCTTTACTCTGATGCTGCCCTCCATAGCCCCCTTCACCCTGCTTCCTCCTCCTCCTCCTCCTCCTCCTTCACCCGGTGAAGGGGAGGCATGTTCCGCCTCTGCCCTCCCTCTGACCTAATCCCTCCCTTGAACTGGCCCTTCTTCCTGCTCCTTCCTCTTCCTCCTCCTCCTCCGCCCCCATGAAGGGGAGGCATGTTCCCCCTCTGCCCTCCCTCTGCCCTCCCTCTGACCTAATCCATCCCCTGAACTTGACCCTTCATCCTGCTCCTTCCCCCTCCTCCTCCTCCTTCTCTCTGTTGCTGCCCTCCTGGGCCCCCTTCAACCTGCTCCCTCCTCCTCCTCCTTTGGAGGCATGTTCTGCCCTCTGCCCTCCCTCTGACCTAATCCCTCCCCTGAACTGGACCCTTCCTCCTGCTCCTTCCTCCTCCACCTCCTTCATTCTGATGCTGCCCTCCATGGCCCCCTTCACCCTTCACCCTGCTCCCTCCTCCTCCTCCTCCTCCTTCACTCTGAGGCTGCCCTCCATGGCCCCCTTCACCCTGCTCCCTCCTCCTCCTCCTCCTCCACTCTGAGGCTGCCCTCCATGGCCCCCTTCACCCTGCTCCTTCCTCCTCCACCTCCTTCACTCTGATGCTGCCCTCCATGGCCCCCTTCACCCTGCTTCCCCGCTCCTCCTTCTCCTTCGCCCCGATGAAGTGGAGGCATGTTCCGTCCTCTGCCCTCCCTCTGACCTAATCTCTCCCCTGAACTTGACCCTTCATCCTGCTCCTTCATCTTCCTCCTTCACTCTGATGCTGCCCTCCATGGCCTCCTTCTCCCTCCTCCTCCTTCTCCTCCTTCGCCCCGATGAAGGGGAGGTATGTTCCCCCTCTGCCCTCCCTCTGACCTAATCCCTGCCCTGAACTTGACCCTTCACCCTGCTCCTTCCTCCTCCTCCTTCACTCTGATGCTGCCCTCCATGGCCCCCTTCCTCCTCCTCCTTCCTCCTCCTCCCCCTCCTTCATCCCGATGAAGGGGAGGCATGTTCCCCCTCTGCTCTCCCTCTGCTCTCCCTCTGCCCTCTTTCCTCCCCTGAACTTGACCCTTCCTCCTGCTCCTTCCTCCTCCTCCTCCTCCTTCATCCCGATGACTGGGAGGCATGTTCCACCCTCTGCCCTCCCTCTGACCTAATCCCTCTCTTGAACTTGACCCTTCCTCCTCCTCCCTCCTCCTCCTCCTCCTTTGTCTAGATGAAGTGGAGGCATGGTCCGCCCTCTGCCCTCCCTCTGCCCTAATCCCTCCCCTGAACTTGACCCATATTTGCCGGGACCTGGGTTTCCCCAAAAGATACAGCTTTTACCCTGCTTTAATTTGCCCCTGAACAGGTTTGAAAACCTCGATTTCGATTGTGGAAGAATCGGGGCCAATATGAACTTCTTGTGTTTAATCCAGTTTCTGAACCGGGGTAAAAGGTAGTCTGAATGGCCCCCATGTTTGCAAGGTGTTACTGATGCAACTCCCTTGCCTTTGCAATGGGGCAAGGAGGGGATTCATAACTGGTTTGTCCTCACTTTTTACAGATTCAATACCACAACAGAAGCCAGGCCCAACATAGTCTTTTTAGGAAGGATATATACTGTATGAATGATGACATAATGCTGTGTAACTTGCCCAGCTATTTAAGCGATTATTAAATAATAAATAAATAAAATATTTATTTCTAGCCCGCCTTTCCAATGATCAAGGTGGGTTACATACACATGCCAGTACAGCATATCAATACAATATAAAACACAATAAAAACAGAAAAAACTTTACATTAAAAATTGCAATAGCAGTTACAAATTACAAAATCTAGCTAGCTCTAAATACTACAACAAAAACAGTAAGAGAGCAGTGGTTTTTAACTCTTTCTTGAACTGGTCAAGAGAGGTGGCCGAGCGGAGCTCACCGGCAAGCGAGTTCCAGAGCTTTGGGCCTGAGATAGAGAAGGCCCTCTTCGTTGTCGTGGCATATTTTGAGTCTGGAACTCTCAAGAGTTGCTTCCTGGCCGATCTGAGAGCGCGGGGCGGATTATATGGAGAGAGATGGTCCTCCAAGTACCCTGGGCCCAAGCCATTTAGGGCTTTATAGGTAATAACCAACACCTTGTGGAGGTTACTGGACGGCCACCATGTACTTTCCCTTGGTGCTCAGGTAGGTGGGCACAAAGGAGACCCAGACGCTTGTAGCCAAGGGTCCGTAGGGGAATTTTATTATGTTGTTATTAGCTCAAATATTGCAAGAGGGGCTGGCTACAAGAGCCCACCAAAATCGCCCTCCCGATATGTATACGGAGTAGACCAGGGGACCCCAATAAATAAAGCTGAGACGGATATCAATAACTAGATGTCTAATTTATTGAAATAGGGGAAAAACACATGCGTTGCGCATACACTCACACACACACTCAGGACTCAGGAAAATTAGGGTTGGAAAATCGGAACAGATTTCAGGCGTTACTAATGGAGATGCTTACCAGAATGTAGATTCCCTCCGGGAAGCAAATGGGGTGCTGGACAGTGAGACAAGTCTGCTCCGCAACCTGGGAGTGAGCAGAAATGCCGGCTACCAGAACAGAGGTCCGACTGACGTGGAGTGAGTAGACCTTGAAAATGGCGCGCTGAGCAGCCAAAGTGGGGACTTTTTATAGGCCAAATCTGGCCTGAGGCAAAGAGGCTGGCTTGGCCGAAACAAAGGTGTTCTAAAGATTTTCTTTTCACCTGGATGTCTGCTTTAGATAGTATAAAGGGCTTATGCCACTTGGACAATAGGTTCGAGGAGGAGGTTGATAGCTTCAGGGAAGGCAATCCTTTTACTCTTCCCAGCCTTGAGATAATCCCTTCATGCGACTTCCCTGGACCCTCTGAGATGCTAATATGGGTGCTCCCTCAGGGGAGGTGTACATGTCCTCTCGCTTTGCCAGTAATGGAGGACAGGCTGCTAGAGTTCATCCAGGGGTCATTAAGGGTTATCATGGATTCCAAAATTTATATCGAGCAGCATGGGTAACACACTGCAGAAGACCAGCATGCTGAAGGTGATCAGCTTGGTTTCATTGAAGGCCCCAGGCAGTTTCCTAGCCAAGAAAGCCATTGTGAAACAGATGGCAGCTAGGAAGCCCAAGTAGCCAAGGGAAAGGTAGAACATGGCCACTGAGCCTTGGTTGCATTTGAGAATGATTTCTCCAGGCTGAGAAATCATGTCAGAGTCGGGGAAGGGGAGAGATGTGCCCAGCCAGATGGTGCATATGACAGCTTCAATGGAGGAACAGGACAAGACAATGCTGTTGGCCAGAGTCTTTCCTAGCCATCTCCTTGCCCTGCTCCCAGGCTTAGTGGCCAGGAAGGCCAGCACCACAGTGATGGTTTTAGCCAACACAGATGAGATTGCGATGGAGAAGATGATGCTGAAGCCTGTTTGTTGGAGGAGGCAAGTAGCTTTGCTAGGTTTCCCAATGAAGAGAAAGGAGGACAAGAAGGAAAGAAGGAGGGAGACGATGAGAATGTAGGAGAGATCTCTGTTGTTGGCTTTGACCAGCGGAGTTTCTCGGAATTTAATGAAAACTGCTAACACAAAGAAAGTGATTGAGGAGAAGAGGAGGGCAAAGGAAACCAGGATGTTCCCTAGAGGTTCTTTATAGGACAAGAAAGTTATGTCTTTGGGGATGCAGTGATCACGGCCCCTGTTTGGATGCTGATCTTCTCGACACGTGGGGCAATTAGATGCATCTCTAAAGAAAGAGAGGGACCTCAGCATAAGTAATGTCTCTTTGGTAGTGTCTTCATTAGCCAGAATACTCTGGGAGCAGCCTGGAGTATCCTGGCCTCAGAGCTGCCTCAATGTCTCTCTGTTACCTGTGTTCCTCCGTTTCAATGCTGTGTGCCGTGACTGCTAGCAAAAAGTGCTCCACTGAGAACGAGGAGGCTGACCTCAGAGCAAGCGACTCAGAAAACAATACCATGTCTACATCAGCAAAAAAGCTCAGCCAGTCTCCAATATGTTTGGGCCCCAACAGGTGAAAATAAAGGAGTAGCAATGACTATCTTTCTTGCCATTTGTTTGAACCAATCATAATAACTATAGCATTATATTTCTATACCGCTATACTGAATTAAGGAGTCTCTAAGCAGTTTACAGTCTGTAAGCCAATTGCCCCCAACAAGGTGGGTAATCATTTTACTGACCTCTGAAAGGATGGAAGGCTGAGTCCACCTTAGAGCCCCTCAGGATTGAATTCACAACATTATGGCTGCAGTGTTCGTATTTAACCACAGCATCATTAGGGCTCTCTATAGACCAAGAAAGAAGTCTTCCATAGACCAAGGAGACTATGGCCTGGTACAAACCGCCTCAAAAGGATGGGGTGGCGGCAGCCTGTTTGCATGTGGAGATACGCAACAGCAGCCAAATTGCCCTGCATCCCTCCACCCCAAAAAGAACCCAGAAAAACTGGGTCCTTTTTAGAACAGTGTGTGCATGTTATGAGTGCGCCATTAGCACACTCATGATGTAAGTGACGTGCAGCGACATCTATAGGCTTACATTAAGATGGCAATCCCCATGTGGATGGGAGGCCACCATTAGGCCACCACCATGACGTGCTAGAGTTTCAGAGCGTGTGGTTGTGGTGCTCTCCGGAACACTAGTTTTGGTTTGTCTGTCCTGGGCCTATGCTACAGTGTGTGACATAGTTATTCTTGGCACTGAAGGTTGGCATCGATAGAGAGCATTGCAGAAATCCAATCGAGAGGTTACCAGAGCATGTACCACCATTTCAAGGTAGGGTCACAGCTGGGGTATCAGCCGAAGCTGGTAACAAGCGCTTCTGACCGTCGCATCCACCTGAGATGTCAATTGGAGCGACGAGTCCAGAAGCACTCCCAAGCTGCGAACTGAGTCCTTCAGGGGGAGCGTGATCCCATTCGGGACAGGTGGAGAAATTACACTACCCGGGCCTGGGGAACCTATCACTAGGACTTCCGTTTTCTCTGGATTCAGGCTGAGTTTGTTTTCCCTTATCCAGCCCATTACCGACTCCAGGCAGGCATTTAGAGGAGAGATGCCATCCCTGGTCACTGCATCAGTCGGAGACACAGAGAAGCATATTTGGGTGTCATCAGCATACTGATAACACCGCGCCCCGTGTCTCCAGATGATCTCTCCCAGCGGTTTCATGTAAATGTTGAATAGCATGGGGGACAATATTCCTCCTTGAGGGACACCAGATGTAAGCGCCCCCTTATCGTAACAACAGTCCCCCAGCTGCACCATCTGGAATCTACCCGAGAGGTAGGAATGGAACCACTGGAGCGCAGTGCCCCTGATACCCAACTCCCTCAGGCCTTCCAGAAGGATACCATGGTCGATGGTATCGAAAGCCACTGAGATGTCCAAAAGCACTAACAGGGGCACGCTTCCCCTGTCCATGCCCAGACGGAGATCATCGACTAAGGCAACCATGGCAGTCTCAACTCCATAGCCCGCCCGGAAGCCAGTTTGAAATGGGTCTAGAAAATCTGTTTCATCCAAGATCCCTTGAAACAAATTCTTGTTACTGTTGGCAAAATAGTTTCTGCCAACTGGGGTGAGCTGCAACCCATCTCTTGCCAGAACCGCAGCCCATGATCAAAGAAGCCACATCATTCTCGGCGGCACCATCTGCGGAGCCAGTTGTTTACATCTGCTATTTTCCTCTCCCTTCCTGGACCATGCCCTTCAACTGGGAGAAGAGATGAGATGACAACCTGTGCATTCAGTTCTTTCAGCTTCCTACCTGTTCCTTGCAGTATCATTGGTTCCCACATGGACCAAAAGAAAGTGGTAAAGGTCAGTAGGCTTGACAAGTCTTGTCAGTCTCTCCGTCGCATCACAGATTCTTGCCCCAGGGACACAACACACCTTCTGAGACATCTTGTCAGGCCCACAAACCACAATTCAAAAAGGATGTTATGAAACTGGAGGATGTTCAAAGGAGGGTGACTAAAATGGTGAACGGTCTGGAATAACTTATGGAACTGGGGATGTTTAGCTTGGAGAAGAGCAGGTTAAGACATGATGTGATTGCCCTGTTTAAATACTTGAAGGGATGTCATATTGAGGAGGGAACAAGATTGTTTTCTGCTGCTCCAGAGACCAGGACCCAGAATAATGGATGCAAATTACAGGAAAAGAGATTCCAGCTCAACATTAGGAGCAACGTCCTGACAGTAAGGGCTATTCAACAGTGGAACACACTCCCTCAATGGAGGTGTCTGGGAATGCTGCCAACACACATTCATACGGCTGATAACAGCCTGCTGGGCAAAAGCCAAACATGCCGAGCTGCCAGGAAGCAGTCCCCCAGCAACAATACCAAACGAAGACCGAAGAGAGTAAGCCACTAGCCAGTCCAAGGTTCAGGACTACAGAGAGCAATACTACCAGTCCAGTCCAAGGTCAAGAGTGCCAGAGGGTTGGTCAAGGTGTCGGGTCCAAGGTCAAGGATCCAAAGGCAGTCAAAGGTCTAGGAAGCCAGATCCAGCAGCTTCCACTAATGAAAACTAATAGTCTCTGGCAAGAGTGCTTAGTGTCTGCCAGGTGCCTTATATCTAGCTCTCTTATCACAACTGCTGAGTGGCTAATGAGCATTTCTCTGCAAGCCTCTTGGAACGCCAAAGGCATGCCCTTTCTGATCTCCTCTGCCTAAACATAGGAACCTCAATGCTCTGCTGCTCTGTGTCTCCCGAGTCTGGCACTTCTACTGGGGAAAGGCTGGGCTGCTGAGCCCCAGGCTCCACTGGAGGAGATCCCACAGAACTAGGGTCTGGCTGAGCCAAATCCACTGGGGCTGGGAGAGCAGAGCTGGGACCTGGCAGGGCAAAACTGGGGCCTGGCACAGTCTCAGGTTCCTTCTGCACCTGAGGAGCCGGGTCCTCCTCATCGTCCTCCGAGTCCTCCTTGTGGCTGGCCATGACAGGGGGTTTTGGTGGAGTCTCCTTCTTTGGAGGTCTTTAAACAGAGGCTGGAGGGCGATCTGTCAGGTATGCTTTGATTGAGAGTTTCTGCATGGCAGAATGGGGTTGGATTGGATGGCCCTTTAGGTGTCTTCCAACTCTACGATTCTATGATTCCAGGGAGCAAAAAAAGAAACCTCTTTTCAAGGCTTGTTTTTGCTCCTTGTGGAGGTGTGTGGTTGCCACAGCCCAAATTTGGAGCGAAAAGGGGTGGCGTCCAGCCACTCGTCTGTATATCCCCTTAGTCTACAAAAGTGCCTTGGATTGCTAAGTGCCTTGGATTGGAAGAAATACACCTAAAGCTTATGGAAGTTTATGCCACCAACTTCTTTCTCTCTGTCAGAATATCACACGATGGGTTTTGCAGCTCCAATCCGAAGTCACTCCTGGTCCAACCATGCGAATTCATGTTAAAACCTGATGTATTATCACACATGATTGCTTTCTATGTGGGGTTGTTCCGAGGCAGATCCAAAGTCAATCCAAAGTGACTCCTGATTTTGGTGAATTCAGAAACAAGCGAATTCACAAAAATTGTTTCCAGGCTCACTTCGCTTTCAATCCAAATTGTTCTGGTGTGGAATGCAACTTTGCTTTGGCCCTGGTACACCCCCCCCCCCCCAAATCTCCAAGGTGGCAAATATCTCATGATGCAGCGCTGCAATTTTGCTCCATTTGCTTCCGGTGCTCCTTCAAGAACGGAGGGCACAGAGGTGGGAGCAATGGAGGGGGCAATTGGAGGCTTGGGGGAGAGGTGACAGGGAGAGGAATAACCCGATTTGGCACCGCTTTAACTCTTTCTTTGGCTCAAGGCTATGGAATTCTGGGAGTTGGAATTTGTTGCTCTGTTCTGGGCCCCACAACATACTCCAACTCCCAGAATTTCATAGCCTTGAACCACAAACCCCACAACATACTCCAAATCCCAGAATTCCATAGCCTCGAGATGGGAGCAACGGAGGGGGCAATCTGAGGCTGGAGGGAGAGATGACAGGAACAATTCATGTGAGGGTTGCATTCACGTGAAACAGGAAGCAGGAAGTGCCCCCCTTCTTCACCCCAGAAGTGCAAAGATTCACATTGCGTTCAGAGCCCCACTGAGCATGCGCAAGGGTGCCAATTCAAATGGCTGAATCCGCATGGTATGGTAACTTATGTTGCATCCGCTCAGCTTTGCCTCAGGAATGACCACAGTTTCATTCTTCACTTGAAATAATTCATCACGTGAATTGCCTTGGATTCGAATTGACTCTGCTTCCCCTTCCCTTCGGATTTGCTTTGGATTTTAGTTCAAATTTCAGGTGTGATAAACTCCTTAGTGTCAAAGGTTCTACAAGCTTCCTTTCCTTCAAAACATGGTTTTTCCCCACAACTGTGGAAGTTAACAGAAAGTTCAGAAAGTTATGCTTATCCTTCTAGTCCTTATAATTATCAAAACCATAGTGATTTTTGCCAAAGCACAGGGATTTCCCCGAAGATCACCTTCACGGCATCAACATCACAGTCTTGAATAACATGAAGCAACATCTTGTCTTTGAGTCACAAAGGACCCAGTAAATAAAATGCCTCCCTCTTGAGCCACGGAGCATCTGAGATAATGGCAGGCAAGGGCTGTGTTCATGCGTCTCCCCTGCTCTCCCTCAAATGGAAAGTTGCCCGGGATCCCTCCATCTCAGGAAATCCTCTTCCAAGAAAGACTTTAGTCCTTCTAATTCTTCCCCAGGAGAAGTCACAACAAGGGATTGTGGTTATTGGTAGCTATGCTTGCTGTGATCTCCCTCCTCTTTCTTCCATCCTATGCAGCCTCTGGAAGGATGAAGGAAAAGTGCCCTGGGTTGTTTGTCAGGGGAAACAACCAACAGTTGAATTACTACAAGCCTGGTGATCACCTCTTAAGTGGGATTGTCTCTGCAACGTATGCTGGATTTATACCCCAAACCTTCAAGAAAGTGCCCTCCAACAGACCAAACTGGTAAGTCATTGTGTTTTATTCCATTTTAGCTCCCATGGCAACCTCCCATGGACAGTAGTTTGTTGATGCTAAATACCGTCCTAAACTGCAAAGTACCAGGATCTTGTTGCCTGTAACTATGTCAGTTCAAATCCAAACATTGTCCTATAATTGTGCAGCATGAAAGAGGCCATAGACCATGATAATGTGTTAGTTTTTAGGTGCCGCAGGTTCTGCAATCATTCTTTGGTGAAGGGAGTCAATCTGTCCCTGAACGTGATTCATGAAGAAAAAATCTGGATAATAATAGAATGGGAAAGAATAGGAGAGGTTCCAACACTCCCCCAAAAGACATACAAGTCAACATGTTTTATCAAAGCTTTTTATTGAAATGAACAATACTCCAGTGCAAAATGAAACTAAAAGGTCAGGTCAGCTGTGAAGAAAAACAGAAACATTTTGCCTCCCAGAAGTCTCAGCCATTTTGGCCAATCATCTGGGATTCTGTGAGCCAAAGTCCAAAACACCTGGAAAATCAGAGTTTGGCAATCCCTGATCTAACATTTTATGCTTTTGGGGAATTCGTGGTTGTGTATTGCTTGGAAAAACCAAGTCACAGAAGTATATTCTTTTCACTCAGCTCAGAGTGTAGATTCATTGCATTGTCTTGACAGGACAGGGATGGTTAAGCGCTGGAGCATCTTGTCCTTCATCTTTGCCATCCAGGAGATCAACCAGGATCCCAAGATCTTACCCAACCTCACCCTGGGCTACAACATACACGATAACTATTTCGAAGCAAGGATCACATCCAAAGCCTTGCTGGACCTGCTCTCCACTGGACAAGCCAATATTCCCAATTATTCCTGTGGGCAACAGAATAACTTGTTGGCTGTCCTTGATGGGACAGACTCTGAAAACGCCATTTGGATCTCAGCCATGTTGGGCACCTACAAAATCCCACAGGTGAGGAGAGAGCATGTGTGGTTGGTGGTTTGAATGTTGGACCATTACTATGGGAGACAGGGTTGGAATGCCTGCTTAGCCAACACAAACCCATTGAATGACCTTAGCTAAGTCGCTCAGCCTTAGAAGAGGAAGGCACTGGCAAACCTTTCCTGAATAAAACCACAACGAGGCAATATATGTGTTCATCCATGGAAATCACTAGGGGAACCCTGGGCAAGTCCTATTCAGCTTCAGAGAAAGATACTCTGGGAAACCATGGTTCAGATCCCAGCTCAGTCGTGAAAGCTGCTGGATACGCTCGGGCAATGTAAACTCTCTCCATCTGAGAGGAAGATTGTGGTGTAAAGCTGACTTGTATTTCCAGGCCTCATAGTTTGCCCTTCACAAGGTGCCAGAGTGGTGCAGCAGTCTGTTGGACTAGGGCTCAGGGAGACCAGGGTTCAAATCTCCAGTCAGCTCTAGCAATCCACTGGGTGATCTTGGGCAGGTTAAATGTTCTCTCAGACTTAGAGGAAGGCCATGGAAAGTCTCTTCTGAATAAAGCTTACCTAGGAGAGGGTTTCCAGATATCACAGTCAACCTGAATGCCTGCAAGAACAACAACAATAGTTGATGAATGGGCCAGATTTGGAAAGGTCAGAAAGATTTCACTCTGTAATTTCTCCTGGAAACTCCTGCAAACACCAATTGTGGAGCTACAGACTGAGTTTGAAGAGTGCACCTATGGTTTTTAAAAGGGAGTTGCAAGTGATGTGCTGGATGGGAGATTTTGGAGCACGAGATTTTCATATAAACATTGAATTCAGAGGTGGAAGGGATCCCAGAGACCATTCGCTCTAGCCCCTGCTCAGAACAGGATCTCCACTTAGCTGTCCAGCCAATTTTCAAAGAGGTCCAAAGGAGATCCCAGAGCAATCCAGGCAATTTCTTCTCACAGTCACAAAGTTCCTTCTAATCTTCTCTGAGATTGAGGTATTTAGGGACTGATCATATCACCCCTCAGTCTTCTCTCCATCAGGCTAAACATATCCAGTGCCTTCAATCTCTTGCTGCAGTTCATCTATATACTTTTAAAATGTGGCATCCAAAAAGGACCACAGGACACAGATCCTGTGGTCAAATCAATACTAGGAACAAAAACCACCACAAGACTCTTTCTTTCCTTTTCAGGTCAATTATGCATATGTCTCTGGTGTTCTGGATGATAAAAGACATTTCCCTTTTTTCTACCGGATGGTGCCCAAAGATGAAATCCTGCATCCGGGGCTGGTCAGGGTGCTCCTGCATTTCAGGTGGACATGGATCGGTCTGGTTGTTCAAGACAATGACAATGGAGAAAGGTTTGTCAGGACCTTGACGCCTCTCCTGAATAGAAGGGGGATTTCTGTTGCCTTTGAAAAGAGAATCCCAGAATTTTCAGACTATGTAACCAATGTAGTCATTACTATATCTGACTGGAAAGAAGTCAATGTATACCTTTACTATGCAGAGATGCGCTCCTTCGCTGAATCAATATATATTATACAAATTGTAATCAAAATCTTCAACAAATCCATTATCGGGAAAGTCTTGGTCACAACTGCGTTGTGGGACATCACAATAGACTTGATTTTCAATAACCTGGATTACCAGTACATCCATGGTTTCTTCTCCTTCCTTATCCCAAAAAGGATAAGGACACTCCATGGTGATTTCGGCTCCTTTGGCAAAGCACTGACGGTCTTTCTAGAAGAAGCATTTCATTGTTCCTATTCCAAGCATGAATGGTCTCTGAAAGGATTTTCAAGGTGCAGACAGAAAGAGACCTTGGGGACTGTGCCCAAGGAATTGTTTGAGAGAACCTTGTATCACGATGACTACCTCACTTACAGCACCGTCTGGGCTTTGGCCCATGCCTTACACACTGCCCTTTCATTTAGGTCCAAGCGGATGTTGACAGGGGCTAGTGGTGGCCAGATGGGTTTCCAGAAGGTCCAGGCATGGCAGGTAAGGGCTTTTCCTCCCTCATATAAGTAGCCCAATTGCACAGAACAGGCACTTCAGATTTCACTTAACTCTATTGCTTAACCATTCTTATTATCAAGAAGTGCAACTGGCATCTACTCTCCTGTTACTTAGAATAATTAGTTCTGCTCCTATTCTCTGGGAAAGAAGAGACCAAACCTGTACCCTCCTTTCTGTGGCAGCCCTTGAGGTATCGAAAGATGTCAAACATGGCACCCCTCCATCTTATCTTCAACAGGATGAACCTACCTAGCTCCCTCAACCTTTCCTGTGGACCTTTGAAGAGGTCTAGAGGACAAAGCCAATAACATCCCAGTTGTACCTCTCTGCTTGTGTTGTACCTTGAATAAGCCCTTCTCAAAAGGCAGTGGTCAGGACTACTACAACTGAGGCATAACTAGCATGCAAATGGCCCTACTGAGGCCAATGGTTTAGAGACCATCTTGGGGGGTCACAGCGTAGCTGCTGAACAAAGCATCTGTAGAGAAGAAGGGAGAGAGCAGGAAGGTCAAAGCTGGTCAGTTGGGGCAGAGAGGCACATTGAGGCAGCAAATCTTGTGAAACGACAGCTGCTGGGTAGGAAAAAGCCCTTTTCTAGCCAACACTCTGTTAAGGAGGGTAGCGGTGCTCATTTATAGCTGGCTCTACTGAGAATGCAAAAGAACATGTTGAACTGCGTCATCAGGCCTGAAGAGGAAGAGCCCTCCCCTCCCTCCTTACAACTGTCATCTTCTGGCCTTAGAGGGAGCGAAAGGACAGGCCCAACGCCATCAGGCCCAGCCTCTATTAAGAAATAGAGTCCTTCCTCCAGTCCATCTGCCTTGGTCCAGGCCTCAGAGGGAGAGAAGAATGCTGGACCTGATCCCCTCCTCCCCACCATTCCCTTCTCCTTTTGTGTTGGAACCATCTATTATCCCCTTTGTTGTAAGTTGCCCGGATTCCCAGTGATTGGGCGGCATATAAATAAATCCTATTATTATTATTATTATTATTATTATTATTATTATTATTATTATTATTCTGTGGTGTAGGAACCTATTTCTAACCTTGCCATGTTATTTCTACCTCTGTTTCCAAATTTTCTTTTGAAAGAGTGAATGCCCAGGAATACATGGATATGGTTAACTGAAATGTACCTATATTTTATTTATTATTTCTTCATAGCATTCAGTGCTAACCACTTCATAATGGTGTTCCATATTATGCTATAAACTAGCCACAGGGTCATAGCAAGGCTGTATCTTATCCCCTTACCTGTTCAGCTTGTATGCAGAACATATTATAAGAAAAGCAGGCTTGGACAGAAGGAGGAAGAGGAGTGAAAATAGGAAGAAGGAATAACAACAATCTAAGATATACGCAGATGACACCAAAGTACTAGCAGAAAACCTCACAGGAAAGTAAAAGAAGAAAGTGCAAGGACAGGCTTGTTGTTGAACATAAAGAGAACACAGATAATGGCCACAGAGAACTTATACAAATTCAACCTAGACAATGAGGAATTTGAAATATTAAAAGAGTTTTTATACCTGGGATCAAATATTGATCAGAGCAGAAGCTGCAGTCAAGAAATCATAAGACGACTAAGAATAGGGAGGGCAGCTATGAAAGAACTAGAAAAGATCCAAAAATGTAAAGGGCACAAAAGTTAGAATTGTTTAGTTATCTTGGCTTCCCAGGAGATTTCTGCTTTGATCTGCTACAGGACCCATTTGCTTGTCTTTTTGGCTGTCCATGGGATCCTCAGCACTCTTCTCCAGCACCACATCTCAAACAAATGGTTTTTCTTCTTATCCTCTTTCTCGACTGTCCTACTCTCACATCTGTACATGGCAACGGGGAATACAATGGCTTAAACTTAGGCTGTCATACTTTGGTTAAATCATGAGAAGGAAGGACTCATTGGGGAAAAACAATATTGCTGGGAAAGTTGCAGGGAAGCAGAAAGAGAGGATGCTTGAGAGCATGCTTGATGGAAGGACTCTATTGAGGAGTTCACAAATATGAATTTGCAGGAACTAAGCAGAGCAGTAGAGGAGAAGGAGTCTTGGAAATGTCTCAATCACAGGGTCAGCATAGGTCGAAATTGACTTGAGGGTGGATTACGACGACAAAAACAACAAATACTTAGGACAGAAGTGGATTTAGGATGCATCAGCACTGCAGAAATAATCCAGTTTGACACTGCTTTAAACTGCCATGGCTCAATGCTATGGAATTCTGGGATTTATACTGTTGGGAGATATTTAGTCTTCTCTGTCAGAGAGCACTGGTGCCATAACAACTACAGATCCCAGGATTCCATAGTATTGAGCCATGGATGTTACAGCCGTGTCGAACTGCACTATTTCTGCCATAGAGATGCAGCCGTGGATTCAGTGGAGTTTTATGCACGGCATCCCAGGACGGTCCTTGATGTGACACTGTCACCATCTCCAATTTGCACAAGGGGATCATCCAAGAAGGTCAGGAGACACCCAAGAGATAAACAGTGGAGCTCTTTCAGTACTGGTGAGAAAGGTCCCATTAATGGGAAGGAGTCGTATCCCCCATCTCTAGGTGTGGTTGTGGAAGGTGGACCAGAAAAAAAGGGTGATAGGAAGAAAACCAACTCATTTGTCATCTGTTCCTGAAGAAGAGGTGTGCAAATAAAGACAAATGAAGGCATTTGAGAGCAAATCAAACATGAACTCTCCTGAGAAGCCAAGACGGCGACACTGAGACTGTTGTACTTTGTCCATATCCTGAGAAGAAAGGACTCACTAGAACAAACAATAATGCTTGGAAAAGTGATGGGCAATAGGGAAAGATGAAGATCGCATATCAGATGGATGGATTCAAAGAGAGAAGCCATGGACATGATCCTGCAAGAACATAGCAGATCTGGTGAGGATAGAGGTTTCTCGTTCATAGGGTCACCATAGGCTGGAATCTAATTGAAGGCAGTTAACAGCAACAAAAAATGTGATAGTCCTGTGGTTTCTAAGTGTCTTTATTTCCATATGTCCTTCTAGCTTCACCATTTCCTCGGAAACCCCCAGTTTCACAATACAACCAGAAGGGACCGAGCGTATTTGGATGAGAAAGGAGAATTGGCGGCCAACTTTGACCTTGTGAACTGGGTGGTCTTTCCCAATGGGTCCATTTTCACAGTGCCATTTGGGCATTACAAAAGACAGGGGTCTGCCAACTATGTGTTGACCATTGACCAGGATGCCATTGTGTGGACCAAGTGGCTCAATCAGGTGGGTCAAGCATTAGGGGAAGTGAGGGAAGACATATGCCTTCCTTTAGACATTGCTGTACAATCCCACAATTTGACTTGCAGAGTGGTCAGCATGGAGTGGTCAGCATGGAGAGCCAGCCTGGCCTAGTGGTTTGGGCAAAGATGCTGAAGATCAGGGTTCAAATCCCAATTGGGTCATATAAAACCCACTGGGTGACCGTGGGCAAGTCATAGTCTCCTAGCCTCAGGGGAAGGCAATGACAAACCCCTTCTGAAGAAACTTGCCAAGAAAACTCCTTGATAGGGTCGCCATTAGTCAGGAATGACTTGGTGGCACACAACAATAACAATAACAAAATGGTCACTGTGAGACTAAGGTATCACTAGAACATTACAGATGTTATGTCTAGACATACAAACATAGAGACAGACAAGGTTCTTGTCTGCCCTGGCCAGGATACTCCAGGAGCACCCCAGAATGTCCTGGCCCCAGAGCTGTCCTGTCCTCCCCACCTTCTTACTTCAGGCCCTCTGTTTGGTCACTGGGCCATTGTCCTCATGACCAATGGGCTACCCGGCATGACCATTGGGCTACCCAGTGGTAATGAGTCGCTCACTGTGAGGCCAGAACAAGGTGCACAGCATAATGCAAATGGCTGGCCACCTCCTTCTGACCTCAGAGTGACTGAGCCATTGCTGCTGTGGCCACACTGGAAGGCAAAACGGCATGTGTTTTAAACAGCTGCCCAGCAGTGGAACAGATCTTCTGGGAACAGCAGCAATAGCAATATTTCTATAACATGCCTTACTTATTTCTGTGGGTGCCTACAATGGAGCAGGGTGGAGAATGTTGCCCACCCTTGGTTTGATGTTCCTTGTCTTTCTGTGTAGACCCTGCCCACATCAAAGTGTGTTGATAGTTGTCGGCCTGGATACACCAAGTTGCTTCAGGAAGGAAAACCAGTTGCCTGTTATAGTTGTGCCTTGTGTGCAAAAGGGACCTTCTCCTCCCAGGAAGGTAGGTAACAACAGAAGGAAGGTTGACAACAAGGACTTGTTTTAGCTTGGATCTCCCATCCTTAATGAATGAATCAGGGCCAACTTGAGGACAGGTAACATAATCAACAACAACAACAATGGACCTAAAAACCTCACCAGTTGCTCCAGATCTTCCCAGAAGATCTGAAGACCTCTGTTCTTTTGCCGGGTGGCTGTTTGGAAGGCTTCTCACTGTGCTGCCTAGCAAGAGTTGCAGGTTTGCTGGAAGGAAGCCAGCTATTTTCCAGAATGAGACACCCAGCGAGAGGATCAAGGGTCGCCACCTCATTCTGACCTCAAAAGGAAGCAACTCTCACCAGAAGCCACAGTGCCAAATGCCACAGCTGAAGATGTGTTTGAACAGCCACCCAGCATCAATATGGAGGGTCCCAGGTCCCATCCCAGATCCAGGGCCAGAATACCAAAGATTGCTTTTGGAGTATTCTGGCCTGTGCAAACACAACCAAAGATACATTACTTATGTGGAAATCTCTCATTTTTTTTACAGATGCAGATTATTGCACCAAGTGTCCAAAAGACCAGCATCCAAACAAGGACCATGATCACTGCATCCCCAAAGACATAACTTTCTTGTCCTATAAAGAACCTCTAGGGAACATCCTGGTTTCCTTTGCCCTCTTCTTCTCCTCAATCACTTTCTTTGTGTTAGCAGTTTTCATTAAATTCCGAGAAACTCCGCTGGTCAAAGCCAACAACAGAGATCTCTCCTACATTCTCATCGTCTCCCTCCTTCTTTCCTTCTTGTCCTCCATTCTCTTCATTGGGAAACCAAACAAAGCTACTTGCCTCCTCCAACAAACAGGTTTCAGCATCATCATCTCCATCGCAATCTCATCTGTGTTGGCTAAAACCATCACTGTGGTGCTGGCCTTCCTGGCCACTAAGCCTGGGAGCAGGGCAAGGAGATGGCTAGGAAAGACTTTGGCTAACAGCATCGTCTTGTCCTGTTCCTCCATCCAAGCTATCATATGCACTATCTGGCTAGGCATTTATCCCTCCTTCCCTGACTCTGACATGAACTCCCAGCCTGGAGAGATCCTGCTGAAATGCAACGAAGGCTCAGTGACCATGTTCTACCTTTCCCTTGGCTACCTGGGCTTCTTGGCCACCATCTGTTTCACGGTGGCTTTCTTGGCTAGGAAGCTGCCAGGGGCCTTCAACGAAGCCAAGCTGATCACCTTCAGCATGCTGGTCTTCTGCAGCGTCTGGGTCTCTTTTGTGCCCACCTACCTGAGCACCAAGGGAAAGTACATGGTGGCCGTCCAGGTCTTCTCCATCTTGGCCTCCAGCGCTGGGCTCCTGGGATGCATCTTCCTCCCAAAGTGCTACATTATTTTACTCAGGCCTGACTTGAATACGAAAGATGGTCTAACAAAAAATGAAGACAGCACCTAATTCTTATCCCATTCTTTTCAGTCATCACAGACGCAATGGGTCATGATTGATAGATTATATTAAGTTCATTTAAAAATAATTTCATCATATTATGAACTTAATAATAACTTTTATTATTAAAACACAAACAAAAACAACACCAAATTACAAACATATAAAATCTTACATATCACATATATAATCACTTTCATCCTACACTTGATCTTATTTTCTATTCATTCTATCTCAAACATACCAAACATTCGTTACTCCCTTGGTTATTTCCATATATGTGTATTGCTTTTCTTATTGTGATATATTTTGTATATCCTGTTACCCTTTATCAATGTTCTCTCCATTTCTCAATTATTTCTCAAATATTTCAACTCATATATAATAAACTTTATTTGTAACTTACTGTTACTGAGTCTGAGTTTTTCTAAACTTTTGGTGTGTGTGGAGTTCCCCCATGACATCAAACTGACCTTCCAGGCGAATCTGCCATTATTCCTTAAGCGAGAGACCATGAAGCTCCCTGGGTCCTAATCGGAGAAGGTGGGATATAAATAAAAGTTATTATTATTATTACTCGCTCCAATGAAGTCATCCTCACAGAACTCCTTTAGAACAATATCCTTTAGGCGGTATGGGAGTTGCTAATGGGACGACCATCACTTTCATGATTAGGACAATCATAGAATCATAGAATCATAGAGTTGGAAAAGACCCCAAGGGCCATCCAGTCCACCCCCATTCTGCCATGCAGGAACTCTAAATCAAAGCATCCCCATTGACAGATGGCCATCCAGCCTCTGTTTAAGGACCTCTAAGGAAGGAGACTCCCCCACAATCTCCAAGGGAGTGTGTTCCACTGTCAAACAGCCCTTACAGTCAGGAATTTCCTCCTGATGTTTAGGTGGAATGTTTTCCTGGAGCTTGCATCTATTGTTCCACGTCCTAGTCTCTGGAGCAGCAGAAAACAAGCTTGCTCCCTCCTCAATATGACATCCCTTCAAATATTTAAACAGGGCTATCATATCACCTCTTAACCTTCTCTACTCCAGGCCAAACATCCTCAGCTCCCTCAGTCTCTCCTCATAGGACATGGTTTCCAGACCCTTCACCATTTTGCTTGCCCTCCTTTGGACACATGGCTCCAGTTTCTCAATGTCCTTTTTGAATTGTGCTGCCCAGAACTGGACACAATATTCCAGGTGGGGCCTGACCAAAGCAGAATATAGTGGTACTATTACTTCTCTTGATCTAGACACTATACTTTTATTGATGCAGCCTAAAATCTCATTGGCCTTTTTAGCTGCCGCATCACACTATTCACTCATGTTCAACTTGTGGCCTACTTGGACTCCCAGATGCCTTTCACATGTAGTTTCGTTCAGCCAGGTGTCACCCATCCTATATCTGTGCATTCATTTTTCCTCCTTAAGTGTAGTACCCTACATTTCTCCATGTTGAATTTAATTTTGTTAGCTTGGCCCAGCTTTCTGCTATCCAAGATCAGAATATTTTATCTTATAAAAGTGGCTGCATTGTTTTTAAACGTTTTAATGTTTGAAATTATATGTTTTGATTTTTTGTGGGGGTTTTGGGCTTTGTGGCCATGTTCTAGAAGATTTTCTTCCTGACGTTTCTCCACCATCTGTGGCTGGCATCTTCAGAGAATGCTTTGCCTGGAAAAATTGGGTGTATATATCTTGTGTGAGCCTGGGAATGCAGGAGTGATTTGCATGTGTCTTGTTCTGTGCTGATGATAGGCCTGGGCTGGGAGGCTAATGCAAACGAGGATTAATGTCTGCTAATTGGTGATCCTTATCTGCTGGGAAAGCCCCTGACTCTGAATGGTTTCCCATTTGCATTTGCTGAGTCCTAATTTTGCTATTCCTCAGGACTGGTAGCCAAATTTTGTTCACTTTAAGGGTTTCTTCTATCGGGTTGAAGTTATCCACATGTCTGTGGATTTCAATGGCTTCTCTGTGCATCCTGACATGCTAGTGGTTGGCATGGTCCAGAACCTCAGTGTTTTCGCTCAGCCAAGGACCAGAGAGACCCTCTCACAGCAGCAAGAAGAGTTTAGCGCATACCATGCAGCTGCGGAAAAGTCTACATAGGGACCCCCAAACGCAGTGTGCAAACAAGAATCAAGGAACACGAGAGGCTGGGCTGGCCAGACTGGGCTGGCCAGAAAAATCAGCCGTAGCAAAACATGCCACTAACCATCCTGGGCATAAAATACTGTTTGAAAACACTGAAATCCTGAACCATGCCAACCACTACCATGTCAGGAAGCACAGGGAAGCCATTGAGATCCACAAACATCTGGATAATTTCAACAGGAAAGAGGAATCCCTTAAAGTAAACAAGGTTTGGCTACCAGTCCTGAGGAATAGCAAAATAAGGACTCAGCAAATGCAAATGGGAAACCATTCATAATAATAATAAATAAATTATTCATTTATTAACCGCTTTTCCAATGATCAAAGCGGTGTACAGAAATTGTTAAAAACAGACAATAAAAACAGTAGAAACCACATCTTAAAAGTACATAATTAAAATGGATTAAATGCAACCAGAATTTAAACACATCCAATGACATTATTAAAATCAAGAATCATAGATACTATACATCGATAGGGGAATATATTCTTAAACGGAATTAGGAGGGAAGGCTTGAAGGAAGAGATGAGTTTTTAAAGCCTTCTTAAAGGGTTCCACTGATCCACTAAGGCGGATCCCTTCAGGTAAGGCATTCCAGAGAGAGGGCACCACGGCCAAAAAGGCCCTTTGTTGAGTGGATGCCAACCTCACCTTAGGTTGGTTAAGAGACAGTTTTCCAGAAATTCTGAGTGTGCGAGGAGGATTATGCAGGGAGAGGCGTTCCCTCAAGTAACCCGGGCCGAAGCCATTTAGGGCTTTAAAGGTAATAACCAACACTTTGTACTGGGACCAGAAACAAATTGGCAGCCAGTGTAGAGATTTTAAAATAGGTGTTATATGATCAAATCTCGTTGTGCCCGTAATTAGCCTGGCTGCTGCATTTTGGATCAGTTGAAGTTTCCAAACCTGATACAAAGGTAGCCCCATGTAAAGCACATTGCAGAAATCCAAACGAGAGGTTACCAGTGCATGTACTACTTTTTCTAGGTCCCCTCGGTCCAGACAGGGACGCAGCTGGCGTATCAGCCGAAGCTGATACCAGGCACTCCTGGCCATCGCATCTATTTGAGATGATAAACATAAGGATGCATCCAGGAGTACTCCCAAACTACGTACTTTGTCCTTCAGGGAAAGTTTAGTCCCATCAAGGACAGGATGACAAATTTCCCTGCCCGGGCCAGGCGAACCTATCATGAGTACCTCTGTTTTCTCTGGATTCAATCTGAGTTTGTTTTCCCTCATCCAACCCATTACTGACCCCAGGCAGGCGTCCAGAGGAGAGATGCCATCCTTAGTCACTGTGTCAGTCGGAGACATGGAGAGATAGATCTGGGTGTCATCAGCGTACTGATAACACCGAGCTCCATGGCTCCGGATGATCTCTCCCAACGGCTTCATGTAAATATTAAATAGCATGGGGGACAGAATGGCGCCATGAGGGACGCCCGATGTAAGCTCTCTTTTCCGAGAGCAGCTGTCCCCCAGCCTCACCATCTGGAACCTTCCTGAGAGATAGGACAGGAACCACTGGAGCGCAGTGCCACCGATACCCAACTCTCTCAGGCGTTCCAGAAGGATACCATGGTCGATGGTATCGAAGGCCGCTGAGATGTCCAAGAGCACCAATAGAGTTATATCTCCTCTGTTGGTGGCCAGACGGAGGTCATCGACTAAGGCGACCATGGCAGTCTCAACTCCATAGCCCGCCCTGAAACCAGTTTGAAATGAGTCAAGATAATCGGTTTCATCCAAGAATGCCTGGAGCTGAAAAGCCACTGCCCTCTCAATCACCTTGCCCAAAAATGGTAACAAGGAGACAGGTCTATAATTGCTCATGGATCAAGGGAAGGTTTCTTCAGCAAAGGCCTTACAATTGCCTGTTTCAAAGATGTTGGTACAGTACCTTCCCGAAGAGATGTGTTTATTATTTGGTGAAGAGCAGATGTTATAATATCTCCTCCCTGTGCGGTCAACCAAGAAGGGCAAGGGTCAAGGGGGCAAGTCGTCTTTTTCATGCATCCAAGGAGCTTGTTTACGTCCTCGGTACTCACAAACTTGAATTGATCCAGAATAACCTTGTTACCAGAGGCGCTGGATACCTCTACTAAAGGTTCTGCTCGAAAATTGGCGTCAAGATCAGCCCTTATCTGAGAGACTTTATCAGCAAAGAAGTTGTTAAAAGCGTCACAGCAGGCAATAGTTGGTTCAAGCAAAGGGTTCTGGGTGGCCGGGGTTTGAGTTAGTTTCCTGACCATCCTGAACAGCTCTGCCGGACGAGACTCTGCTGACGCAATCTGTGCAGCACAGTACGCATCCCTGGCTGCACTGACTGCCACTCTGTAGGAACGCAACAAGTTCTCATGGAGTGTTCTGTCAGATAATTTCTGACGTTTACGCCAATAGTGCTCTAGCCGTTGCGCAGCCCGCTTCATCTGGCGAAGATCTTCTGTATACCAGGGTCTTTTCTTTGGAGCAGGCCGGCAAGGACGCTCGGGAGCGATACTGTCTATAGCCCCGGATAAATTACTATCCCAGTTGTCAACCAGGGTTTCGACAGTATCACCATCGTTCCCAAACACAATACCCTCTAAGGCATCTTGGAACCTTTTGGGTTCCATCAGCCTTCGAGAGCGGACCATTATAATAGGTCCATCACCCCCGGGGGGGTTTTGGATAGTGGCAACCAGTCCTATCTTGACCAGGAAATGGTCCGTCCATGATGGGGGAGATGGCATTAATTCTCACCCACGGACGTTCTCGGACCGTACTGTGTACCAGCACAGTGTGTTGACCCTGAAACCAATTGGGACAGGCCCATGGCTGTCATGAATTCCATGAACAACTGAGCCGCACCTGTTGGATCTGTTGAGCCGGCCTCGAAGGGGATGTTGAGGTCCCCCAAGACTATGTGCGTCAAACGTCCTATATTGAGTGTATTTACTTGACCCTGAAGGCCAGAGACAGTCTAGGGATTCTGTTGGTCTATCAGCCACCGCGTGCGCTAACAGACTCCCTTAACGAGCTGACACAGTTGGTCTCGGAGCTGATGCTGGAGTCCCCCAGGCTTCTAGTCCTGGGAGACTTCAACATCTCCCTCGCGGCCAACTATGTTCCATCCGGTGCGGCTCGGGAATTCATGGAAACCATGACAGCCATGGGCCTGTCACAACTGGTCTCAGGGCCTACGCATTCTGCGGGTAATACACTCGATTTAGTCTTTTGTACGGACATGGAAATCCCGTGGGCGGAAATATCAAATATTTCCCCCTTGTCATGGACGGATCACTTCCTGGTGGAGGCAAAAATCAAGGCTTCTACCCAGATCCTCCCCGGGGGTGGCAGACCTATTAAAATGGTCCACCCTCAAAGGCTGATGGAACCCAAAAGGTTCCAAGAAGCCCTAGAGGGGTATACGGTTGGAACCGACGGCGACTCTGTTGATGCCCTGATTGGTATCTCGGATACCAATCTTTCCAGGGCTATACACAGCATCGCTCCCAAGCGCCCTCTCAGACCTGCTTCCAAAAGGAAGCCCTGGTATACGGAAGACCTCCGGGCCAGGAAGCGGGTTCTGCGACGGCTAGAGCACCACTGGTGGAAACACCAGCGCTTACCCGACAAGACTCTCCTAGACCACCTTTTGGAGGACTATGGAGAGGCGATACGTGCAGCTAAGAATTCGTTCTATGGTGCACGTGTCGCATCTGCGGAGTCGCGTCCGGCAGAGTTGTTCAGGATGGGAGCTAACTCAGCTCCCTCCTGCCCCGAACCAGATCCTTGAACCTTCCAAGGCCTGCTGTGACCGATTTAACAACTTCTTCGCAGATAAAATCTCTCGGATAAGCGAAGGTCTAGATGCCAGTGTTAGAGCAGAAACCAGAGTAGAGGTGTCCAGAGCTTCCGTGGACTTGGTTAAACTGGATCACTTTGAGCCTGTAAGTACCGAGGATGTGGACAGGATCCTTAGGAGTGTTAGGAAGATGACCTGCTCTCTCGATCCCTGTCCCTCATGGCTGGCGGCTCAGGGGGGACCGGTGGTAACTTCAATGTTACACCGGATTATTAATACATCTTTCAGGGAAGGGCAATTTCCATCGAAATTAAAATTGGCCACTGTAAAACCTTTACTAAAAAAGCCCTACCTTGACCCCCTGATGCATAATAATTATCGGCCTGTTTCGCTGCTGCCATTTTTGGGTAAGGTGATCGAGAGGGCGGTTGCGATCCAGCTCCAATCAATCCTGGATGAAACGGATTATCTAGACCTATTTCAAACTGGCTTTCGGGCGGGTTACGGGGTTGAGACGGCCATGGTCGCCTTGGTCGATGATCTCCGTCTGGGCATCGACAGGGGAAGCGTGTCCCTGTTGGTGCTCTTGGACATCTCAGCGGCTTTTGATACCATTGACCATGGTATCCTTCTGGAGCTCCTAGTGGAGGTGGGAATCAGGGGCACTGCACTCCAGTGGTTCCGGTCCTACCTCTCTGGGAGGCTCCAGATGGTGCAGCTGGGAGACGTGTGCTCCGACAAGAGACCCCTAACGTCTGGGGTCCCTCAAGGAGCCATTCTGTCTCCCATGCTTTTCAACATTTACATGAAACCGCTGGGAGAGATCATCCGGAGACATGGGGTGCGGGGTTATCAGTACGCTGATGACACCCAAATAATTTTCTCTATGTCTCCGACTGATGCAGTGACTGGGGATGGCATCTCTCCTCTCGTGGCCTGTCTGGAGTCGGTAATGGGCTGGATGAGGGAAAACAGACTCAGCCTGAATCCAGAGAAAACGGAAGTACTTGTGATAGGTTCTCCTGGCCCAGGGACGGCGGTGGTTCCACCTGTTCTGAATGGGATCACGCTTCCTGTGAGGGACTCTGTACGCAGTCTGGGGGTGCTCCTTGACTCGTCGCTCCACCTTACATCTCAGGTGGATGCGACGGTCAGGAGCACCTGTTATCAGCTTCGGCGGATACGCCAGCTGCGTCCCTACCTGAGCCGGGGGGACCTAGAAACAGTGGTACATGCTCTGGTAACCTCTTGGTTGGATTTCTGCAATGCGCTCTACATGGGGCAACCCTTGTACCAAACCCGGAAGCTGCAATTAGTGCAGAATATGGCAGCAAGGCTGGTCACTAATACATCTAGGACCAGTCATATAACACCGGTCTTAAAAGACCTACATTGGCTGCCTATCCGCTTCCGGGCGCAATACAAGGTGTTGGTTATGACCTATAAAGCCCTAAATGGCTTGGGCCCAGAGTACTTGAAGGTACTCAGTCTCCGTACAATCCGCCCCGCACACTCAGATCCAGCAGGCAGCAGTTGCTAAGAGTTCCAGAGGCTAGATTGGTTAACACCACCAGAAGGGCCTTTTCGACCTCGGCCCCCATCCTCTGGAACGCGCTGCCTATTGAGCTCCGTTCAGCAACCTCCCTGGCCCAATTTAAGAAGGAGCTAAAGACGCTTCTCTTTAGGCAGGCTTATCCCTAAGTCTTGCCTTGAGAGTCCTTCCCCCCCTTTTTTGTCAGTGTCCTCCGTTAGTTCCCTTCTGTTAGTTTCCCTGTTAGCCATCTGTGAGCCATCCGGGATCTGGCACAGATTCTTTTATTGTATTCATGGTTTTTAATGATGTTGCTAATTGATGTTGTTTTAAATTGTATTGAGTACTGTTGTGAACTGCCCTGATGTTTCGAAGGGCGGTATACAAATAAAGTTTATTTATTTATTATTTATTTATAAGCCTAGGGGACTCCAACACCAGCTCCGAGACCAGCTGTGTCAGCTCGGCCAGGGAGTCTGTTAGGTTACGGGGTGGACGATAAACCAACAGAATCCCCGTACTGTCCTTGGCTTTCAGAGTCAGGTAGATGCACTCGATGTGCCTCAGTTTCGGTACCGAGTTCCCAGTCAAGGTGATGTGACTTTTATGGACCACTGCCACTCCTCCCCCTCGCCCACATTCCTTAACCCACATTCAGAGTCAGGGGCTTTCCCAGCAGATAAGGATCACCAATTAGCAGACATTAATCCTCGTTTGCATTAGCCTCCCAGCCCAGGCCTATCATCAGCACAGAACAAGACACATGCAAATCACTCCTGCATTCCCAGGCTCACACAAGATATATACACCCAATTTTTCCAGGCAAAGCATTCTCTGAAGATGCCAGCCACAGATGGTGGAGAAACGTCAGGAAGAAAATCTTCTAGAACATGGCCACAAAGCCCAAAACCCCCACAAAAACCCATGGATGCCGGCCATGAAAGCCTTCAACTTCACATAGAATCATAGAGTTGGAAGAGACCACAAGGGCCATGCAGGAAATCACAATCAAAGCATCCCTGACATCCAGCCTCTGTTTAAAGACCTCCAAGCAAGGAGACTCCATTACACTCCAAGGAAGGAGTGTGTTCCACTGTTGGACAGCCCTTACTGTCAGGAAAATGCTCCTAATGTTGAGGTGGAATCTATTTTCCTGGAGCTTACATCCATTGTTCCAGGTCCTGTTCTCTGCAGCAGCAGAAAAGAAGCTTGCTCCCTCCTCAATATGACATCCCTTCAAATACTTAAACAGGGCTTTCATATACAGGGTGCTGTATAATAAGAAACCTTTTCTATTAAGTACAATACAAAAGCTCTTTAAACCACATTACAGAAATACCTGTCTGTACTTCAGGAAACTGTGCCATAGATCCCAAAGAAGAATCACATGGCCCTCCAAATAACCATGAACTGAAATGCTACTCAGCCCTAGCCAGCATAGGCAACGGTGAAGCATATTGGGAGTTGCAATTCAGCAACATCCTGAGATCAACACAATGCCCAACTCTACCATACATCATGGATCTCCACAGAGATGCTCTTCACCAACCATGTGGACCTTAAAGGCAGATTGGTACAGAGAGAAAGGGCAGACAAAATGTAGCCTGTTTGTTGACAAACAAATCCCATCCACGATCTAGATAGCATTGTTACTGGAGAGGAATGCTAATATTTTCAGTCCAAAACCATTCAGAAATGTTCAGAAGGTACATAAGACAAAAGTAAGGACATAAGGAATTGCATGGTTGGAATCAGTCTAATGGAATATTCCGTGCAAAATACTCCATTGAAGGGGACAAGTCTTAACTTCTAGCAAACATCACAGGTTGGTTCTGTAATAAGTGGAAAGAATGGGATTAGGTGCTGTCTTCATTTTTTGTTAGACCTTCTTTCGTGTTCAGGTCAGGCCTGAGTAAAATAATGTAGCACTTTGGGAGGAAGATGCATCCCAGGAGCCCAGCGCTGGAGGCCAAGATGGAGAAGACCTGGACGCCCACCATGTACTTTCCCTTGGTCCCAATGTAGGTGGGCACAAAGGAGACCCAGTCACTCCAGCATGCTGAAGGTGATCAGCTTGGCTTTGTTGAAGGCCCCAGGCAGCTTCCTAGCCAGGAAAGCCACAGTGAAGCAGAAGGCAGCCAGGAAGCCCAGGTAGCCAAGGGAAAGGTAGAACATTGCCACCGACCCTTGATTGCACTTCAGGAGGATCTCTCCAGGCTGGGAGTTTAAGTCAGAGTCAGGGAAGGGGAGAGAGATGCTGAGCCAGATAGTGCAGATGACAGCTTGGATGGAAGAACAGGCTCCGCTCAGCCCCGTCCCTGGAGTCTTTCAGGAAAAATCTAAAGACTCACCTCTTTCGTCACGCTTTCCCCCATGTTCCCTAATTCCATTCTTCTCCCCTTGTGTTGCTGTATTATATTGGATGTAATTGGTGTTTTGGTGTTTAACTGTTTTTAACTGTGATTGAATGATGGATATTTTTATTGCTGTACTGTATTGTTTAATGTGGGGGGGATTTCTTTTTATTGGATTTGTAGTTTCGGTATGTTTTTATTACTGTTGTAAACAGCTGTGATCATGGGAATAGCGGTATACAAATAAAGATTCATTCATTCATTCATTCATTCATTCATTCATAAAACAATGCTGTTGGCCAGAGTCTTTCCTAGCCATCTCCTTGCCCTGCTCCCAGGCTTAGTGGCCAGGAAGGCCAGCACCACAGTGATGGTTTTAGCCAACACAGATGAGATTGCGATGGAGAAGATGATGCTGAAGCCTGTTTGTTGGAGGAGGCAAGTAATGTTGCTTGGTTTTCCAATGAAGAGGAATGAAGACAAGAAGGAAAGAAGGAGGGAGACAAGGAGAATGTAGGAGAGATTCCGGTTGTTGGCTTTGACCAGCAGAGTTTCTCGGAATTTAATGAAAACCCCCAACACAAAGAGGTTTATTGAGGAGAAGAAGAGGACAAAGGAAACCAGGATGTTCCCTAGAGGTTCTGTGTAGGACAGGAAAGTTATGTCTTTGGGGATGCAGTGATCATGGTCCTTGTTTGGATGCTGGTCTTCTAGACATTTGGGGCATTAATCTGCATCTGTAATGAAAGAGATTTCCACATAAGTAATGTATCTTTCGTGGTGTCTCATGGGCTAGACTACTTCGGATGCCATTGATAGCATCCTGGATCTGGTGCTGCCCTGATCTCTCTGCATTACCCTCCAGAATGATGTTGGGCATGTTGTAGCTCATGTGCTGCGCCCATAACCCTTGTTGGGACCTATGGAAATGACGTGCAGTGTCCACCACGACCACCTGCAGAGTTCAACCACGTCAACCGGACGCCAAGAAGAAGGAATCTGTGAAGATGTCTTCAACTAATAATGACTCTTACAAGTCTTCACTCTAAACGAGGGCTTTAATCTTCCTTTGCAGAATTTACAACATTGATATACACCGTGTATTGGACATCTGTCTCTAATACACACTATTTACACCAACCAACAATAACAACACAACCTATGAGGCAGCCACGTTAACACACAACCATCTCACTGCCTCTCAGTAACAAACACAGCCTACTCTCAGGCACCAATTGTCTCTCAGTAACAGACACAGCCCACTCCGAGGCACCAACTGTCTCTCTCTCCCTCAATGACAGTTGAGAACTGATAGTTGACAGTTGCATCAACATTCCGATGATGGAACTGTTTGAATGCTGACACATTAGCTGCCTCTGGAGCTGTAAATTATCTGCACAACAGCTCCCCCTAGTGGCCACACCAATGTCATTTCCTGACAGGGCAGCTGTTCACATGCATCCTTTGCTGTGGCACCTGGCACTGTGGCTGCGGGTGAGAGTTGCTTCCTTCTGTGGTCAGAATGAAGTGGTGAGCCTCGGTCACATGGCCGGGTACCTCATTCTGACCTCAAGAACAGTGACTCTGGCCAGTGGTTGAAGAACCAGCACTGCGAGAAGGCTTTCATACAGCCACCCAGCAAAAGAACGGAGGTCTCCGGATCTTCTAGGAAGATCTGGAGCAATTGGTGAGGTTTTTTTGGTCCACTGTTGTTGTTGATGATCATAATAATAATAATAAGTTTTATTTATATTGTCCTGCCTCTCCTGACGGATCGAAGCGAGATTACAGTTAAATTATGCAATCAACAATAATTCCAATAACAATTATTTAAAATCACAATATAAACCATATGCTATCTAAAAACAGTTAATACAATATAAAATCTGATTGACAACCTGAGGTAGACTCCTGATCGGGAGGTAGTATATTTCTGAGGTCTATAAAAGATCAGGGGGGTATGCTTGCTGGAAGAGGTAAGTTTTCAACGCCTTTTTGAAGGCATCCAGGGTAGAACTCTTCTGGAAGATTATTCCAAAGCGTTGGGGCCATAGCTGAGAATGCTCTTTGGTGAGCAGATGTTAACCTCACCTTGGGATGCTCAAGCAAGTTCTTCCCAGATGTCCTGAGGGTGCGGGGCGGATTATGTCGGGAGAGGCATTCCCTCAAGTAACTCGGGCCCAAGCCATGTAGTGCTTTAAAGGTAATAACCAACACTTTGTATTGGGCCCGGAAGCTAATTGGCAGCCAGTGTAAAGATTTTGGTACAGGTATTATGTGGTCTGACCTTGAGGTTCCAGTGACCACTCTGGTTGCTGCATTTTGAACTAGTTGGAGCTTCTGAACTTGGTACAAAGGTAGCCCCATGTAGAGCGCATTGCAGAAATCTAAGCGAGAGGTTACCAGTGCGTGTACTACAGTTTCAAGGTACTTTTGGTCCAGACAGGGATGCAGTTGGCATATAAGCCGAAGCTGGTACCAAGCACTCCTGGCCATCTCATCTACTTGAAATGATAACTGTGGGGATGAGTCCAGGAGTACTCCCAAACTGCGAAGTTTGTTGTTGTTACCTGCCCTCACATTGGCCCTGATTCATTCATTATGGATGGGAGAGCCAAGTTAAGACAAGTTCTTGTTGTCAATCTTCCTTCTGTTGTCACCTATCTTCCTGGGAGGAGAAGGTCCCTTCTGCACACAAAGCACAACCATAGCAGGCAACCGGTTTTCCTTCTTGAACCACCTTGGTGTATCCAGGCCGACAACTTTCAACACACTTTGATGTGAGCAGAGTCTACACAGAAAGACAAGGAGCATCAAGCAAAGGGCATGAGAAGTAAACTATCTATAGAAGGTGTTCCAGTTGGACTTCTAATCCCAGGATGGGCCAGTTTAATTTCAGAGTGACTTATTACATCTTGGATGAAGGATACAATGGAAGGGGGACTGAGGTGATGAGAGTTACTTTTATAATTCATAAACCATTAACTATATTTTTCCAGTGGTTTAGTGAATGAATTAAGCACATGCTACTCTCATTTATGACTACATGTTCCTTTCTCTGGAAGAGGTCTCCAGCATTTGGCGCCCCATCCAATCTTTCCACCCTCATAGTTTTCAAGCCCTGCTTGGATGCTTACTCTGCTCCTGTTTTCCTACAGGAGGCCATGATTGGAACCTTGATCTCCAGCATCCTCTCCAATGCTGAAACCACTACGTCATGTGTGCTCTCCATACTGACCATTTTGCAACCCAAATTGTGGGATTATATAGCACTGATTGCTGTCTAAAAGAAGGCATATCTCTTCTTCCATGTTCCTCAATGCTTGACCCACCTGATTGAGCCACTTAGGCCAGACAATGGCATCCTGGTCAATGGTGAGCATGTAGTCTGCAGATCCCTGCCTTTTGAAATGTCCAAATGTTGCTGCAAGGACGGACCCATTGGTAAGCCACAGCCAATTCGCAAGGGCCAAGTTGACTGCCAATTCTCCATTCTCATCCAAATACACTCCATCTTTCCTGGACATATTGTGAAACTGGGGCTTTCTTAAGAAATGGTGAAGCTAGAAGGACAAGAAAAGAATTCAAAGGTATAGCTGTGTTAGAGCAGACTCAGTATGTAGAGAGATCTTGTAGCACCGTTGAGTCTAACTGAAAAAAAGATGTTGGCAGCAAGAGCTTTCATAGACTTGGTCCAAATACACCTGAGGAAGCAGACTTAAGTCTATGAAAGTTCTTTGATGTGTTATGTTTACAAGAAATAAAGATGAAGGATGGAGATATAAAATATTTACGTAACAATGCAATTGGTAATCTTTTCTGTGCTACAATAAATAAAAGGAAGAGAGGCGTAGCCATATTTGTGAACAAAAAGTATGAAGCAAAATTGATTGGGAAAGATAATGATGGCAGATGGATATGTGTAGAAATTATAATAGATAATATTAGTTATCTGGTATGTGACGTGTATGGACCACTGGAAAAGAAACAGCAATTCTATAAAAAATTAAATGAGAATATAAGGGAATTTGTAAAGGACAACTTGATTCTAATGGGAGACTTTAATGGGGTTTTAAACCCAACTAAGGATAGGAAATCTCAAAAGAAAAAAACACCAAAATTTTTGGGAAAGCTCCCTAGGAGCTTCTTTGAATTAATAGAGGAATTTAATTTGACGGATATGTGGACTCACCAAAATGAGGACAGGGAAGGATACACATTCTACTCAGAGGTCCATAAATCATACTCCAGAATAGATTTAATGATGGTGTCTAAACAAATAGTAATTAAGAGTAAAAAAATGGAGATTTGGCCGAGGCTGCTCTCGGATCACAACATGATTGAGTTAGAATTAAATATATACAGAACTCTTAATAAAGGTTGGAGGTTGAATGAGGACATTCTAGAGGATGAAGCCTTTGTTACTAAGATTAGGAAGGAATTAAAGGTTTTTTTTGAAGAAAATAGTGGAAAAGGAAATAAAATCAAGATGGTCTGGGATGCAAGTAAAGCATTTACAAGGGGTCTATTTATACAAAGGTTAGCGCAAATTAGAAGAGAGGATAGACAAAAGGAAGAGTGGATTAGGACAGAACTCAGGAAAAAAGAGCAGGAACAACAGGTAAAGAACAGCAAAAACTTGGAAAACGAAATAAGACTATTAAAGGGACAGCTTGAGGGGAAAATAATGAAAGAAGTAGCAGCAAATCTTGAAAGATTGAAACAGGACCATTTTGAAAGCGCAAATAAAATTAGTAAATGGATGGCAAACAGGTTAAGAAAAGAGAAAACAAAAAAGATTATAACTAAAATTAAACAAAACGATAGGGTAATCACGGACGCTAATAAAATAAAAAGCTCTTTTGTGACTTATTTTGAAAACCTATTTGAGGAAAAAGGAAATTTAATCGGAGGGGAGCAAATGGCGAAATTACTAGATCGTAATGAAATGAAATTAAAGCCGGAGCAAAAAGAAAAACTGAATATGGAAATAACATTGGAAGAGATTGGGGAAGCTATAGGAAGGCTTAAAAATGCTAAAGCCCCTGGAGTGGATGGCCTGACGGCAAAATATTATAACATCTTTGAAAATGAATTACAGACCCCCCTGAAAGAAGTATTCAATCGAGTTTCGGAGGATGGTAAGCCTGACTCTTGGGGGAAGACAATGATTTCTTTGATCCCAAAGGAGGGCAAGGATGCGTTACTATTAAACAATTACAGACCAATCTCTTTAATGAATAACGATTATAAAATATTCGCAGCCATTATGGCAAACAGACTAAAAAAAGTTCTGAATGAAATAATCAAGAAAGATCAAAATGGCTTTTTGCCGGGAATAAAAATCAAAAATAATATAAGGAATATAATAAATGTTTTAGATTATTATAACACCCATAATGAGAAAAAGGCGGCGCTTTTTTTTTTGGACGCCGAAAAAGCGTTTGACAGCGTTAGCTGGGACTTTATGTTTAATTTGATTAAACGGATGGATATGGGGAATACTTTTGTTAAAAACGTGGAAGAAATATATAAAAACCAGACCGCACAGTTAATAATTAATGGCGAACGGACAAGGGAATTTAATATAAAAGGGGAACAAGGCAGGGTTGCCCACTATCCCCATTATTATTTATAATAATACTGGAATTCCTATTAAATAATATTAGAGAAAATCCGAAAATAAAAGGTATAAGAATAAAAGGTGAAGAGCTGAAAGTCCAAGCTTACGCGGACGATTTAGTTTTAATACTAGAAAATCCAACAGAAAACATCGAATTAAATCTATTTGGAAAATTATCAGGTTTCAAAATAAACAAAGGAAAATCAATAATTATAACTAAGAATATGAGCAATGATGAAAAAGAAGTACTAAGAGGGAAAACAGGTTGTGAAATACAGTATAAAGTTGAGCATTTAGGAATAACTATTTCAAATAATAATATGAATTTATTTGACAATAATTATAAGCCAACCTGGAACAATATAAAGAAAGATTTGGAAAGATGGACAAAACTGAACCTATCCATATTGGGTAGAATAAATGCAATAAAAATGTCCGTTTTACCTAAATTAATATTCCTCTTTTCAAGCTTACCGATTATTATTAATAATAAAATAATAGAACAATGGAATAAGGAAATTAAAAAGTTTATATGGAAAGGTGGGAAAGCCAGGATTAAGTGGACACATTTAAAAGAAAGAAAGGAAAGTGGTGGCTGCGCAATGCCAGATATCAGATTATATAGACAGGCTTGTATCTTATCATGGCTGGAGGACTGGGTTAGATTAAAGGATAAGGGTACGTTAAATCTGGAAGGTGCCAATCTGCGATTTGGTTGGCACGGTTATATGTGGTACAACAAGGACAGAATACATCAGGACTTCCATAACAACCCGATTAGAAGGGCATTGATAGAAACCTGGAAGAAAATCAAAAATAAATTCTACTTTAAAATCCCGGGATGGGTTTCAACTCAAGAGGCGTTTGCAAACAGGTGGGACATTTTGGAGAATTGGATAAGATACTCGAACTTAATAAAAAAAGATGTAAGGCAGGGAGTAATAATAAAATCAAGGGAGGAATTAATTGAAGAGGGTAAAGATTTAAATTGGTACACTTATTTTCAAATAGCTAAAAGATTCAAGGAAGACATAAAGTCAGTCGGGATTGAGGCAAAAGCATCAGAGCTGGATAAGCTACTAATGGAAAATGAAGATAAAAAGATTTCAAAATATTATAATTTATTAAGGGAAAGGGATCTAGAGAGGGAACCCGTGAAACAATATATGATTGACTGGGCTAGGGATCTGGGAAGAGAAATTCCATTGCAAGCATGGGAAAATTCATGGGGAAAAACAAATAACTTTACTAGATGCTTAGACCTGAAAGAGAACTCAATAAAGATTAACACTAGATGGTACTACACTCCGGCTAGACTGAAGAAAATGTTAAAACTTGAAAATGGCACTTGTTGGAATTGTAAGAGTGAAAAGGGAACACTAATCCACATGCGGTGGAAATGTGAGAAGGTAAAAATATTTTGGAGTGAAGTTCATGATATAATACAGCAGACCTTCAATGTTAAATATAAAAAAAGTCCGGAGATCTATTTGCTGAATATGACATCCTTTTTGAAAACACAGGACGAAAATAGAATTTGGAAAGTTTTGCTATATATGATCACTATTGCAAGAATAATAATTGCTAAACATTGGAAAGAGAGTAATAAAATACAAATTGATGAATGGTTAAGCAAGTTGATTGATATTAGGCAAATGGACATCTTATCTTGCAGACTGGAGGATAAAGGGAAAGAAAACTGAAAAAAGAATGGGATCAGCTAATGTTGTTTCTGAAAACAGATGGGGTCTTGATGGGAAAAATTCTATGATTACAGTAAGAAATTTAAAGATATGCCTAACCAGGAAATGAAAATATATATATAACAAAACAAGGTTACTGGCATGAAAGGGTAATGGGGAACGTTATTTTTTTACGCAGCCCAGGGGGAATTTTGAGTAATTTCTCTATGTACTCTATATATATAGGGTTTTTCCCCCCAAAGGAATAGAATAGGGTAATAATTGCGGAATTACTTTCTCTTACTATTATGACTTAAGGGAATGCGTAATTTTAAAGCAAGATTGCACTAATTTTGGTTTAAGAAGCAAAAAAAAGACAAGAAGACAGGAAGAAAGAACAACAAGAACATCCATGTTGTAACTCAATTGATTTATTGTAATGATTGTATTGGAAACTTTGTTGACTTGTATATATAATAATTTGTGAAAATTTAATAAAGATATATACACACAAAAAAAAGTCTATGAAAGTTCATGCTGCCAACATCTTTCTTTCAGTTAATCTCAAAGGTGTGACAAGATCCGTCTACATATTGTCTTAACGTGGATCTCGTGTCAATGATCAGATAATAGAAAATGGATATTATTTTAGAAAATAGAAAGAAAATAAAGATGTAATAACAACCCAGCACCAATAGGAAGTGGTTTTAGTATGTAAGGTATGAAACGATTGTAAGGTATGTAATGTATGTAGGTAAAGCATAGAATGTTTAGGGAGAGTTCAGGCTTGATTTGCTCTAGGACTCATTCATTTGCCTTTTTACCAGACCATGATATTTGCAGAAGTCTTCTCCAGGACCACATGACAAATGAGCTGATTTTCTTCCTATCAGTAGTAAGTAAAATTTTATTTGGCCATTGACCAATACAAAAACTGACAATATAACAATTACAACGTACAGTTATTAAAAATTGTCTGTACAGTTTCAGATACAATTTCAGATCAGCTGTAAACATTCCAGCTTCCGTCAACAACCATTTGGGAGCGTAATTTACATACAATATAGCAACATTTTGCCACCTTGTGAAGAACATTTGGTTTTCGGTTATCCAAGAGATTGATAAGGTGTTTTCCTATATCTTCCTTCTAGCATTGCTGTTGGCAGAGCATTAAATCGAGCTAAAGATAAAACTCTCCTAAATTTGGGTATTGTGACATGAGAGAAGTAGAAAGCTGGGGAAGAGACCAACATTAGATTATTAACCACTATATGTCTAGGAAAAGCAGCAATGGTTTAAAATGGGGTAGTTCAGACTTGCACCGGTTATTCCCAACCCAAATTCTGGGGAGCCAACACAAATCCCCCATAACTCTGAACTGGGGGTTTTAGCGTGTCTTTTCAAAAGAACTGGAACTTGCTGTTGATTTAATTCGGAGCACAGGAAGGGTTAATGCGCAAGGTCATGCCCACCCCTTTGCTCTTTGCCAGCCAAAGCCATAGCCAGGGAAGGGGTTCTCCTGGGAACATCCCATTAGACGGGGTACGTTTTTAAAGAAAATAAAAATAAAACTTGACAGCTTATACATATCTGTAGACAGTACCTTTAAATACTTGCATCATCAGTATGACAAAGGGGCGCATGATTTAATTGACATTGTTAAAAAGACCCCATCAGTGGGAGTGGGGGTTAGGGGTCTGAAGAACTGTCTGAATAACTATCTGTAAGCCACTCTGAGAATCTTTAGGGCTGAAAAGCTGGGTATAAATACCATTAACAACAACAACAACAACAACAACAACCAAAGGTTCTTCAGAGGAGCTTGCCATTCCCATCCTCCGGGGCTGACAGAGGGAATTCCTGCAAAGAGAAGCTATCCCAGGGGTTTCTTGGCAAGAGGGTTTCTAGATCAGGAAAATGCCACCCAGTGTGACATAGATGCGCATCATTTCATTGACATTTAATAATAATAATAATAATAATAATAATGACAATTTATTTATATCCCACCCAATCACAGGGAATCAGGGTGGCTTATAACAGTAAAGAAAATACATAGCAAATAACAATGGCAATCAAATAACATGACAAATAAACAGCAAAAAAGAATAAATACATAGCAGATTTAAAAAGAAAAAAACGGAGAACAATCAAAATTGCGGCTCCATTTTAAATCAGTACAAATGGTAATGTGAACTTCAACAGGATTAAATTGCGTCAGAGAGATTTGGCCGGGCTAAACGCAGTGGGTAAACTTTGATTTGGTATTGCATCATCAAATCCCCTTGGATCTACTCATCACAAAAACATGAGTATGACTGCGGCCCAAGATGATCAAATTAAGCTGCCATACTTTGGCCGCATCATGAGAAGGCAGGGCTCATTGGGAAAGACATGCATCAGGGAGGTCATGGGCCTGAATTTGCAGGACCTAAGCAAGCAGTGGAGGACAGAAGGTCTTAGAGATGTCTCATCCACAGGCGACAACTCAAGAGCAATTTACAACAACAACAAATGGTGAGAAAAAATGCAAAGTACTCCAATTTAATATATCTAAATGGATTTTATTGAGAAGTTTGTAAGATAGTAAGCACACACACCAGAACAGACTCAGAAAGAGAATTCTGGAAAATCTGGATAGAGACAAATTAGGGTTTAAAGGGGGAGATGATAATAATAATAATAATAATAATAATAATAATAATAATAATTTATGTTTCCCCACCTCTCCGGTGGATCGAAGCGGGGTTACAGACTAAAAAAGCACAAAGTGTTTACATAAAAATTCAATTAAAAGCAGCTAAAAACAATAAAATATACAACATCATAAGGTAACAATAGCATCAACAAACAAGGCAGGGATCATACACAGACAGGGCAAGTCATTCATATCAGGGGGGTATTCATATCAGTTGGGGTACGCTCAGCTAAAAAGCTTGGTTTTAATCGCTTTTCTAAAAGTGATTATGAATCCCATTGATAGAAAAAGTGGGATAGAAACCCTTAAACTAAAATAAATAAATATAAAGTCTAGTAGAGAGCTGTCAGTATTAAAGCACTGCCTGGGGACATCTATAAAGAATAACCTTGGGAGGGAAAAGACCTCAGTTAGAAATAAAACTTGACAGCTTATACACATCTGTAGACAGATCTGTACCTGATCGAATTTGGAATTTGGAATAGTGGTATATAAATAAAAATTTATTATTATTATTATTATTATTATTATTATTATTATTATTATTATTATAGAAACCAGGTTTTGCAGAAAAAGTTAACGTAAGAAAAAATATGGAGACTTGGATCCGCTGAGGATCTTTTGATGGGAAAAGAGGAGGACAAAGACATTTACTCAGCCAGGACAAGGTTGGCAAGCGTCAGCCAGAGGACTTTTTCTTCAGCTGCCCCCAAATGTTAAATCTTAAAAGTGGATTGTTTTAAAATGTGTATGTTGTATTTGTCCTTTTAAACTGTTGCACATTTTAAATAATGTGTTTTAATCAATGTCGTTTATTGTTGATTTGGTGTTGTTCACTGCCTAGATCCATGTAAAACAACAACAACAACAACAACAACAACAAGTTTTACCAGAACTGGGGATTGGGTCCTGTGTCGTCTGGACGCAGCACCATGAGAATGGGGGAAGGATGTATTATTTGGCCTGTGGAGACAGGGCCTGAGGCAGGGAAGAGTCCAATAGTTGACATACTTTCTGACCTCGGCTTCTCAGACTCTCTCTTGACTGGTTTAAATCTTGTTTATCAGACAGATCTCTTGCAGTGTCTCAGACCTCGTCCTCTGTTCCTTATCTGTTTGAGTTCCTCAGGGCTCTGTTTTGGGTCTCCTGCTGTTCTCTCTTTACACATTGTCCCTAGAAAAACTTTTCAGATCTGTTGGTTTTTCCTATCATTTTTAGACCGATGACACTCAGCTGTATCTTTCCACCCCTGACCTTTCTATGGGGCTTGAAGAGCAAGTTTCATCTTGTCTTACAGCTGTCTCTCAGTGGATGCGCCACTGGCATTTGAAGCTCAACATGTCCAAGATGGAGCTTCTTGTCTTTCCACCTACAGTAAGTCCTCCTTTCAATACTCCTTTTCTGTTTCTGCTGACGACATCTCTATTCGACCGGTTCAGGAAGACCACAGTCTTGGTTTCATTTTTTATTCTTCTCTGTTGTGTATCCCCCAGATCAAGGCCACAGCCAAGGCCTGTAGATCCTTTCTCTGCAATATTACTAAAATCTGTCCATTTATTTTGGCCTCTCCTGGCAAGACTCTGGGCCACACTCTGGTCATTTCACGACTAGATTATTGTAACCTCCTTCTGGCAGGGCTTCCTCTCTCTTATCTCCGTCCTTTAATTTCTGTCCAGCATTCAGCTGCACACTTTATTACATCCGCTTGTTGCTTTGACCATGTTTCTCCTCTGTTATCAACCCTTCACTGGCTCCCCCTCCCTTTCCGCATTCAGTATAAGCTCCTGCTGTCGACGTTGAAAGCTCTGCATGGGCTGCCCCTCCTTACTTATCAGACCTTTTCTCCTCACCTTCCCACTCCGTTGTTCCCTCCGTTCTGGTAGTCAAGGCCTGCTGTCTCAGCCCAGGATTTTCTCTGCCCCTTCTCGGATTCGCCCCTTTTCACTCGCTGCCCCCCACTCCTGGAACCTCCTTCCCCCACAAACATGGCTCATCACTTCTCTGACCAGTTTCAAAACTGAGTTGAAGACTATATTGTTCAGAGAAGCGTTCCCAGGCATTGTGTGACTATTATTTGTTATTTGATGTTTTTAATTTGTTGCCTGCTTTACTTTATTGTACCCTTTCCTGTATTATTATGTATTATTTATATGTATTATGCTATTATTTCGTAGATTGTACTCCATGGGCAGGTTTACTTTATCAATTTTATTGTCTGTATGTACAGCGCTGTGCAAATCTACAGCGCTATATAAATAACGCTGGAGAAAATAGTCAAACTGATATAGAGGAAACAAGACAAATAATGCAAGGACCCAACAGTGGGAGGCAGGTATAGAGCATCTGGATAAGAATCAAAGGGGAGGGAAACAAGGATGTTATGGTGGGTGTCTACTACAGACCCCCAAGTCAGACTGAGGAATTGGATGATGCCTTTCTAGAACAGATGACCACACAGTCAGATAAGAGAGATGTAGTAGTGATGGGCGACTTCAACTATCCTGATATTTGCTGGAAGTCAAACTCAGCAAAATCCTCAAGGTCTAGCAAATTCCTCACTTGCCTGGAAGACAATTTCATGGTCCAAAAGGTGGAAGAGGCAACAAGGGGGTCAGCTATTTTAGACCTGATCCTAACCAACAAGGATGACTTGGTTAATGGGGTGCAAGTGGTGGGATCATTAGGTGGAAGTGACCATGTTCTCCTGGAGTTTGTTATACAATGGAGAGGAGAAGCCAGGCAGAGTCAGACACGCATCCTAGACTTTAGGAGAGCGGATTTCAGTAAACTTAGAGAAGTATTGAGGGCGATTCCATGGTCAGAAATACTAAAAGATAAAGGAGTTCAGGACGGATGGGACTTTCTCAAAAGGGAGATACTGAAGGCACAATTTCAAACAGTTCCAGTGAGAAAGAAAAACGGGAGGTGTCTCAAGAAACCAGGATGGATGACTAAGGAACTTTCAACGGAGATGAGTTTGAAACGGAAGATGTATAAGAAATGGAAAAAGGGGGAAATCACGAAAAAGGAATTCAAAGAAATAGCAGGCATGTGTAGGGGTAAAGTCAGAAAAGCTAAAGCGCAGAATGAACTCAGGCTTGCTAGAGAGGTTAAGAACAATAAAAAGGGCTTTTTTGGATATGTCTGCAGCAAAAGGAAGAAGAAGGAAACGGTAGGGTCACTGCGTGGAGAAGATGGCAAAATGCTAACAGGAGATAGAGAAAAGGCAGAATTACTCAACACCTTCTTTGCCTCAGTCTTCTCAGAAAAGGCAAAGGGTGCTCAACCTGAGGATAATGGAGCAGAGGACAGAACAGGGGAATTTCAGCACAGAATAAGTAAAGAGATAGTAGAGGAACACCTTGTTAATCTAAATGAATTTAAGTCTCCGGGACCAGATGAACTCCATCCAAGGGTATTAAAAGAACTGGCAAAAGTAATATCGGAGCCATTGGCAATCATATTTGAAAGCTCCTGGAGAACAGGAGAGATCCCAGCAGACTGGAGGAGGGCAAACGTTGTCCCCATCTTCAAAAAGGGGTAAAAAGAGGATCCCAACAATTATCGTCCAGTTAGTCTGACATCAGTTCTAGGAAAGATTCTGGAGCAGATCATTAAACAGAGAGTCTGTGAACATCTAGAAGGCAATGCCATAATCACAAAAAGTCAACATAAAGCCCTATATGGCTCAGGCCTGAGTTACTTAAAGGAACGCCTCTTCCTATATAGTCGGCCCGCATTCTTAGAACTTCCGGGGAAAATCTGTTGAAGACTCATCTAACTAGTTTGGTTTCAATCTCCCAAAGAACATTTACTTCGGTGGCTCCTAAACTATGGAATAAGCTTCTGGAAGAGATCCGTTTTATTACCTCCTTGGAGGCTTTCAAGAGGTCAGTTAAGACAGATCTCTTCCGGCAAGGATGATGTATTGTTTTTAAACTGTTCTTAACGATGAATATTATATGTTTTATTCTTGTATACTGTTGTTGTTGCTCGATTGTAATCCTGCTTGGATCCATTTGAGAGAGGCGGGAAAATACAAATAAAAATTTATTATTATTATTATTATTATTATCATCATCATCATCATCATCATCATCATCATGGGTTTCAGAGAAACAAGTCATGCCAGACAAACCTAATCTCTTTCTTTGATAAAATTACCAGCTTGGTAGATGAAGGGAATGCTGTGGATATAGTATATCTTGATTTCAGTAAGGCCTTTGACAAGGTTTCCCATGACATTCTTGCAAACAAGCTTGTAAAATGTGGGCTAGACAAAGAAACTGTTACATGGATCTGTAATTGGTTGACCGGCCGAACCCAAAGGATGCTCAACAATGGCACCTTTTCATCCTGGAGAGAAGTGACCAGTGGGGTCCCACAGGGCTCTGTCCTGGGCCCAGTGCTATTCAACATCTTTATCAATGACCTGGATGACAGAATTGAGGGCATACTTATCAAATGTGCAGATGACACGAAATTAGGAGGAATAGCTAATACTCCAGAGGACAGGATCAAAATTCAAGATTACCTGAATAGATTAGAAAGCTGGGCCAAAGCTAACAACATGAATTTCAACACGGAGAAATGTAAGGTACTGCACTTAGGGCAGAAAAATGAAACGCACAGCTATAGGATGGGGTACACCTGGCTTAAGGAGACAACATGTGATAGGGATCTGGGAGTCCAAGTAAACCACAAGTTGAACATGAGTCAACGGTGTGATGCAGCAGCTAAAAAGGCCAATGCAATTTTAGGCTGCATCAATAGAAGTATAGTGTCTAGATCAAGAGAAGTAATAGTGCCACTATATTCTGCTCTGGTCAGGCCCCACCTGGAATATTGTGTCCAGTTCTGCGCACCACAATTCAAAAAGGACATTGAGAAACTAGAGCATATCTAAAGAAGGGCGACTAAAATGGTGAAAGGTCTGGAAACTATAAAGCCCTATGAGGAAAGACTCAGGGAGCTGGGGATGTTTAGCCTGAAGAAGAGAAGGTTAATAGGTGATATGGTAGCCCTGTTTAAATACTTGAAGGGATGCCATATTGAGGAGGGAGCAAGCTTGTTTTCTGCTGCTCCAGAGAACAGAACTCGGAACAATGGATGCAAGCTCCAGGAAAATAGATTCCACCTTGACATTAGGAAGAAATTCCTGACATTAAGGACTGTTTGACAGTGGAACAAACTCCTTCCTTGGAGTGTAGTGGAGATTCCTTTGGAGGTCTTTAAACAGAGACTGGATGGCCATCTGTCAGGGATGTTTTGATTGGGATTTCCTGCATGGCAGAAGGGGGTTGGACTGGATGGCCCTTGCCGTCTCTTCCAACTCTATGATCCTATGATTCTATGAAAGCATAATAATAATAATAATAATAATAATAATAATAATAAATACACCTTGTATTTGAACATTCTTAGATGCCCAATAGGATTGGATGCAAAACAAAAAGCCTCTAGTATATGTTTTAGCAAAAGCAGCAACCATAATTCATGTCTGGATTCTGGTGGGAGCAGAATCCTTTGCTACCGTTAGCACAGTAGATGAGATGCTGCCTTTATTTTTCATCATGAGATGGACCTTTGTATTCAGGTCAGGCCTCAGGACAATGATGTAGCACTTAGGGAGGAAGATGCATCCCAGGAGCCCAGCACCGGAGGCCAAGATGGAGAAGACCTGGACGGCCACCATGTACTTTCCCTTGGTGCTCAAGTAGGCAGGCACAAAGGAGACCCAGACGCTGCAGAAGACCAGCATGCTGAAGGTGATCAGCTTGGCTTCGTTGAAGGCCCCAGGCAGCTTCCTAGCCAGGAAAGCCATTGTGAAGCAGATGGTAGCCAGGAAGCCCAGGTAGCCAAGGGCAGAGTAGAACATGGTCATAGAACCATGGTTGCACTGCAAGATTATCTGTTGAGGCTGGGAGTGGATATCAGAGTTAGGGAATGGGGGAGAGAGCCACAACCATGTGGTGCAGATGGCAACTTGGACAGTGGAGCAAGAAAGGACAATGGCGTTGGCTAGACTCTTCCCCAGCCATTTCCTTGCCCTGTTCTCAGGCTTTGTGGCCAGAAAGGCCAGCACCACAGTGATGGTTTTGGCTAACACTGAAGAGACAGCAACTGAGAAGATGATATTGAAGGCCATTTGCCTAAGAAGGCAGGTGCCTCTCCTTGGCTGTCCGATGAAGAGGAAGGAGGACAGGAAGGAAAGCAGGAGGGAGATGAGGAGAACGTAGGAGAGGTCCCGGTTGTTGGCTTTGACCATTGGACTGTCCAGGAATTTAGTGAAGATTCCCAGCACTAAGATTGTTAAAACAGACAAGAGTATGGCAACAGATGTCAGGACCATCCCAAAAGGCTCTCTGTAGGACAAGAAGGTGACAATCCTGGGAACACATTTATCTTGGTTCTTGTTGGGATGCTGTTCATCTGGACATCCAGTGCAGTATTCAGCATCTGCAAGGAACAAGAGTGATATCAGATTCTGTCACATTTGTCTTGTTATTGTTTGTTGTTAATTTCCATCGAGTCAACATCAACCCACCCTATGAATGAGAGAACTCAGCTCACCCTGCTATCAACCGCCCTGCTCAGGTCTTGCAAAAGCAGGACCATTGTGGCTTCTGTGATGGAGTTTCCCCATCTAGAATGTGGTCTTCCCACTTTCTTACCGCCTTCTATTTTGCCAAGCATTACTGTCTTTTCTAGAGAGTCTTGCCTTCTCATGTTATGTCCAAAGTATGACAGCCTCAGTTTCGTCATCAGATTGGATTTGTTCTAGCACCCACTGATTTGTTGTTTTGTCATCTCCAGTATACAGAGGACCCTTCTCAGTCTTATATTAATAATAAACTGCACTTTACTACATTTGCACAAGCGAGATGTTTTGAGATAGAACTGGGGTGTGGGAGAGCTGGGGTTTGGATTGTCTCATGATAGGTTTTTGAAGGTAAAAGGCATTCAGGAGTTCTTTCCCATTGCCTCCCTCTGGGCAGGACTAACCAATAAGACCAACTACTGGGTCACCTGAGGCCAGTCACACTCTCTCAGCCTCAGGGGAGGAAAAGGCAACCCTCCTCTCTGAATAAACCTCGCCAAGAAAACCTTCAAGAAACGCCTTAGACTTGCCATAAGTCAGAAATTATTTCATCGTACATAACAACAACATCAACCCAATGGAAAAGCATGAGAGGTCCCAACACAGTGGTTCGACATAGCTCTCCTACGTATGCTATCTTCCTAGGAGATGCAGTTTTGAGAAACTAGCAAACTGATGAATCAATCCCACAAATAGTCAGATGATGATGGCTTGTCACTGGTAAATCCTCCGTCTGGACTACTCCTTTTGGGGAACTTTTGCCCTGTTCCTCAATTCCTGTCCTTTGGTCAGGAGCAGCTTACCTTCCTGAGAGGACATAGTCCCTTCTGGGCACTTTGCGCAGCTGTAGCAGCAAAATGGCTTCTGGTCCTGAACTTTCTTGGCTTGTCCCGGGTGACAGCTTTCAGTACACCTTGAATGAGGTGGGATCTGTCCATGAAAGAGAAGGAACGTCAAGCAAGGAAAGAGTTCATAGTATTTCTGGCCTCACCCATGCGCAGGCTGATCAGAGAGGCAGCAAGCCCCAAAGAGGGACATCATTCCCACCTTTACTGCCAAGTGACCACAGCATTGGGTTGGCTTTGGTTTCTCTTAGCGCCAGAGGCCCTGTCTGCATGGGCCAGGATAACCTAAAGTCAGCCTGGAGTATACTGGACCCATTAGGGAGACGGACCGTCAAGTTTAGTCAGTTACCCAAAGTTGGAAGTGGCTTAAAGGCCCATAACAACAGGAACAAATAAAAGGCTCAAATAAATAAATAGCACAAATAATTATTACTGTGGTGTGCCTTCAAGTCTTCCAACTTTATGGAGACTATAAGGAGACCTTGTAATGGGGTTTTCTTGGCAACCTTTGTTCATAAGGAGTTTCCTCTGAACCTGAGAGTGTGTGACTCTCCCAAGGGCATCTCGATTGCTGAGCAGGGGTTCAGACCTTGGTCTCCAGGGTTGTAGACCAGCACTGAAACCATTACATCAGGTTGGTTCTTATTACATTATAAATAATGCTTGTACCTTCAAAAACTAAAATTGGCAGAGATTCTAGGTTAGCAACTTAGGGGCCAAACAGACAGGCCAAAATAAAGCTGCTTTGAGTCACTTTGGAGGCATGCTGTTTAAATGACACACGCACCCTAAGAGGTCAGAGGCTCCACCAAAGCTGTGGTCCAGTCCTTAGGCGTAGGCTTAGGAGCCTGGCTTTGGTGTGGCTTCCAGCCTCTTAGGACTCATGCAGCATTTAAACAGCATACCTCCAAAGTGACCTGAAGCAGCTTTATTTTGGCCTGTCTGTTTGTGCCTTTAGTGATGAAACAAGTGTAGTTGCATAACTAAGGCCTGAGACAGATGGGCAGAAAGCGGTGTGGCGCCACCAAAACTAGGGTTTGGGAGCATGCAGCCTTTTTGCCTCTGGCTGCCCCTTTCTTCAAATCTGTACTGGCCCTAAGTAGCACTAACTTCCCTAGACTTTCTTGGCTAGACATCAGCCACTGGAAGTGATGGGAGTCAGTTCTTCTATCGATCGAGTTTCTGACATTTCGAAACTCCTGTCCTGACGTTTTCACTCCCCTCCTTTGAGCCGTGTCTGCTGCAAGGAGGAACCACAGCAAGGAATTCCTCCTTTTGATGGTGGCACTGGAGACTGCTAGTGGAAACTGCATCCCGATCAACAAGAGAACTGACCTGCGTTGCTCGCCATGGCGTTTTCCCAGTTGGTCAGGATGAGGACTTTTACAATCCCAACATATTTCCTACACTGTTGTATATGTAGGAATTGTGAATCCAAACCAGTCACAAATGTACAACTCTAGGTTACTCTTGTTTTTTAACGTGGGGGAGGAAAGAATTATTATATTTTTATATATAACCATAAAACAATTAAATGACATACATACATTCAAAACATATATACACAATAACATAACAACATTTATAAATCATAACAAACTTTCATAGAATCATAGAATCGTAGAGTTGGAAGAGACCACTAGGGCCATGCAGTCCAACCCCATTCTGCCATGCAGGAAATCACAATCAAAGCATCCCCATTGACAGATGGCCATCCAGTCTCTGCTTGAAGAACTCCATGGAAGGAGACTCCACTACACTCCAAGGAAGGAGTTTGTTCTAATGTCGAACAGCCCTTACTGTCAAGAAGTTCCTCCTAATGTTGAGCTGGGATCTCTTTTCCTGGAGCTTGCATCCATTGCTCCACTGGGTCCTAGTCTCTGGAGCAGCAGAAAACAAGCTTGTTTCCTCCTTAATATGACATCCCTTCAAATATCTAAACAGGGCTATCATTTCTTCTATGTATACCTTTCTTCTATGTTTCCTTCTTCTAGTTTAGTATATTAATTAACTTTTAAAATGTTCAAATATGTTTCTTTATCAACAGGCCATCTATCTTTATACATCTTTATATATCACATATTTCTATGACATCCATAGAAATATGTTCATATTGCTTTTCTATGGAATTTGTGTAACTAGACCTTGAAGTTGTTCTACTATAAAATCATGTTTCCATTTAATATCTTAGTTCAAAAATAATGGAGTCACCTCCATTATTTAGCCCTTAACAGATCAGAAAGGTCATTTACCTTTCCCCATTCTCTTTCAAATTTTCCCAATGAGCTATTTTTCAATAGCTGAGTAAGTTTATCATTTATCAAATAATCCTGGAGTCTTACTGTCTGGTCTGTTAAATCTGGGATGTTTTCTTGTTTCCATAATGTAGCATACGTGGAGGTTACTCATTTTTCACTGTGATTATGAATTTGAGCCAGTGCTCAAATGTAAAAGAGGAAGGGGGAATGAATGAAAAAGGGATCTTTGTATTTTCCATATTCACCTGGTTAAACAGCCTGGGCCACACAATGGCATCCTGGTGTATGGTGAGCTTTATCTCCGAGGACGTGCCTCTCACCACATTCCCAACCAGTGATGAAGTCATAGATTTATTGCGAAAGGTTAAGAATTGTTCAATGTTGAACTTAGCTGCTGGCTCACCTTTCTCATGCAAATCTGCAGAAATGTTGTGGAATCGAGATTTGCTCAGGAAACGGTGAAGCTAGAATGGCAGAGGAAAGACAGAAGCTGAGATCCTGCACTGATTTGTTGTCTAGAAACCAGTGGACTCCAAGTCCAGCTTCAAAATCAAAATGTATAACATTAAATCCCTAGTGTGTTGCATATGGACTTTCATAAGAATTCAAGAGAGTTTTCCTCTTCAGCAATTTCAAAAGAAATTTTATTCACTTAAATATAGGTGATCCTCAGTCAGTCTCAGAAGGCTGATGATTCACGCAGTGCTGACGAAATGTCTTGTGCTTCTAAATTGGCCATTATGAATTAAAGCATGGGAGCCAGCGTGAGCATTGGACTAGGACTCTGGAAACCAGGGTTCGAATCTTGACTCAACCATGGAAGCCCACTGGGTAATCTGGGGCAAGGCACACTCTCTCAGCCTTAGAAGGCTGCAATGGCAAACTCCCTCTGAGGAAATTTGCCAAAGAAAACCCCACGACAGGTTTGTCTCAGGGTCGCCACAAGTTGGAAACAACTTGAAAGCAATGACAACAACAATGAAGGCCCTGCGTGCATGGACCAAATGAAATGGCCTCCCTGCATCCACTCGGCAGGGAGTCTGGATGATGCCTAATCCCTGAGTCTGGTGTGAACAGACCGGATGACTCTGGCCCACTCAGTGCCAAACAAGGACATATTCCATTCCAGTAAAAATACCACTAGTTTCCCTGAAGCTTCCCTCCCTTTTGTCACCGAGTGGCTGACCCCTGAAAGACTAGGCTGAATACACCCACCAAACGACAAATGCCATGAATCCACAAGACAGAGTCGTGACAGTTAAAGGGGTGTCAAATTACTTCTTTTCTGCCGTGTGGCTATATCCTAGGAGCTTATCACATGAGGGACAATTGGAAATATAAACAGTGATTAACCCCTGATAATCCCACAATTGCACTAATGGTTTTCACACGACTTCAAGATGAAACGTGATTAAAGTGCCATTATCCCGGGAATAACCAGGCAAGAAACAGCAGCAAATCATGCATAGTGTCAGGTGGACGCGACAGTCAGGAATACTTGTTATCAGCTTCGGCTGATACACCAGCTGCGGCCCTACCTGGGCCAGAGGGACCTTGAAACGGTGGTACATGCTCTGGTAACCTCTCGGTTGGATTTCTGTAATGCGCTCTACATGGGGCAACCCTTGTACCAAACCCGGAAGCTTCAACTAGTGCAGAATATGGCAGCCAGGCTGGTCACTGGATGTTCCAGGACCAGTAGGGTTGCCATAACCCGGCGGCCCCCGTGACATTCACGGTTTCGGGGGGCCCCTCCCGGTCACGGTCCGGTTTGGGCCCCCACCCGTGCCTTGTTCCCGGTTTGGGGGGTCCGCTCCGGCCATTGCTGCTGCCGCTAATGCAGCTGCTGCGGCGCCGACCCACCTCCTCCTCCTCCTCCGGCTCTGCCTTCCTCCTCTTCCTCGGCGGGCTGGCGGCAGAAGCGCCGCTGCCACCGCGCCCCCACTGGGAGGGCTTGCGCGCTGCCCAGGCCTCAGTAGGGGCCAGTGGCAGCGCGCGCGCCTTCCCCATTCCCTCCGCGCGCGCGCCTTCCCCATTCCCTCCGCGCGCGTGCTTGCCCCACTTCCCTTCCTCCCGCGCCAGGCATCCTAAGGAGGAGGAGGGGGGAGAGGAGGAGGAGGAGGAGGAGGAAGGAGCTGGAGGAAGGGTGCCTGAAGGCCAGGGCAGAATTGGGCCACAGAAGGAGGAGGAGGAAGAAGAGGAAAGCTGAGTCAGTGGCCATTAGGTCTGCCTTGGTATTTTGGGGGTTTTAAATTATTTTTTAAAATATAAAATACTTATTTTATTTAATTTTTTTAATTTTTATTATTGCTTGTTTTTATTTAATTTTTTTAATTTTTATTATTGCTTGTTTTTATTTAATTTTATTAATTTTTATTATTGCTTGTTTTTATTTTTTATTTTATTAATTTTTATTATTGCTTGTTTTTATTTTTTATTTTATTAATTTTTATTATTGCTTGTTTTATTTTATTTTATTAATTTTTATTATTGCTTGTTTTTATTTAATTTTATTAATTTTTATTATTGCTTGTTTTTATTTAATTTTATTAATTTTTATTATTGCTTGTTTTTATTTAATTTTATTAATTTTTATTATTGCTTTTTATTTTTTATTTTATTAATTTTTATTATTGCTTGTTTTTATTTTTTATTTTATTAATTTTTATTATTGCTTGTTTTATTTTATTTCATTAATTTTTATTATTGCTTGTTTTATTTTATTTTATTAATTTTTATTATTGCTTGTTTTTATTTTATTTTATTAATTTTTATTATTGCTTGTTTTTATTTTATTTTATTAATTTTTATTATTGCTTGTTTTATTTTATTTTATTAATTTTTATTATTGCTTGTTTTTATTTTATTTTATTAATTTTTATTATTGCTTGTTTTATTTTATTTCATTAATTTTTATTATTGCTTGTTTTATTTTATTTTATTAATTTTTATTATTGCTTGTTTTATTTTATTTTATTAATTTTTATTATTGCTTGTTTTTATTTTATTACATTAATTTTTATTATTGCTTGTTTTATTTTATTACATTAATTTTTATTATCAAATATATACATTATTTTATTATTAAATATATGCAAGTGCATTTTTTGTGTATTTATGGTGCTTTGAATGCTAACAAGTCTGCCTTTCTTGGCCAATTATAGTAATGATGATGATGATGATGATGATGATGATGATGATGATGATGATATCAACAAGCCTCTGAGGCACGGCCAATGTAACTTGCTGTGATTTTTACAAACTCATGCGCCCTGAGGAAAAACCACAGTCCCTTGCCCAAGTACACACTTCTGAGATGTACAGTTGAACCCGAGGGCAAGTCCATTTCTGCCATCTGTCTAAGAATAATGCCTAAATGTCCTCCATTTTGATCATGCCTAAAAACATGCATTTATATTAACATTTTTTTTTAAAAAACCTCAATTTTTTGTGCGTCCTCCATTGTTATAAAATGTGTCCTACATTTGAAAATGTTGCCCTACATTTGTCCTACATTTGTCCCGGTTTGGAGGTCCTCACTTATGGCAACCCTAAGGACCAGCCACATAACACCTGTCCTTCAAGATCTACATTGGCAGCCTATTCACTTCTGGGCACAATACAAAGTGTTGGTTATAACCTATAAAGCCCTAAATGGCTTGGGCCCAGGGTACTTGGAGGACCGCCTCTCCCCATATAATCCGCCCCGCACACTCAGGTCAGCCAGGAAACAACTCTTGAGGGTTCCAGATACAAAACATTCTATGACTGCACAGAGAGCGTTCTCTATCTCGGCCCCGCAGCTCTGGAACTCTCTTCCCGACGAGCTCCACTCGACCACCTCCCTCGACCTATTTCGGAAGAGATTAAAAACCTTTCTCTTCCACCAAGCTTTCCCTCAGATGTTGCAATGTTTCCTCTCCCTCCCTCTCTTGCACTTGTACTTCAGCTAGTTTTTTGTATGGTTTTTTAATCTGTATTTTTATTATACTGTTTTTATCTTGTATTTTATCTGTTTACTTTTGTATATTTTATCGTTCTGTAACCCGCCTTGATCTCCAAGGAAAGGTGGGATATAAATAAACGATTTATTATTATTATTATTATTATAGGATTTTCCCATGAATGACTTTTTGCTGTTTATTGCCTGGTTATTCCTTGGTTATTCACGGGATAATGGCTCTTGGTTGATCACATTTTAATCATGTTTTAATGCCAATTGCAGGCTTTTCATGAGTTAATCACTGTTTAAACTCCACATTTCAGCCCATCTGATAAACTTCCTAGAACACAAAGTGATGGATTAAAATCATGAGAAAAGTGATTCTGCCTAAACATTGCAGGAAGAACTGCTCAACAGTGGAATAGATGGCCCTCAAAGGTGATGGAGTCTCCATCTCTGGAGGTCTTCATACACAGCTTTTAGGGGCGTCTTTTAGGAGAACTCATGCAAAAATGCCAACCCTGTGCTATATTTGAAATATTCAAAAATAAGACAACAACATGGATTTAGAGAAGAATAATAGGTGGGTGAAAAAATTTAAACAGAACTTTGTTGTTGTGTGCCTTCAAGTCATTTCTAACATATGGCAACCCTAAGATAAACTACATGGGTAGAAAAGTTAATACCTGCCACGGCTGCACCTTTGGGAAGTCCAACCTGTTTCTGCCTGGCTTCACCATTATTTGTTTGGATCTGGAAGAGAGAGCAGCATTTAAGGCCCTTGCCACAATCCGGATGAGGTTGGAGATGCTGTAGGTGTTCTGTACAATGTTGTTTTCAGGAACATCCAGAGAAAAGACCTCCTCTTTCTCTGAGCATCTCATCCTTTCCTTCACAGCTTTTGCATGCTTTGATTTGAAACAACGGAATGTTTTCTTCCTTGATGGCAGCTGAGCCTCTTCCTCGTCCATCTGTTCTTTGGTCTGTACTACGAAGGCGAAGCAGGTGTGGATGTCCTGGTCCTCAAACATCTTGTAAAGCATTTGGTGGTGGATGGACTGCACAGAAGATGCGATCCAAACTTTCCCCACTGCAAATTCCTTCTGCTTTGCAGTCTGTCCAATGACGGACATTAGGGGAAACATAGTCTGCAGGTCTCCAGAAAAAATAGCAACCTTAATTATTTGACTTTCAAAGAAGGGTGTCACTTTTGGCAAAACATGTTTGTATGCACTGAATGCTGGGATATTTTCGGAGAAGCCAATACAGATCCGGTTCCTGAGAAGCACTGCTGTCAGGATCTGCATGAACCTCCTTCCATTGTCATTGTCTGGACCAAAAAGTGCAACCCATGTCCATCCAAAATGCAAGAGCATCTTGGCAATTCCCCCATACTTGGTCTCTGTTTTGGAGTCCATTCGGTAGACAAAAGGGAAGAGGGTTTGGTCCTCAAAGGCAGGAGAATCAAAGTCATAACTGACCTAAGTGAGGAAAGGAAGACATTGGAGTTGGTTGAAGGATGTGGGAGAATCTGAGGAGTTATGGCTTTGGCCCAGGGACAGTGGCATCACTAGGGATGGTGTCACCCAATGCAGTAACACAGAGTGTCACCACATGGACCTCCTGGGATGTGGATGGGGAGTAGAGTCCCAACCCACAGAACCCAGCATCCTGCCGCCGCCATACCTGCAAAGCCAAGGCAGCAAAGATGGACACCCCCCCTTGAGCAAGAATAGTTTTTGAATGACAAAAAATTGGAAAGAGGAAGTGACAGCAAACAGCCAGAGGACAATGGAAAAAAGGAGCCAAACAGACAGGGGTGGGAAGGCTACAGGAGGGAGAAATGGAGAGAAAGGTTCATGGCTTCACTGTCATCTTCAAAAGGGGGCAGCATGCCAAGAAGAGTCCCTGCTTTCTTTGGGGGGGGGGGGGGGACTCTGGGATTCCCTATGATGGAGTCAGTCGATGTGGTCTGAACCGCCTGCACCCCCCTAGTGATGCCACTCAGTGGGGAAACCCTAAGGAAAGGGCTGTACTCGCTGGTTGGGTTCAGAATAGGGAGGGATCTGCAGCAGGAGAAGAGCAGCAGTGGCCAGGACTATGTGCCCAATCTGAGCCATCGTTTGTACAGTGGGACCTTGACAGTGAAAGTGGTGTCAAACTGCATCAATTCTGCAGTCTAGATGCAGCTTCCATTCCCAATTCCTACCTGGGGGATTTTGTAGAGCTCCAAGAAGGTTGAAATCTGGTTGGAGATTTCAGAGTCAGCTCCTTCAAGGACAGCCAAGAGGGGATTCTGTCTTCCACAGGAGAAATTGGGAATGTCTACATTACCAGTGGAGACCAGGTCTATCAAGGTATCAGTGGTCCTCCGTGGGTCAAAATAGTTCTCATAGACATTGTAGCCCAGGGTGATGTTGGGTAAGAGCCTGGGATCCGAGTTGACCACCCGAATAGTGGAAGAGAAGGCCAGGATTGGACTTTTCATGTTGTCTGTTGTTCTGCAAGGAAGCACATCACATCACCACTGAGTGATAGAAGCATGGCAGCCTGAGTGCTTCAGTTCTGTAGCCAGATCTGGGTCTGGATTACACACTTTGGACTCTACCTGTGAGAGGTGAGACTTAAAAGCAAAGCAACCAAACCTTGCTTAATTCTTTGTGAGTCCTTTTGGAGAAACCAGGGTTCTCAAGATGAAGGAGTAGCCCTCTGCAAAACAAAACAACAAACCAAGAAACCGAGACAGTCAGAAACCAAGTCCTGCGAGGAATGACTTAGGGAGCTGGATTTGTGTAGCTATGGGGAGGATTCCCACAAAACATCCCTATGAAGGTGGCAGAGCATGGAGAGCTTTTGTATCAAGAAACCATTTTCCAGCAATCATCCACCATAAAGACACATGCTGTCGGCCAGGAAGGGAACAACTTGGGACATTAAGTCTTTCTTCTTGAGAGCTTCATTATAGGTTGGGTCTCCCTTATCCTGACTTGCAAAGCCTGAAATATTCCAAAATCCAAAGTTGTCCACATGGGTGACAGATATAGTGCCACCTTTCCTTTCCGATGGTTTAAAGTATACAAACTTTTTTTCATGCACAAAATTATTAAAAATATTGTGTATCAAATTGTTTTCAAGCTATGGGTATAAAGTGTACACAAAACATAAATGAATGTCATGCTGAGATTTGGATCTCATTTCCAAGAGATTGCATTATATAAATGCAAATATTCCAAAATCAGAAAAAACTCCAAAATCTCAAACACTTCTGGCCCCAAGCATTTCGGATAAAGGAGACTCAACCTGTACTTGGAATGTCAAGGTGGACTTTAGACAGTCCCTCTGTGTCAAAACATCTTACAGAAGCATAGACTCTAGAGCCAGAAGGAACTCCCAAGGGCCATCTAGACAAACCCCACCGTGCCATGTAAGAAAGCACACTAAAGCATTCCTAAAAGATGCCAATTCAAACTCTCCTTAAAGACCTCCAAAGAAGGAGAGTTCACCACCCTCTGAGGCAGCCCATTCCACCGTTGAACAGCTCTACAGTCGAGAGTTGGTTTCCAGACCCTTGAGCATTTTGGGGTGCATTTCCACCGTAGAAATAATGCAGCTTGACACCACTTTAAGTGGAATCCTGGGCTTTGTAGTTTTACAAGGTCTTTAGCCTTTTCCATCCAAAGAGTGCTGGTGCCTCACAAAAACTATAACCCCGAGGATTTTGTAGGATGGAGCTATGCAGCATTTCAAGTGGCATCAAACTGCACTATTTCTACAGTGGAGATGCACTCCCAGTCACCTTCCTCTCCTCACCTTCTGCCAAGATCAACAACAGGGTTGAAACTGGAGAAATTACACAAGAGGGAGAGAAAACAGGGATGGTCTTTTTCAAACAGGGACAAGTGGAGAGAAAGTAATTGGAATCAGTGGGGATGGCTGTAAATCCATCACCACATACTTACTCAAGCAATACTGAAGGAGGAAGGCTGGTGAACGGCATGAATGGAAACAGGGCACGTCCAGAAGATTTGATCCCACCAACAGTGTAATTTCCTGATCTGTAATAATTAAAGAGATCTTTCTTGAGGTCCATTTCCTTTATTAATTGCAAAGGAGATTTGGGAATCGGACAGGTTGCCCAGGGCAAGAGAAGCAGCAGGAGCAGTAGAATTGGGAGGCTATGGCAACCATTGCTTCTTTTCTGATAGGTCTCCATTACATTTTTTGGCAAATGAAAAAGATCTTCTTTCAAGAGTATGGCCACAAAAGAACTCAATCACAGATGGACCCCAGCCATGGCTTTTAGTTCATAAATCTTCAACTGAATCCTCCACAGATCCAGTTCTCCCTGTGTTTTAAGGTTCATACACCTCCTGTGAATATAGTCTTCATGGCCTTTCCTACATGTTGACATCGAGTCCCAGAAAAATGGGAGGTATTTAATCACCCACTGTTTCAGGGTCATTGCAAGAAGTTGCATCACATTGCGCTCGGTTCTGGTGTTTATGTTATTCCTTCCAAAGGTAATCTTCTGGGAGGGAAACCTCTTAAGGTTTGGAAGGATGAAGAAGAAACTAGAGCAAGTTTTATAATTGTAAGTGGAAATAACAGTCTCTTCAGTGCCAGGGAGTCTGTATGCGGTTGTTGGATGGAAGAAAGCCATGTTTGTGTGATGTTTGGCTCATGTGGTTCCATATTCTGATATGCGTCACCTATACAGAAGACTGAAAAGGTTGATTTGATCAGTCTTGGAGGAGTGTGTGAGCCCTTCAGAGTAATAGGACAAACCTATTCCACAAAAACCTGCTTCCTTTTGCCCTGGTGTCCAATGATTAGGGCCTATAGAGAGAAGATCACCAGGACATGAGGGCAACTACAACTTCATATCCTTAAACCACATTAAGCTGAACCAAAGCCATTGTTGTTATCCTCCTCATCACCACCACCCATTCAGAAAGGGAAATGTCCCCTGGTCTTAGATGGGTCTGCACTAACGCAGAGAGCATGGGAAATAAACAAGATAAAATTGAAGTCTTAACACAGCAAAACAAATATGATATAATAGCCATTACAGAAACCTGGTGGAATGAGTCTCATGATTGGAATGTAGAAATAGAAGAATATAACCTATTTCAGTGAAATAGACCAAACCGGGGGGAGGGGAGGGAACCTTGGTATCAGTGGGACTTCGGTATTTGCAAACTTATAATCTGCAGATTTGAGCATCCATGGAGGGCAAGCACACACTATCCCCAGTGGTGACATATGCATACAGCTGCGCCATCGTTTAGGACAATGGAACTGAGGTCATAGAATCATAAGACTCATAGAGTTGGAAGAGACCGTAAGGGCCATCCAGTCCAACCCCCTTCTTCTGCCATGCAGGAAATCCAAATCAAAGCATCCCTGACAGATGGCCATCTAGCCTCTGCTTAAAGACCTCCAAAGGATGATTGGGATACAGTATGGGAATTTAGGAAAAGAAAACTACAAGAAAAACAAGTCGATATCAGTACAATACCAGAATGTAAACAAGCGTAGTAGACATAGAGAGAGAGTAATGTTCAATACACACCAAACGAAAGATGTTTAAGTTATGTTATATCTGAATTATGTTATATTTTTCCAGAGAATAGCAAGATTATCTAAGAGATATACTTTGAACAAATGGAATTGTATAATACAAAATGTAAATATTAAATTTTATTGTCAATAAAGATATTAAAGTTTTAAAAAAAGACAAGTCTGATCAAAGGGAATTGTTGCGGGCTTGCCTATACGATTAAAATATTTCTCAAATGTGGAGGTGTTTGGGCTTTTTGCTGGGAGGGGCTGACAAACTTCACAAATTTGGTAGAAAAAGGCTTCACAATTTTTGCATAGCTATAAGAATGTGCATTATTAAACATGTGGCTGTTCATGTGTGGAGTTAGGTGGCTGCACATTTTCAGCAAAAGGAGGGTGAATAGACTGTATTCCGTTCTGGTCAGGCCCCAGTTCTGGGCACAACAATTCAAAAAGGACATTGAGAAACTGGATTGTGTCCAAAGGAGGGCAACTAAAATGGTTAAAGGTCTGGAAACCATGTCTTATGAGGAACGCCTTAGGGAGCTGGGGATGTTTAGCCTGGAGAAGAGAAGGTTAAGAGGTGATATGATAGCCCTGTTTAAATATTTGAAGGGATGTCATATTGAGGAGGGACCTAGCTTGTTTTCTGCTGCTCCAGAGACTAGGACCCAGAGCAATGGATGCAAGTTCCAGGAAAAGAGATTTCACCTCAACCTTAGGAGGAACTTCCTGACAGTAAGGGCTGTCCGACAGTGGAACACACTCCTTCCTCGGAGTGTAGTGGAGTCTCCTTCCTTGGAGGTCTTTAAGCAGAGGCTGGATGGCCATCTGCTGGGGATGCTTTGATTTGGATTTCCTGCATGGCAGGGTGGTTGGACTGGACGGCCCTTTCCGACTCTTCCAACTCTATGATTCTCTGATGCGAATAAATGCAAATTTGTGCAGGATTTGGAATCATAGAACCTTACTGCATTACTCCCAGGGACGTTCTCAGAACGGAACTAAAGGGAGTGGGATGAGAGCGCCTGGCAGCGAGGGATGCATGGTGAAGGGTCTGAAAACATGAATGAATGAATGAATGAATGAATGAAATTTTATTTATATACCGCCGTTCCTTCGATCACGGCGGTTTGCAAGATACTAATAAAATACAATACAGTACGAAACAAATTACAGATAGAAATTAGAACAGCAAACATCCCCCATATTAAAACCGTACAGTACAATACATCATTAAAAATCTATCATTCATTCCTAATAATTAAAACCAGTTAAAATCAATAAAACAATCTAATAATAAAACACGCAATACACAGGAGAAGATGACAGTCAGGACATGTGGGGGAAGGCTTGGCGAAATAGGTGAGTCTTAAGGTTTTTCTTAAATGACTCCAGGGAGGAGGCCGAGCGGAGCTCATCAGGGAGAGAGTTCCAAGACTGCGGGGCCACAGCAGAGAAAGCCCTTTGCGCAGTCGCTACGTATCTCATCTTGGGAACTCTCAAAAGTTTTTTCCCACCTGACCTGAGAGTGAGGGGCGGATTATATGGGGAGAGGCGGTCCTCCAAGTACTCTGGGCCCAAGCCATTTAGGGCTTTATAGGTAACAACCAACACCTTGTATTGGGCCCGGAAGCGGATTGGCAGCCAATGCAGAGCTTTCAATATAGGTGTTATGTGGCTAGCCCTGGAACTACCAGTGACCAGCCTTGTGGCCATATTTTGAACCAACTGCAGCTTCCGAGTTTGGTACAAGGGTTGCCCCATGTAGAGCGCATTACAGAAATCAAGTTGAGAGGTTACCAGTGCGTGTACCACTGTTTCAAGGTCCCCCCGGTCCAGGTAGGGACGCAGCTGGCGTATCAGCCGAAGCTGATAACAGGTACTTCTAACCGTCGCATCCACCTGAGGAGTCAGGTGAAGCGATGAGTCCAGAAGCACCCCCAAACTGCAAACTGAGTCCTTCACGGGGAGCGTGACCCCGTTCAGGACAGGTGGACAAATTTCCTTCCCAGGACTGGGAGAGCCTATCACAAGTACTTCCGTTTTCTCTGGATTCAGGCTGAGTCTGTTTTCCCTCATCCAGCCCATTACCGACTCCAGACAGGCATTGAGTGGAGAGATGCCATCCCTAGTCACTGCATCAGTCGGAGACACAGAGAAGACTATTTGGGTGTCATCAGCGTACTGATAACACCGCGCCCCGTGTCTCCGGATGATCTCTCCCAGCGGCTTCATGTAAATGTTAAATAGCATGGGGGACAAGATCACTCCCTGAGGGACCCCAGATGTAAGGGCCCTCTTGTCAGAGCGACAGTCCCCCAGCTCCACCATCTGATTTAAGAAGGATTTAAAAACTTTCCTGTTTCGACAGGCTTTTCCCTGATTGTATCGAGGTGACTCCCCCTCCTCCCTTCACAGTTTTTTGCACTTTGTAATTTTTGGAGGTTGCTATTTTGTAATTTGATTATATTTTAATTGTGTTCTATTGTTGTTGTATAGATGTTTTTAACTGTAATGTTTTGCAATCACTTGATTGCACGTTGTAAGCCGCCTTGATCTGCGGAAAGGCGGGTATAAATAAAGATTTTATTTTATTTTATTTATCTGGAATCTGCCCGAGAGGTAGGAACGGAACCACTGCAGAGCAGTGCCCCCGATACCCAACTCCCCCAGGCGATCCAGAAGGATACCATGGTCGATGGTATCGAAGGCCGCAGAGATATCCAAGAGCACTAACAGGGACACACTACCCCTGTCCATGCCCAGACGGAGATCATCGACCAAGGCGACCATGGCAGTCTCAACCCCATAGCCCGCCCGGAAGCCGGTTTGAAATGGGTCCAGATAATCCATATCCTCCAAGACCCTCTGTAGCTGGGAGGCAACCGCTCTCTTGATCACCTTCCCTAAGAATGGCAGCAGTGAAACAGGCTGATAATTATTTCGAATTAGGGGGTCAAGGGAGGGCTTCTTTAATAAAGGTTTTACAATGGCCGTTTTAAGATTAGATGGAAAACGGCCCTCCCTGAAAGATGAATTGACAATATGACGCAACATTTCTGTTGTCGCCATTCCCCCTTGAACTGCCAGCCATGAAGGGCAGGGATTGAGAGAGCAGGTCGTCTTCCTAACGCTACCGAGGATCTTGTCCGCATCCTCGGTACTAACAGACTCAAAATAATCCAGTACAACTGAGTCCACGGAAGCTCTGGACACCTCTACTCTTGATTCTGAACCAATAACAGCGTCAAGATCAGCTCTTAGCCGAGAGATTTTATCCGCGAAGAAGTTGTTAAACTCGTCACAGCAGGCTTTAGATGGCTCCAATAGTGAGTTCAGGGAGCCAATTGAGTGAGCTCTCTCACAACCCTGAACAGCTCTACGGACGCAATACGTGCAGCAAAGAATGAATTCTTAGCTGCATCTATTGCCACTCCATAGGCCTCCAAATGAGATTCTAGGAGTGTCTTGTCGGCTAAGTCCTGATGTGTCCGCCATTTGCGCTCTATTCGTTGCGCAGCCCGCTTCCTTACCCTGAGATCTTCCGTGTACCAGGGCTTTTTATTGGAAGCAGGCCGGAAAGGACACTTGGGAGTGATACTGTGTATAGCCCTGGAGAGATCAGAATCCCAGGTGTTAGTCAGGGCATCAACAGAACCACCATCAGTTCCAACCATATACCCCTCTAGGGCTTCTTGGAACCTTTTGGGTTCCATCAGCCTTCGAGGTTGGACCATTCTAATAGGTCCACCACCCCCGGGGGGAATCTGGGTAGTAGCCTTGATTCTAGCCTCAACCAAGAAATGATCTGTCCATGACAGGGCAGAGATATTGGTTACCTCTGCCCATGGAGACTACATGTCCGTGCAGAAGACAACATCGAGTGCATTACCAGCCAAATGCGTGGGCCCTGTGACCAGCTGGGACAGGCCCATGGCAGTCATGGTCACCATGAACTCCCGAGCTGCACCAGTTGGAACAAGACCGGCCTCAAAGGGGATGTTGAGGTCCCCCAGGACAAGAAGCCTAGGGGACTCCAACACCAGTTCCGAGACCAGCTGTGTCAGCTCGGCCAGGGAGTCTGTTAGCGCACGGGGTGGCCTGTAGACCAACAGAATCCCTAACCTGTCCTTGGCCTTCAGGGTCAGGTATATACACTCGATGTAGTCCGTCTGGCGCACATGGTTCCTGGTCAAGGAAAGGGTGTTCTTATAGATCAAGGCAACTCCCCCCCCCCCCGCCCACTTACCCTGATCTGGTCCTTAACTGAGTACCCGGCAGGGAGGGCCTGTGCCCACACCGCTTCACTCTCAGGCCCAAGCCAGGTCTCAGTAATGCAAGCCAGGTCACAGTTCTTATCTTCCAAAAGATCATACATTATGTGGGTCTTATTCCTAACAGACCTGGCATTGCACAGGAGCAGCAACAAGGTTTGTGGTACAGTTGGACTGACCCTCAGACTTCTTTGGTTAGGAGGGTGGATGGAAGGAGGGATAGATATTACGCATCGATCCAGCCTTCCCTTGCACTGTCTCTCCACCCTCCTTCCGCTATATCTCCCCACACTACACCAATAGGAGCCCCGCTTAACACAGCCGCACCTCCCAATCCCTCATCAAGCCAATTGCACACCATGTCTGGTCTCCAACAAAACAACTAACACACACCCTCTCCTCCTGACAAAAAGGAACGTAAAGCCACAGTTCTTCCAGCCGCTCTTGCAGCAGCGGCGGTGAGGCAAAGTCCTCCGGCCGCTTCCCCGGTGGTGTGGGGGGCATGGCGGCGTCTTCCCTCGGGGGCCGGCGAGCCGGCTTTAAAGAGGCCGCTCCCACCGGCCTCCTCCCGGCAGGAGAAAACGCCGCAGCAGCGGTGGTGAGGCAAGGTGCCCTATGAGGAAAGACTTAGGGAGCTAGATATGTTTAATCTGGGGAAAAGAAGGTTAAGGGGTGACAGGATAGCCATGTTTAAGTATATGATGTCATATTGAGGATGTTTTCTGTTGTTCCAGAGACTCCAGAGATTATTAGATGTGGGAAAGAACTGTCAGTAAAAGGAATACTCCTGGGATAACCGTGCAATCGCACTGAAGATTTTCAAAGGACATCACGCTCATCCAGTACTTCTCCCCTAAATAACCTGGCATGCTTCTGCAACAAACCATTCATGGACAAGTTCTGTAAATCGCTTATCAATAGCATGAATGAAGCACGATTGTGAAGCTGCGGAAGTCAATGAGAGTTCATTCGGATTACTGGGGAAGCAACCAGGGACATTTACTTAGAACTTTATCAGACGCGAGGTTTTGGACCCTCAATTCCGCTAAGGAAGTGAAACAAACGTTGCGCAATGACCCTATAACGCAATGTTCTACCACGTTGCTTGCTTTTCCGTCATTCCCCCGTAATGTTATGTTAGCGCTAAAATTGTGCAAAAGTTGCGATTTGCGTGATGCGAAGCCATGCATAGCGGAACTTTTTACTACACCAGCGCCTTCATTTTGTCTTGAACATTTCGCATCAACATATTTGCGCATGCTCCTTGGAGGTTTTGGTGGCATCCTGACCTTTGTGTTTCCAGGGGGAGAGAGGGGAAAGGGGAGAAGCCCCTTCCAGTTTCCTGTTTCATGCGAGGCAGAAGAATGGGGCTGGAATGGATGACCCCTAGGGGCACCTTCAATTCCTAGCTTCCGCGGAGTTCATGCGGGGCAGAGGAATGGGGCTGGAATGGATGACCCTTTGGGGTCCCTTAAATTTGCAGCCTCCTAGGTGTTCCTGCAGGACAGAAGAATGGGGCTGGAATGGATGACCCTTAGGGGCCCCTTACATTTGCAGCCTCCTAGGTGTTCATGCAGGACAGAGCAACCCCCCCCTCCCCTGGGGTTGTCCTGAAAAAGGAAGGCCACCGGAAGGGAATGGGGTGAAAAAGCAGCCCAGCATCATGGGAACTTTGCAATCAGTAACTTTTGTGTTGCGTTGCGTTGCTGCCTACCACACCAAACCATTTTGCAACACATTCGCAAGGATAACAGGAGACAAAGCCCTGACTTCCCTTTTCCCCCCATAATGCCCCAAAAGGGGAGGAATGATGCTAAAACTACAGGAGCGTTGCGCAACGGGCTCCCATAGAAATGAATGGCGTCTGGAAGAACATCGCGCTTTCACGTTATTGCACAACGTCAGTGACACTAACATAGGAAGGAAAAATCGCCAAAAACTCGCGTCTGATAAACTCTCCAGACTGCTCTATTTCAGTAGAAGCAATTCATTCTCATTGCTACCATCGGTTTTGCAGTGGATTTCAGTCTTATTTTCAGGTATGGGACACTATTTTCTTTGCACTGGATAAAAACAATGTGGTTAAGTAATACATTTTATTTTATATTACTTTATTCTGTACAGCATGGAAACATTAATGTCAGACATGTGCCGGAGTGCTGAAACAGCTCATGTGCAAAAAGATCAATTGTGATGTAATAATGATTCATTAATGGATGTTTGTGGGATGCAATTGCAATTGGTTTTTTACTTCATCTTTGTTGTGCATGGCTGTAGGAAAATATCAACCACTATGGTGCTCGCTACTGTTTTGTTCTCTTCCAATGCCACAGTTGTTGGTGAATTGGCCCTGGTGTGATAATCTTCTAGACCATGGAGTAATGGGTGCAAACTACAGGAAAAGAGATTCCACCTAAACATTAGGAGAAACTTCCTGGTAGTAAGACCTGTTCAGTGGTGGAGTAGCTACCTTGGATTGTGATGTAGTTTCCTTCTTTGGAGGGCTTTAAACAGAGGCTGGATGTTCAAATCCAGTGTGGGATATGTAGAGTGTGCTAACAGGCTGGATGGCCCTCAGTCAGAGGGCTTGGATGTTGTCTTCCTGCATGGCAGAAGGTATCGGACTGGATGGCCCTTGGGGTCCCTTCCAACTCTAAGATCCTGTGTATTCCTCCATAGCAGAAGGGGTTTGACTGGATGGCCCTTGAGGGTCCCTTCCAACTCTAAGGTCTTGTGTATTCCTCCATAGCAGAAGGGGTTTGACTGGATGGCCCTTGGGGATCCCTTCCAACTCTAGGATCCTATGTATTTCTTCATGGCAGAAGGGGTTTGACTGGATGGCCCTTGGGGATCCCAACTCTAGGATGCTGTGTATTTCTTCATGGCAGAAGGGGTTAGACTGGATGGCCCTTGGGGATCCCTTCCAACTCTAGGATACTGTGATTCTATGATTCTGTTTTTCAGGTAGGTCTCCATTTCTGTGTTGAAGAGGCTATCTGTAAGCCGCTTTGAGTCCCTCTACTAGGAGAAAAGCGGGATATTTAATCATCATCATCATCATCATCATCATCATCATCACCATCTGCCTGTATGAACAACTGGGCCAAATGTATATTATATGGGGGAGCAGAAAGTATATGATCGACTGTAATAAATCTCTGGTGGTTGGTGCACATAAACCAGAGGAGAGGTGAATCCACTCTTGGATTTAGTATAACTATGGACCCATACAGACAGGCCAAAATAAAACTGCTTTGGGTCACTTTGGAGGTGTGCTGAGTGTGTCCAAAGAGGGTGACTAAAATGGTGAAATTCCTGGAAACCAAGTCGTATGAGGAAAGACTCAGGGAGTTGGGGATGTTTAGCCTGGACAAAAGAAGGTTAAGAGGTGATATGATAGCCCTGATTAAATTCATGAAGGGGTGTCATATTGTGGAGGGAGCAAGCTTGTTTTCTGCTGCTCCAGAAAACAGGACCCAGAGCAATGGATGCAAACTACAGGAAAAGAGATTCCACCTCAACATTGTCATCCTCTTCTGTGTCTCCCCATATTAACTGCCATAACTCAGTGCTAGGGAATCCTGGGAATGGTAGTTTATTATGGCACCAGCACTCTCTGGCAGAGGAGGATAAATGTCTCACAAACACAACAGTTCCCATAATTCCTTAGTATTGAGCCACAGCAGGTTAAGGGGTCTCAAACTGTATTATTTCTACAGTGGGTTTTGAACTGCAGATAAGGTTTCTTTCCCCGTAAATTAAAAAAGTTGTTACTTTATAATTTACTTTAGAAATACACACACACACACACACACAAAAAAAAAAATATACATTCATATGTGTATATATATGTGCATTCACACAAACATACAAATATGTATGTGTGTATATACCTATATGTTTGTGTGTGTGTGTGTGTGTGTGCATTCATATATAAACATGTGTGTGTATAAATACACACACACACACCTACCTACCTATCTATATAGTGTGTGTGCGCCTGTGTTTTCGCCAAATCAGATCAAGGAGGAGAAGGCAGAGGGCTTCATTGGGGAGAGAATCTTTGGGGAAGATTGCTCCCTGGGCTGTCTTGGGAGCCATGAAGCAGGGATGGCCTGCAAAACCCATCCCATAGTTCCCCTGGAAAGAGCCTCGGTTCCCCAAATTCGCTTTGCCTACACCATTGATCTTTGGGCTGTCTGGGGAGCAATCAAGCAGGCATGTCCTGCAAAGCCCATCCGCTGCTCAGGTGCTCAGGCAGAGGTGAAAAAGAAAAAAAGAATAGTTTAAAATGGTGTTCAATGGCTCTCCTCACACATCGGTCTATGAATGAGGAGCAGAGCGGAGGTTGCAATCCACCAGAGGAAAGGCTATTATGCGAATGGAAGAAAAGGGTGCTGGCGATGCAGAAAGAGACCAAAGAGGGTGACACTCCCAGGCCAGCCCCTTGAGCGCTGCTCCTCCCATCTCCAGGTTCCCAAATCAGACACCCTTTCGTTCCCATTTAAATACAGCGATTCGTATATCGGCACAAGGGATAACCCGGGGTAAAACCTACTATTTTTTTGCGCCGGTTTATAGGCTTCTGATCCAGTTTAAATGTTTGGATTCGAATCAAATTCGAATCGCTGTGGGAACGATAGGGGGTAAATCTAGAACTGTTCTAGAGTTAATTCGGGATTGAGTGGGAACGATACACCCTGGATTCGCTTTGTAAACCGGTGTATAAACGAGTGGGAACACGCCCTAGAAAGAGATGCCAAATTCAGTTTTCTGCTCCCCTCCTTGTCTTAGGCCAAAGGCAAACATGGTTTATCCACAGTGGTGGAAGGGGCATCTGCAACTCCTTGCAAGCATGGGAGTGGAAAGCAAGCTATCTGTATTTGGTGAAGTAGACTTAAGTCTACAAAGGCTTATGCGACCAACTTGTTTCTCTTTGTCAGTCTCAGAAGTGCTACAAGATTCTTTTCTTTGAAAACATGTTTTTTCTACAGCTGTGGAACTCAACAAAAAGTTGGAAAAGTTGTGCCAAGCCTTATTCTCCATATAATTTTCAAAATCATAGTGATTTTAGACACTTTGCCAAAGCTCAGGGATTTCCCTAAAGATCACCTCCAACGACATCAACATCACAGTGAAAAACAACACAAAGCAGCATTTGTCTTTGAGCCTGAAAGAATCTGGCTCATAAAATGCCTCCCTCTTGAGCCACTGATATTCCGAGATGAAATTTATGGCAGGCAAGGGCTGTGTTCATGCGTCTCCCTCATTTCCCTTGGATGGAAAACCTCAACTGGCTGGGAGGGACTCATCCACCTCAGGAAAGCCACTTACGAGAAAGACTTTGATGCTTCTAATTCCTCTCCAGAAGTCACAACAAGGGATTGTTGTCAATGGTAACTATGCTCACTGCAATCTTCCTTCTCTTCCTTTATGAGGTGGAAACCTTCGGAAGGACAAAGAAAAAGTGCCCTGTGATGATCATCAGGGGCAATAATGAAAAGTTCAATTATTACAAGCCCGGAGACCACCTCTTTAGTGGGATCGTCTCTGCAACCTATACTGTTTTTCAAACCCACACCTTCCAGAAAGTGCCCTCCAGCAGGCCGCTCCGGTAAGTCATTGCACTTTATTCCACTTTAACTGCCATGGCAACGTCCTCTGGAACCCTGGGAATTGTAATCTGGGAAGAGGCTAGAGCTCTGAAAATGCTAAACAACCTCCCTAAATTGCAGAACCCTCTTGGATGTAACTATGAGAGTTCAAATGCAACCATTCTGTTATAATTGTGTAGAATGAAGGGGCCTTGCACTATGAGGACTTGTTAGTCTTTTCACTGCTGCAGGTCTCTGAAGGTATTTCTCATTGAAGAATGTCAATGTGTTCCTGTCTTTATTAATAGAAAATGTGGAACCAAAGACAGCAATAACCCAGGAAGAATAGGGAGAAGTTCTAACATCACAAAGAAAGGAAAAAAGAAGAGCAGGTCACTGTGTTTCAGCAAAGCTTTTTTTATTCAAAACTATCATAGGACCATGTATAATGAAACAAAAAGAACAGGTTTTGAGTCTTCTAGAGCGCACTTGAAGGCTTGCTCCAAAAAGTAACTTTCCCACCCGGATTCTGGTGGACATGGGGTGTTGGACTAGGTTCATTTCATGGACCACCAACTCTAAGTTTTTATGGGTTTGTGAAATCTGTAGTTTTCTACTGGCTGGAAAAATCTCACTGAGTCACAAAAGCAAGAAATCAGAATATTATTTTCACTCAATCCAGAATAGCAATTCATTGCATTATTTTGACAGGATAGAGAGAGTACACCACTGGAGTATCTTGTCCTTCATCTTTGCCATCCAGGAGATCAACCAGGATCCCAAGATCTTGCCCAACCTGACCCTGGGCTACAACATCCACGAGAACTATTTCGAAACAAGGATGACCTCTGAAGCTTTGGTGGACCTGCTCTCCACTGGACAAGCCAATATTCCCAATTATTCCTGTGAGCGGCAGAATAACTTGTTGGCTGTCCTTGAAGGGACAGACTCCGAAAACGCCATTTGGATCTCAGCCATGTTGGGTACCTACAAAATGCCACAGGTAAGGAGAGAGTGTGTGTGGCAGGTGGAATGAATGATGGACCATGGCTCTGGAAAATCATGGACACAAAAACCCATTGGATGAAGTTGCTAAAGATTATCACATGGAGATGGAATAATGTCAGGAGTGCAGCAGATCGCTCTCCTATGTTTATCCTGCCCGCATCTTGATCTCATGAAAGCATTTCAGACACATCGTGCTTTGTCCTGTCATTGAAGTGGAATTGTATTAACGCAAACTCCCATTAATACAAAATGACTGGACAATTCCACTTCAATGATGGGACAATTACCAGATAAGCACAAAGTTTTCTGAAATTTTTTTCACGGTTGCACAATAAGGAAGGGAAAGGGATGGGACAAGGATGTCTGTTTCCCCATGTGATAATCTTCTAAATCACCGCCATTATTATTATTATTACTCATAGAATTACAGAATCATATAATCAGAATCGTAGAGTTGGAAGAGACTCATCCAGTCCAACCCCCTTCTCCGACAGATGCAATCTACCCTCCTGTAACTTAACATTTATATGAAGCTGCTGGGAGAGATCATCCAGAAGTATGGAGCTCGGTGTTATCAGTACGCTGATGACACCCAGATCTATCTCTCCATACCTGCAGCTGATGCAGTGACTAAGGAGGGCATCTCTCCTCTGGATGCCTGTCTGGAGTCAGTAATGGGCTGGATGAGGGAAAACAGACTCAGGTTGAATCCAGAGAAAACAGAGGTACTCGTGATAGGCGCCCCAAACCTAGACAGGGAAATTTGCCACCAGTCCTGGATGGGGTTACACTCCCCCTAAAGGACAAAGTTTGCAGTTTGGGAGTACTCCTGGACTCATTGTTACAGTTATCATCTCAAGTTGATGCGATGGCCAGGAGTGCTTGGTACCAGCTTCAGCTGATATGCCAACTGCGTCCCTGTCTGGACCAAAAGGACCTTGAAACGATAGTAAATGCACTGGTAACCTCTTGCTTGGATTTATGTAATGCACTCTACATGGGGCTACCTTTGTACCAAGTCCGGAAGCTTCAATTAGTTCAAAACGCTGCAGCCAGATTGGTCGCGGGAACTTCTAGAACTGACCACATTACACCTGTACTAAAATCTTTACACTGGCTGCCAATTAGCTTCCGGGCGCAATACAAAGTGTTGGTCGTTACCTATAAAGCCCTACATGGCTTAGGCCCGAGTTACTTGAGGGAGCGCCTCTCTCTACATAATCCACCCTGCACCTTCAGAACAACAGGGAAATATGTCCTTGAATGGCCAAAAGTAAGACTGGCAGTAACACATCAAAGAGCCTTTTCTGCAACAGCTCCAACCCACTGGAACGCGCTTCCGGAAGAGATTCAACTTAGCTTGACACTGGAATCCTTTAAGAAGGCTTTAAAAACCTATCTCTTCCGGATAGCACATCCTCCTGATTTGTAAAGCTGGTCCCTAACAGATGGATGAACTTTTTTACCTAATGCCCGACTGCTGCTATATATCTTTTTAAAAAATTCTGATTCTATTTTTGAAACTGTCTGTATGTATTGCTGATATATTGTACTATGACTTGGATCATAGAGTTTTAATGATGTTAAACCGCTTTGATCGGAAGGAAAAGCGGTATACAAATAAAAGTTTTATTTATTATTATTTATTTATTAAAAGCATGAGACCTGGTCTTTCCCTCTGGGACAGCCTTCAAAGAGTTTAAAGAGTGAGATCATGCTGCCCCTCCGTCTTGTCTTCCCCAAGCTAAACATGATGCCCAGCTTCTACAACCTCCCCTCATAGACTTTGTCCTCTATCCTTCTTATCTCCCCCATTGCCCTTCTCTGAAATCCTTCCTACTTGTCTGTATCCTTCTTAAATTGAGGGACTCAGAAATAGATGTGGTACTGAACGGAGATCCTGTTGACAATGTGTTAGCAAATCCAAGACACCAAGCAACCTTCAGTCCCTTCCTTTCCTTTTCAGGTCAGTTATGCCCATGTCTCCAGTGCTCTGGATGGTAAAATGTGGTTCCCTTTTTTCTACCGGATGGTGCCCAAAGATGAAATCCTGTATCCGGGGCTGGTCAAGATGCTGCTTCATTTCAGGTGGACATGGATCGGTCTGGTAGTCCAAGACAATGACAATGGAGAAAGGTTTTGGGGGGCCTTGACGCCTCTCCTGAGGAGGAGTGGGGTTTCTGTTGCCTTCACACAGAAAATCCCAGAGATATCAGACTACATAACCAATGTAGTCATTTCTAAATCCAGCTGGGAACTAGTCAATGTATATCTTTACTATCCAGAGATGAAGTCCTTCCTTGACTCAATGTATTTTATACACATTTTTGTTAAACACCTCAGCAAACCCTTTGGGAAAGTCTTGATCATCATGGCAATGTGGGACATCACAGTGGACATGCTCCTCAGTGGTCTGAATAGCAAGCACATCCATGATTTCATCTCCTTCTATATCATAAAAAGGAGCAACATAGTCCATCGTGATATAAAGCCCTTTAGAAAAGCACTGAAGAGCGTTCTAGAGGAAGCATTTCATTGTTCCTATTCCAAGCATGCTTTGTCTGTGAAAGGTTTTTCAAGGTGCAGCCAGAAAGAGACCTTGCAAACTATGCCCAGAGACGTGTTTGAGACAACCTTGTCTCTAGACAACTACCTTACTTACAGCACCGTCTGGGCTTTGGCACATGCCTTACATGCAGCCTATTCATCGAGGTCCAAGCGAATGTTGACGGCGGCTAGTGGTGGCCGGATGGATTTCCAGAGGGTCCAGGCCTGGCAGGTAAGGGCTTTTCTTCCCTCACAGAGGCAAAGAACAGGCACTTGGACCTGACAGAATCCTAGAGATGAAAAGGGTCCACTGGAGGCCACCAAATCTGACAAATTCCCCCATGATATTCTTGCAAATAAGCTAGTAAAATCTGGGCTAGACAATGCAATTGTTAGGTGTATAAGCAGTTGGTTGACCAGCTGAAGCCAAAGTGCTCCTCTTCTTCACCCTGGAGAGGAGTGACCAGTGGGGATCACAGGGGTCTGTCCTAGGCCCAGTGCTAGACAATATCTTTATCAATGACTTGGACGACAGAATTATACTTATCAAGTGTTCAGTTGGTGAAGGGTCTGGAAACCATGCCCTAGGAGGAAACTGCATTGGCCTTTTTAGCTGCCGCATCACACTGTTGACTCATGTTCAACCTGTGGTCTGCTTGGACTCCTAGATCCCCTAGATCTAGGAGATCTAAGATTAGAGATGTCTAAATCTCGTTCCGCCAGGTGTCTCCCATCCTATATCTGTGCATTTCATTTTTCCGCCCTAAGTGCAGTACCTTACATTTGTTTCCTTATGTTTTTCTTCCGCCCTTCCTTCTGTCTGTTCTCCTATGTGATTTATTTGTTTATTTATTTTTCTGTGCAGGTAACTCTTCACCAAATTTATCAGGAAGCCATAGCTTTGTAAACTGTCCAATCTTACTCTGCAGTTTTTCTTGGCATTCATTCTACCTCCAACTTTCAACAAGATATTTTCCAAGTGGGGCAATAGTAGATTCTCCTCTTCGCTCAGGAAAGCTGTTATTAGCACTAATAAGCTGGTTGAAGATGCCAGACCTCTTTGTTTATTTAGATAGTCATTCAAATTCAAATTCTCTAGAATGTTATGTAAGGTCTCGATTTTGACTTTTGGATCTTGCACACACCTCTTCAGACATTTTAAATCCAAAAGTGGTCTGTCTCCCCCCTTGTACTTGGGCAAAAAAATGGAGTGCATATCTTCAGATTTTGGAGCGTAGGACCTAGTTTTATGGCTCCATTTTTTATCAAATGCTGCATCTTATTACAATTGGAATAAGTGAATTACTAACAGGGATAAAATTTCCTTCTGAATAGGTATGCAGTCACCCTTCTGTTTTCACAGCAGATCCGTTCCAGACCCCTTCCCTGTTGAAAGTGAAAAATCGCCAATATTCAAGCCTTATTGGCGTGAATGTGTGCACCCCATTTTGTCCCTCTCCATTTGCCACCCACAAATGGGCAAGGGACACAGACTCCAAGTCTACAAAAATGGAAGGGCAGCTGTCCATAGATCTGACCCAATGTCATGCTGCCATCATTGTCATCATCATCATTACCATCACCTACATCACCATCATCCCCAACCCAGACATAAAATATTTGGTTATTATTAGTAGCACAGTCTAGAATTTTTTACCTTATCTGTAAAAAAGAAATGAAAATATGGTTCCCCCCCTTCAGAGCAGAGCTTGGGAAAATTAATTTTTAAAGAGACTTCTTCTCATTTCATGCACTTGATATTCCTTGTCTAATAAAATCACCAGAGCTTGATCGCAATATCTCTTGGGTCAAAAACCTGGTCCTGCAATCCCAAAGCTCACAATAGTCCTGGTCTCACGTGGTGGAAGACCCAAAATGAGGACTGGAGCATATAGACTGGGCAATTTTGATTCATTTATGCCTTTCATTGCCCAGATTTCAAGCTTCCCAGGACTTTAAAAGTCAAAAATCCCTCTTTGATGTGGCCTCAAACCCCAAAAGGTTCCTTGGCCTCACAGGGCCTCCACCATTTTTGCACCTCTTTTTCTCAGTGTCCCTTTTCTCTTATGTCCATCTAGCTTCACCCTTTCTTGAGAAACCCCCAATTTCACAATACTTCCAGGAGGGATGGCGTGTATTTGGACCAAGATGGAGAACTGGCTGCTGACTTCGAACTCAGGAATTGGGTGCGGCTTCCTAATAGGACCTTCCTTACAGTGAAATTTGGACATTTCCAAAGACAGGGATCTGCAGACTACATACTTTCCATTGAAGAGGATGACATTGTGCGGCACATGTGGGTCAACCAGGTGAGTTAAACACTGGGGAAGTGAGGAAAGAGATACGTGTTCCTTTAGGCAGCCATCAGTGCTGCAGAATTCTGCAATTCCAGTGAGACAGTCGTAATGCTTTGATTTGGATTTCCTGCATGGCAGGGAGTTGGACTGGATGGCCCTAGTGGCCTCTTCTAACTCTACGATTCTATGATTCTAACAATCAAAATAGGATCCTACCTAAACATTGGGCAGAATTTCCTGATGGTGAGAGCTCTTTGACAGCAGAAGACACTGCCTTTAGGGGAATGGGAGTCTCCTTCTTTGGAGGTTTTTAAACAGAGACTGGGTGTTTGGATTGTGTCTTCCTGCATGGCAGAAGCCCTTGGGGCCTTTTCCAGTTCTATAATTCTGTGATTCTAAAAATTGCGCTTCAGTGCTACTGCATGATTAAGAAGGAAGCCCTCCTTTTAAATTAAAACCATTCTTTGTGTGCTAACAAGATGGAGTTGCTCAATGGGAAAGACCAATATACCATGGGCTGCATATGGGTCCCTCAACATTCTAGTTCTCACCTATTTTTAGCAGGGCCCTCGGATGCCTCAGAAATCATCCTTACATTTTAAGAAACCCTCAGATGCTGCACAGAACCAACCCACCGCGGGCTTTCATGGAAGAGAGAGCATGGCAAGGTGATCGAGAGGGCAGTCGCCTTTCAGCTCCAAGAAGTCTTGGATGAAACCAATTATCTAGACCCATTTCAAACTGGCTTCAGGGCGGGACACAGAGTCGAGACTGCCATGGTCGCCTTAGTCGATGATCTCCGTCTGAGCATTGACAGGGGAAATGTGACCCTGTTGGTGCTCTTAGACATTTCAGCAGCCTTCGATACCATCGACCATGGTATCCTTCTGGAATGCCTGGGAGAGTTGGGTATCGGGGGCATTGCACTCCAGTGGTTCCGGTCCTACCTCTCGGGAAGGTTCCAGTCGGTGAGGCTGGGGGATAGCTGCTCCCATAAAAGGGAGCTGACATCTGGCGTTCCGCAGGGCGCCATTCTATCCCCCATGCTATTTAATATTTGCATGAAGCCACTGGGAGAGATCATCCGGAAGCATGGAGCTCGGTGTTATCAGTATGCTGATGATACCCAGATCTATCTCTCCATGTCTCCGACTGATACAGTGAGTAAGGATGGCACCTCCCCTCTGGACCCCTGTCTGGAGTCAGTAATGGGATGGATGAGGGAAAACAGACTCAAGCTGAATCCAGAGAAAACAGAAGTACTCATGATAGGCACCCCAAATCCAGATAGGGAAATTTGTCATCCTATCCTTGACGGGGTTAAGCTTCCCCTAAAGGATAAAGTTCGCAGTTTGGGAGTACTCCTGGACCCATCTCTACAATTATCATCTCAAGTAGATGCGATGGCCAGGAGTGCTTGGTACCAGCTTCGGCTGATACGCCAACTGTGTCCCTGTCTGGATCAAAAGGACCTTGAAACTGTAGTACATGCACTGGTAACCTCTTGCTTGGATTTCTGTAATGCGCTCTACATGGGGCTACCTTTGTACCAGGTTCAGAAGCTTCAGTTAGTTCAGAACGCTGCAGCCAGATTGGTCACAGGTACCCGAAGATCAGACCATATAACACCTATATTAAAATCTCTCCACTGGCTGCCTATTAGCTTCCGGGCGCAATACAAACTGTTGGTCGTTACCTTTAAAGCCCTACATGGCTTGGGCCCGAGTTACTTGAGGGAGCACCTCTCCCTACATAACCCCCCCCCCCGCACCCTCAGAACATCTGGGACATATGGGGAAAATTAGTAAAAACGTATCAGAGAGCCTACACGGCGACAGCTCCTGCTCATTAGAATGCTCTCCCTGAAAAGATCCGGCTGTGTTCCACGCTGGAAGCCTTCAAGAAGGCTTTGAAAACGCATCTTTTTCAGATAGCATACCCCCCTGATTCTCTTTAGAGATAGAATACCCTAATTAAGATCCAGATATCCAACCATAACCGATTGCTTTTAAATTGATTTGTATTTGCTATGAGACTTTTATTGAACTGTGTAATATTACTGATGTAATTGATGTTATATTTTATTGCTTGATTATTGTACTGCTTTGTATTGCACTGTATGGTACTGTGAACTGCTTTGATCAGACGGAAAAGCGGTATACAAATAAAATTATTATTATTATTATTATTATTATTATTATTATTATTATGGCATGGGTTGCATTAAATAGGCACGGTGTATCCCTTGCTTAGGATTTCCCCACCACCCTGTTAATTTCACCCGTTGTAAATGGTAATATTTTAATCTAGCCACCAGCTTCACCCAGCTGACTTGGCGGAGGGCCTTCTTGGTGGCTGCTCCCAGGCTGCGGAGCACATGAAGGATAAAAAATAAACACATGGCTAGAATCCTAGACAAAGGAGGCAGGGAAATGCTTTAATCTCAGACTAGAAAGATGTCCACATAACACGGAAGGGGAGCCCCCTTTTAAAATTAAATGCATGTTCTTCGTGTGTAGATCTTTCCTCAAGGGAAAGGAAGTAAAGTGTGCCCTCTCCTTATGCGGGGGATCCATTCCAGATCTTCCCGCGTAAGGGAAAATCCACCTATGCTTGAGCCCCATAGAATATAATGAGGTGTGTGCATGTGGCGGAGCGGTGCGCGCGCGCCACAGGTGCATACGCCATTGTTGCCCTCCCCAAGGAGCTTCCACGTGTGCTGGAAGCCGTGTAAAGTGTGTCCATGCATGGCGTGTGCACACTGTATGTGCAGCAGCAACAGTGAGGGGAGAGTTGCCTTTCCCTGGACATTCTGTAGCTTCCAGGAGGACTACTCCTATGGTCCTTTACTGGTCCACACTGGGAGGGACTGGGGAGGTAGCAGAATAGGGGGACGTAACTGGTCTGGGCTGGGAGGGGAAAGGAAACAGGGGTGCTCCTCCCAGATGGACTGGGCCCTCTTTCCCCATCCCCTCAGAGCCCAGATCAATAACTTCCCTGCCCTTTGAATCCGCTCTTCCCTCCCGTAGGTAAATACTAGCAGAGTTAGTCACCCCAAAGGCTTAAAAGTGAAGGGGTGGGAGCTTGGTTGGGTAACCATGAGCTTGAGAATGGCCTTATGGGCTCTGCCAGAGAAAGAAACATGTGGGCAAAACTGAAGGTTACATGAGCAGAAGTCATTAAAAAGATCTTTGGCAAAACCCAGTTAAGGATTTCCAGGTTCTGGGTGTAAAACACACTGTCTCAGTCCACCTTCTGTCCTGTCCTTCATCCAAGAGGTTAACAAGCCCTGTGATCACTCTGAAATTAAACCGGCCCATACTGGGATTAGAAGTCCAACAAGGACACCTTCTGTAGATAGTTTACTTCTCATGACCTTGGTCTGATGCTCCTTGTTCTTCTGTGTAGACCCTACCCACATCAAAGTGTGTTGAAAGTTGTCGGCCTGGATACACCAAGGTGGTTCAAGAAGGAAAACCGGTTGCTTGCTATGGTTGTGCTTTGTGTGCAGAAGGGACCTTCTCCTCCCAGGAAGGTAGGTGACAACAGAAGGAAGGTTGACAACAAGAACTTGTCTTAACTTTGATTTTTTAAAACTCTAGGGAGAGTGTGCTTGTAGTCACATCTTCAGTGAGTTACATCTGTGAGTCACTAGGGATGGAGCTAGCAGACTAACTCTATATTACTCCTCCCAGAAATTTTAATTCTATTTTTATTTCATTTTTTTCATCCAAGGAAATCTAGAGCAGAGGCAGAGTTGATTGAGCTCACTGCCACAAATTGCTGAAACATCAGGAGCTTTAACCTTGGTGTTTTTTTGGAGGATTCTTTTTTTCAGGAGGAAGCCCACAGTCCTGACCAGATGAACTACATCCAAAGGTATTAAAAGAACTGGCAAATGTAATATTGGAGCCATTGGCAATAATCTTTGAAAACTCCTGGAGAACAGGAGAGATCCCAGCAGACTGGAGGAGGGCAAACGTTGTCCCCATCTTCAAAAAGGGGAAGAAAGAGGATCCCAACTATTATTGTCCAGTTAGTCTGGCATCGATACCAGGAAAGATTCTGGAGCAGATCATTAAACAGAGAGTCTGTGAACATCTAAAAGGCAATGCCATAATCACAAAAAGTCAACATGGGTTTCAGAGAAACAAGTCATGCCAGACAAACCTTATCTCTTTCTTTGATAAAATTACCAGCTTGTTAGATGAAGGGAATGCAGTGGATATAGTATATCTTGATTTCAGTAAGGCCTTTGACAAGGTTTCCCATGATATTCTTGCAAACAAGCTTGTAAAATGTGGGCTAGACAAGGCAACTGTGACATGGATTTGTAATTGGTTGACTGGCCAAAGCCAAAGGGTGCTCAACAATGGCTCCTTTTCATCCTGGAGAGAAGTGACCAGTGAGTTCCCAGAGGGCTCTGTCCTGGGCCCAGTACTGTTCAACATCTTTATCAATGACTTGCAGGAAAAAATTGGGGGAATACTTATCAAATTTGCAGATGACACCAAATTAGGAGGAATAGCTAATACTCGAGAGGACAGGATCAAAATTCAAAATGACCTGAATAGACTAGAAAGCTGGGCCATAGCTAACAAAATGAAATTCAACAGGGAGAAATGTAAGGTGCTGCACTTAGGGTGAAAAAATGAAATGCATAGATATAGGATTATGAGGGACACCTGGCTTAAGGAGACAACATGTGAAAGGGATCTAGGAGTCCAAGTAGACCACAAGTTGAACATGAGTCAACAGTGCGATGCGGCAGCTAACAAGGCCAATGCGATTTTAGGCTGCATCAATAGAAGTATAGTGTCTAGATCAAGGGAAGTAATAGTGCCACTCTATTCTGCTCTGGTCAGGCCCCACCTGGAATATTGTGTCCAGTTCTGGGCGCCACAATTCAGAAAGGACATTGAGAAACTGGAGCGTGTCCAAAGGAGGGCGACTAAAATGGTGAAAGGTCTGGAAACCATGCCCTATGAGGAACGACTTAGGGAGCTGGGGATGTTTAGCCTGGAGAAAAGAAGGTTAAGAGGTGATATGATAGCCCTGGTTAAATATTTGAAGGGATGTTATATTGAGGAGGGAGCAAGCTTGTTTTCTGCTGCTCCAGAGACTAGGACCCGGAGATATTTATTATTATTATTATTAAACTTTATTTCTAAAGCGCTGTAATTATACACAGCGCTGTACAAAGTCGGTAAACTTAAAGAGTATATAAAAGCCCGCCCAAGGCGTACACTCTAAGATAGTAACAATTAAAAAGAGGAATAGATAAAATTACTATAGAAAAGAAAAAACAAATTAAAAACATCAAATATAAAACAAATCACATCACATCAAATATTATCAGACAGCCAGATGACAATCACAAATTCCCTGAGAACGCTTCCCTAAACAATATGGTTTTCAGCTCAGCCTTAAAGCTGGTTAGGGAAGTGATGAGCTGTGCATGCAGAGGAAGAAGGTTCCAGGAATGAGGGGCAGCAAGAGAGAAGGGACGGATCCGGGACGGGGCAGAGGAGATCCTGGGTTGAAAGAGGAGACTTTGGCTACCAGAGCGGAGAGTGCGAGTAGGGATGTAGGGAGAGAGAAGATCGGTTAAATAAAGAGGGGCCAGCCCATGCAGGGCTTTAAAGGTGAGTAGCAAAAGTTTGTACCTGATGCGGAAAGGAAGAGGGAGCCAGTGAAGGGAAGACAACAGAGGGGAGACATGATCATAACGGCAAGCGAGTGAAATAATGCGTGCAGCTGAATGCTGAACAGAAATTAATGGGTGGAGATGAGAGAGGGGAAGCCCTGCCAAGAGGAGGTTACAGTAGTCTAGTCGTGAGACCACTAGGGCATGGACCAGTGTCTTTGCGGTAGAAGCTGAGAGATATGGACGGATTTTGGCAATATTGTAGAGAAAAAATCTGCAGACTTTGGCTGTAGTCTGGATCTGAGGGATAAATGACAAAGAGGAGTCAAAGATGAAACCAAGACTGCGGGCTTCCTGGACCGGCTGGATAGAGACGTTATTGACAGAAATAGAAAAGGAGTAGTGAAGGGTGGGCTTAGGAGGGAAAACATGAAGCTCGGTCTTGGACATATTGAGCCTCAGACGCCAATGGTGCATCCAGTGGGAGACAGCTGTTAAACAGGATGACACTTGCTGCTCTAGCTCTGGCAAAAGATTAGGGGTGGAAAGGTACAGCTGGGTATCATCGGTGTACAGATGGTAGGAGAAACCAAAAGAACTGATCAGTTTGCCAAGGGAGAATGTGTATAAAGAGAACAGAAGGGGACCCAAAACAGAGCCCTGAGGAACTCCAACAGATAAGGGGACAGAAGACGAGGTCTGACCACCCGAGACCACCGAAAAAGATCGATCTGACAAGTAAGATGTGAACCAATCGAGAACAAGGCCCGAGAAAACAAGGTCAGAGAGTACGTCTATTAGGAGACAGTGGTCCACGGTGTCGAAGGCCACAGACAGATCGAGAAGGACAAGGATAGAATAAAGGCCATTCGCCTTGGCCCGCAAAAGATCATTTGAGATCTTAGTAAGGGCCTTCTCTGTGGAGTGCCGTGGGCGAAAACCAGACTGGAAGGGATCCAGAATGGAGTTGGTGTCAAGAAACTCAAGACAGCATGAATGGACAACTCGTTCCAACACCTTAGAGAGAAAAGGAAGCAGAGAGATTGGACGATAGCTAGCCAAGGAAGAGGGGTCGAGAGAGGGTTTTTTCAGAATAGGGGAAACTAAGGCATGTTTGAAGACTGAGGGGAAGGAACCCGAGGAGAGAGAGAGATTAAAGATATAGAGGAGGGAGGGTAACAAAGAGGGGGCTATAGAGATTAGAAGACGAGAAGGAAGTGGGTCAAGAGAGCAGGTGCTGGGTTTGGATGAGTTCAGCAGCGAAGAGAGTTCTTCCAAAGAAACAGGAGGAAACACAGAGAGTTTATTAGTAGGAGGGGTGAGGAGATTAATGGTGGGAGCCAAATCATGAGGAGTTAACTCAGAACGAATGGTAGTGATCTTTGTAATGAAATAATTGGCGAAGTCGGAGGGAGAAAATAATGGAGAGACGGAGGGAGGAGAGGGTTTTAACAGTGTGTTGAAACAGGAGAACAAACGCTGCAGGCGTCTCGTTGGCGCAGATCAATGATTTAAAGTAGTCTTGTTTTGCCATCGAGAGGGCGCATGAAAAAGATAAAAGAATGAATTTATAGGGGATAAAGTGAGCCCACTCCCTGGACTTTCTCCAGAGACGTTTGGCTGCTCGGGAGCAGGACCGGAGAAATCTAACAATGGCCTGTTACAGACTGCCAAAATACAGCTGCTTCAGGTCTCTTTGGAGGTAAGCTATTTTAATGATGCATGGGTCCTAAGAGTCCGGAGGTCGTGCCAAAGCCACACTCCATTCCTAAGCACTGGAGTGCAGCTTTGGTGCAGCTTCTGGATTCTTAGGTAGCATGCATCATTTAAATAGCATACCTCCAAAGAGACCCGAAGCAGCTTTATTTTGGCAGTCTGTAACAGGCCAATGGGAGTGATCCAGGGCTGAGGCCTAGTCGTAGAGGAAGAGGAGGACACGTGCGTAGATACTGGGGCAAAGCTGTCAAGAGTTGAGGAGAGAGTAGAATACAGTAAAGACATAGCTGAGTCAGCAGAGTCCCCAAGATTGAGAGAAGCTAAGGATGAGTCTAAAGACTGAGTGAGATGGTTAAGGTTAAGAGAATGAAGATCGCGGAACTGGCGGAGGATGGTATGAGGGGGAGGTGGGATGTAGGTAAGAGTAAAGGAAAGTAGGTGATGGTCAGATAGTGGAAAATCAGAGGCCGAGTAGTCGGACACGACACACTTGGAGGGGAAAACTAAGTCAAGACAGTGACCAAGGGAATGGGTTGGAGAGTTGGAATGTGGTTGAAGACCGAAGGAAGCTAAGAGAGAGCTGAAGCAAGAGGTTGAGGAATTCTTGGGATCGTCGAGGTGGATGTTAAAGTCACCTAAGATCAGGGAGGGGACAGTATCTGAAAGGAAAAATGTCAACCAAGACTCGAAATCGGTGAAAAACTGAGAGGCTGAACCAGGAGGACGATAGATGATGGCAACCCGAAGTTGCAAAGGAAAAAAGAGTCTAATGGAGTGTAATTCAAATGAGGAGAAGGAATAGCTGGGGGGAGGAGAGAGAACCTGAAACTGGCAGGACTTTGATAATAAGATGCCGACCCCTCCTCCGCTACCCTCAGGGCGGCCAGTGTGGGTAAAAGAGAGACCGCCAAGAGAAAGGGCAGCAGAGGTAGCAGTATCGTGGGCCGGAAGCCAAGTTTCAGTGAGGGCGAGAAGATTAAATGATTGTGACAGAAAAAGATCATGGATCGCCACTGCTTTTGGTGCAGCGGAGCAGCAGTTCCAGAGAGTGCAAGAGAATGGGAGTTGGGAGATAGGGAGGGGGTGGATAGGGATGAGATAACGAGAAGGAGAGGTGCCAGGAGCCATGAGGAAGAGAGGTTTGGGTGACAGACAGATGGCAGGAGAAAATGTAGAAAAGAGAAACGCAGAAAAATAAAGGTACAGTCCAACAGTGCTGGATGGGATGGGCTGACGATCCCAAGACATGAGGGAGATGAGAGAGGAGAAGGGTAGCTATAAGAGCCTCTGGACGTCCCAGGTTCTAAGGGTGAGGGAGGGAGGGATGGCTGAGGGGATGCTGCCCCACCTCTCTCTCTGCTGAGCTGAAGGTGCTGCTGCTACTTCCAAGGAGTCCCAGGACAGTGGGAAGAGGGAGGGAAGGTCAGCATTCAGGAGAGGTTCCTCTCAGGAGGCAGGCTGGCTGGTATTCACTTGCAATGGATGCAAGCTGCAGGAAAAGAGATTCCACCTCAACATTAGGAGGAACTTCCTGACAGTAAGGGCTATTCGACAGTGGAACACATTTCTTTGGAGTGTAGTGGAGTCTCCCTCCTTGGAGGTCTTCAAACGGAGGCTGGATGGCCATCTGTTGGGGATGCTTTTCCTGCATGTCAGGGGGTTGGATTGGATGGCCCTTGTGGTCTCTTCCAACTCTATGATTCTATGATTCTCTGAACACTAAAACAATGCAATGAGATACTAACTACTGAGAATAACAAAGAGGAATTAGTTGTGTTGAAGTTCTCTTTTTCTTTACAGACGTGGATCACTGCACCAAATGTCCAGAGGATCAGCATCCAAACAGGGGCCGTGATCACTGCATCCCCAGAGACATAACTTTCTTGTCCTATAAAGAACTTCTAGGGAACATCCTTGTTTTCTTTGTCCTCTTCTTCTCCTCAATCACTTTCTTTGTGTTAGCAGTTTTCATTAAATTCCGAGAAACTCCGCTGGTCAAAGCCAACAACCGAGATCTCTCCTACATTCTCATCGTCTCCCTCCTTCTTTCCTTCTTGTCCTCCTTTCTCTTCATGGGGAAACCAAACAAAGCTACTTGCCTCCTCCAACAAACAGGCTTCAGCATCATCTTCTCCATCGCAATCTCATCTGTGTTGGCTAAAACCATCACTGTGGTGCTGGCCTTCCTGGCCACTAAGCCTGGGAGCAGGGCAAGGAGATGGCTAGGAAAGACTCTGGCCAACAGCATCGTCTTGTCCTGTTCCTCCATTGAAGCTGTCATCTGCATCACATGGTTGTGTATCTCTCCCCCCTTCCCAGACTCAGACATGAACTCCCAGCCTGGAGAGATCCTACTGAAATGCAATGAAGGCTCAGTGGCCATGTTTTACTCTGTCCTTGGCTATCTGGGCTTCCTAGCTGCCATCTGTTTCACAATGGCTTTCCTGGCCAGGAAGCTGCCTGGGGCCTTCAACGAAGCCAAGCTGATCACCTTCAGCATGCTGGTCTTCTGCAGCGTCTGGGTCTCCTTTCTGCCCACCTACCTGAGCACCAAGGGAAAGTACATGGTGGCCGTCCAGGTCTTCTCCATCTTGGCCTCTGGTGCTGGGCTCCTGAGCTGCATCTTCCTCCCAAAGTGCTACGTTATTTTACTCAGGCCTGACTTGAATAAGAAGGAAGGTCTAACAAAAAATGAAGACAGAACCTAATCCTTATCTCATTTTTTGCAGGCCCTTTCAGAGGTATTTTGCATGGAGTACACCATTAGATTAAGTTTCAAACCATGGTATGCATGTACAAATCTTTCGTTGTTTCTAAGATCTTTCTGTGCCACTAAGGTGCGAAATGTGGACCTCTGAACGGTTTTGGACTGTAGCTCTCAGTAGCAACAGTCTAGATATTTGATGGGATTTGCAGTTCACCAACACCCCAAAGGCTACATTTTACCTGCCCAATCTCTCCATACAGATCCAATGTGCAGATCCATATGGTTAGGCATGGGCATCTTTGGAAGATCCATGATATATGGAAGAATTTGGCATGTTGCTGAACTGCAACTCCCATCCTTCCTCACTCTTGACTATAGGGCTGAGGAGAACCTCAGTCCTTAGTATTTAAAGGGCCACATGATTTCTACTTGGGGTCTATGGGATAGCTTGCCAAGGTGTATATAGTCAGTTCTGTCTGATGCTTTAAAGAGCATTTATATTGTATTTAATTGAAAGGAGCTTGTTATTAAAAAGAGTAACTGTTGCTGTTGGCTTCACTAATTATTGTAGTTTTCTTTTAAAAAAACAAACACCACACACAACATTTGTGTTAAAATGAATTACTGTTGTTGTATGCCTTCAATGTCAGCATATTGTAATGTAAAATTAAGATCTGTAGAACTGCACAGTCATGATGCTTATGTGTTATGTGTGACAAGGCCAGGACATCTGGTGATAAATGTCCTTGAGGTTGCCAGACACCTAAATGTGTATTGAGCACTGCACCTGTGACTGAGCAATATGATGTTATGTATTATGCCACATACTGGAGAGTTGCATCAGCCAAGACTATATAAGTCTGTGACTAATGTAAACTATCATGAATTATTGAAGTGTGGGTTATTGAAGAGTGGTTGGAGTTGCGGAAAGTGCAGTTGCAGTTTGCCAGTGAGTGTTCACTGAGTTCTAATTTAGCTCTGTGTGGCTGTGAGCTACTGTCTTTCCATCCTGGAACCCTGTTCTGCTCCTGCTTCTCTAAATAGCATCTTATCACCTGTAAATAAATATCTTCACCGTGAGCAGTCTGGTTCCACTTCCTGATTTCTTCAAGGTATACTGAAAAATCTGATTCACGTCTCATTCCCAGTGTGACAAAGGTTATGGGCCCAGCAGACCGCATACTACGCCACGTTTGAAGGTATCTGCCATCAAAAGTGTTGAGTTGACTGGAAGCTTCCCCTTTGTTGACATGGAGGATCCTGCTGTGAGGACTTTGTTTTAAGTTCCTGTGGTTGAGAGAGCAGAGCTGGCAGCTGGAGGACAGTTGGGTGGAGTCCCTTTATAAAGGCTTTATGGCAGTAATTATTTAGCCTGGGCACAGAAAATGGAATTCTTCCTCAAGAAGGAAGGACTGTGGCAGTATGTGACTGATCCACCCCAGAGTCCTGATGAAGTTGAGGTTAGACAGGAGGAGACTGCCCATTTGTGGATTGGGCTTGCCTTGGAAAACTCCCAACTAGTGTTGAGCAGCCCGGTAATTTGGAAGCTTCAAACAGCACGTCGGGTTTGGAAGCAGTCTTCAGAATCTGGAGATGTGTTTCCTGTGGCCAACAAGGACATCTTCATAGAATTATAAAATCGTAGAGTTGGAAGAGACCTCAAGGGCCATCCAGTCCAACCCCCTGCCATGCAGAAACTCACAATCAAAGCATCCCCATTGACAGATGGCCATCCAGCCTCTGTTTAAAGACCTCCAAGGAGGGAGACTCCACCACTCTCCCAGGGAGTGTGTTCCACTCTCTTTCCCTGTAGCTTGCATCCATTGCTCTGGGTCCTAGTCTTTGGAGCAGCAGAAAACAAGCTTGCTCCATCCTCAATATCCCTTCAAATACTTAAACAGGGCTACCATATCACCCCTTAACCATCTCTTCTCCAAGCTAAACATACCCATCTGCCTTAGTCTTTCTTCATAAGGCATGGTTTCCAGACCCTTCACCATTTTGATTGCCCTCCTCTGGAAACCTCCAATTTGTCAACATCCTTTTTGAATTGTGGTGCTTGTCTCCGGATGAGACAAGATAAAGCTCCCAGGAGGGGACCACGTGACAGTAGGAAGACGTTGAAGCCACTGATATGATGACCATTCTCTTCCAGCCAGAGGAGAATGAGGACTTTATACTGGACAGTGGTGTTTGTGTCCATATATGCACAAACAAGGAACTTTTTCAGAGCCTCAGACCAGCTCCTATGCCATGGCTGTTAGTGGCAGATGGACACAAGGTAAATGTTGAGGGCTATGGATACTGCTTTGTTCAACATTTGAATGAAGTAGTAGAGCATGCATATTTTGCACCAGTAATGTCCTTGAATGCAATTTCCCCTTAAGCCAGGTGTTCCCCATCCTATATCTGTGCATTTCATTTTTCTGCCCTAAGTGCAGTACCTTACATTTCTCTGAGGTGAATTTCGTTTTGTCAGCTTTAGCCCAGCTTTCTAGTCTATTCAGGTCATTTTGAATTTTTATCCTGTCCTCTGGGCTACTCCTTCTAATTTGGTGTCATCTGCAAATTTGATAATCATGCCTTCTATTCCTTCATCCAAGTCACTGAAAAGGATGTTGAATAGCACTGGGGCCAGGACAGAGCCCTGTGGGAACCCACTGGTCACTTCTCTCCAGAATGAAGAGGAGGAACCATTGTTGAGCACCCTTTGGGGTTTGGCTGGTCAACCAATTACAAATTGTAGAAGCCATTAAGCAATGGAACAAATGACTTTGAGAGGCAGAGGGGGTCTTTTGCACTGAGATGGGAATTGGGACGGGATGGCCTTAAGGGGATGCCTTCCAACTCTTGCCAAGAAAACCCCATGACAGTCGCCTTAGGTTCGCTGTATATCAGAAGCTGCTTGAAGGCACGCAACCAACATTCTTTGGATTCTCTGATGAGAGCACCCAACCCACTCAACTGCATGCAGGGAAGATAAATGTTTGTGTTGTCCATATATTATGAAATAATGCCATTTGACACAACTTTAAGTGTCATAGGTCAATCCTATTAAATCCTGGGATTTGTAGTTTTACACAGTTCCTCTGCCAAAAGAGTGATGGTGCCTCACAAAACAAGGAGGGTTATGGACTGTCCATATCGGGTGATCTTCAAACAGAGGTTGGATGGGCATCTTTCAGAAGTCCTTTATTGTGTATTCCTGCATAACAGAAGGTTAGATTAGATGGTGTTCATGATCCCTTCTGTCTGTAACATCTGGAACCCAATGAATACAGAATTGCACCACAATTCAAAAAGGACATTGAGAAACTGAAGCGTGTCCAAAGAAGGGTGACTAAAATGGTGAAGGGTCAGGAAACCATGTCCTATGAGGAACGAATGAGCTGGGGATGTTCAGCCTGGAGAAAAGAAGGTTAAGAGGTGATATGATAGCCATATTTAAATATTTGAAAGGATGTCATATTGAGGGAGCTAGCTTGTTTTCTGCTGCTCACAGACTAGAACATGGAGCAATGGGTGCAAGCTACAGGAAAAGAGATTTCACCTCAACATTAGGAGGAACTTCCTGACAGTAAGGGCTGTTCGACAGTGGAACAAACTCCCTCGGAGTGTAGCGGAATCTCCTTCCTTGGAGGTCTTTAAACAGAGGCTGGATGGCCATCTGTCAATGGGGATGCTTTGAGATTTCCTTCATGGCAGGGGTTGGACTGCATGGCCCTTGTGGTCTCTTCCAATCTATTCTATGATTCTATGGTCCTATTCTGATTATGCTTTCAGTGGGTGTTTGACTGAATGGTCTTAAGGAGACCCTCCCAATTCTGTGGCTCTGGGATTTAAGATAAGAGGAGCTGGAGAAAGCTCTTCTACTCTGACTAGTCAAAAACAGGTATACTCCAATGGGCAAGAGGGATATGTATAATCTAAATTAAACATATTTGGGTAGAAAATATTTAAATTACAGCTAATATATAGGGAACTGATCCCATGAGATCATGATACAAGATATGCATGGGAAAAGATGACGACGATGCATTTTGATAAATTAATTGCAAAATATTGGAACCCAATGATAAAGTAAATTTATTGTTGGAATCACAAGTCATAACAGCCATCAACACACACACATGGAGTAGAAACAAAACTTAAAATCCTAATGCCTAACAGCAGGCTCAGCTCCAATAGAAGCGATCCAAATACAAAGTTTTAAAATACCATTTAACTCTAATAATGTAATTCTATTTTTAATATACCATTTTTGTAGGTTTTCAATTGTCCTGTTTTTAATATTGTAAGCTGCTCTTAAATCCCTGTTTTGGGACAAGGGTGGGATACAATTAAATATAATAATAATAAGCCAGATATGTAGATAGGTGTTTAGCCAATACAAATTTCTAATTTTAAAAGCTTAACCATGTAAAATTGCCACCTGGGGACCAACATAAGGAAATGCACCCATTGGTAAGTAATTACTACATTGCCTTTCTGAGCCTGCAAAGCCATCGGTCATCGAACCCATCATCTTTTCTCTTATTGCTTCATAAGCGGGGCAGCGGAAGACATTTAATATTTGACATCTTCCACAAAGGCACAGCTCATGAGGATTTTCCCAAATCTGCCCTCCAGTTTTGCAGAGAGACAACTTTGACAATATAAGCGGGGAAATATCTCCTGTAATGGGTCACAAGTGATTTCATCCATGTCCCTGCAGCAAGCAAGATAGCTGTGTTTTGGAGTCCTTATCAGCATCATGGTCAAAGATTTAACAGTTTCTCATCTGGTACCAAAAGATTTATTTGTACTCAAGTCAGCCTGATAGTTCAACAAGCCGGAGGAATAAACTTTCCTGTTATCCGCCCACTTGTACTGTTCTTACAGCTATGAGAATGGATGATGGGTCACACCTGAACAGTTCAGTGTCCTTTTAAAAATATATATTCTGCCCTAAATAAGCCCATGAAGAGCAATAGCATTTCTATACTGCTTCATAGTGAATTCTGCACTCTTTAAGCAGTTTACAATGTGGAATCCAATTGCCCGCAGCAAGCTGGGTACTCATTTTATCAACCTACGAAAGGATGGAAGGCTGAGTCAACCTTGGAGCCCTGGGATCAAACTCACAACGTTGTGGCTGCACTGCCAGTAGCACTGCACCACCATGCTTGGACACTATGTCCATAGATCTCTGGGGGACCAGGGTTTGAATCCTGGCCATTCATAGAATCATAGAGTTGGAAAAGACCATAAGGGCCATCCATTCCAAACCTTCTTCCATGCAGGAACTCTCACCCAAAGCATCCCCAACAGATGACCATCTAACTTGTGTTTGAAGACTTCCAGAGAGGGAGACTCCATCACAATCTCCATTGAGGGAGTGTGTTCCACCTTCGAACAGCCCTTACTGTCAGAAAGTTCCTCGTAATGTTGAGCTGAAATCTCTTTTCCTGGAGCTTGCATCCATTATTCCGGGTCTTGTTCTCTGGAGCATCAGAAAGCAAGATTGCTCCCTCCTCAATATGACATCCCTTTAAGTATTTGAACAGGGCTATCATAAATCTTCTGGGTGACTTTGAGCAAGCCTCACTCTCTCAGCCTTGGAGGAAGGCAATGGCGAACCCTGTCTAAACACACCTTGATGGGATCACCAAAGGGTTGCTGTAGACTGGAAAGAACTTGAAGGCACACAGCAATGAATCTGAAGCCAAATCTATCTTCCCATTGCCTCACCCAGGGACCCATTGTCCAACCATATGGATTTATCACAATGGTCCCTAAAATCTATTGTTTAGCAGAGGACTTTGATCCCACTAAGAGGATCCGGCCCTGGAATGATCTGGGTAGAACGGTTATTTCAGGGAACTGGAAGGGTTGGAGGCCCAGTTGGACCATTCCTATGCAGTTCAGTCTTCTAACTTTGGTTCTGCCTTACAGAACCCCAGAGATAAGGGTGCATGCATGCCAGGTCAGGGGACCCAGATCCAGCTATGGAAATATGGCATGCTGACCCTGGAATGATCTGGGTAGAAGTGTCATTTTGAGGCTCTGTGGGAGTGGAAGTGGGTCAAACTGCAGTTCAGACTCCTTGCTTTGGTTCTTGCAGAACCCCAGAGCTTCTTCTTCCAGTTGCCTCAATCTGTGTAGGGGGCTTATGTCCCAGGTTAGGGGACCCTGATCTGGCTGTGGGATGTCCAGAGGAGGATGACCAAAATGGTGAAGGGTCTGGAAACCATGCCTTGCGAGGAGTGACTTGGGGAGCTGGGTATGTTCAGCCTGAAGAAGAGATGGTTAAGAGGTAATATGATAGCCCTGTTTAAAAATTTGAAGGGGTGTCACATTGAGGGTGGAGCAAACTTATTTTCTACTTTTCCAGAGAATGGGACACGGAACAATGGATGCAAGCTACAGAAAAGAGATTCCACTTCAATATTAGGAGGAACATCATGACAGTAAGGGCTGTTCGACAGTGGAACACACTCCCTCAGAAAGTGGTGGAGTCTCCGTCTTTGGAGGTTTTTAAACCAAGGTTGGATGGTCATGTCTCAGGGGTGTTTTGTGTATTTCTGCATGGCAGAAGGGGCCTGGACTGCATGGCAGAAGGGCCCTTGGGGTCTCTTCCAGTTCTATGATTCTATATTTTTATGACCCTGGGATGATTTGAATGCAATCTGTTGTTTAGGGGGCCAGTTCTACCATTTGTGGACAGGGGATGCTTGAACCCAACAGCAGAAGGACCAGGATGCTTTCATCTGCTGTAGACCACCTGCGCAAACTCATTTTATGGCTGATTTTGGTCACCAACATAACATGGGAGCAGCCTGGAACGGAAAGGGAGATGTCTGAATGAAGAAACAGACTAGTATCTTCACTGGCATCCTATTAAGGATACTGCCATGGATGATGGATGGATGGATGCATATATATATGGAAAGATTTGCTTTCCTAGAGTCAATATTCTCCAACAAGGGCAGAGAGTGTTTGCAAGATAAAGAACAGTACATTTGCATGCTTTCCTTCCTCTCCTAGAGTTCCAATCACAAGATTTAGCTAAACTGCTCTTCTGAGAGGCTGTGAAGTTTTAAAAAACATTTTAACTATGGGTGCACTGTAGAAATAATGCAGTTTGACATCATTTTCAGTGCCATGGCTCCATCCTACAGAAATTTGGGATTTGTACTTTGGTGAGGCACTCTCTGCTAGTGAAGGCTAAAGACCTTGTAAAACTAAACATCCCAGGGTTTTATAGGATAGGGCTAACGCACTTAAAATGGGACCAAACTGCATTTTTTCTACAGGATAGAACTCTCCTATGAACATAGTTTTTTGTGGGGTTTTTGGGCTATGTGGCCATGTTCTAGAAGAGTTTATTCCTGATGTTTTACCAGCATCTGTGGCTAGCATATTCAGAGAACAGCATTCTCTGAAGATGCCAGCCACAGATGCTGGAGAAATGCCAGGAATAAACTCTTCTAGAACATGGCCACATAGCCCAAAAACCCCACAAAAAACTATGGATGCCAACCATGAAAGCCTTCATCTCCTGTGAACTTTTGCGGTAATGGAAGACAACCCTGCCTCTATCCTTCGAGGTATGAGAAAGTACACTTGAGGAGAACCAGGATTCTCCTTGCCATGTTATTCTGGAATGTTTCAATCCAAAGAAGCACTTTCTCACCTCATCCCCAAATTTCATCTCCATGCCCATTACTTTTTCGTGGAATATATTAAGTGCAGGGACTACTAACCGATCACATGTAAATGTGGAAAAAATTAAAATAACCGCCGCTATCCATAGAGCATCTCTTAAAACTACACTGAAATGCACCTTTCAAGACCTAACCAAGGGTGGGTCTACACTTGACAGAATACTACAGGATATCTCAGAAGTATTCTGACTCCGAATTACCTGTCCCCTAAATTTGCTGCTTACCTGTTCTTTTGCTGTCAGGTTTCAGCTCTCTTTGAACCATGGGTGACTGCCACAGTTCCCATTCTTTGCCTGGCACCACTACTGAGGTTATTGATATTGGCCTCAGATATACAGCAGTGGCAGCTTGCAGGGACCACAAGTGAAAAGACAGCTGCCATTGTCACTGCGAAGAGAGCTGAAAACCCACAGCGAAAGGGGAGTTACTGAAATGGGGGTGAAGGGAGGAAGCCCAGAATCAGTGTGGGCACCACGAGGGTGATTTGGGGGCCTGGATGCAGTGAACCCAGAAGGAATTTGGAGTAAATCACTAATGTAGACACACTCCCCAAGAGAAACAGACAACCAATATTCCTTTAAAGCCAATCTCAGCAGAGAACATAAGTGGCACATCATCAGCATACAAGACAACTGGATGCCCATTAATTGAGCATATCAAAGGAACAAACCCATGAACAAAGTGAAAACAACACCTGAAGGTATAAATCAAACATCATTAGAACTTGAAAAGGTGTAAAATCCCCATGAATTATCCTAATCAGTACCTTGAAAGCTATAGAAACCAAATGAAAGTGCTATGTTCGAAAGAACCCCCACCCTCACCCCCCGTTGTTTATTCAGCACCATATTCGAAGAGGTCTGTGGGAGAGATCATTAATCCTCTATACTAACTGTGCCTTTTTGAGGTAGCTATTTACGTTCTGACCCTATCCTAGCAGTAAAATTCCCACATAATAAAATATTAGAGCTTCTATTGCCTGATTCTAATATTTCCCTTCACAGAAATTTTCAAGGAGAAGCAAATCTGAAACCACAGGAATAGATAGATTAAATATATATATATATACATACACACATACAACAGACACTAAAGATGTACAAATGTCTGCAAATAGTCAGTCTCAGACCAGTTACTTTGTTGAATGTCTTCCCAGAACCTCAACCAAAATTAAGGTTAAGTCTCCAACTTGCTCTTGCACGGGAACCTCATTTTTAAGAGCTGGCAAAGCACCGACGCAAATATCCTGCAGAAGAAGTAAAAAGGTGTCCAGTCAATCCATCCCCTGCAGAAAGATTTCAAATCTTTTGAATTATTGTTCAAAACAGATATCCATAGATTTAATTCGCCCGCCCACCAGTAGTCCAGGAAACAGCTTCTATAAAAACTACACAGATTTTAAATAGTTATTATAATCTGAAGCTGTAGGCAAGTCGAGATCCACTGTGAAGATGTCTCTTTCTATTGCCAGGGGCACATTAGTAACTCTCCTTCTGCAATCAAGTGAAGTGAATGAATGTTCAACAGCAGAAAACATTGCAGGTCATCTGCATTTGTTACCAGTAGGTAACTATTTTCTTCATCAGGCGACTGCACCAAATCCATCTAAAAAAAGATGAATTGAAGTGTGATGGAGACAATCTCATTAGTTGCTGTGATAATAAAAGTCTTTCCGCAGCGCTCCTTTGGCTGACGTTCTCTTGGCTAAACTCCCTCCGAAGAAATCTTGTCAAGAAAGCCATAGAACAGGGTTATCACAACTCACTTTTAGAGACGCGGCCTGATGTGGTGGTTTGAGTGTTGGACTAGGGCTCCTAGAGACTAGGGTTCGATTCCCTCCTCAGCCATGGAAACCGCTGAGCAATCTTGGTAACTCATGCTCTCATGGCCTCAAAAGAAGGTCATGGCAAACATTCCTCTGAATAAATCCTGCCAAGAAAATCCAAGGACAGGGTCACCAAAGGCCAGAGTCAACTTCAAGGCACATAACAACAACTAACTATCCAGGTGCCAACCATCACAGCTGACCGTTTTGGAAGCCCACTTGGACCAACCTCCTCCTTAAAGCTTGACAACATGGATTTTCTTGTTGAATCTGCCCCTTCCAAATATTTGCAGGCAACCTTTTTGGAAGACGTTATCAAAAGATATATTTTTCTGTTTAGAGTAGCAATTTGTTCATCAGTCCCCATCATCGTTTGTGTTATCAGGAGACACTGTTTTGTTACAAGCCCACAACAGGACAAAGGTTCTTTGTGGATCCCTCATCTTCCTCCAGGAGGTTCTCCAACTTATCCTTTAGCCAAACATTAGTGTTTCCTCCAGAAAGGTGTGGACTGTCAGCTGGAAGTCTCGATTGCTAAATAGAAAGGGAACAATCTCTCTCCTGAGCCATATTCCTACTATGTACAACAAAGTCCTTGAAGGATACCTTCCACCTTTAAGATGTATGTTTTACCTGTCTTAAGCTGTTTAGTAGATTTTATCACATGGAGGAAGCCTGAGCTGGTGTGGTTGAGTTTTGTATGTTTCCCGTAATAGATGGAGAAAAGGAAAGAGAGGCAGATAAGAGTCATTATCTTGAACTTCCAAGGACTTCAAACTATGAGCTCCTCAAAGAGAATATCATTCTTGTATCAATGCTTCAGTTTTACGGAAACCGAACAAGCAATCAAACTCCCAGAGAAAGGAAAATGAATGGCTGGGAAAGATATGTTGAAAGATATTATCTTTTGACAAGGAACTGGAACTGGGCCTTCTCAGTGACTGCTCCAATTTGGAGAGCTGCTTTTCTGCTCTCTTTCTTCCATCAGAAAAAAGGCCTTTTTATTTGGCTCTTAATTTATGTGTTAGAGGAGGTTTTTCATATGAAGTGCTTCACTGTTATCTTTCTTTATTATGTTTTAAACTAGTTTAACTTTTAAAAAAATATATAAATAGGTTTGGTTTTTAATAAACGTTTGTCCTAACAGGTTGTTTAGCTGCACTTTGTTTTAATCATTTGCAAGCTGCTTTGGGCACTAGGCTGAGAGAAAGGTGGGTTATAAATTAAATTATTGATTTATTAAATAGAGTAAAATTAATTTACTATATATAAATAATTCTATACATGCACATACAATAAAAAAGCAAACCAAGTTTGTCCTGCATCCAAGAAGGATATAGCTAATCTCTGTCTCTTTCCCTCCATTGCTGTGTGCCTTCAAGTCGTTCCCGACTTATGGCAACCCTATCATGGGGTTTTCTTGGCAAGATTTGTTCAGAGAGGGTTGGCCATTGCCCTTCTTTGAGGCTGAGAGATTGTGACTAGTCCAAGGTCACCAAGTGGGTTTTCATAGCCAAGCCGTGATCTGAACCCTACTCTTCAGAGTCATAGTCCAATGTTCAAACCACTACACCATGCTCATTCTCTCTCTCTCTTATCTATCTGTCTATCTGTCTATCTATCTATCTATCTATCTATCTATCTATCTATCTATAGACAGCCCTCCTTATCCATGGATTTTTTTTATCCACGGATTTAAGTATCCATAGCTTGAAAATTCTTTAAGAATATAGAAATCCCAAAAAGCAAATCTTGATTTTTCCATTTTGTACAACGGATACCATTTTTCTGTGCCATTGTATTGAATGGGACTTGAGTATACAAGGATTTTGGTATCCCTGGGGAGGCAGTCCAGGAACCAGAGGTATAATGTCCAGATCAAGGGAAGGAATAGTGCCACTCTATTCTGCTTTGGTCAGACCACACCTGGAATACTGTGTCCAGTTCTGGGCAAAACAATTTAAAAAGGATGTTAAGAAACGAGCGTGTCCAAAGGAGTGCCACCAAAATGGTGAAGGACCTGGAAACCATGAAGCCCTATGAGGAATGTCTTAGGAAGTTGGGGGTGTTTAGCCTGGAGAAGAGGTGATATGATAGCCCTGTTTAAATATTTGAAGGGATGTCATATTGAAGAAGGAGCAAGCTTGTTTTCTGATGCTTCAGATACTAGAACCCAGAACAATGGATGCAAGCGCCAGGAAAAGAGATTCCACCTCAACATTAGGAGGAACTTCCTGGCAGTAAGGGCTGTTCGACAATGTAGCACACTCCCTTGGAGTGTAGTGGAGTCTTCTCTTTTGGAGGCCTTTAGACAGAGGCTGGTATTGGGGATGCTTTGATTGTGAGTTCCTGCATGGCAGGGGGTTGGACTTGATGGCCCTTGTGGCCTCTTCCAACTCTATGATTCTATGACCCTGAAGCTGCCCTGACTTCTGCCCATTATATTGGGCACTTTGTTGCAATATCAGGCAGCTGTTGTACATAGTTTGCCCCTGCCATACGTGGGAGATGCGTTCCGGACCCCCCTGTGTAAGACAAATTTTGCATATGCTGGAGTCCCATTGTTTACAATGGCAGCATGCTCCCCTGTGCCACTTGCGTGTGCACCATTGTGTCCCTTGCCGTTTGCCATCCATGGAAGCTTAAATCTGAGTACAGCGAGGGCACGTATGCTGAGGGCAGACTGTATGTCCTGCTGTGCTGCCTGGCACCATCAGCATGGATCATGCTCTGAGATCAGAATGAGGTGCCGGGCTGCTGCTCACAAGCCTCATGGTGCCATCTCTGTGGGTCGCTCGCTCTGAGATCAGAATGAGGTGCCCAGCATTGATCACGTGGCAGGGCACCTTATTCTGACCTAAGAGCAAGCGAGCAAGCAGTCCATGGCAGCACTGGGTGGCACAACAGAATGCATTGTAAACAGCCACCCACTGTCACTTTGGAATGCTCTGGAAGAACTGGAGCAAATGGTGACTTTTTAAGTTTTTAAAAATTGGTGTAATGGTCCATACGGCATGGCGGGACTTTGTCTGGACACTTTGCACCAGAACTGGAGATTGGGCCTGTGTTGTATGGGCTGATGATGATGATTTATTTCATTTTTATGCCACCTTTCTCCCAAGGTGGCTCACAAGATAAAAAAAACTCTAAAAACTTTACAAAACTTTTTGAACAAACAATAACCCAGTTAAAATAGTATACAATTATTGTTGTCATTATTATTACAGCGCGCCCGCGCCATACGCGGCCTTGAGCATACGCGCTCAAGCCGCGGGGCGCGTGCGGGGCGGAAGGGGTGGCGTGTCCCTTTCAATTGAATGGGCACGCGCGCCCGTTGCGCCCCGCGCGCTCCTGCGCCGCCGCGCACGAGCCCCATTGTTTCCAATGGGGCTCGAGCATAGGCGGAATTTGCCTTACGTGGCGGGATCCGGAACGGATCCCCCGCGTAAGGCGAAGACGGACTGTATATTTATTTATATCCCACTTTCCCCCTCAAAATTCCTGCAGGGACAGGGGAAGGATGTTTCATTTGGCCCAGGCAAATTGATAAAACTGTCCAAACCCTGACTACTCTCTCAACATATTACTCTGTTCAGACCTCACTTGGAGTAATACCAGTTCTGGGCACCATAGTTCCAGAAGGAATACGTCCAGAGAACGAAGGCCAAAATGGACAACAATTTAACAATCAGGGAATAAAAATCAAGCTTTATGAGGAACGACCGAAAGATCTCAGTATGTTTAGCTTGGAGAAGACTGGGACACGAGAACCATATTTAAGTAATGATATACCTCGGAATGTGTTCTCGGCCATTAGTTCTTTAACAGAAAAATTGGCACCAGAGGCGAAATAATGTGGAAAGAATAGGGAGAGGTTCCTACACCACACATGCCCACAACAAACAAGAGAGAAAGAGAGAGAGAGCACAGTTTAACACATTTCAGCAAACATTTTCTTCCAAACTAACAATATGCATGTGTGAAATGAACCAACTAGGTCCAGGAAACAAGAAAACATTTAAACTTTCTAATGATCACACCAACACTTCCTTCAAACTGCTTCTAGGGATGAAAAGTTCTTTCACCAGCATCTAGCATTCTTAGGATTTCCATTTAGGTGGTCAAACTTTAAAAAAGTTATGCTCCTTTAGCATATTGGAGTTGGCTGGTGAGGCAGGCTTATCTGCTCTCCCCTTTTTGGTCTCTTTTCATGCTCAGACATGTTCAGTGTGCTCCCCCTTCCTCTCCCATACAGACTCCATGAGAAGAAGCCTTTCCCCCCTCCAAAAGCCTCCAAGAACATCTACATTTTTTCCCTGTGAAATTTAATATGCATAGCAAGGCCCTGACTCTGACCAAAGCTTTTCCCACACTCGAAGCACTTATACGGTTTATCACCCGTGTGGGTTCTCTGATGAGAAATGAGGCTTGAGCTACAGCTGAATCTCTTTCCACACTCAAAGCAATGGTATGGTTTGTCCCCTGTGTGGATTTTTTCATGGATGCGAAGGCTTGAGCTCTGGCTGAAGCACTTCCCGCACTCAAAGCACTTGTATGGCTTCTCCCCCGTATGGGTCCTGTGATGGAAAGTAAGATTTCTGTTATTACTGAAGGTCTTTCCACATGTCAGGCAGTTGTAAGGTTTCTCCCCTGTGTGGACTCGCTGGTGCAGGTTACGATGCGAGCTCTGGCTAAAGGTCTTTCCGCACTCAAAGCATTCATACGGCTTCTCCCCAGTATGGATTCTTTGATGGGACACGAGGTGCGGTCTCTGGTGAAAGGTCTTCCCACACTCCAAGCATTCGTACGGCTTCTCCCCAGTGTGGATTCTTTTATGTGAACGTAAGTACGCATTGTAACTGAAGCTCTTTCCACACTCCAAGCATTTATATGGTTTCTCCCCAGTGTGAACTCTCATGTGTAAATTGAGCTTTGTGCTGCTCCTGAAACTCTTTTGACATTCCAAACAGGTGAAAGGTTTTTCGTCCGTGTGGATCCTCAGATGCTGAATCAGACCGGTGCTATGACTGAAATCCTTCCCGCATTCCATGCATTTGTACGGTTTCTCGCCAGTGTGGATTTTTTGATGCGAAGCAAGGCTTGAGGAAAAGCTGAAGGTCTTGCCACACTCCATGCATTTGTATGGCTTCTCTCCGGTGTGGATCCTTTGATGTTTAATGAGGATTGCCTTCCAAGCATAGGTCTTTCCGCAGTCTGAGCATTTATAAGGTTTCTCTCCCCTGTGGATGTGCTGGTGTCTCGTAAAGCTTGTAGTATCACCATAGCACTTTCCACATTCCATGCACTTATATGGTTTCTTTATGTCAGTGCTCTGTTGTGGTTGCGTGCCGTCGGTGAACATCTCAACACCATTACCTGAATTGAGCTTTCCGCTACTCTGAAAGTTCTTTTGACATTTCAAACATATGCTTGGTTTTTCCTGAGTGTAGTTTCGGTTGCGACTGAACTCTTTCCCACACGCCAAGCATTTACACCGGTTTTCTCCAGTGTGGATTCGCTGGTGACTAGAAAGGTGCGCACTCCGTTGAAAGGTCTTTCCACATTCCAAGCACTTGTAGCGCTTGTCTCCTGTGTGAATTCTCTGGTGGGAAGAAATGCTTGACCTACTACTGAAGCTCTTCCCACATTCCGTGCATTTATAGGGTTTCTCGCCTGTATGGGTTCTCTGATGTGAGGTAAGGTGTGAAAACTGATTAAAGTGCTTTCCACATTCCATGCATTCAAATGGTTTGTCCCCGGTGTGAATTCTCTGGTGGACAGTAAGACTATGGCTATGACTAAAACTCTTCCCACATTCCAGGCATATGTGTGGTTTTTCTTCTATATGGCTTCTGCAATCTGAGTCAAGGCTGAACTTGGAAGGGAATGTTCTCCTACGTGAAGGACGCTCACTCTTTTCCTTGGGAAGCTCTTGCTGGATTGGGATTTGAAAAAGGTTATCAGCCTGCCCGGGAATGGCCATATTCCACCCATACCCTGCTTTGTTTTCCTCTTGCCTCTTTGCTTCTTCTTCTTCTTCCTCCATGTTCTCCTCCTTCACTTCTACCTTGATAGCTATTGAGGACATCTGCCATGGCTTCGGAGAAGGAGGGCAATCCTCCCCATAGTCTGAAATAATGACAAAGGAATACCTGGTCAAAAAATGCAGCTGAGAAATGGAACAGCAACTACTGTTTAGCTGCTGTTAAAAACAACTATACAATATTACTCCTGTATCTATAGGGTATACGTTCCTGAATTTATTGTGGAAACGTGAAACTATGGATTATAGTGAACCCTATTGAAATGAATTATTTCCAGCAGAAGTTGCCCAGAATCTCTCTGGAGGACCTAGAGATTCCTAGAAAGAACACCTCTCTAGACATTTCTAGGTTCTCCAATGTGACTCTATGGTCAAGTTCTGATGAAAGTTGACCACAATGTTGCACTAGAGGATCTAGAGGTTCCTAGAGAGAACATCTCTTCAGGCATTTCTATGTCTTCCAATGTGACTCTAAGGTCAACATCTGATGAAAGCTGACTACAGTGTTGCATGACAGGATCTAGAGCAGTGGTTCTCAACATTTGGTCTTCTAGATTTTTGAGACTACAACCCCCAGAATTCCTGAACATGAGCATACTGGCTGGGATTTCTGGGAATTGAAATCCAAAACATCTGGAGGCCCGAAGGTTGAGAACCACTGATCTAGAGGTTCCTAGAGAGAACACCGCTCCAGGCATTTCTAGCTCCTCCAATGTAAGTCTATCGTCAGCTTCTGACACTTTGTAAACCACTTAGAGACTGCTTAGTGCAGTATGAAGTTATATATAAATGAAGCTGCTATTGCTATTGCGTGCCATACTATACTTTTCCTCTTTTGCACTCTGGCTTCTGACATGGTGACACAGTAGAAACATTTGTTTTAGCTGTGGTTTGAGCCACTAAAAAAGCAAAGCTTTCTAGAATTAATTTCCAGATTTATTTATTTATTTTGCACAAATGAACACCATCTTTTAGGAGAGACGATATTTTTAAAATGTAAAGATTTTTTTTAAATGATTTTATCTGTGATCTATCTTGGGTGCCTTTCTAGGAGAGAGGTAGCCTACAGATGATATGAAATGAATGAATATGTTACTATCCTTACTTATCATTATTCTTGTCATTACAGTATATTTATTTATCCCACTTTTCACCTGGTACGGGACCCAAGGTGGTGAGTATTATCCTTACTTATCATTATTGTTATCATTACTGTACAGTGGGCCCTCCACATTTGCTAGGGTTAGGAGCCCAGGCCCCCCGTGAAAGTGGAAACACCAGAAATTTACCTCTTTATGTCCACCACCACAACTCTAACTTAAAGAGTCCTAGTAGCCTCCACCACAACTCTACAGTCAACATTTGGCAAAAGACGGTTACAGAATAATGCTGGACATCTTGATTTCAGTAAGGCCTTTGACAAGGTTTCCCATGACATTCTTGCAAACAAGCTTGCAAAATGTGGGCTAGACAAAGGAACTGTTAAATGGATCTGTAATTGGTTGACCGGCCGAACCCAAAGGGTGCTCAACAATGGCTCCTTTTCATCCTGGAGAGAAGTGACCAATGGGTCCCACAGGGCTCTGTCCTGGGCCCAGTGCTATTCAACATCTTTATCAATGACCTGGATGACAGAATTGGGAGCATACTTATCAAATTTGCAGATGACACCAAATTAGGGGGAATAGCTAATACCCCAGAGGACAGGATCAAGATTCAAAATGACCTGAATAGACTAGAAAGCTGGGCCAAACTAACAAAATGAAATTCAACACAGAGAAATGTAAAGTATTGCACTTAGGGCGGAAAAATAAAATGCACAGATATAGGATGGGTGATACCTGGCTGAATGAAACTACGTGTGAAAGGGATCTAGGAGTCCAAGTAGACCACAAGTTGAACATGAGTGAACAGTGTGATGCGGCAGCTAAAAAGGCCAATGCTATTTTAGGCTGCATCAATAGAAGTATAGTGTCTAGATCAAGAGAAGTAATAGTGCCACTGTATTCTGCTTTGGTCAGGCCCCACCTAGAATATTGTGTCCAGTTCTGGGCGCCACAATTCAGAAAGGACATTGAGAAACTGGAGCCATGTGTCCAAAGGAGGGCGACAAAAAGGTGAAGGGTCTGGAAACCATGCCCTATGAGGAACGACTTAGGGAGCTGGGGATGTTTAGGGTGGGGATTCTATGATTCTATGACCCACAAATGCCTAGAGACGTGTTTCCTCTAGGAATCTTTAAATCCTCCAGCACAACTCTATGGTCAATTTTCAGCAGAGTTGTGCTGCAGGACCTAGAGATTCCTAGAGAGAAAATATTAATAAATCTGTAAAAATATCAAATCTGCAAAAGTCAAAGCTCTGCAAAAGTCCAGAGGAGGGCGACTAAAATGGTGAAAGGTCTGGAAACCTTGCCCTATGAGGAACGACTCAGGGAGCTGGGGATGTTTAGCCTGGAGAAGAGAAGGTTAAGAGGTGATATGATAGCCCTGTTTAAATATTTGAAAGGATGTCATATTGAGGATGGAGCAAGCTTGTTTTCTGCTGCTCCAGAGACTAGGATTCATAACAATAGATGTAAACTCCAGGAAAAGAGATTCCACCTCAACATTAGGAGGAACGTCCTGAGAGTCAGGGCTGTTCGACAGTGGAACACACTCCTTCCTCGGAGTGTAGTGGGGTCTCCTTCCTTGGAGGTCTTTAAACAGAGGCTGGATGGCCATCTGTCGGGGATGCTTTGATTGAGATTTCCTGCATGGTAGAAGTGGGTTGGACTGGATGGCCCTTGTGGTCTCTTCCAACTCTATGATTCTATTCCACGCTAACGCCTTTGTTTCCCAGCTTCTTAAGTGTTTCTGTGAGTGTGGGGCTGTGCAGACAGCCCCAAAGAGGCTGCTTCCAGCCGCCCCTTTTACAGCCAGATCGGGGCCGGGGCAGACGCATGCCGCAGGCCCAATCTGGCCTTTACAGGATGTGAAAAGGAGCCGCAAAAAGAGGCTCCTTTTGCACCCTACAAATGCCGAGGAATCTCTAGGTCCTCCAGTGCAACCTCTGGTGAAATTTGGCCACAGAGTCATGCTGGAGTATCCAGAGATTCCTAGAGAGAACCAATTAATCAAATATGTGCATAATCAAATCCACAAAAGTCAAAGCTGTAAATGTGGAATGCTGACTGTATATGAGCCCTTTAGCTGTGTATTTGTGCATGGCAGCAGGTTGGACTGGATGTCCTTTAGTGGTCCCTTCCAAATCTGTGATTCTAGGACTTTTAGCTCCTGGAATGTTGCCGAAATAACCATGAAGTGGGAAGAGAGAACAAAGGTGAAATACAGGTTGAATTTCCCTTACTGTATATGAAATACTTGGGATGAGGTCTTTCATAATTTGGATGTTTTGGAATATTTGCCATCCAACCATTTATGCCTTTCAGGCAGCAGCAACACTCCTGCTCTACACCTACCTCCAGCATTGCAAATGCACATCCTAGAGCTGGAGGAGACCCCCAAGGGCCATCCAGTCCAACCTCCTGCCATGCAGGAACTCACAATCAAATCACCCTTGACACATGGCCATCCAGCCTCTGTTTAAAGACCTCCAAAGATGTATAGTGTGTAAACTGCAGGAAGTCAATCCTGCTCCATGAATAATCTGGTGTCCAATTCCCTTCTGCCATGCAGGAATATATAATCACAGCCCTCCCTGGGACAGATGGACATCCAGCCTCTGCTGAAAAACAGGCTCCAAAGAAGGAGGCTCCACCACTCTCCGAGGGAATGTGTTCCACTGTCGAACAGCCCTTACTGTCAGGAAGTTCCTCCTAATGTTGAGATGGAATCCCTTTCCCTGTAGCTTGCATCCATTGCTCCATGTTCTAGTCCCTGGAGCAGCAGAAAACAAGCTTGCTCCAACCTCAATGGGACACCCCTTCAAATACTTAAAACAGGGCTATCATATCACGTCTTAATCATCTCTTTTCCAGGCTAAACATACCCAGCTCCCTAATTCTCTCCTCATGAGCCATGGTTTCCAGACCTTTCACCATTTTGGTGGTCTTCCTTTGCACACCTTCCAGATTCTCTATTTCCTGTTTTGAGCTGCGGTGCCCAAAGCAGGATGCAGTATTCCAGGTGAGGCCTGACCAATGCAGAATAGAGAGGCACCAGTACTTCCCTCCATCTGTCTAGACACTGTACTTCGATTGATGCAGCCTAGAATAGCACTGAGCTGCCGCATTTGCCACCTTGAGTCCCTCTATTGGGAGAAAAGCGGGATATAAGAAAATAAAATAATAACCACAATGTTGACTCATAGAAAGGCCTTGTAGCACCTTTGGGACTAAGTGAAAGAAAAAAGTTGGCAACATGAGCTTTCGTAGACTTCAGTCTACCTCCTCAGATGCATTTCTAGCAGTGGAAGCCAGGCACAGACATATATATGCCGTTGGTATGTGAGGATGTCCAAAGTACAAATCCTTTGTGTATGTAGCTGCAGGTCCAGTTTTAATGATGGTCATCCTTCTGGGGTGCCCTACATTCATCTATTCTCCTCGCCACAGGCCAGATCTGCCAGTTCCTCTCCATGCCCAAAGACCAGTTTCCTATGCCTTTGTGCACAAACGACTGTCTTTAAAACTGGACCTGCAACTTCATTTCCATAGACAAATGATTTGGCATTTGAATGGACATCCTCACATACCAAGGGCATGTATAGTTCTGTGCCTGGCTTCCACTCCTAGAAATGCACCTGAGGAAGTAAACTGAAGTCTAGGAAAGCTCATGCTGCCCATTTCTTTCTCTCACTTAATCTCAAAGGTGTAATAATAATAATAATAATAATAATAATAATAATAATAATAATGCTAAATGCACCTGAGGAAGTAGTCTGAAGTCTATGAAAGCTCATGTTGCCAATTTCTTTCTTTCAGTTAGACTCAAAGGTGCTGTAAGATCTCGCTACAAACTGATTCTACAGACTAACTCGACTATATCTTTGAATTCTACCACTGTTGCCTCACATTCAACTTGTGGTCTGCTAGGACTCCTAGATCCCTTTCATTGGTTAAGATAGGTGTTCCCCATCCTATAGCTATCCATTTCATTCCCTCCCACCTAAGAATCATAGCAGCATAGAGTTGGAAGAGACCACAAGGGCCATCCAGTCCAACCCCTTGCCATGCAGGAAATCCAAATCAAAGCATCCCCAACAGATGGCCATCCAGCCTCTGTTTGAAGACCTCCAAGGAAGGAGACCCCACTACACTCCGAGGAAGGAGTGTGTTCCACTGTCGAACAGCCCTGACTCTCAGGACGTTCCTCCTAATGTTGAGGTGGAATCTCTTTTCCTGGAGTTTACATCTATTGTTATGAATCCTAGTCTCTGGAGCAGCAGAAAACAAGCTTGCTCCCTCTTCAATATGACATCCCTTCAAATATTTAAACAGGGCTATCATATCACCTTACTGTCAGGAAGTTAGTCCTCTGGGCATGCTCAGCTTGTCCACATCCTTCTTGAATTGTGGTGCCCAGAACTAGACACAATATTCCAGGTGAGGTCTCACCAAAGCAAAATAAAGTGGTACTGTTTCCTTGATCTAGATCCTAAGTTCACATTGGTGCAGCCTAGAATCACAATGGTTTTTTAGCTGCCGCATCATACTGGTGGCTCACATTTAGCTTGCAGTCTACAAAGATATGCTCCAACTTGTCCACATCTCTCTTAAAATGTGGTGCACCAAATTCAAGAAGAAGGAAGGATCATAGAATCATAGAGTTGGAAGAGATCCCAAGGGCCATCCAGTCCAAACTCATTCTGCCATGCAGGAACTCTCAATCAAAGTATACCTGACAATGGCCATCCAGCCTCTGTTTAAAGACCTCCAAGGAAGGATACTCCACCACTCTCTGAGGGAGTGTCTTCCACTGTCAAATAGCCCTTACTGAAGGAACAGAGCCACTGTAGGCTTCTCCAAGCCCCATCTCAACGAACTGACCCAGGATGTTGCCGTGGTCGGCATCAAAACCCACCAAGAGGTCCAGTAGACCCAGGACAGGTTATCCACTGAGGTGACCCAAGCCATCCCTGCCCCATCACTGAGCCTCTAATCAGATTGAAATGGATTTAGATCAATGGTTCCCACCCTTTGGTCCACCATTTGGACTTCAGCTCCCAGCCACTCTAGCCAACATGGGCAATGGTCAGGAATGATGGGAGTTGAAGTCCAAATCATATTGAGGTTCAAAGGTTGGGAATCATGGATTAGATAATCCGTCTCATCCAAAAAACTCCAGAATTGGGAGGCCATCATACGCTCCCGAACTGTGCCCAAAATTAGGATGTTCAGACTTTGGAGCATTTTGGATTTAGGAGTTTCGGAGATGGAGCAAAAATCCAAAATTGCACCAACATCAAGGAAATATCCAAGCAGAGATTCTTACCTGGAAACAGCCTGATTCTCACAATATATGCACCTGGCCTGAAAGTACTTTCCCACCCAATATTTGTAATAATTTTGTGTATGGAACAAAGTTGGTGGACATCAAACCCCCAGAAAGCACAAGTGACACTGACTCAGCCGCCCTTCTGGATGATTTCGGAGTGCTTAGTATTTTGGAATATTTGCATGTTTTCTTTTTTAACTGTGTTTTGTATTTTAACATGTTGTACCCTGCCTTGAGGAGAAGCAGGAAAGAAATCAAATTATTATCATCATTATTATCATTTTCATGTGCAGAACGAGACATCTTGGGCTGGAGTGTCTGGGAGCTGAAGTCCAAAACAAGGCTATGCAGTAATTTTGTACACAATATATTCAACAATTTTGTGCATGAAATAAAATTTGCAGACACTGAACTCTCAGGCCTGTTACAGACTGCCAAAATACAGCTGCTTCGGGTCTCTTTGGAGGTATGCTATTTAAATGATGCATGGGTCCTAAGAGTCCGGAGGTCGCACCAAAGCCACACTCCATTCCTAAACACTGGAGTGCAGCTTTGGTGCAGCTTCCGGATTCTTCGGATGTATGCATCATTTAAACAGCATACCTCTAAAGAAAGAGACCCGAAGCAGCTTTATTTTGGCAGTCTGTAACAGGCCTCAGAAACAAAAAGTGTCACTTTATCTCAGCTACTTAGGTGGACTATTTTGGATTTTGGAATATGTTCATATGCATAATGAATATATTGGAGAAGGGACCCAAGTCCAAAAACAAAATTCATTTATATGCAATATTCTAAATAAATTTGTGCATGGAACAAATTTGGTGGACATCAAACCCTCAGAAAACAATGATCAGCCAGCCATGCAGACAATTTTGGATTATAGAGTATATTAGATTTTGGAATATTTGCATGTAAATAATGAAATATCATGGAGATGGGACCCAAGTCTAAATTCAAAATTCATTTATGTTCCTGTAGCCTGAATTATTATAATATTTGTAATAATTATGTGCACGAAAGAAAGTTGGTGGACACTGAACCATCTGAAAGCAAAAGTGGCACTGTCTCAGCCACCCCTGTGGACGATTTTGGAGTATGTCAGATTTCAGAATATTTGCATATAAATAATGATATCTTGGATGTGGGAACAACATTTAAACAGAAAATCCATTTACGTTTTGTATATACTCATATAATACACATAGCCTGACTATAATTCTATATGCAATATTTGTAATCATTTTGGGCATGGAACAAAGTTGGTGGACAATGAACCATCAGAAAGCAAAGGTGACATTGTCTCAGCCACCCGTGTGGACGATTTTGGAGGATTTTGGAGGCTTATTCTGTATTTGCAAGGAAAAATACAAAAATCTAAAGTTATATCAAAATCAGGGCAATGTCCAACGGGAGACCCTTACCTAGAATGGCCACGTTCTTATAATCCTCCTCTTCCATGACTTCCAAGCCACAACCCGCAAGCAAACCTTCGTCTTCCTCTTCCTCCTCCGTGAAACGCACGTCCGCCTTGTCACACGACCCTAAAAAGAACAGGATGGAAATTCAGATTTTATTTGAGAATCTTGGAATCGGAAAACTTCCTTCAAGGAACGTAGTACATTGTGAGCAATTTCTTAGCTGCGCTGTTGTGAATCTATTATATTTTTATCTCTCTTTCTGGGATGGGAGGCCGAGTCTCCCTTATAATCCAAAAAGCTTGGGACCAGAAGTGTTTTGCATTTCGGATTTTGGGATGTTTGTATCGACACAATGAGAGATCTTGGAGGTGGGACCCAAGTCTAAATATGAAATTCATGTGTGTTTCCTATACACTTTATGCACATACCCTGAAGGCAATTTTATACACAACATTTTAAATAATGTTGAGCCTCCAGGAAGCAAAGACATCACTCTCTCAGCCACCCAGCTGGGCAATTTTGGAGTATTGTTTAATATTTCGGAGTTCCAGATAAGGGAGACTCAATCTGTATTCCCTGTTTGTTTTTGTTTCAGTCTGATGTTTCTGTAGTTTCAATTTGTGGAGTTTTACATGATTAGAAGTTATGTTACAATAACAATATTTTGGGGAGGGAAAAGAAAGGGAAAAAATACACACATATTGAAGTGAATGCGTGCGCATAAGGTTTATATGAGATATAAATGAATTTTGCATTTAGACTTTGGTCCCAATTCCAAGATATGCAAATATTTCAAAATCTCGGGGGGGGGGGGGGAACGACTCAAATCCAAAACACTTCTGGTACCAAACATTTCGGATAAGGAGGACTCAACCTGTAATAGGAAAGAAACTGGGATTGTGTGTCATTTTATCCTCTACATCACTCCAATAATAACAACACATTTTTCATCCCAGATTTTGTCCATTTCCCACTTTTTTTGCAAGAAAAAACCCCTCAAATCTAGAACTCTTTCTTTTTCTGCTTCCTCCCTTCTTCTTTTTGCAGGCAGTCAAGCCTTAATTACAATTAACAAACCAGAAGGTATTACTATTATTATTATTTAGTTATATACTACCTTTCGCCCAATACAGGGACTCAAGATGGTGATAATAATAATAATAATAATAATAATAATAATAATAATAATAATGTTTTTCATTGCAAAAAAGAAAAGCATATTATTATTAGCAGCAGTAGTATGCCTCTTTGGCAATAAAAAGGATTATTATTACAATTATTATGTTTTATCGTTTCTCTATTATTATAACTATTGTTATTATTGCTATTATTATGCCTCTCTGGAAATAAAAATGGTTATTATTATTATGCTTTGTGGTTTATATATTATTATCATCTTCATCCTTCTTGTTAAATAAAAAGGATTATTATTATTATGCTCTTTTGCAATTATTATTATTATGCTTTTTGGTTTGTATTATTATTATTATTATTATTATTGTGATTTAATGATTATTAATACTCTTGAAAAAGAACCAAAACGGCCCGACAATTATAAACACCTTACACACCTAAAAACAAAAGTGTGAGTGCTCCATATTGGGAAGTAAGAGCGAAATAAAACAGTGGGCAAGAATTCAGAGCAAAGAAATAGATTGTTAAAACAGCTTAATAAAACATGTTTCAAATGCATTACCAAACAAACACATCCTTCCTCTGACCTCCCTTGGCCTTTATTTGACTGGAGACAAGAAACATTGTAATATCTCTTTTCCTAATGCTTCCCCACTTCTTTTTTGCAAGGAAAAAGACCTGAAAACCCTTCTTTTCCCAATTCCTCTCTTCTTTTATGTATGAAATCCCGCAATCTTTCTTTTTTCTCATCTCTCCCCATTTTTTTGCCAGAAAAAAAATCTAAAAAATCTTATTTTTCTGATTCCTCTTCCCTTCTTTTGCAAGAAAAAAGAAGCCAACAAATCTTTCTTTTACTGATTTGGCCAGAAAAAAGAAACCTAGAACCCTTTATTCTGGATTCCTCCTCCCTTGTTTTGCAAGAAAAAGGCAAACCTAGAACCCTTTCTCCTAGATCCCATCCTGCCTTGTTTTGCAAGAAAGAAGCAATCTAGAAAGATTTCCTCCTCTCCTTTTGCCAGAAAAAGAAATGTAGAACTCTTTCTTTTCCAGGTTCCTCACCACCTTCTTTTTTGCAAAAAGAAAACCTAGAAATCTCTCTTTTCTGAGGAATCTCCTTTTTCCAGGAAATAAGAAATCTAGAAATCTGTCTTTTGGATTCCTCCCTTTTTTCTTTTGCCCAAAAAAAGGGAGGGATGAAAAAAGAAAGATTTCTAGATTTCTTTTTTCTTGCAAAACAAGGGAGGGTGGGATCTAGAGGAAACAAGGATCCAGACATCTTGACCCTGGATTCCTCTTCCCTTGTTTTGCAAGAAAGGGAGAAATCCAGAAAGGATTCCCTCTAGTTCCCATCCTCTCCTTTTGCAAGAAAAAAAGAAACCTAGAAATCTCTCTGTTCGTTCCTGGCCCCTTCTTTTCCCAATAAGAAACCTAGAACCCTGTTTTTGGGGTTCCTCCCTTCCTCCTTTTGCAAGAAAACAGACACCCAGAAACCTTCCTTTCCCCTTATTCCTCCCCCCCCCTTTCTGTTTTCCCCAGACAAAAGGCAGGGCTGTCCCTGGGCAAAAGGGCTTGCATTAAGAGTTGCATTAATGGCCCTTTACAGCCCCCCCCCCCCCCAACAAAGGAGAGCTGCCAAACCTTTTCTTGCACCTCCTTTTCCTTGTTTTGCACAAAGCAAGGGCCACCAAGCAACAGGACTTCAGGCTCCCAATTGACCTCCAGGAAAACCATAGAAGGAACAGGAAGAGGAAGTCCTAGAGAGGGAAGAGGGAAAGGGGGGGGGGTCCAATGGGAGCCAGGAGGGGGAGGGAGGGGGCTGCCCCTTTGCCTGCCTCGAGGGGAAGAAGGAAGGAAGGAAGGAGCCTTTGCAGAGACTCTTGCTTGCAACAACACTTGCATCCTCCTCCCATTGGGGTTCTTTGTGCAAACTCCCCACATTTGCAGCCTGCAGCCTGACCCTCTTTGCAGGGATTTGGAAACCCTCTTTGCATTTGGCACAACGCCCCTGCAAGGTAGGCATGGATTTAGCTTTCTTTTTACTTCCCTCTAAATTATATTTCTTTATCATGACACTGAATAGCTCAGTCTCAAGCCTCTTGGATAACAGAAGTATCTCTGGTTTTTTACTCCTAGGTTTGTCTTATTTAACAAAAATATGGTTTCTAACATTAATATTTGCAGATTCTTGCTTTAATTCTCCATAAGAACCCGTCTTCACCAGAAAATTTCTTTCCCTCTCTGGCAACATAAACTTATAAAAGTGTCCTTTATTCACTATATATCATTCAAGAAAAAGCGAGACCCTCTTATTCTGCTAACTGCGTGGTGCTTTTTTAATGTTGAGTCCCAGCCTTGGGAGAAGGGTGGGATATAAATAATAATAATAACAATAATTAATAATTGCATCGTCTCCCCAGAGGACTTCTTTGTGCAAACCTCCCCCATTTGCAACCAGCCTGGCCCTCTTTGCCTTGAGAGTTCCTGCATGGCAGAAGAGGGTTGGACTGGATGGTCTATAGTTCAGCTTACTAAAAAGAAGGGCTTCTTACAAGGACCCTTTTTGGGACCGAATCCCAAGGTGTTTATGGAGGGGCCAGATATTCCAAGGATCAGCGCAGAGGCAGACTCTTTCAATTAAAAGCTAGTTTATTATAGGGAAGGGACACACACAGAGACCCCAAAGGGACCAGGAGTCTGGCTGGATTCCAATGCAGGACAGAGAGCAAAGGACTTGCAGGACTTTATATAGGGTTTTGCCCTGTCTTCAGCAGAGGTTGGTTTCCTACTTCACAGTAAAACTGAATTTACACATTACTTGAACTATAGTCAGGGTCTTCAATGGGAAAGGCTATCGATACCGGAATAGCTGTGCTCTGCCTAGCATCCTAGGGTCATAAATCTACTTTAGATGTGGGGATTTTAGGGGCGTTTTTGTAAATGATTAAAAAACCCCACTGACTGCACCTGCGGCGGCTCCAAGGCAATCCAATTAGAGCATTTTTCTCTGCTGCTTCTCTGATATATACACATGTTTTTGCCCCTGAAGAAATGTGCAAACTGCTTGACTGACTTTGCATTTTGTCCCTCCATAAACTTGCAAACTGCTTGACTCTCTGCATTTTGCCCCTGAAGAAATTTGCAAATTGTGGGGTGAAGAACATGTGCAGGAAAAAGTGGCTCCGAAGCTGCTTTTCCCGAAGGTGGGTCACAACCTGCTGACCGCACTGGCCAGTCAAAAGGTGGCCCGAATAGGCACAGCCCGGCCTCACCACCCTTATTTCATACACAAATAACAAACAAGGCAGACAAATATGATAAAAACATTTCTTATCATAGGTTTTACTACATATGTAGTTTTACAAGTCGCTTGTAAAACTACTACCTGTGAGTATCCGGGAGTGGCGGGACATAAATAAAATTTTATTATTATTAACTTCCCATGTTAAATTCCTTTATGCAGAAACTTTATTCATGTTTACTGCCTCTCCAATACATTTTTGCCCCCTGCAAAAACTTGCAAACTTCTTTGCATTTTGCCCCTGAAGAAATGAGCAAACTGCTTGACCCCCTTTGCATTTTGCAGGGAGGAAGGATCACTGCCCCCTGGATACAGTGTTGCCACCCATCCATGTGACCCATCGCACCGACGCCACGCACATCTATAGTCCACAACCAGCTAGTAAGATCATGGACGCAGCATCATCTGTGGGGGCAGCACTAGCACTCACCCTGCAATCTGCGGGTACGGCAGCCAGCGCATTGGTGCTCTCACCAACAACATCGATACCCGCAGGCACCCAGATGAGTGACCACATGCAGCAGACTGAGACAGCCATTGTAGCAGGAGCTGTAGCCGTTCTACACAATAATGCTGCAGCTGCCGTCATGATAGCATCAACCAGGTGCCCGCGCCGCTGGTGGATGCGTCCAAGAAGCACTGCGTGGTGGGATGGGTTTGTCATGTCTGTCTCCTCAGATGAGCAATGGCGGCTCTTCTTCCGAATGCCCCGTGCCCTCTTCTACAGGCTAGTGGAAGAGCTGCGTCCAGAGCTGGAGAAGACGGACACCGTCATGCGAAGAGCCATCCCAGTGGAGAAGAGGGTTGCCACGGCCCTCTGGGTGCTTGCCCACCGAGGCAGCTACAAGCAAATCGGCCAGCGTTTTGGGGTTGGTGCTGCCACCGCTAGAGAGGTATTAGTGGAATTTGCCCTGGCCATGAGGAAGCATCTGCTGCCACGTACTGTGTACCTGGGGAGTGTCCATGAGGTACGTCTCCCAAAATATTTGCCCACCGACACATTTCCTGTCAATATCTGTGTGTACAAGGGTCAATGACCCGGGGTGCCCTTGGATCTGCCATGTGCAAATGTGCCAGAATTGTCTTTTAAAAAGCCAGTGTGATTCTAGGCTGCATCAATAGAGGTATAGTGTCTAGATCAAGGGAAGTAATAGTGCCACTCTATTCTGCTTTGGTCAGGCCTTAGGGAGCTGGGGATGTTTAGCCTGGAGAAGAGAAGGTTAAGAGGTGATATGATAGCCCTGTTTAAATATTTGAAGGGATGTCATATGGAGGAGGGAGCAAGCTTGTTTCCTGCTGCTACAGAGAATAGGACCTGGAACAATGGATGCACCTCCAGGAAAAGAGATTCCACCTCAACATTAGGAGGAAAGACTATTCGGCAGTGGAACATACTTGGAGTGTAGTGGAGTCTCCTTGTTTAGAGGTCCTTAAACAGAGGCTGGATGGCCATCTGTTGGGTATGCTTTGATTGAGAGTTCCTGCATGGCACAGGGTTGGACTGGATGGCCCTTGTTGTCTCTTCTAACTAAAGCCTGTTACAGACTGCCAAAATAAAGCTGCTTCAGGTCCCTTTGGAGGTATGCTATTTAAATGATGCATGGGTCCTAAGAGTCCGGAGGTCGTGCCAAAGCCACACTCCATTCCTAAGCACTGGAGTGCAGCTTTGGTGCATCTTCCGGATTCTTAGGGTGCATGCATCATTTAAACAGCATACCTCCAAAGAGACCCGAAGCAGCTTTATTTTGGCAGTCTGTAAGAGGCCTAACTTTCTGTGGATGGTCCTTGGGGTCTCTTCCAATGCTATGATCCCGATTCCCTTTTGTTTCCTGTCATCCCCAGATCATGGATGGCTTCGCTGAGCTGGGCTTCCCGCAAGTAGTGGGTGCTGTGGATGGGTGCCGCTGTCTGATCGTTCCACCACTGCGGCAGAGAGAACAGTCCGCCAACCGCATGGACAGCTACTCCATCCTTCTCCAGGGGACCTGCGACCACACGGGGCGTTTTGTGGATGTGGAGATCGGTGGTATACACAAAGCACGTGTCATCTGTAACTCTGCCATCTTCAAGGGCATGGAGGCGGGCACTTTTGTGCCAGGGAACCCAACCATCACCATGTGTGGCCGGCAGATCGGCCCTCTCCTGCTCTCCAACAGTGACCATCCCATTCGGACGTGGCTCATGAAGCCGTACCCGGGGGCCACCAATGACAAGGAGAGGCTCTTCAACGAGAACCTGAATCGCGCTAAGCGTGTTGCGGAAAAGGCATTCAGCCGCCTGAAGGCGCGGTGGAGGTTCCTCACTGCCCCGCTGCATGTGGGCAAGGAAAACCTCATCCCCATCATCGCCTCATGTGTGGTCCTGCACAACCTGTGCGAGACAAAGGGCAGGGTCTTGGACGAGGGCCACCATTACAGGCGCAACTCCGAGCTGCCCACCCCGAAGGCACCCTTGGTGGATGATGAGGATGAGAAAAAGCGGGAGGGCGAGGCAGTGAGAGAGGCTCTGGCACAGTTCTTCCACACTGGGAGGACGTGACATTGCCGCCCCATGCGCGTGTGACCTTGGGGCGCCAGTGCAGCTTGTCATGCAGAGCAATTCAATAAACATGTCCTATCATCCACATTCTGTTCCTGGATCTGTCTTCCGAGTGACCAAGAGCGTGCCTTGTCTTGTCTGGGTTAACTTTCAAATTGTTTGCCCATATCCAGTTAAGTTGAGTCACAATGTCTCAGCCTCACAGGAAATGGTGGCAAACGTCCTGCCAATAAATCTTTGAGAGCCAACATGGTGTTGTGGTTTTGCATGTTCAACTAGGACTCCAGGAATCCACGTTTCAAATCCCAATTGACTGTCCTTAGGCAAGTAGAATCCTAGAGTTGGAAGAGACCCCAAGGGCCATCCAGTCCAACCCTCTGCCATGCAGGAACTCTCAATCAGAGCATCCCCAACGGATGGCTATTCAGCCTCTGTTTAAAAACCTTCAAAGAAGGAGAATTCACCACTCTCTGATGGAATGTTTTCCACTGTCAAGCAGCTCTTACTGTCATACTCTCTCAGAGGAAGGGAATGGGAAATGCTGCACTAGGACTAAGGGAGACCAGGGTTCGAATCCCCTCTCAGCCATAAACATCCACTGAGGGGCCTTGGGCAAGGACCACTTTCTCAGCCTCAAAGGAAGAGAATGGTGGCAAACCACCTCCAAATAATTAATGCTGACATGCAGTCATTCCAGACCGTATGTCCAAGAAACACAGACACACACACACAACAAGGGTGCAAAGGCCGTGGAAGGGACAGCTGGCACTGGTGATTCTGGCCACTGACATAAACATTGCTCCAAAGGCCAATTGGCACTCCAGCAATGCAAGTTCCTCCAGCCCATGCCTTCCCAATGGCCACCCAATGGTTCCTGTTGTAAATCCTGGGGGCAATCATGAGAATCCATGTTCAAATTTATCTTGCAATTGATGGGGGGGCAAGGTGAGGCCCCCACAGCTGCACCAGGACTTCAATGCCCATGTGGCTGTGCAGAGAATAGGAGACCATACGATGGCTGCCATCAGGAATTAATTATGCCTAAGTATTCCTGACATGGTTTTCTTTCTGAAAGGGCCGGTACAGGCAGCCCTTTAACATGCCATCGTCATGTTAAAGGGCTGCTTCCAGACACCCCTCAACCTTAGCACGTGAGGAGGGAGCAAGCTTGTTTTCTGCTGTTCCAGAGGCTAGGACCCGGAGCAATGGATGCAAGCTGCAGGAAAAGAGATTCCACCTCAACATTAGGAGGAACCTCCTGACAGTAAGGGCTGTTCGACAGTGGAACAAACTCCCTCGAAGTGTAGTGGAGTCTCCTTCCTTGGAGGTCTTCAAACGGAGGCTGGATGGCCATCTGTAGGCGATGCTTTGATCTGGATTTCCTGCATGGCAGGGGGTTGGACTGGATATCATATCACTCTTAACCTTCTCTTCTCCAGGCTAAACATCCCCAGCTCCCTAAGGTATTCCTCATAGGGCATGGTTGCCAGGCCCTTCACCATTTTAGGCCCTCTCCTTTGGACATGCTCCAGTTTCACAACATCCTTTTTGAACTGTGGTGCCCAGAACTGGACACAGTTTTATTCCAAGTGTATCTATGAAGTGTTCTCACCCAACAAGCCTAGTATGGTGATCTTCCCCAGAAGATCTTGGGGTTCTCGCAGGGGAGACGTAGTCTTTCAGATAGTCTGAACTTAATGTTGTTTCAGGATTTACTTTGAATTGTGCCCAGAAATGAACCCATAGCCAGTGATGCAGTTTCAGCAAGGGGTATTTATAGGCTCCCTATAACTGGGCCCGATAAGCATTCTGGACCCTCTGCAGTTTCCAAACTGTCTCAAAGGGCAGCCCCACATAAAGTGCATCACAGCAGATGGGATGCAATCAAAGCATGTGCCTCCGTACCCAGAGCCAGCGTCTCAAGGAACAGGCACAGTGGCCACTTGGCATTTTGCTGTGTCAATGCCCCCATGGCCACCGCAGAAACCTTGGCATGTGGGCTGAGATCCAAGTTCAAGAGCACACTCAAGCTGTGAGCCTGCGATAACCCCATTCATCACAGGCAGAGTCTCTGTTGCCAGATCTGCCTTCGAGTGACCAGGGACATATATCTTGTCTGGGTTAACTTTCAATTGGTTTGCCCTTATCCAGTTAAGTTGAGCCACACTGTCTCAGTCTCAGAGGGAGGGAATGGTGGCAGTTCCTCCAAATAAACTATGAGTGATAGCATGGTGTAATGGTCTGAGTGTTGGATTAGGACTCTGGGGGATCAGGGTTCGAATCACCCATGAAAAGACTTGCCTTGGGCAAGTCAGACACTCTCAGCCTCGTAGGGAATGGTGGCAAACCCTCAAAACCTTCATAGACAGCATAAGTGTTGAACTAGGACCCTGGCAGACCAGGGTTCGAATCTTACCTTGGCCAGGGAAACCAACTGGATGGCCTTGGGTAAGTCACACTCTTTCAGCCTCAGCAGGCGGCCATGGTAGCAAACCTCTAAGGAAATCTGGCCATCCTCATCCTCATCATCTTCTTCTTTATTATAATGATAATGAATTAATCCAAGGCAGCTCCACACAGAAGGAGAAAGTCAGGATATAAATCCAATAAATAAATAAATAAATAAAAGTTGCCCTCTGCTGTATTCAATTTTAAAAATTCTCATAGAGTCATAGAGATGGAAGAGACCCCAAGAGGGCCATCCAGTCCAACCCCCTTCTGCCATGCAGGAAATCTCAATCACAGCATTCCCACTGACAGATGGCCATCTAGCCTCTGTTTAAAGACCTCCAAAGAAGGAAACCACCACAATCTCCAATGAAAGAGTGTGTTCCACTGTTGAACAGCCCTTTCTGTCAGGGGCTTCCTCCTAATATTGAGTTGGAATCTCTTTTCCTGCAGCTTGCACCCATTGTTCTGGGTCCTGTTCTCTGGAGCAGCAGAAAACAAGCTTGCTCCCTCCTCAATATGACATCCCTTTAAATATTTATTCTGGTTTGATTGGGATCATAATTTTCATAATTTCTTCCATAATCTTATGAATCTGAATCTGTGTGTGTGTGTGTGTGTGTGTGTGTGTGTGCCATTTCACCATGACACTACAGGTGAAGAAAATGTTCTTTTAATATATTTCCAAAATTAATCTTTACCACTTTTGCATATTTTTGTCCTAATTTTGCAGACGTTAAGATGCTATCTACAAAACGTTTGACAGAGGTTTTCTTTCAAACCGTTGCAACGGCTGCATCCGCACTTCAGAAATAATTTCCAACTTGTCCCCGCTTTAATGCTGTGGAATTCTGGGATTTGCAGTTTTGTGAGTCACGTTATCATTTGCAGAACAGATCAGAATAGAAGGCTTTTCAGCTAATATATATTTTAACCAGAATATATTTCAGACCATAGAATTAGAAAAATGGGGGTAAAAAATGGGATTGAGAATTTAAAATACATGCCATGGTGGCATCCACACTGCAGAAATAATCCAGTTTGACACCCCTTTAACTGTCTTGGTTCACTGCTGGGGAATTCTGGGATTTGTAGTTTTGGGAGTGCTCTGGTGCTGCAACAAACTACAAATCCCATGATCTTGTTCTACAAATTCAGCAACCAAGTTTTCAGAGAGGACATGTTTCATCTACTACTACTACTACTACTAATAGACCTTCACAGTCTCTTTCTTCCCTTTTCATGTTTTCCACCTTTCTCAAACCATCTCTCCATTTTTCCTGGGGACAGAAAAACCTGAAATGCAAACTGGCCAACAATATGCACAATATCCTCCAACACAAACCAATGGATTCAAATTCTAGGACAAGAGATCCCACCTGAACCTTAAGACTGTGAAAGGCTATTCAACGGTGGAAGAGGATCCTGTGTATTGCTGCATGGCAGAAGAAGGGTGGGACCTAGCCCTAGTCCCATCCACAATTATCAAATGAGTAGACAATTGTGAAAGTGATGATTAAAACGGGAGTTTTAGGGCAATTGTCAAACAAACAAATGCAAGGGTCTTAATCTGGAAAGGCCGCCGGAGGAGGAGATACGTCTCGACTGCCGTTTCAAACCAACCGAGGGGCTAGTAACATTTCGAATCTCTCCTGGCCGGCCGCTCCATAATTGGGAGCGGCTGAAGAGAAGGTCCTCGGGGCCCTTGAAGCCGGCCTAGTTTTAGCCGGCTGCTATAACTTTTCATTAGAGGACCTGAGTCTGCAGGTGGATTATATGGGAGAAGGCCATCCTGCAAGTAAAGTGAAGAAGGGCTTTGAAGGTTATTCTAAGCAAGACCTTGCATTGTGCCCAGAGACTAACAGGCAGCCAGTGCAGGGACTTCCATGTAGGCGTAATGGATATCTAGATCTGCCAGTCAGCACCTGGCTGCCATGTTTTGGATGACTTGAACTTTTTATTATTACTACTACTACTATTATTATTATTAAATTTGTTTAATTTCTTTATTCGATGTTGTGTTGTTTATTTTGTTTTGCTTTATTCTATTTTGTTCCTTTGTTGCTTTTTGTAGTGGTGCAATATGCCACCCAGCACTTCCGGTTCCATGTGAAAGCTCCCCCTCAAGGAGAAGCCTGAGAATGGCCTCTCTGCCCTTCCACTTCTCTATGGTTCCCACGCTCCCTTCAATTCTCGCCAGCTAGCCTCGCGACATTTGGCCTTCCGAATGTCAACGGGGAACCTGAAGTGTGTTCCTTCCTTTTTTCTTTGGGCAAATGGTACGCAGGTTCCCCTTTGCCACTCAGTCCTCCGAGGGATCATAGAGTGAGCCTCAACCGGTTCCTAGAGAGGAGAAAGGAGGTTTGTAAAAAATAATTTTTAAAATTGCTTAAAAGCTTGCAATTATATAATAATAATAATAATAATAATAATAATAATAATATATTTATTTCCCACCTCTCTCCACGGAGATTAAACTATTTATTACACCCATATGTATATATTTAATTTATAATAATTGTAATTAAAGCATATAATAATTATAAATAAAGGATAATTATCATTAATATTTATAATAAAATGACATTTTTTTAAATTTATAAAAATATAAATTGTATTTCATATTTAAATTATAACAAAATATGAATTGCATTTTATATTTAAATTATATATATATATATATATATATTGCAATTTATATTTTATTTAGTTATTTAAATATAAAATTGTATTTTATTTAAATTGTATTTTATATTTTAATTGTAACAAAGTATAAATTGTATTTTATATTAAATTATAACACTATGAATTGTGTTTTATATTTAAATTTAACACAACATAAATTGAACTTTATATTTAAATTTTAACAAAAATATGTTGTATTTTATATTTAAATTAAACACAATAGAAATTGAACTTTATATTAAAATAATAAAATATAAATTGTATTATATACTAAAAATGTAACAAAATATAAATGGTATTTTATATCTAAATTATAACAAAATATAAAATTGTGTTTTATCTTTACATTATAATATAAAATAAATTGTGTTTTAATATTTAAGTTATAACAAAATATAAATTGTATTTAAAGAGATAGCTGCACATCTATATATAGATATAGATACTGTATAGATATAGATATAACATTAATATGTATGACTGCAAAGTCATGGGGCCATAGAGTTGTGGGGCCAGAAGGTCCTATTTCCGACCAGAAGGAGAAGTGGGCGTGGCCAAAGGTGAACCGGAAGTGCGTGGGCGGGGCTCCCCTGGCTCTATGGCCCATTGTGGCTCCAGCTGAGCGGAACGGGCCTCTTCTGGAGTCAGCTGAGAAACAGGTGAGGGAACCCCTTTCGCCTCATCCAGACGTACACGTGTCATGCCCTGGGGCCTCTTCAGGCCCCCTTTCCTTGCATGCCTTGCTGGGACGGGGACATCCTAGTCTCTGGGGGGAGGGGGGCAGATTGCACCCATGTTTGCATTCCTTCCATGGTTTGCAGGAGATTGCATTCCCACGTACACGTCTCATCCCCCCCCCCCCCCTTGGCTGATTCATGCATTGCATTGTTTGCACTTCTGGCCAGAATGAGGAGGTCTCGGTCTCTCTGGGGGAGTTTGCAGGCAGAGCTGGGGAGAGTCTCTGGAGCAGCAGGAAACAAGCTCGCTCCCTCCCTCCCTCCTCCATCGGAGTCCCCTTCCAATACTGAACCAGGGCTCTCCTGTCCCCCCTTAACCGCCTTTCTCCAGGCTGAACCTGCCCAGCTCCCTGAGACTTTCCTCCTTGAGCTTCATGGTTTCCAGACCCTTCACCAGCCCCCACCTGCAACACTCTCCAGTTCTGGGCCCCACAATTCACACTGAGAAGAAACTGGAGCCATGTGTCCAAAGGAGGAGGGCCACTAAAATGGTGAAGGGTCTGGAAGCCATGGAGCCCTATGAGGAAAGACTCAGGGAGCTGGGGATGTTTAGTCTGGAGAAGAGAAGGTTCAGAGGTGATATGATATGGGCCCTGTTTAAATACTCGAAGGGATGTCATATGGAGGAGGGAGCAAGCTTGTTTCCTGCTGCTCCAGAGAACAGGACCCAAAGGAGCAATGGATGCAGGAAAAGAGATCCCCCCTCCTGACAGAAAGGCCCCTTTGAGAGAGGAACACACTCCCTCCGTGGAGAATGGTGGGGTCTGCATCTTTGGAGGCTGCTTTTAAGCAGAGGCTGGGTGGCCATCTGTCAATGGGGATGCTTTGATTGTAAGGTTAGACTGGTTGTGGGTTAGACTGGGTGGCCCTTGTGCCTTGAGTCTATGAAAGACTTAAAGAGGGCTGTCCTATCACCTCATAACCTTCTCTTCTCCAGGCTAAACATCCCCAGCTCCTTAAGCGGCTGCTCCTAGGGCCTGCATTCACACATACATGTGTATCTCCTGGGCTTTCCCCTTGCATCCCTTTCTTTGCATTGATTATAAACAGTTTGAGACAGGCGCCTCTGGGAAAAGAGGGCAGCAGAGGGTCCAGATTTGGGTGCAAATGGAGTTAGCAATTCCATTTGCATCACCGTCTAATCTAGAATCATAGAAACCTAGAGCTGGAAGAGACCCCAAGAAGGGCCATCCAGTCTTAGCCCCTTCTTCTGCCCTGCAGGAACTCTCAATCAAAGCACCCCATTGGCAGATGGCCATCCAGCCTCTGCATAAAGACCCCCAAGGTCTTTTTTGGGTTGAACGTGTTTCCTTTTGTACCTTGACATCTTGTACCCTCCCTTGAGGAGCGGCAGGAAACAAATGAAATTGTTGTTATATAAGGATGTTTGTAATCTGTTGTGTATTTTGTCAATTGTATTGCTGACATTGATGTGATCCCGCCTCGATCCGCACGGAGAGAAGGGAAACAGAAAAATAAACATTATCATTGTTATTATTATTTGTGGTGTATCTGTCTATTTGTGTGTGTGTGAGTGTGTGTGTATACACACACACACACACACACAAATCTGGAGTAAGTATACAGATAGGAAGGGGAGGAATGAAAAAATCGGGGGGGGGGGGGGGCTATTTTCCTTTTTTGAAGGCTTTTTTAACCTGGAAAAAATATTTTAAGATTGGATTGTGGAATGTTTTCCTCTCTTTTGGCTAGTTTTCACACTATGGGGCCTTTTCCCTGTTGCTGTGGGAATGGGGCAAAAAGAAATGCCTAAAAGCTGTACTGATTCTGTTTTTAAAGAGGGGTGTGTGTGTGTGTGTGGTTTGAGTGTTGGGCTATGACTCTGGAGACCCGGGTTCGAATCCCTGCTTGACCATAAACCTTGGGCAAGTCAGCCTCTCTCAGCCTCTGGGGAAGGCAAGGACAAACAAGAGGCCCCTCCCTCCTCAACTGTCATCTTGGCCTCAGAGGGAGTCGTCAGGCAGACCCAGCAACATCAGGGACTGCCTGAAGGAAGAGGCCCCTCCCTCCTTTGTCACCTTGTATTTTGTATTGGTTTAAGATTTTTTACTGTACACCGCTATGATCATTGCGGAATAGCGGTCTATAAATAAAACATATTATTATTATTATTATTATTAAACCTCCTCTGAACAAATCTTGCCAAGAAAACCCCGGACAGGGTCGCCGTGAGTTGGACAGGGATGTAGCCAGGATTTTGGGAAGGGGGGGGTCCAGACTAAGTGCCACCATTATAATCGGGCTTGGGTGCGGCAGCACGCACCATTCATTTTATCTAACGGAAGGGGGGTCCGGACCCCAAGAAACCCCCCCCCCCCTTGGCTACGTCCCTGAGTTGGAAATGATTTGAAGACACACAACAACGACCTGTGTATGCTTGAGTCAGGGGGAGTTTTAAGGATTCCCTCAAGACCTACACAGTGCCCACCCCTGCCTTAAACATTTGGCTTATTTCTCCTTGTATTTTCAAAAATTAAAGACTAGGAAAAGGTCACTCCGCCATAAGGCCTTTGGAAACAATAACCTGCAACTTCTTGCTTCAGGTTGTCAGAAAAAGGGTATAGGTTTCTCTGTATAGTCTTATGTCTGAACAGAGAATATTTTTAGCCTTGCAGCGACTGGAGACTTGTGAGGAGGCTACAGTTTTGTGGAGGAGGAAGAGGAGACGACCCCTGAGCAAGGAGTCATGGAAGAGGAGAATCGTGGGAATATGGCCTCCCTGGGTAAGGATCGGGCCCCTTGGCCCTTCATTTCATTGTTTTTATCACATTACCTGTCATGGCAAAGATCCGGCACAAGTTCTTTGTTAAAATGACCAGCTTGGTAGATGAAGGCAATGCTGTGGACATAGTATATCTTGATTTCAGTAAGGCCTTTGACAAGGTTCCCCAAAACATTCTTGAAAACAAGCTTGTAAAATGTGGGATAGACAAGGCAACTGTGACATGGATTTGTAATTGGTTGACCGGCCGAACCCAAAGGGTGCTCAACATTGGCTCCTTTTCATCCTGGAGAGAAGTGACCAGTGGGTCCCACAAGGCTCTGTCCTGGGCCCAGTGTTATTCAACATCTTTATCAATGACCTGGAGGACAGAATTGGGGGAATACTTATCAAATTTACAGATGACACCAAACTAGGAGGAGTAGCTAATACTCCAGAGGACAGGATCAAAATTTAAAATGAGTTGAATAGACTAGAAAGCTGGGCCAAAGCTAACAAAATGAACTTCAACAGGGAGAAATGTAAGGTCCTGCACTTAGGGCGAAAAAATGAAATGCACAGATATAGGATGGGGACACCTGGCTTAAGGAGACTTATATGTGTGAAAGGGATCCAGGAGGCTAAGTAGACCTAGGTGCAGTACTTTACATTTCTCTGTGTTGAAATTCATTTTGTTAGCTTTGGCCCACATTTTTGACCTATTGAGATTATTTTTAATTTTGATCCTGTCCTCTGGCGTATTATTTGGTGTCATCTGAAAATTTCATAAGCATGCTGTCTATTCCTTCGTCCAAGTCATTGATAAAGATGTTGAATAGCACTGGGCCCAGGACAGAGCCCTGTGGGACCCCACTGGTCACTTCTCTCCAGGATGAAAAGGAGCCAATGTTGAACACCCTTTGGGTTTGGCTGGTCAACCAATTACAAATCCATGTAACAGTTGCCTTGTCTAGCCCACATTTTACAAGCTTGAGCCATAGAGTAGAAAGGGATCCCTAAAGCCCATATAGTCCATCCCTCTGCTGTTCAGGAAGGCACAACTAATGCCTTCCTGAAAAATACCCATCCTGCTCAAAGATCTCCAAAGATGGACCCCCCCCCCCCTTTTCCGGGGCGATCTGTTCCACTCTCAAACAATTTGTGCAATAAAGAGGTATTTGTATTAAATGCTTGAATAGAGCTCCTCAGGGGGAAAACCCATCTCAGTGTCACACAAGTGCAAATATAAAAAGGACAGAGACTCTTTTTATTTATCTTGTTGGCCCTCCACATTCACAGCTTCCACTTTTACAGATTTAATTACTTGCAGTTTTGATCCATATGTCCTCTCTAGGAATCTCTAGGTTTTCCAGTGCAGCTCTACTAGAGGTTGACTGTAGAGAATCTACAGATTGGAGACTGGAGAATCTAAAAGTTCCTATCGAAAACCCCTCTTTATGCATTTGTAGGTCCTCCGGCATGATTCTGTGATCAGCTTCTGACAGATGTTGACCATAGAGTTGCACTGGAGCATCTGGAGATTCCTAGGGAGGTGCTTCTTCTACATTCCATGGGCCCTTCACCCCAGCAAATGTGGAGGGACTACTGTACAGTCGGTCCACATTTTCAGCTTTAACTATTGAAGATTTAAGTATAGTGGGCCCTTCCCTTATGGGGGCAATATGTTGCAGACCCCCCACATAAGAGAACAAATGTGTATGCTTGAGCCCCATTAGAAATAATGGGGCTCGTGCCCGTGGCGCACGCTCCATTACTTCTTCCGGGGCACATGACAGTTTTTCCTGTCGCGGCTTCCAGCATGGTATGACATGGGTGCACTGTAATATGTCCTCTCTAGGAATCTAGGTCTTCCAGCATGACTCCATGGTCAACATCTGTTGGAGGTTGATCATAGAATTGCAGTGGAGAGGACCTAATGCCTAAAGAAGTGTTCTCTCTAGGAACCTCTGTGTCCTCCAGTGTGTCTCTGCTGGAAGTTGACTATAGAGTCACACTGGAGGATCTGGATATTCCTAGACAAAAGACTTGTCTAAGCATAAGTGGGTCCTTCAGCACAATTCTGTGGTCAGCTTCTGGCGGATGTTCATCATAGAGATGCGCTGGAGGAACTAGGGATTCCTAGAGAGCTATTATTTCAGATTTTAAAAATAGTGGGGCTTTTTTGTGTGGTTTTTCCACCTCCATGGGGGTCATGCACTCCTAACCCCAGCAAATGTGGAGGGCCCAGTGTGTGTGTGTGTGTGTGCGTGTGTGCGCGTGTGTGTATAGAGAGAGGGACCTGTTGGAAGAGTTTCTGCAGTTGAATACACTGTCCAAATTTATTCTGGATCCAGATTAGTTTTAACTTGCGAATTGTAAATGTGGATTATTTTAATATGTATGTCTTGTTTGTCCTTTTAAACTGATGTGCTTTGATCCATGGAGAGAGGTGGGTAAGAAAGAATTACTATTATTATTATTATTATTATTATTATTATTATCAATTTTACCAGTGTGGTGTAGAGGTTTGAACATTGGACTTTGACTGTGGAGATCAGGGTTTGAATCCTGGCTCAGTCATGGAAACCCACTGGCTGACCTTGTGCAAATCACACTCTCTCAGCCTCTGAGGACAGCCATGGCAAGCCCCCTCTGAACAAATCTTGCCAAGAAAACCCTATGATAGAGTCCCCATAAATCAGACATTTTTTAAAAGCACACAACAACAAATTATTATACACACACACACATACATATGTACAGCACGCCTGCGTCATACGCGGGCGCGCTTTACACGGACTTGAGCTTACGCGCTCAAGCCGCGGGGTGGAAGGGGCAACGTGTCCCATTCAATTGAATGGGCATGTGCGCCCCGTGCGCTGCTGCGCCGCCGTGCACGAGCCCCATTGTTTCCAATGGCGCTTGAGCATAGGCGGAATTCGCCTTACGTGGAGGGATCCAGAACGGATCCCCGCGTAAGGCGAGGGCCGACTGTATACACAAACACACATCTATACAGTGGTCCCTCCATATTCTCTGGGGTTCAGGGTGAAGGACCCCCCATGAAGGACCCCCACAATCAAAAACCACTACTTTTAACCTAAGAGAACACCTCTTTGGGAATCTCCAGGTTTTCCAGTGCAACTCTATAGTCAACATCTGCCAGAAGTTGATCATAATAGTCATGCTGGAGGACCTGCAAATGCCTAGAGAAGTGTTTTCTCTAGGAACGTCTAGGTCCTCCAGCACAACTCTATGGTGAGTGCCCAGCAAAATTGCCTTGGAGATTCCTAGAGAGGACATACTATTCCAAGCTGCAAATGATCAAATCCGCAAAAGTCAAAGCTGCAAATGTGGAGTTTTTCAATTGGGGGAACTGTATTTAAATGTATTTCTATTAAGCACATAAGTTTGAATGCATAAAATAACATTAAATGCACGCGCGCACACAAGAATTATTATTATTATTATTATTATTATTATTATTAAGCTTTGTTTATTGTAAATTTACACAGCGCTGTACATACAGTGGACCCTTGTTATACACTGTGGTTTGGTTCCAAGATCCCCCGTGTATAACAAAATCCGTGTATGCTCAAGTCCCATTAAATATAATGACATAGCAAAATGGTGTCCCTAATAAAAATTGGAAAATCAAGGTAAATATATACTTTTTTGGAACATTTTCAAACCGTGTATGCTTGAATCCGTGTATAAAAAATCCGTGTATAAGAAGGGCCGGCTGTATAATCAATTAAAATAGATAAAATAAACCTGCCTATGGTTTATATTCTACAAAATAATTAAATATAATATATAACATAGGATACAAAATGCACACAAAATAATCATTGCATATACAACCTTCCCCCCTCCAAACTGAAAACCTTAAAATTTATGAAATTTCCTCAACAACATGTCCAAATTATTTATAATAATTTCTATTATAAATACATTATTGTTAAGGGTAGTTGGAGAGCTGGCACTGTGTACCGGTTTGTGTGTATGAAGTCGTTTAGAAGGAGGTGTGATTATAAAAAAAACTCAAAACACATAAATTCCAAAAAGCAAACCTTGTTTTTTCCACTCTGGTAACCGTTTCATGATGCCGTTGTATTTAATGGGATTAAGTGGGGGTTCCTGGAACCAAGCTCCAGCTGATACCAAGAGGCCACTGTTTCCAGACATTTTGAGTATCATGTAATTCATTCAGAAGGAAATGAGCCCCCCCAGAATTTTAAAAATAAGCCAACAGGGTGATGCAGCAGCTTAAAAAGCCAGTGCGATTCTAGGCTACATCAACAGGAACAAAACTCAGAAGATACCAACGTTGTACTGTTGTTTTTGTGTGCCTTCAAGTTCAGAATGCAAAACACTCTCTGCCGCAAGCATTTCAGATAAGAGATACTCAACCTGTATATTACATCTTGTTGTTTTTGTTGCATGCCTTCAGGTAGTTTCAGACTTAGGACATGCCAAGGTGAATGCATCGTAGAGTTTTCTGGGGCTGAGAAAGTGTGACTCACCCAAGGTCCCCCAGTGGGCTTCCATGGATGAACAGGAACTCAACCCCTGGTCTCCAGAGTCACAGTCCACCTTATGGCTGACCCTATCTCTGGAGATGAGAGTGGGACTACCTCAGTGGCATCCATAGGGTTTCCCTGACGGAGTGGGAACTTAATAATAATAATAATTATTATTATAATTATAATAATTATAATTATTATAATATAATAATAATTATTATTAAATATAATAATATTATTATTATTATAATAATAATAATACTTTGTTTTATTTATATACCGCTATTCCAAAGATCATAGCGGTGAACAGCAAGTAAGCTAATTAGCAAGTAAGCTAATTTGCCCCCAACAGTCTGGGTACTCATTTTAGCGACCTCGGAAGGATGCAAGCCTGAGTCGAGCTTGGGCCCTTTTGCTGGTCTTGAACTTGCAACCTTGTGGTTTCAAGTGAATGGCTGCAGTACAGGCATTTAACCACTGCGCCACCAGGGCTCCTTGAACCCTAGTCTTCAAAGTCATAGTTCAACTGATAGCAATCCTATCATGGGGTTTTCTGAGGCTGAGAGTATGTGACTCCACAGTCTAACTTTTTATTTGGTTCACGTTTCTGTGGAGTGCAACCTCTTAGTCTTTGAGATGACACTAGAACCTTTATTCCCAGTTCTGGGGAGAAAGTGGGATATAAATAAATATGATAATATAATAGGAATAAGATGTATTGATTTTCTAGAGGGATTCTTGCAACAAATTTAATGTGTCTGCCTGTTTTGGAAATATATAACCCATGTCTGCTTGCTTCCTCCAAAGGCTTCCCGAAACCGGAACCCGTTTCTTGGTTGGTAAAAAAGGAAGATCTGTCTATTGAAGATGTGAAGGTAGAAGATGGATGCGGCACCTTAGGTGAGACCCTTTGTGTGGTGAGACCCTTTGTGTATCTGACACGCGAGTGGGTTCCTTGTGGGGACATCCCCTGCAGATATTCATGCAATCTGTGGCTTGTATCCTATGTCTAAAAAATGAAATACATAGATATAGGATAGGGGACACCTGGCTTAAGGAAATTTCCATCAGTGAAAGGGATCTAGGAATCTTGGTAGATCACAAGTTGAACAGTGTGATGCGACAACTAAACAGGCCAATATGATTTTAGGCTGCATCGATAGAAGTATAGTGTTTAGATCAAGGGAAGTCATAGTACCAATCTATTTTGCCTTGGTCAAGCCTCACCTGGAATAGTACAGTGTCCAATTCTGGACCCCACAATTCAAAAAGGATGTGGACAAATTGGAGCGTGTCCAAAGGAGGGCCACCAAAATGGTGAAGGGTCTGGAAACAGTGCCTTATGAAGAAACACTAAGGGAGATGGGTATGTTTAGTCTGGAGAAGAGAAGGTTAAGAGGTGATATGATAGCCCTGTTTATGTATTTGAAGGGATGTCATACTGAGGAGGGAGTAAGCTTGTTTTCTGCTGCTCCAGAGAACAGGACCTGGAACAATGGATGCAAGCTGCAGGAAAAGAGATTTCACCTCAACATTAGGAAGAACCTCCTGACAGTAAGGGCTGTTCGACAGTGGAACACATTTCCTCAGAGAGTGGTGGAGTTTCCTTCCTTGGAGGTCTTTAAACAAAGACTGGGTGGTCATCTGTCAGGGATGCTTTGATTGAGAGTTCCTGCATGGCAGGATGGGATTGGACTTGATGGCTCTTGGAGTCTCTTCCAACTCTTATGATTCTATGATTCTAAACAGATGGCCCCAAAGGAGCAGCTTGCTGCCGCCCCTTTGAGCACCGGATTGGGGCTATAGCAACCACACGCCGCAGCCTCAATCTGGCAATTTGCCCGCTCCAAAAGAAGTGGCAGAAAACTGCTCCTTTTGGAGCTGGCAAAAAGCTGTCCTTGCCACAGCAGCGGCGGCTTTCCCCCATTTCTTTGGCACAGTGTGTCTAAATGCTGCGCTGTAGAAACATCGTGATGCCATATGCTGTCTGGGCGAGCGAGTGGCGTGATGCCAACCTCAGGGTGGAGTCAGAGCTGGTGTCTTTCAGTTGGTCTGGACCCAAGATGTGTAGGGCTTTATAGCTGAAAACCTTGTAACGTTATATGGATTAAAAATGAGAAGAAATCAGGATGGGTATGTGGGGTTTTGGTATTTTCAGTGGTAGCCTCCAGTGAAATAGCAGCTTCTCCATGCTGTTTATTTTTTGTAAAGAAAATTCTAGCTCTCGCTTTTGTAAAGAAAATTCGTACAAATGGAGAGGACGTTCTAGACTTGGAAGTATAACACATCACCTCTTCCGCTGCTGCTGTTAATGGTTAAAAAATCGGTCCAAAGCAAGGATGGTTGGTTAAAAACAGGTTGGTCTGTTTGTTGCACTTCTGTCCCACTTGTCTCCCAAAATGGGATCTAAGGCAGCTTGCAATAGTTTATAAAACAAAGCACTTTTTAAAAAATGCTTTTTCAAAATTAGATTTATAAATTAAATACTTAAATATAAATCTATTATTAATTAATATATTAAATTGTTTAATTTGTTTTAATTTATGATTTATTATTATTTAAATTTATTATTTAAAATTTTTTAAAAAATGTATGTCATAGATTCATAGAGTTGGAAGAGACCACAATTTATATTTATTATTATTTATATATTAAATATGTACATTAAATAGTCTGGCTGTTATTACCACTTTCCAACCCATTTCCTAGAATAACCATGGCTGTCTGAATTTAAACATTTTAAGTTTAACACTTTATTGCTAGACCGGCATCCAGGGTCACTTGTGTCTTTTTAATCACTTTATTCTCTAGTGCAAGAAATGCTGTTCAAAAACAAATCCTTCAGTTCACATAAGTTCAACCAAAACAACTTTCTTTAAAATAGCACTTTTAAAAGAAGAATTATGATTTTAGGCAAATGCCTGTAAACATCTAAATAGCATTTGGTTACTTAATTTTCTGATTTTGTCCTATATCGGTGTTGTCCTCGATGCCTATATATCATCTACCAACTAATCTATGTTATTCCCAAAGTCAGCATGGGGAAATGCCCCCCTTTCCATTTGCCAGTTGTTATTATTGTTATGTCCAGTCTGTCTATTATTATAAGGGAATTTCCTGGGTATTATTCCGCATCCTTTTTGGGTGACAGTGGAGCATCTGTGTCTGTGTGCATCTCCATCCCCATATGGCCATGACACTGATCTGCATTTTACTACTTAGTTTTCTCATTGGGTCCTAGATAGAAGGCATTCTGTTTGCCCATATATCGGCTACTGTTAACATAATTCCAAGAGATTAATTGAAAGATATAAATCATATCAAAGCCTAATAACTTTGGATAGTTAATGTTAGAAAGCATTAAAACAGATGGGATCAAGCATTCTAGTGCATAAAAATAATGTTTTACAGAGGTAGCTAATACCCCAGAGGACAGGATCAAAATTCAAAATGACATGAGTAGACTAGAAAGCTGGGCCAAACCTAACAAAACGAACTCCAACGCGGAGAAATGTAAGGTATTGCACTTAGGGCTGAAAAATGAAATGCACAGATATAGGATGAGGGACACCTGGTTCAAGGAGACTTATATGTGTGAAAGGGATCTGGGAGTCCAAGTAGACCACAACTTGAACATGAGTCAACAGTGTGATGTGGCAGCTGAAAAGGCCAATGCAATTTTAGGTTGCGTCAATAGAAGTATAGTGTCTAGATCAAGGGAAGTAATAGTGCCACTCTATTCTGCTCTGGTCAGGCTCCACCTGGAATAATATTGTGTCCAGTTCTGGACATTAGAATTCAAAAAGGACACTGAGAAATTAGCGTGTTTAAAGGAGGGAAACCATGAAGCCCTGTGACAAATGGCTTAGGGAGCTGGGGATGTTTAGCCTGGAGAAGAAAAGGTTAAGAGGGGATATTATTATTATTATTATTATTATTATTATTATTATTATTTGATATTAATAATAATAATTATTATTATTTATGGTATTTCTACCTCACCCTTCAGCCCTAATGGTATGATATGATAGCCCTGTTTAAATATTTGAAGGGATGTCATATTGAGAAAGGAGCAAACTTATTTTCTGCTGCTCCAGAGACTAGAACAATAGATGCAAGCTCCAGGAAAAGAGATTCCACCTCAACATTAGCAGGAACCTCCTGACAGTAAGGGCTGTCACACTCCTCAAAGATTTTGGTGGAGTCTTTTTCCTTGGAGGTCTTTAAATGGAGGCTGGATGGCCATCTGTCGGGGATTCTTTGATTGAGATTTCCTGCATGGTAGAATGGGACTGGACTGGATGGCCCTTGTGGTCTCTTCCAACTCTATGAGTCTATGAGTCTATTAATATAATAAGCAGTATTCACGTCCTCTCCCCCCATTAAAACATTAATGCAAAAGAAAAAATACTTTAAAGCCAAAAAACAACCCACAACATTTTAAAAAAGTTTTTTTCCTAACCCAACATGGATTTTTGCCCGCTGCATTGTAAGTCGCTGGCAGTAACTGCTTTCCTTGGTGTACAAAACTGGGCATCCTCAGTGAGTGGTGGTTAAACAAATCCAAATCACTCCTGAAGAGTGGTGCTCATCAAATAGGCTCTGGGGTTTTATTTGTGTTTTTCTTTCTTAAATAGAATATATGCTGTTATAATGCTAGAATACCTGGAAGGTATACAGTGATCCACCAGCATTACCGGGGCTGTTTCCATCCGCTAGAAATGCCAGAGCCTGATTAAAATGGTGGTAAGAACCACAATTATTTAGGTAGCAGTAACCAAACATTTTTAATTATTATTTTTTAAAACAAATAATGTATCTCCGATCTAGCACAATGAGTTGATGTTTCCTTATAATCCAGCTAAGAAATCTTAAACTGAGATGACAACAGTTATAATAGAGTTATATCAACATATGAGGAAAGGAAAGTGTTGGTCCAAGGTTATGCATTTGTGTTTGCCTAATTAATATACTTGAACAAGGTCTCATAGAATTTAGGGTGGTCTTGGTTATCTCTGGTAGCTCATAATTTTTCAGTTGATTTCTCAATTAAGATGATATTCCAGACTCCATCTAACCACCAAGAAAGTGACAAAGTGTTTGAATCTCTCCGATTACAAGTCACGTTTCTCGTTATCTGAAATGCTTAGGACAGAAGTGTTTTGGATTGTTTTGGATTTTGGAATATTTGCATCTACATAAATGTGACATTTATTTGTTTTGTATACATCTTATACAGCCTGAAGGTAATACGTAAGGTATTAGCTAACATGTATTATGTTTTAGGTAATACATATTTTACATAATTTTGTGCATGAAACCAGGTTTGTGTACATTGAACCAACAGAAAGAAAAGGTGTCTTTATCTCAGCCACTAATCTGGACAATTTGGGATTTTGGAGTATTTCAGATCTTGGAATTCCAGATAAAGGCGACTCAACCTATATAGGCAATCTCTAAACATGGTGCCAAACAAATCCAAAATACTTCAAAATCCATGATCCATGAGAAAGAGAATCATTTGCTTTATGGAAAAAGATATAGTCCCAATGCTGATGATATAGAAATTATTTGTGATGTAATCTCACTGATTTCTGCAAATCTGAAATTCCAGAAATGAAGTACTCGCATGTATGGCCACCGCATACGGTGGTAGACCCAGCTCGTCATGTGGTCACCAAGAATGCCCATTTGAGCCTTTAATTTTGGATTAAATTACTACAGAACCATTATAGTTGACTCCATTTCTCAAGTGGACTCTTCATCAGGTATTTGCTGGTTGTCCCAACAGGTGAGGGACACGATTGTCATCCTTCACAGAAGCCATATTGGACATCACTGGAAGTGATCAAGTACGAAGTGAAGGAAGAGATCTTCGAGGAACAAGAGGCATTGAAGGTGAAAGAAGAAATCCAACCAAAGCGAGGGAGGAGCAGCATGATCTCTAGCCATTGTGAAGTCCCAATCCAACAACAGCCTCCCAAGGATGAGTACCTTTTGTGGGGGAAAACACTCTACCCTAAACTGAGCCTTGACTCGCACATTGGGAAGAAATCCTACGTATGCAAGGAGTGCGGAAAGAGCTTTGTCAGTACTGTACAGCTTAATTCACACCGGAGAACTCACACCACACAGAGAATGTACAAATGCACGGAATGCGTAAAGAGCTTTAGCAAAAGAGCAAGTCTTGCCCAGCATCAAAGAACCCACCAGAAAATACATCAAAAGAACTTGGGTGGTACAGCAAGCCTCCGAGTGCGCAAGAAAGTTCACACATACACATGTCTGGAGTGTGGGAAACACTTCACTGAAAACGCATACCTCACATTACATACGAGAACCCACACAGGGGAAAGACCATTTAGCTGCTTGCAGTGTGGAAAAAGCTTCCTGCAGAGACCGCACCTTTTGTCCCATCAAAGAACCCATACAGGGGAGAAGCCACATCAGTGCTGCAAGTGCGGGAAGAGCTTTGCCCAGAAGGCGCAGCTTGCTTTGCATCAGCGCATCCACACTGGAGAGAAGCCTTATAAATGTCTGACGTGTGGAAAGGACTTCGGCTATAACACCAGCCTCATATACCATCAAAGAATGCATACAGGGGAAAAGCCCTATAAATGCTTTGACTGCGGAAGGAGCTTCAGTTCCAGCTCAAGTCTTTCTTCGCATCGGAAAACCCACACTGGAGCGAAGCCCTTTAAGTGCATGGATTGCGGAAAGCACTTCAGCCACAGCGCCAACCTCATTCAACACCAAAGGACCCACATGGGAGAAAAACCCTTTTCGTGTTCAGAATGTGAAAAGCGCTTCAGCACCAGGACTGGCCTCAATTCACATAAGAAAGTCCACAGTGGGTTGAAAGCGTATACGTGTCTGGAGTGTGGGCTGTCCTTTAGGTATGGCACCTACTTAGCCATTCATAATCGGATTCACACAGGGGAGAAACCCTATAAATGCTTGGAGTGTGGAAAGGCGTTCCACCAGAGGCCACACCTTGTGACCCATCAAAGAATCCACACGGGGGAGAAGCCATATCAGTGTCTAGTGTGTGGCAAGAGATTCAGCCAGAGCTCACATTGTAATTTTCACCAGCGAGTCCACACAGGCGAAAGACCCTATCAGTGCTCAATGTGTGGGAAGAGCTTTGGCAATAGAAGAAATCTTACTTTTCATCAGAGAACCCATACAGGAGAAAAGCCATATCAGTGCTTTGAGTGTGGAAAGAGTTTCAGCCAGAGCTCAGCCCTGCGTCTGCACCAAAGGATCCACACAGGAGAGAAACCCTATTCTTGCTTTGAGTGTGGAAAGACCTTCACTTATAGTTCCAGCCTCACCGATCATCAGAGAGTCCACACAGGGGAGAAGCCGTTCAAATGCCTGGAATGTGGGAAGAACTTTGGCCGCTTGGCAAACCTTACTTCGCACAAGAGAGTCCACAACAAGGAAAAACCATATAAATGCTTAGAATGTGGAAAGAGCTTCCGGTGGAATGCACAGTTTGCATCCCATCAAAGGATGCACATCAGGGAGGCAACCTGAAATTATCTACATAAACTGCAACTCTAGTCTTTGTTACTGGTATCATGGATTTTTTTTTTACTCCAGTGTGTAGTAAAGCACTTCAGTTGCTGCAGAAAAGTCTTCATCTCAGAGGTGTAGGATTTACCATTAATTACACTAACCCATTATTTTAATTAATTAAACTTTAAGGACCAACCAAGAAGGAAAGAAATCTCTCTAATGGTAACCCCACATTTGACATCAAGTGAGTGGAAACCAACTAAGAAACCAACCCTGGTCATTTTCGGCAAAAGAAGAGAATCATTGGATGTGGAGAAAGAATTGTGTCAGCACTCACAACTTATGTGCAATGTCCAATGGTTTTGCAGTTTTGCTTTTCTCCAGCTACCTTTGGCTATTTCTGTTTTATCCCAGCAACTTTGTTCTTAGCCTTTTTTTTTTTTTTTGGGGGGGGGTAATAGACTCCAGTTGATATGACAATGAAAGCTATAGAGCCCTTTCTACAACATGGTGACTCTGATGATTATTATTATCTTTCTTTTGTTACGATGATTGTATGTTATATTACCATATATGCTATCAATGCAAAGAGAAAGAGAAAAGTCTCAAGTGTTCAAAGCCACAGCAAGAGAGGTCCAAGACAATGCTTCATTGGTTTTATGTTGTCAAACAAAAAAAGAAATCACAACAGGAATTTGACATCCTGAAAAGTCATGATGTAAGGGTCTTCCAGCAACAAAAGCAGGTCATCGCCATAGTGAGTAACAGCAAGGGCACTGAAATAAAAGAACAAATGTGCATTCAATATCTGGACTCCCAAAGCTCATTCCTTGATCTTTTAGAGATTGATGGACCCCAGATTAAGAACTCTTGGATTAAAAACTCCTCCTCCCTCGCTCTTTACAAGCTGCCTGCATTTGGGACTGGTTACTCTACGTTCCCATATTCTCCCATCCTGTCTGCTATTGTTGGTTAGCTATCTCTTTGTAAAGTTGGATGTGATCAAAGAGGACTCTTGGCTGTTAATAGCAGTCCCTTCATACACCCTCGTGTAAATAAAGCCCTCTCCATAATTAGGTACAATCAGTCCTCCTTACCCATGGATTTTTTATCCACAGATTCAAGCCTCTAAGGCTTGAAATATTCCAAAAAAAGGTATTCATTCCAAATAGCAAACCTTGATTTTCCATTTTATTTGAGGGACACCATTTTGCTATACCATTGTATTCAATGGGACATGAGCCCTTTGTTATCCACGGAGGGTCCTGCAACCAAATCCCAGGATACCAAGGGTGCACTGTACAAAATTTTGTTGGTTTGTTGGTTCATTTTGCAGTTTTCTGTATTACCAGATCCAGCCTGGATTCGTGCTGGTGACACCTGTGTGTGACACACATAGGGAGACTAGGATGACTTTGTGCTTTCTATCACTTGGATTATCCAAAGCCCCTCAAGAGAATAAAAGGCTCTACATGTTTAGCGTAGGAAATGTATCAACATATTTTAAGTTTGGTTGCAGTGTATTCCTGCATGGCAGAATGGGGTTAGGCTGGGGGGCCCTTGGGATCTCTTCTGAGTCCATAGTCCTCTGACCTTTTGGCTTGTGATGCAAAATAATTGTGTTCTCTCTTGTTTGGGGTTTTTTTTTTTTTTTTTTTTTTGGTTTGGTTTGCTTGTCTAATTGTTGATGTCAAATCATCTTGTGTAGTGTTATGGCAACAAATTAACTTGGAAAGTCATTGCACAAATCAAAGCTTGTAGATGGAAATTCCACAGTTCCATTGTATTATTGATGTCTGTAATATCCCTCTCTTTTGTTGGTATAGTTTTGTATATTTTAATGTACTTGTCATGGCCTTTGTTTAGCACAATAAACTCGTCTGATAGGATCAGCAAAAAAGGCTAATAATAAAAATGGTATTTTAAAACAAGTTCTTTCAAACTGATTGAATAAACTGATTGAACAAGTTCTTTCCTTCTGCAAGGCTGGGTGGGACAGAAAGAGGAAGCCATCTGGGATCCTTCCCTCAAGGGCCTTGTCTGAGAACTCCAAATTGAATACTGTTGTGTGTCTCCAATTCGTTTCTGACTTACGTTGATCTTAAGGGGACCCTATCACAGAGTTTTCTGGGGTTGAGAGTGTCACCTAGTAAGTTTCCATGGCCAAGCGAGGAATTGAACCCTGATCTCTAGAGTTGTAATCCAGTACTCAAACCATTATCCCACTCTGGAGTTAGAGTTTTTAAATTGCAAAATACGAGCAGAATAATGAACTAAAAGAGATGTCTTGGGACTGAACATTTTTCTCCTTTGCCGGCTAACCTCTGTTAGTCTGGGGGTCTCTCCTATCACTTGGGCTTTCAAATCACGGTCAATGAAGTGAACCTGCATTTCTCATTGTTTAGTCACATAACCAATCTTTGTCTCTTCATCTCAAATGAGGCATCACATAATGTTACCTCATGTACAGACTCTTTTATCCAGAATGCCAAACTCCAAAATACTCCAAAATCCAAAACTCTTTTCATGGGTTGGCTGACATTGTGACATCTATGTTTCTGATGGTTCAATGTACACAAACGTTGTTTCATACGCAACATTATTTTTGAAATAATGTCTAAAAATTACCTTCTGGATATACATATAAGGTGTATGTTGTTGTCATTGTGTGCCTTTCAGGTTGTTTCCAACTGTATGGAAATACGGTATTTTCTTGGCAAGACTGGCTCAGAGGGATTTACCTTTGCTTTCCTCAAAGTCTGAATGAATGTAACTTGCCCAAGGTCAGCTGGTGGGTTTCCATTGCTGAGTGGGGATTAGAACCCTGGTCTTCAAAGTCCTAAACCAGCACTCAGATCACTACACCACGCTGACTTTATGGATACGAAACATAAATGAATTTTGGATTTTGACTTGGGTCCTATCTTCAAGATATCTCATTATGTACATATATGTGCATACAGGTATTCCAAAGTATTAAAATCCAAAACACATGGAATCATAGAGTTGGAACAGACCGCAAGGGCCATCCAGTCCAACCCCATTCTGCCATGCAGGAAATCTTAATCAAAGCATCCCCGACAGATGGCCCTCCAGCCTCTGTTTAAAGACCTCTAAGGAAGGCATTGGCCTTGTTAGCTGCCACATCACACTGCTGACTCATGTTCAACTTGTGGTCTACTTGGACTCCTGGATCCCTTTCACATGTTTCCTTAAGCCAGGTGTCCCCCATCCTATATTGGAACACAAGCATTTTGGATAAGGGAGATGCAAGCTATGTAGTCGTCTCTCTTCTAGAAATGTGTCATCCCTGGCTTTGAGCATCTGCAGATGTCCCTGCCCCATTCTGCCCAAATGGTGGTGTGTGAATGAGGCTGCATGTGTATTGCACTGCCATTGGAGGCATCGGGACTTGAGATTTTGCAGATATTGTTATCCGTAGAGGGTGGGGTCTGGAATGGAAGCCTCGCAGATACAAAGAGCCAACCGTACTTTGTATTCTGAACAGGCATCCTTAGTTCCAATGTAAATCCTATAATATTGTAGTTATCCTTAACAGTCAGGCTTCAGGGGCTTAATTTTTTGCAAAATATCTTCCAGACTAGACTAGGCTTGCCATATCCCGCCTGGGGGCGGGACTTTCCTGGTTTGGGGCAGGTCCGCATGGTCCCGCCCTGGTTTGTCCCTGCTCCCGGGAAACCCCCCCCCCAGCAAGGCCCTGGAGGCGGCTCTGCGATCGCGGAGTCCTCCAAGGCCTCTCTGGGGCTTGGGAGACTGTCTCCCAGGCCCCAGGGAGGCCCTGGAAGCAGCTCCGCGATTGGGGAGCCAACCAAGGCCTCTCTGGGGCTTGGGAGACGCTGTCTCCCAGGCCCCAGCAAGGCCCTGGAAGCGGCTCCGCGGTCGGAGCTCTGGCCGCGGGGTCCTCCAAGGCCTCCGCAAGGCAAGGGAGGAGGAGGAAGCCGCCTGCCATCGTGGCAATTGCCGCGATGAGGAGCAGCCCTCGCCTCCTTCCGGGCCTGGGAGCAGGCTGAGGCTTCCTCCCAAGCCGGGAAGGAGGAGGAGGACAAGGTTTAAAAATGTGGGACCTTTTTTTTTTTTAATTTCCTGGCCAGGAATTTTTCCTTTTAAAAAAAGGTCCTACATTTTTAAACCTTGTCCTACATTTGTCCCAGTTTGGAGGTCCTCAGCTATGGCAACCCTAGACTAGACCTTAGCCTGTAGCAATGTACAATCATTTTGTTCTAAATAGTGGAAACTGCTCCTGAGGAGAAGCATTTTTTTCTTTCTTCCACACAACAGAAATGTGATGATATGATTATCCAACTTCAGGCAAAATTTCATACAGAGGCTTTAGAGTAAACATGATGTGGCTCAGAACTGCATTGACCTTTTTTGCCACATCACACTACTGACTGCCGCACCACACTGTTGACTTGTGTTTTGCTTGTGGTCTGCTAAGACCCCAAAATCCTTTTCACATGTTTTGCTATCATGCCAGGTATCATATATTCTCTAGTTCTGCATTTAATCAAGTCCTGCCAACATGAAATACAGGTTGAGTCTTCCTCATCTGAAATGCTTGGGAAGAGTAGTAGTTTGGGTTTTTCCGATTTTGGCATATTTGCATATACATAATGAGATGGGACTCGAGTATAAGCACAAAATTGATTTGTGCTTCCTGTACACTTTATGCCTGAATATAATTTTATCTACCTTTTTTTAATCACTTTGGGCAACAAACAAAGTTTGTGTACACTAATCCATCGGAAAACAGAAATGTCACTATCTTCCACATGACACTTTGGGTTTTTGGAGGATTTTAAAATTCCAGATAAGGGAGACTCAACCTGCAACTTACATTTATCCCTATTGAAATTAGTTCTGTTAGTTATGGCCCAGCTCTCCAGTTTCTCAAAGTCCTTTTGAAATCATTTGTGAAGATGTTGAACAGTAAGGTGAAGAACAACCATTGGTGAGCAACCTCTGGGATGGGTTGGTAGTAGTATCTAGCCTGTATGCAAAGCAAAGGCATATTGTAGCACCTTTGAGACAGAGAAAGACAGGCATTAGTAGAATTAAGTTTACACAGACTTACAAAATTTGTGGGTATGTTGATCGGGTGACAGGTTTAGTGCTAAGGATGGTTGTTGGGAGACAAGGCAGGAGGAAGGATGGTGCCTAAAGCCAAAGTGAGTAGGTAACCATATGAATGGTGGCGGAAATGTAGTGCAGGGCTGGGAACCAGAAAGATGTGATGAACAGGACAAAGGAGCGCTGATGAGTGTTAACTAGTACAGTGTGCCCTTACTTTACGCAGGGGATCTGTTCCGGACTCCGGTGTAAAGCAAATTCCGCGCATGCTCAAGCCCCATTTAAATGAATGGGGTTCGTGCATGCGGTGAAGTAGCAGCGAGCACACGTGCCATGGGCACATACCCAATTACTCTCTATGGGACGCACCGCCCCTTCCTCCCCACGCAGCTTTCAGCACATGCTGAAAGCTGCATAAAGCGCAGCCATGTATGACACGGGCGCACTGTATTATGATGTGCCAAGAAACCATGGACTCTGCTCAACCCAGTGTTGACCCTCTTAGAAACTCTGCTGCGGAGGGTGTCTTGAAAAGATGGTTTAAGAGCCTGAAGTTGAGGTAAAAACACAGAGGGAGCATTAAGGTGAGGGGAAACCATGGTTCAAGGCCTGATGGTGAGCTAAAACCAGAGACGGAGAGCCTGAAGGTGAAGTGAAATCACAGAGTGAGGGTTAAAGTGAGAGAAAATCATGGCAAGGGAGCCTCAAAAACATTCCAAGAACCTGATGTTCAGGTAAAAACATGGAGGGAGGGTCAAGGTGAGTGAAAATCAATGAGAAGGCACCTCAAAAAGATGGTCCAAGGGCCTGAGGTTGAGGTAAGAACAAGGAGGGAGCATTAAGGCAAGGGGAGATTTGAGGGCTCCTTGAAAAGACAGTTTGCAAATCTGAAGGTGGCGGGGAAAGATGGAATAGATGAAACATGGAGAGGGAGCTGAAAAAGTCTGGCAAAAAGAACCAACAGTTGAGTAGGCGAAGGAGGAATAATGAGGCAGAGATGTTGTCATGTGAAAGGGGAAGAAGCCAGGGTAGGAGGCATTGTGACAGCCGGGGGTCAAATTGTGATGAGGGGTTTTATTGTGGGGAGAAACAGGGAGGAAACCCTTTGATGATGGAAAAATGCTTTGGAGGGTAAACTCAGTGGCTGCTAGCACATCCTTTCCACAGCGCAAAAAGGAACTGCTTTTTGCGGCTCCTTTTTGCGCTGCAGGAAGGGTAGATCCAGCAAGAAAAGGGGCGGTTTTCTGCCACCCTTCAGGGGCCATCTATACAGCTCCAAAGTCTGGCTACCAGTCCTGAAAAACACCAAAATCTAGACCCAGCAAAATGCAAAGGAAAACCAGCCAGGGTTAGAGTTTTTCCCAGCAAACAATGGCCCACTCATTAAAAAGACACCCTGACGCCTCCCATTCAACAACCGAACAATCTAACCAGTCTTCAGTTGTGAAGTCAAAGGCTTTCACAGCCGGCATCCCTAGTTTTTTGTGGGTGTTTTGGGGTATGTGGCCATGTTCTAGAGGAGTTTTTTCCAGCATTTGTGGCTGGCATCTTCAGAGAAAGCTGGCATGGAAGAGAGTGGGGTATATATACTGTTGGTTGACAGGAAATTTCCCAGCAGACAATGGATCATTAATTTATAAATAGACGCCCTGAGGCCTTGCCATTCAAGAACAGAACAATACACAGATTGACATGTAAATCGCTTCCTCTCAACCAACAGTATATATACTGTTCTTCTATGCCAGCATTCTCTGAAGATGCCAGCCGCAGCTGCTGGCAAAATGCCAGGAAAAAAACTCTTCTAGAACACAGCCCTATACCCCCAAAAACCCACAAAACGCAGTCTTCAGTTGATTTAACAAAATACCTTTATTGCTTCAGCCGACAGAGACAGAAGTTCCTGGTAGGCTTTTTTGTTAGAACTGAGGGCACCAGGACATATCAAAGCATCATAAAGACATTGGAAGTTGTTGACTCCACCCCACCAGCTTGGCGCCCTTTCATCCTTTGTTCCCAGGTGTCCCTTATCACCCCACATCTCCAGCCTGCTTCTTTTCACACCACTGACCTAGTGATAAGCCCAGGTTCGGCCAGGATGAACCCCCCCTTACATTCCTCAACTTGGTCTCAGCACCTCCTGCATTTACTAAGTAGCCACCGCTTGCAAAAGACCACAATGATATGTCACGCTGAAGATGAGGCGTGAATGTGATGTTCACTGTCTCTGACAGACCTTGAGATCCCCTTTGAAATCAGGAAGCAAAACCGGACAGTTTGTGGTGAAAGGATAAGGAGTTGCTATAGACAGAAGCAATAACAGAGTTCTAGAAGATGGAAGCAAACACTGACATCCTCCTATACAGCTCACAGCAACACAGAGCTGAACTAGAACTCTCTTGAAACACCAGCTGCACTCCACGACTCCACAACTATAACCCCACACTTGTTTACATTAGGATCAGCCTTATATACACTTGGTTAATGCAAGTGTATATAAGTACATGGCAAATAAATCATTACATCATTCATACAGAGTCACAGGTGCAGTGTTCAAGACACATGTAGGTATCTGGCCACTTCAAGGACATTCATCACCAGATGTCCTGGCCTTGTCACACAAACCACACACACATCATGACTGTGCAGTTCTACAGATGTCATGCCCAGCGTGGCAGAGTACTCAAGAGGATGAGCAGGCTGAGGTAGAGTCCCAGTTTGGGACTGAGGCTGAAGCTGAGGAGGCTCAGCAACCCAGCCTCCTGGCAGCAGAGACTCCAGGCATGGAAGAGGATGAGGAGAGCATACCTACCTTTGACCAGCAAAGAGCTGAAAGGGTGTACCTCCAACATTCAAGGAGGCTTTATGAAAAATGCCGAGCCATCAACCACAGCTGAGCTCATGCGAGCTCATAATGTTAAAAGGTGCACAGCTGCTTGACTATTCTCTGGCTGGACTCTTGGTTCATACTACGGCACTTTGCTTTCATCCTGATTTGTTTACAATGGACTTTGCTTTGCCTTAAAACTGCGCCAGCCTCCTTGCAGTTTCTTTTTTTTTAGTGCTGCTACTAGCATTCTTGGCTGCTTTCCCAGATAACAGATCTAATTTCGCACCATATCATGATGACAAGATACATGTATACCACATGCCCCATACCCTTTCCCCAGACATGTCAATGCATGGCAGGATTTTGAAATCATGACGGGGTTTTATGATGGGAGAATTCTGCAGAAAGGCGCGAGAATAGTGTGAGGGGAATGTGAAGGGGAAGGAACTGGAGGCAATATTTTGGGGAGAAACATGATGGGGAATGTGCTGGAGTAATGTTGTAGGGGGAAATAGGAATATTGTGAGGAGAAAGGGGGGCAATGTTATAGAAAGAAATGTGGGAATTATTGTGGGAGACAAGTGATTGAGAGACAAATGGGCACATTGTGGGGAGAATTGGGAATATTTGGAGTGGGGAATACTGAGGTAAAACTGATGTACAGTTGGCCCTCCTTATCCACAGATTTTTTTATCCACAGATTCGACATCCATGGCTTGAAAATATTCCAAAAAAGTATAAATTCCAAATAGCAAACCTTGACTTTCCATTTTGCTATGGACACCATTTTGCTATGCCATTGTACCGTGTGCCTGCGCCATACCTGGGCTCGCTATATGCAGACTTGGGGTCACATGGATGGCGAGCCCTAATATGGTGAATGGGCACATACTCATGGCATGCGCTGCCCCACGTGTGGCGAAAACATGCCCAATTCAAATAGATGGGGCTTGATCATTCATGGAATTTGCTTTATGCAAGGGGTGGTGGTCCAGTAAGGCAAGGGCGCAATGTATTTAATGAGATTTGAGCATCTGATTTTGTTCCCCAAGGATGGTCCTGGAACCAAACCCTAGTGGATACCAAGGGCTCACTGTATTTGGGGGAGAAATGTGTGTGGGGGGGTATTTTGGGGGGGAGTATTGTGTGGTAAAAAGACACTTCAGTGGCTACAAAGAGCTGTGGCTAGACTGCTGACCGTGGGTAGTTACAGGGAAAATATAAACTCCCTTGTTAATGGTACTCTGTGATTTATTTACTGAAGAAGATACTGTGTCTCTTTTAGAGGCCATAAGAAGTAATTTTGCCATTGCTGAGGATGATAGTTCCCGGTCACTTTCTGTTTGGGAGCAAAGCCCTTCTTTGTCTCCAAAATAAGATGGAATTGCTTCCCAATGGAGTCCATTAAAACAACATACTTTGCTTCCGAGTTGAAAATTTTGTTCCTTCCTGATCAAATTTCTTTTTTGATTCTTTCAGTTGATGGAAGACCACACAGTAAAACAAATGAAAGACAGAGAAAGAAAACCGAAACGAAACTGAAGTGGGGAAGGAAACCCATTGGTTCTGAAGGAGCTGCCTTCCATGAAATTCCAATACTTGGAGAAAGTCATGAAAAAAGTAAAGAGATGATTCACAATGGAAAGAAGCAGCTGAATTCCTCTGAGCAAGGAAGCAGCTTCATTCAGCAATTCTTCCTCACCCAATGTGGGCGAATCCACGCAGGAGACAAAGCGCACATATGCATCGAGTGTGGGAAAAGCTTCAGGCAGAGCTCCGGTCTTGCATCACATCAGAGAATTCACACTGGGGAGAAACCATATCAGTGCTTAGTTTGTGGAAAGAGCTTCAGGCAAAGCATAAATCTTAAATCCCACCAAAGAATCCACACAGGAGAGAAGCCTTTCAAGTGCTCCGAATGTGGAAAGGGCTTCACACAGAGCGTGAACCTGAAAGCACACCTGAGAATTCACACGGGGGAGAAGCCATTCCAGTGCTCCGAATGTGGAAAGGCTTTCACTCAGAGCGTGAACCTGAAAGCACACCTGAGAATCCATACCGGGGAGAAGCCGTATCAGTGCTCCGAATGTGGGAAGGCCTTCACTCAGAGTGTGAACCTTAAAGCACACCAAAGAATTCACACAGGGGAGAAGCCTTTTCACTGTTCCGAATGTGGAAAGAGCTTTGCTCAGAGTATGAACCTTAAAGCACACCAAAGAACCCACACGGGGGAGAAGCCGTTCCAGTGCTCAGAATGTGGAAAGAGCTTCACTCAGAGTATGAACCTTAAAGCGCACCAAAGAACCCACATGGCGGAGAAACCGTTCCAGTGCTCAGAATGTGGAAAGGGCTTCACTCAGCGCATGAAGCTTAATCCATGAGTATCCACATTGTGGGAAACACTTTCAAAACATGACTCTGAAGCTGTCTCAGTGGATTCAAGTTGGGACAGTTCACACCTGGAGTTGCATCAAGGGGTTTAAGTAAGGGAGAAGTCATAGAAACACTTGGAAAATTACAAAATTAGTTTTGCTGAAAGCCTAACCTTAGTAGACATTGTTTAAAAATAGCAAAACCACAGAGTGGGAATGAAGAAGCTCTGGCTTGTGCTACCTAGGTCAATCTGTCTCTGCCTGTGGGGCTTCAAGATGAGACCTTGCCCCAAAGACACCCCCCCCTTTCTCTAAAGCCCTGCCCTTGTGAGTCTGCAGGACAAGGAGAGGGGATACAGGACTGATCCAAAGTTTGAGATTCTCGACTTTGCTATTCTCTGATCTTCCCCGCAAAGGGAAGGTGAGGGAATATTAAGCCCACGACACACAGCCAGTCCCTCCTATCACTTTTGTTCAGATCTGCTCCCCTTCTGCCAGCAAGTGAAAACTTTCCTATTCTGTCAGGCCCTTGCTTTGCTATTTTGTTGGTTCACATATATAGCCATTTAATGAATTTTAATGGTTTTAACTTCACAAATTGTCTAATTGTTTTTAAAAATCACATTTTCATATTTTTAATTGATGTTTTTGTATAGTTCTTAACTTGCATTATTTTTAAAATAAGATGTCAGCCTCCTTGAGACCCGTTATTGAGAATCAGGTGGGATGTCTGTGAATAAAATAAATGTATTTGGATAATCGGTTTTAAAATTAAGTTGTTTTGGTTTTATATTTACATTACTCTCCCTTCCTCTGGAAAAACCATCTCTTTCCTTCATACCTTCCTTTCCTTCCTTCCTTTCCTTCCTTCCTTTCTTCCTTCCTGCCTGCCTGCCTGCCTGTTCCTTTCCCCTTCCTCAACTTTCTTCCCTTTCGTATTGCTCAGTCTCTCCTTCCTTCCTTCTTACTTTTTTTTCTTTCTTTCTCATCCTGATATATTTTCTGCTCTCCCCAAAGTCACCTGCAACCCCCATGTCCTAAAGCATCCCCCTTCTTTTCCTTGGATGATGAGAAAGAATCCTCTCACCTATGAATGTTGTTGGTGGACTGCAAATCTAAACTGCCTCCCCTCTGAACAAGGCTTGGCCTCAGTCTCCTGTTTTTGGGGATCACCTCCAGGGAGGAAACGAGGGTGCAAATCTCCAGTTTTGGGTACAAATATCTAGCTCATCTGAAAGAGCAGCAGCTTGATGCAGTTTCCAAGAATTAATTTGGAATCCCAGAATCATAGAGTTGGAAGGGACAGCAAGGACCAACCCCTGTCAAACAGGAATATGCAATTGAAATGCCACTGGAAAATATCCATCCAACCTCTGTTTAAAACACCCCACATTCAACTTGCAAAGCCTTGTGGAGGTGGGGTGGGTTTGATATATTAACTTATACAATGGGCCCTCCTTGTTCCAGATCCCTGCGCGTAAGGAGAAATCTGTGTATGCTCACACCCCATTAAAAACAATGGTCGCATGCTTGCGGCTTGGGGCAGTGTGTGTGCCATGGGCATGCACAACATTACTTTAATTGGTGTGCAACTTCCACATAAGCTGGAAGCCATGTATAGTGCGCCCGTGTATGGCATGGGCACACTAGTTCACTTCCTCCTTCCTTCCTCCCAAACGTGGGGTTACTCTTATAGATTTAATTAGGCTGCAAAGCAGGGAAGCTGATCCATGTTTGGGCCCTCTCATAGGCTTAATTAGGCCACAAGACAAGGAGGCCAGTCTGCGTCCAGCTCTTCTTGTAAGCCCCATCAAGTCACAGATGGATGAGGCCGGTCCATATTCCGGCCCTCCTGTGGGCCCCTTCAGTTTGCAGGGTGATCAAGCTAGGGTTGGTCCACATTTGGACCCTCATGTATTCCTCATCAGGCAGCAGGTTGATGGGGACATCCACATTTGGGCCCTTCCTTAGGCCTCAGGGTGGTTGGGTTGGTCCATATTCAGGCTCTCCTATAGACCTCAATAGCCCTTGGGGTGGTAGGGCCAATATGCTTTTGGCCTCTCTTGTAGGATTCATTAGGACATTGGGCAAATTTGGTCCTTGAGGCCGCATATGGCCCATGGCCCATCTGGACTTCTTGCTTTGTTAGGGTGGGTTTGGTTTGGCCATCTGGCTGTGTAGGCCTCAGTTGGCCTATTTGATCTTGGCCTGTGGGAAGCCTACCAGACATTTACATGGTAGACCACATAGTTAACTTGGCCATAGATGGCTCTGGCTTCCTTCTTCTTTAGGCTCTATAGCATTTTATGAGGTTTACTGTAGCTTAGTATTCTTGTGGCCTAACTGGCTTTAGACAGCATGCCTTGTGGCTTAAATAATAGGAGGTTGGATGAAGAAGTATACAAAGATGACCGCCTAGACTTAAGGCAAGATGCCACTGAGGAGGTGACCTGCCTTGTAAAAATGGTAGGGATCATAGGGATCTGTCATTAAATTCAGAGGGCCTTTTGACTGGCATGATTCCCTGGGCTGCCCAAGAGAAAAAGCAAAATAGCAGCATTTGTGTCATGCTGGCCTTGGGTGGTATGGCAGGGCTTCCTTCACTACTCCTCTCCTGAAAGAAAGTCAACCTCACAAGACGTAGGAAGAGAGCGGGGGCTTTATGCAGACTGGAGTCTAGCCAATTTTTCACCCAAAGGTTGCTCAGGCAGGGAGATTGGGGCAATCTCTAGGGCAAGAGATAGAAGTACAACCCTGTCACAATCAGTGCTGCCAGTTTCTGGGGAATTCTCCGGAATCTGGGGAATTTAATTAATTTCTTTCCGGGGATTTTGACTGAATAATAATAATAATAAATATTGGGGAATTCCGGGGATTTTGGATTTTGGTAAAACATTCCAGGGAAGATCTTCGAGGCTTGTTGGCAACAATGGTCACAATACCCTTCATGCCAGTGATCATTCACATGAGGAAGGATGGTCAACCAATTGCTTCCCAATATAGCAAGAGGAAGAAGTATAGAATCATAGGCCTGTTACAGACTGCCAAAATAAAGCTGCTTCAGGTCTCTTTGGAGGTATGCTATTTAAATGATGCATGGGTCCTAAGAGTCCAGAGGTCGCGCCAAAGCCACACTCCATTCCTAAGCACTGGAGTGCAGCTTTGGTGCAGCTTCTGGATTCTTAGGGTACATGCATCATTTAAACAGCGTACCTCCAAAGAGACCTGAAGCAGCTTTATTTTGGCAGTCTGTAACAGGCCATAGAGTTGGAAGATACCACAAGGGCCATCCAGTCCAACCCCATTCTGCCGTGCAGGAATTCACAATGAAAACACTCCCAGCAGATGGCCATCCAGCCTCTGTTTAAAGACCTCCAAAGAAGGAGATTCCACCACTCTTCAAGGAAGGAGTGTGTTCTGCTGTTGCACAGCCCTTACTGTCAGGACGTTCCTCCTAATGTTGAGCTGGAATCTCTTTTCCTGGAGCTTGCATCCATTGATCTGGGTCCTGTTCTCTGGAGCAGCAGAAAACAAGCTTGCTCCCCCCCATCAATATGACATCCCTTCAAGTATTTAAACAGGGCTATCATATCACCCCTTAACCTTCTCTTCTCCAGGCTAAACATCCCCAGTTCCCTAAGTCATTCCTCATAGGACATGGTTTCCAGATCCTTATTATTATTATTATTATTATTATTATTATTATTATTATTTATATAGCACTGTAGATTTGCACAGCGCTGTACATAAAACAATACATATATAAGAATAAGCCTGCCTATGGCGTACAATCTAACAGGTGACAAAAAACAACATCAGATAGCAAATGACAATTATGCAATGCTTCAACTCCGTTTTGAAGCTGGTTAAAGCAGTGATGGCCCTTGTGTCTCGCGGGGGAAGAAGGTTCCAGGAGTGAGGGGCAGCAAGTGAAAAGGGGTGAATCCTGGATGGGGCAGAGGAAATCCTGGGCTGGGACAGCAGACCTTGACTACTAGAACGGAGGGAACAACAGAGTGGGAAGGTGAGGAGAAAGAAGGTCTGATAAATAAGGAGAGGCCAGCCCATGGAGGGCTTTAAACGTCGACAGCAGAAGAAAAGTCATCCACATTTAGGATTTTAAGGCACCAATGCTGGTAACACTATCAACACAGCTACATAGGTGTGACTTATCTCCAATTCCAATATTAAAGGGAGCTGTACAAGTAGTTGGCTATTTCAGTCAGGTCCCAGTGCACAGAATCTTGGGAAGAGCCATAGGATCAGAAGAAAAACAAGAGTGCAGAATCAGAGAATCTTAGACTCAGAAGAAACCCTCAAGGGCCATCTAGTTCACCTTCTTAAATCAGTATGGAAAAGGATCTGGCACTATTTCTTCCCTTGATCTAGATACTATACTTCTGTTGATGCAGCCTAAAATAATATTGGCCTTTTTAGCTGCCGCATCACACTATTGATTCAGGTTCAACTTGTGGTCTACTTGGACTCCTAGATCCCTTTCACATAGGAGAGAAAAGTTATGTCCTTGGGAAGGCAGAGATCTCTGGCCTTGTTTGGATGTTGGCCAGTGAAGAAAGCGGATAAGAAGAAAATCATTTCATTGGAGATGTGGTGCTGGAGAAGAGTACTGTGGATAGCCAGGATGATCAAACTGAGGCTCTTGTACTTTGGCCACATCAAGATACTAGGAAAGATAGAAGGCAGCAGAAAGAGAGGAAGCCCACATGCCAGATGAATAGACTCAATCAAGGAGTCACAGGTCTGTATTTGTAGTACCTAAGCAGAGCAGTGGAGGACCGGGGGTCTTGGAAGTGTTTCACCCACAGAATCACTATGAGTCAGGGCCAACTCAAAGGCATTTAACAACAGCATAGCATTTAAAACTGCAGATTGACTTCTCCCATCCTGATGCCTTCCAGATTCCAAAGACACAGCTGTAAATTGGTAGTTTTGAATAGCGTCAGGATGATGGGGGTTATCAGGTACAGCATCTAAAGACCCTCTTTCATATCAAAAAGACTCAGTTGAAGAATAGCTTTATTAGAGAAAAGAAAATCTTAGAAGACAGGTCTGTGACTTTTTTGACAAGTCTGAAGTTAGAACACACTGAAACACTTTTATAGAACATACAAAATCACTCCTTCTAAAATTGTGTAACTCAGCTCCCGGTTTCCACGCTTTAGCCATCATGATGATGGAATGGTTTACTGTCTGGAAAATCTGGCCATTGGCATGATGCGCGTGGATCTACAGCTTCTCACCAGCACTAGACTAAACAATTTGGAATAAAATTGAACTGTACTCTATATTACTTGGGATTGGTATCATGTATTTAACAACATTATCACATATATTTGACCAACATGAATCAATAACTAAACATTATAAATACTTAAACATATATAAAGCTGAAACCATTACTTAATAAAACTGCTTATTGAAACTGTTCATCATCTTCTCAGCCACATTTTTAAAACTCAAGCCTCTCTCCTCGGCCAACGTAACACATCCCAGACGCAATCCAGAGAAGCTCTTTTTTCTACAACCTTTTTACATCTTTTGAGACTCTTTAGCCTTTACTGCACAACCTCACACTTTAACCCTTCAGCATCAACAATATACTATCAATTCCGTTTTTATTTAAAACAAAACAAATTTTGGCAGGAGAGGAAAGCATTAAACTAATGCATTCCTGAGAGGGTTGTAGTAAGAGACACCTGGAAAGGGCCAGTCTGGAGAGAAGGGGCTGGGAGATGCTTGTTTGCCAGAATGGGTGGCAGCACCCAGCCGTAGGTTACAATTCCCCTCCCCAAATCCCCAAACCTGGGTAGGGTTTGGACAAGGTGAGCATGAACTGAATTCCAAATCCAAATGGGATTTCTCATTTTCTAGGGGGAAAGTTGTGCTAAATAATGAGGGATGAATGGAAATGCCTACATCCAGTTCACCTTCTCATTCTCAAGCAGTGTTGTTTTTGAAGACACTAGAAGCAGAGTTTACGCTCAAGGGTTAAACAGGAAATTAAATTACTACAAAAAAAGGTTTAAATGAATATGAATCTGGAAATAGAGAGGAAATTATGATATGGGAAACAAAGAGGTTTTGAACATGCTAACAAAATAGGAAAGTGGTTAGCATACAAAGTGAAAAGAGAGATTGAAAGAAGACAGATATTGAAAGAGCCCATTCCCACTTACTTTTTAAATTGCTGCTGATCTGAATCATGGATTTGGTTCCAGTAGCGAGTGTGGTTCCCACTATGTTTGCACTGGGTCAGGCCTGTGGGGGGACAGCTACAAGAGAACTGCAAGGGCCCTGGCCATCCCTCCTGTCACCAGCCTCCTTCCCTCCTGCCTGCCTGCCTTGGGGCCCTGGCAGTGGTGGCGGCTGTCAGGGCTCATCGGCTCTTTCCTCCTCCTCCTCCTCCTCTGTGGAATCCATGCACAGCCCAGCCTCCTTCTCCTTCCCTGCCCCGGACCTACTTTAGAAGGAGGCAGGGAGGCCTGCTGGAGGATGGGGGCCGAAACTGCCACCCACCGTGGGTGGCTTGCCTCTGTCCTTCCTGCGGCGGTGGCAAGAATGGCAGCAGCAGCAACAGCGGTGGCTGTTGGGACTCATTGGACGTGCCTCCGTTGGGCTCATTGGACATTCGACGGAGGCACACTGGAGACATGTCCAACGAGCCCCAACAGACGCCGCCGTTGCTGCCGCCGCCACTGTTACCGCCACCGCGGGAAGGGAAAAGGAGGAAGGAAGGGAGAAGGTATGGCTGCAGGAGGACGGAGGGAGCCATGGCCAGAGCGGAATCGAATCCGCCCTGAGTTCCCACTGGCCTGAATCGATTTATTCTCAAATAAATTGATTAAATGGGGGAAAAACTATACCAACCCCCTTAGAAATCAGTTCCAAATCGATTCCCAAGTGGGAACCATAGTGGTTTAAACCGGCTCGTGATTCGACATGATCTGGTTTAAACCATAGTGGGAATGCACCCAATGTCAGAAATGGGACTAAAATGGAGACAAATCAAAAAGCTATACAGAAGGTCTTTACTAATTATTTTGAAAAGATATACAATGACAAAACATGAAAATGTAAAAACGAAGAGATATGGATTTATTCAGATAAATGGAATATCCTGAGAATAGACAAAGATGAAAGACAAAGCCTCAACCAAACAATAACAACTGCAGAAATATCAGAGGCCATAGACAATCTAAACATTGGCAAAACACCTGGCAAGGATAGGCTGAAGACCCTGTTCTATAACAAATTGAAAGATTAAATAATAATCCCTTTACAAAAAACTTTGAATAAGGTATCACTAGGCAATAACCCAAAATCAGGCCAAACTTTCGTAGCCAAACGAATGAAGACTTGCTTTGCTTCATTGCTCCTGCCTCCTCAGATGTAAGAACATCTTCTCCTGCTGCGTACAGTGGAAAATCCTTTGGGAAATTTAGCCACTTCAGATTCTCTTTCTTCTTTCCATCCTTTCATTTTCCCGTTTTCTTGACGTTTTGTCATAACTAATTCTCTCTCTAATATCTTTTGAATATCTGAAATATTCTGCAGGGATTTCCATCCAAACTGTCTCTGTCTTACATTTGAGAAAAGCCAGTCCCATCTCTTCTATCATTACCCATCTGACCCTGTATAAGAGATTTGTTATAATATTGCTCCACTCCTTTGACTATTACTCCACCATAATCTTATTGTTGTTGTTATTATTATTGTTTGTATTGTACGATGAGATAGTTAATTTTACTCAAAGTATTATTGTTGTTAGCATTTATTGATTGTAATTTTCTATTTTTATATCTCTGTATGCATTTTATTGGTTGTAATCCCACCTTGATCCGCAGGGAGAGGCAGGAAATATAAATGAATTATTTAATTATTATTGGTCAAGGACTGAATAAAATTTTACTATTATTATTATTATTATTATTATTATACCACATGCTTATAAAATTCAGATTTTCCTTATGATTTCTCCCTTCTCACAGGCACAACTCTGTAATTCTCATTTATTTATTTATTTGCAGCCTTTCTCTTAAATTAGACACAAGGTGGAACACAAAATATTGTTAAAAACAGTATAGTTTTTAAAACACAATTAAAAACCTCACATTAACATAACTAATTCAATATTTTCACTTTCTTAGATGTTCCTTTCTGTTCAGGTCAGGCCTGAGTAAAATAATGTAGCACTTTGGGAGGAAGATGCAGCCCAGGAGCCCAGCACCGGAGGCCAAGATGGAGAAGACCTGGACGGCCACCATGTACTTTCCCTTGGTGCTCAGGTAGGTGGGCAGAAAGGAGACCCAGACGCTGCAGAAGACCAGCATGCTGAAGGTGATCAGCTTGGCTTCGTTGAAGGCCCCTGGCAGCTTCCTAGCCAAGAAAGCCACCGTGAAACAGATGGTGGCCAAGAAGCCCAGGTAGCCAAGGGAAAGGTAGAACATGGTCACTGAGCCTTCGTTGCATTTCAGCAGGATCTCTCCAGGCTGGGAGTTCATATCAGAGTCAGGGAATGGGGGAGAGAAGCTCAGCCATATGGCACAGATGAGAACTTGGATGGAGGAGCAAGAAATGAGAATGGAATTTGCCAGTCTCCTCCCCAGCCATTTTTTTGCACTGCTGCCAGGCTTTGCAGCTAGGAAGGCCAGAATCACAGTGATTGTTTTGGCCAGCACAGAAGAGACAGCAATGGAAAATATGATGCTGAAAGTCATCTGTCGAAGAAGGCAAGTCGCTTTCTTTGGTTGACCAATGAAGAGGAGAGTCGACAAGAAGGACAGCAAAAGGCAGATGAGAAGAATGTAAGAGAGGTCCCTGTTATTGGCTTTGACGATGGGAGTATCTTGGTTTTTAATGAAGAGTCCTAAGACAAAACATGTAGCAAAGGACATCAATAGGGCGAGGGAAACAATAATGTTCCCTAGAGGGTCTGTGTAGGAGAGAAAGGTTATGTGCTTGGGAAGGCAGAGATCTCTGTCCTTGTTTGGATACTGATCTCCTGGGCAGGGGATGCATGCAGCTGCATCTGCATAAATGAAGAAAGGAAAAGTTGTATGTTATCGCTAATATATCATCTATCAATGCTCCACTAGATTCGACAGACTATGTTTTGAGTGTTACCATGTACCGAACAGCTATCCCATTCCCAACTGAACCCAATATTAGGAATGGTGGCTCGGTTTTGGAAGTGGTGATCAGTTTCATTGTTGTTGCAGAGAACTTTCATTGTTGTTGCAGAGATAGAAATGACTATCTCCCTCATACAAGAACTAACCCCTCCACAAAAAATTAATCCTTTTGCTGTAGCTCCCCTTCCATAGCCATTTAATGGACAGTTGAGATCTTGGCCTTGAAGTCACATTTGGCAATGTCTCTCTAGCCAAATGTTTTATGAGCAAACCATTCCACAGGACAGTTAAGAGGAGTGCACTGTTTTTACTGGTTTTGGTGGGGAAAACACCTTCAGGTATTACCTCTCTGCAGGGACCTATAGGCTGAAGGTTTTAAAAATGGACAAGGAATCAGAGCGGCTCCAAATGAGAATGAAGTAAAAAGACAAGCTTATTTTAAAGCAAAACCAATTTTTATTTATTGAAAAGCCAAAAAAGATAGCTGCAGAAACAAACAGAATAGGCTAGGTCTGTTTTCAATGCGAGCTGTTTTTCAAAGTAAAAGGGGAGGGATATGGCATGGAAGCGCAAATCCTACCCTTAACCAATCTAAGGGAGGGGCTAGAGGGGCATTGCTAAATTTAAGGGATTACAGATTAAACACACACATAGATTTGCTCACCCTTTGACATAAAAAAAAGTTGAGGATGGCTGGAGAACAAAGCAGCAAGAACTCTCTACCTCTGTATTTAAGTTCTTCCTATCTTGGGATGCTGTCTCCTAAGAGAGAAGGGAGCACCTCTAGGTTGGGCAAAACATGACCTCAATATTGTTCTATGGAGGGTTCAGAAAGCAAAAGCATGTGTGTGCACAGTTTTGCACTGATAATGATTCTTGGATGGTCTGGGCAGTAGAGACTAATGCAGCTGCATACATGTGACAAAGCCAATCAAGTATAGCCATTTACCCTCTTCCAAATCCAGATGGGATGCCCAACATCTCTAGAGAGTACAAAATACTACACAATGGGAGTGTACCAGTCTGAACAAATTTAATAGGTCTCCATTCAGTGGAGGTTGACAAGATGGTTAGGCCCTGTTTGCCTCATCAATAGAACCATTTCCTTATCAGCCAAAAAAAAAGTGTGTGTGTGGGGGGGGTTGGAGGGAAATCCCAGTTCCTCTTTATTCTAAAGGCTTGGCTTTTTTTCAAGATGGACAAGGCCACAAGCCTGAGACTGACAGAAAGAAAGAAATTGGTAGCACAAGCTTTCACAGACGAAGGGGCTAAACAGACCAGCATTTAACACCAGCCTCAAGGCAGAGTGGGGGCATGGTGTTTGCACACCACATGCCCCGATGCCGCCTCAGCTCTAGCGCCACACTGTGTGCCCACCCACATGGCAGGAGGTATCACGGTGCTACTTTGGCACAGCATTTAGACACACTGCACCAACAGTGTGCTGAAAAGCAAGGGCACCTTTTTGCCAACGCCCAAAGAACCAGCATTTTGCCTTTCTTTTTAGCACCAGCAAAGCGCTGGATATGGGCTGTGGTGTGCGGTTGCCACAGGCCTGATCTGGCGCTAAAAGTGGCAGTGGGAAGTCATTCCCTCCGGGTCATCTGTTGATCGCCTAAGTCTACTTCCTCTGATGTGTCAAAAGATTGTTGTTGTTGTTAATTGCCATCAAGTTGACTTATGGTGATCCTATGAATGAGAGACTTCCAAGTCACTTGCTGTCAACAGCCCTGCTCAGGTCTTGCAGACTCAGGGCCATGAACATCCATGTCACAGTATTTCTGATTTCTCTGCAGTGAAGAAAGCCGAGAGGAAGAAAATAAAAACTCATTTGAAATATCATGCTGGAAGAAAATAAAAATTAATGCTGAATTTCTGCCAGAAGCCAAAGTAGCTAAACTGAAGCTATCATTCATTGGACACATCACGACACAATATGATTCATTAGAAGAGAGTATCATATTTGGTAAAGTTGAAGGCAGTAGGAAAAGAAGACCACATTGAAGGTGGATATGCTACATCATTCTCCCCTTAGTGTCTTGAAGGTTTCTCATTCAGGAGTTACCTATAAATCAAAAGCTGACTTTGCAAACAAACAATCACAACAAAGTGTCCGCACACAATTTTTGGCCCATCTCTGGGTATTGTTGATGCACAAGATGGAAACTCCTCCTGCCAACTATGCGTGAGAAGTGATCTTTTAAAAACTCTCTGAGATCTCCTACCTTCCTGAGTGGAGATGGTCCCTTCTGGGCAAGGAAGACAGTCGTAGCAGCAGGGGGGCTCTCCTTCTCGCATTGCTTTCAGAAATCCAGGGCGGCAGCTCTCCACACACCTGGAATCAGGCAGGCTCTGGAAGATGAAGGGGGGAGGCGTGATGGATCTCATATGGAAGGAACATGACATCAGACTTGGAAAGAAAGAACACAGCCAGTCCTTTTCTTCTCAGTTTGTTTCCCACCGCAGAGGACTCAGTAGCCTCCAAAAAATAGGGGTAGTGATTTGAAGTAAAGATTTGACCCCAGTCCCTATGGAGTGGTACATCACTTGGATAGATTATCCTAGATGGATTATCTGATTGACTAATTTTAAGGCACAGACACTGCTCAAGACCAGGTTTAAGACCAAAGGTGATGAAAGGGGATAGGATGAAGCATTTGGCTCTCCTCACCTTGTTAACCCCCCTGAGCCACTTGAGGGCACCTTCTTCAATGTTGAGTTTTTTGCCAGGCAGTGATTCCTGTCTCTCCAGACTCCCAAATTTCACTTTCTCTACAGTGTTGTTGGGCCACACTATTGCGTTATGAATGTCAAAGTTGGCTGACAGTTCTCCATTCCCATTCAAATATGTTCCATCCATGGAAGTGTTGTAAAACCCAAAGTCACTCAGGAATGGGTGAAGCTAGAAGGACAGGGAGAAGCAGACAGGGACATTGGATTCAGAGGGTGAAAGAGGCAAAGAAATCAATAAGTGGAACAATCACAAGGCTTTTAGAAGAATGCCACCAGGAAATTCCAGAAGGAAATCATCAAGTTCTTTATAGACTAGCCCAAAGATTTGGACTGCATCGACTATGAAAAGCTAGGGATCACCCTTAAAGAAATGAGTGTATCATTACATTTAATTGTCCTGATGCATAATGTGTACTGAGGTCAGGAGGCTATTGTTTGAACAGAATATGAAGGAACAGAATGGTTCCCAATTGTAAATGGGGTTAGAGAAGGCTGAATCGAGAAGGGAAAACCAGAGGAAGGAATATCAACAATCTAAGATATGCAGATAGATAATGAACAAAGTGGACAGGAAGAAAAGTAACTCATTTGAGATCTGATTCTGGAGAAGAGTGCTGAGGATACAATGGATAGCTAAAAAGACAAACCACTGAGTCCTAGAACAGATCACACATGCGCTCTCCCTGGAAGCCAAGATCATAGAATCATCGAATCCTACAGTTGGAAGAGACCCCAAGGGCCATCCAGTCCAACCCCTTCTGCCATGTAGGAATTCACAAGCAAAGGTGCGGGTCACTGACTGTATTGAATCTTATTTCGTTATTTCATTTCACATGCAAAGCATCCCCAACCGATGGCCATCCAGCCTCTGCCTAAAGACCTCCAAAGAAGGAGATTCCACCACTTTCCATTGAGGGAGTGTCTTCCACTGTCTAACAGTTCTTACTACCAGGAGGTTCTTCCTAATGTTGAGGTGGATTCTCTTTTCCTGGAGCTTGCATCCATTGCTCCGTGTTCAAGTCTCTGGAACAGCAGAAAACAAACTTGCTCCATCCACAATATGACACCCCTATTATTAGATAACTAATTTGAGTCTGTCGTACTTTGGCCACATCATGAGAAGAAAAGACAATAATGCCAGGAAAGGTGGAGGGTGGTAGAAGAAGAGGATGGATAGACTCAATCAAGGAGGCTATGGCCCTGGGCATGCAGGACCTGAGCAGAGTGGTTCAGGACATGGGGGCTTGGAGGTGTCTCATCCATGGGTTCGCCATGAGTCGAAGTTGACCCAAGGCTCTCCAGGGTGCTATCTGGAGATGAACTTTGACTTGACCTGCCTTACTTTCCTTGGCCTTACTGTCTGGATGGCAGGTCCAGGGCCCTGCCTGGGATACAAAAAGATCTGTTTGTGCATTCTGGGCAGGTGTGTGATGGAATAGAGGGGGATACCTGCCATGGACATAATTTTGGAAGGTCCCAACGGTCTCCTGTGCCCACCCTTCTCATCAGCTTGAGTCTGGGTGACATTGCAGCGTGCAAGGCATGGGCAATGGTCAGGACACTGTGGTAGATGTTTTTGCTGTCTCCAGACAGATTACGTATGAGTACATTGAGAGGCAAATCATCCGTCTGTTCACATCTTCTTCGACCTTTCACAGACAGCTTCAGCTTTGAATAAGAACAGGAAAAGGTCATAGTCGGGTGGGAAGAATAGTTGTGGGCAACAATCTGGTCATATTTTGGCCTCTTTGTCATCTGGATTGAGAAGTAAAGGAACCAATGGCTTTTCTCGAAATGTAGGACACCCTCAGAGATCCTGGAGCTGATGTCCCACAAAGCTGTGGTGATCCACACTTTCCCTTCACTGGGTTTTGCCCAAACTTGCAGTAGCAAGGTTACATAGGACATTCCATCAACAAAAGAACGGGTCTCTCCATAGAAAACAAATACTTTGACTTGTCTCCATCTCAGAAGAAAATCGGGGGGAAGTTTCACTTCTGGGAGGATTTCTGAGATGGCCACGCAGATCCCATGGTAGGTGAGCTCAGGAATGAGGCTCCGCATGAACCTTTCCCCGTTGTCATTGTCTGGAGCAAAGAGAGCAATCCACGTCCATCGAAAATGCAGGAGGAGCTGGACAATGCCGGAATAGAGGGTGTCTTCTTTGGGGACCATCCGGTAGAAAAAAGGGAACTGTGGGTTATCGTTCACGTCACGGGAGGTGAAACCATAGCTGACCTAGAAAGAAGGAAAAGGAAATCCACCCATCCATTCATCCATCTGTCTTTTCTTGCAATATTGGAACAGAGGGCAGCTTCCAAACATTAAAACAAATATAGCCAATGAATTCAAAGCCATCAATAAAACATTCCAAAATATAACCGAACACTGTATAGAAAGAAACCCTTAAAAGACAGAAGGGAACTATCCTCAAAAGAGCATGCTATTAAAAGCCCTTTCCAGTTCGAACCAGCATTAAAGTGAGGAAGCCATCCTAACCTCTTGGTTGTTCTTGTGTGCCTTCAAGTCATTTCTGGAGACCCTGAGGCGAACCTGTCAGATGGTTTTTCGTGGCAAGATTTGTTCAAAGGGAGGTTGCCAGAGCCTTCTTCTCAGGCTGAGAGAGTGGGACTTCCTCAAGATTACCCAGTGAGCTTCCATGGCTGAGAGGACTCTGTCATGGTCCAATGCTGAAACCCTGGTACTGATCTCATACCTTTTGAGATGCCTATATAGTTCAATTTCCTTTTTTTGCACCCACAAAAGATTAAGGAAACTTTTAAATCAACTGCGCCACCTCCCCCTTTTCCAAGCCATACCTGGGGGATTTTGTAGATGCTCAACATGTTTGAAATATGGAGAGAGAGTTCAGAGTCAGCCCCTTCCAGAACGGCCCATGGTTCACTCTGTCTTCCACACCTGTAATTTGGTATATTCCTTTGCCCAGGAGAGAGCAGATCTAACATGGCATCGTAAGTGATCCTTCCATTGAAATAGTTGTCATAGATGTTGTATCCCAAGGTGAGGTTGGGTAAGAGATCAGGATTTTGGTTGATCTCCTCCATGGCAAAGAAGAAAGCCATATTATGGACAGTAAGTGCATTCGACTTTCTGCAAAACAAAACATCATCTCCTGGTTTGGATCCAAGTTACCGACAGGATCACCTCTTCCCATCTAATCCGCCCCCTGGGCTCAGGTCCTCTGGCTGGCATTTTCACCCAGTTGGCCCAGGACTAGGTTGGCAAGGGTCAGCTAGTGGACTTTTTCTTTAGCCACCCACAGACTGTGGGATGACTGGCCAAAAGAAATTCAACAGCCGCATACACACAAGAGCATTGACTCATGGCAACCCCGTGAATGGGAGACTTCCAAGTCACCCTGTTATCAGGCGCCCTGTATTTCACATTTAGAGCCAGCATGGTGTAGAGGTTTGAGCATTGGGCTACAACTCTGAAGACCAGGGTTCAAGTCCTGGCTTGGCCATGAAACCCACTGGGTGACCTTGGGCAAGTCACATTCTCTCAGCCTTAGAGGAAGGCCATGGCAAACCTTTTCTGAACAAATCTTGCCAAGAAAAACCCATGATCGGTTTGCCTTAAGGATGACAAAGACGTCTATAACATTGGTAACAATGCCATATAAGAATGTAACAGCACCAATCACATATTATCTTTATTATCAACAGATAGCAAACACAATCAAGAAGGAGAGAAGTGTGAAAAGAATAAACTATTAAGAAGAACAATTTCTCTCTACATTCCTCTGTAAAAGCTGAGAGTATATTAATGGGGAACATTAGAAAGTATGTTGAGGTTAAGATGGTTTTTAAAAATTGTCTTTCTTAGAGTGAGGAACTGTTTGGAAGTTTAGATGAAGAGAAGATCTACACTTCTTTACTTTCAGCATCCACTATGAATTAAAAAGAGAGATTGTAAAGTATTTGGTATGTAGGCATTGTTTAGCAAGAACTGTTGTTATCGTGTGCCTTGAAGCTGGCTCTGACCGATGGCAAGGCTTTCCTGGGGTTTTCTGGATGACGTTTGTTCAGAGGGGCTTCTGCCTTTGCCTTCCTCTGAGTCTGAGAGAGTGGGACTTGTCCAGAGAGTCACCCAATGGGTTTCCATGTCTGAGCGGGGATTTGAACCCTGGTCTCCCATAGTCACACAAACCACGGACAGTACATTGGAGAAATGTAAGCGTAAATCATATTTTAAAAATCAAGCTCTTTTTTTTGGCTAGACATTTTTTGTGTTTTGTGGGATTTTAGGGAGAGAGATTAAAACAAAAAAGACTATTTTAGCCCATAACCCAATTATATGGCTTAAAAGCAACGATACTCTTTGATAGTTTTGAAGCAAATCAGGATCACTCAGACATAAACTGTTCCCAATGAACGCTGCAAGGTGCGATGGGTGACAATAGCAAGATTTGGCCACTAGATGCCGCTGCATCATCACTATGCCTATAGCTCCAGAATCCTAAATCTCTGATACAGAAGAAGAACAATCTGTCTATTCTCCCCCCCCCCATGTTTCTGCCTATTTTTGTTTGTTTGTTTAATGTCTTTAATGTTTTTATACTATTACTGTTTAGTTCTGTTTTAGTACTGGGAATGAGGGGGGTAGGTCTAGGGTTTGATTTTTTAAAAACTCTATTGTAATTTGATGTATTTTATTGTTGTAACCCGCCCAGATTCTTCCTGATTGGGTGGGCTAGAAATAAATCTTTGTTGTTGTTGTTGTTGTTGTTGTTGTTGTTATGTAGGCACTTACATCTGAAACAAAGCAGCTGCACTCCACCAAAGCTGGTGGCCAATAAAATATGTGAGTTTTTAAGGTACCATCAGATTTCTTGTGGCCAGAAGAGACCAACTAAGCTGCCATCTGCCCAGGAAATGCAGTGTATGCCTTTGGTCAGGGATAGGTGCATTGATCCCTCCAAATCAGATGAATAAATCAGACTCAGCTAAAGTGTCACAACAAGGGTCATGACATAGTTACATATTTATTTCTATATTAGTAGCATAATCACTTACAGTTTAATGTAAATCATAGGAAAATAGGCGAAGGAGTGTGAGTGGGTGTCCGCACTGAATTCTGGCACAATGCCACTGAAGAGGAGGTCTCCTGACTTGTAATAATTGTAGGGTTCATAGGCATCCGGCATTAAATTCAGCGGGCATTTTGAGTCTGGCACGACTCCCTGGGCTGCACAGGAGAGCAGAGAAAATAGCAGCAGGAGTGAGCGGATCATGCTGGCTTCAGGTGGCATTGCAAGAGTTCCTTCGAAACTCTCCTCTTGAAAGAAGGGCAGCCTCACAAGACATAGGAAGCAATCGCAGGCTTTGCCTGGGCGGACAGGGGTCTAGACAGACCTTTTCATCCAAAGGGACCTCACACTGCATGCCTGTCCTTCCGAAACCAGAGTGCCCCACTTCTCCATGGGGTGAAAAGCATTGACCCTTCCTCTCTTGCATGCTGAGTGCAAGATATTGATTCATCTTGTATTGAAGCCTAATATTTAGTATTTAATGGTAGCTCTGAATGGCAATCTTTGGAGAAATTCATGGAGTGTTGCAAAAAAAGAAAAGCTAAATCACCATGATTGTGCTAATTGTCAAGGGACAAATTATCCCGTCTGTGCTCTGAAATCTTCATGCGCAAGTGCTGCAGCTGGGGAAAAACAAGTTTATGGTTGCTTATCAAGAAGAAATGCTTTATTTAATTGAGTCAAAGGAAAAGGGATAGAGGTTTGTCAGGAATCTACATAAGAGTAACCTAGAGCAATGCATCTGTGAGGGTTTTGTAGTACAATCTCTATGTAGTACCTAATTTAGGAGACAGAGAGGAACCATGGAGGTCCCCCAATACGCACTTATTAGGTTTATTTGGAAGTTCCCCTTTTCTTTCTGGGTTTAGGGGTTGATTACCAGGCCCATTCAGTAGGCCCTCTTGTAGGCCTTATTAGACCATGGCCTCATTGTGGCTCAGGGTGACTGGGCTGGTCCATGCTCAGGCCTTCTTGTCAGCTTCATTAGGCTGCAGGATAGTTAGACAGCTCCATGTTTGGATCCTTTCATGAGGCCACAGGGTGGTTGGGCTGGTCAGTGTTTGGTCCCACTTGTAAACCTCATCGGGATGCAGGGTAGTTTCACAGGTCTGAACTCTCTTATAGCCCCATTAAGCCACAGGGTGGTTGGGTCAGTCAATATATGGGCCCTCTTACAGGCCTTATGAGGCCACAGGGTGAATCAAAGAATCATGGAGTTGGAAGAGACATCAAGGGCCACCCAGTCCAACCCAATTCTGCCATGCAGGAAATCACAATCAAAGCATCCCTGACAGATGGCCACCCAGCCTCTGTTTAAAGACCTCCAAGGAAGGAGAAGGCACCACTCTCTCAGGCAGTGTGTTCAACTGTCAAACAGCCCTTACTGTCAGGATGTTCCTCCTAATGTTGAGGTGGAATCTCTTTCCCTGTAGCTTATATCTATTGTCCTGAGTTCTAGCCTCTGGAGAAGCACAAAACAAGCTTGCTCCTTCCTCAATATGACACCCCCTCAAATATTTAAGCAGGGCTATCATATCACCTTTTACCTGTCTCTTCTCCAGGCTGAATGTATCCAGCTCCCTAATTCTCTCCTCACAGGGCTTCATGGTTTCCAGACTCTTCACCACGTTGGTTGCTCTCCTCTGGACACACTCCAGCTTCTCAGCATTGTTTTTCAGTTGTGGTGCCATAACTGGACACAGTATTTGGGCCAAAGCTAAGAAAATGAAATTCAACACTGAGAAGCGTAAGGTACTGCACTTAGGGCAGAAAAATGAAATGCACAGATTTAGGATGGGGGAAACCTGGATGAATGAGAGACTTGTATGTGTGAAAGGGATCTGGGAATCCAAGTAGACCACAAAATAAACATGAGTCAGCAGTGCGATGTGGCAGCTAACAAGGCCAATATGATTTTAGGCTGCATCAATAGAGGTATAGTGTCTAGATCAAGGGAAGTAAGAGTGCCACTCTAGTCTGCTCTGGTCAGGCCTCACCTGGAATATTGTGTCCAGTTCTGGGCACCACAATTCAAAAAGGATATTGAGAAACTGGAACATATCCAGAGGAGGGTGACCAAAATGGTGAAGGGCCTGGAAACCATGAAGCCCTATGAGGAACGACTCAGGGAGCTGGGGATGTTTAGCTTGGAGAAGAGAAGGTTAAGAGGTGCATGATAGCCCTGTTTAAATATTTGAAGGGATGTTACGTTGAGGAGGGAGCAAGCTTGTTTTCTGATGCTCCAGAGAATAGGGCACAATGGAGCAATGGATGCAAGCTCCAGGAAAAGAGATTCCGCTTAAACTTTAGGAGGACCTTCCTGAGAGTAAGGGCTGTTGGACAGTGGAACACCCCCCCTCAATGGAGAATGGTGGAGTCTCCCTCCTTGGAGGTCTTTAAACAGAGGCTGGATGGCCATCTGTCAGATATGCTTTGAGAGTTCCTGCATGGCAGATTGGGGTTGGACTGGATGGCCCTTGGGGTCTCTTCCAACTCTCTTCTCGTGATGTGGCCAAAGTACGACAGTGAGTTGCATCAACAGGGGTGTGTGGACCACACCAGGTGACCCCTGAAAGGGATATGTGACACCACTGCTCCCTAAACACCTAACATTTGGCAGAAATGGGTTGTGGCATTTGCCTGCTTCCCTTTAAAAATGCTTTAAGAGATGGTAGGAATGGGGTGAAGCTCGGAGAGAGGAGGAGGAGGAGGAGGAGAGGCTCCAGATTTTTAAAAAATTAAAATTTCAAATTTTGAAACTTTTTAAAAAATCACATTGTAATAAAATGTTCACTATGTATATGTAAAAACATTTAGGTTGTGCACATGACACTATTATTACTATTTGAAGGTACAATTTTAATTTTGCTAGTTGTTTATGTCGCAACTATTAGCATTACATTCAGTGGTATATGGGAATTATGATTTGCAAGTAACGTTAGTGCAAAAAAGCACGTAGTATGAAATGGGAGGAGGTCAATGTGTGTGGGGATAATACCATGAGTTACCACACCGGGTGACACCAGCCCTAGGAATATAAACATTGGCTTACCTGGTGAGATGTTTGTTTTAAGCGATGGAGACGAAGGCATCGCTCTAGGTCAGGCAGGAAGTAGACAAAACTTTAGAGGCATGTCCATAGGATAGGACTAACCCCAAAGCAAGTTTCAGTTTCGTTTCTGCCTCTGCTCTGGTCAGACACTTTCAGATCAGCTCTGCTGCTTTTCCTCCTCTATTTCTTTCAACAACAACAACAACAACAACAACTTTATTTCTCTCCTGCTCCTTTTGCCTCTGCCTCCTATCTGTCCCCTCTCCTGTCTCTTTGGACTGCCAGGGGACCAACAACGATGTCAGGGGCAGGGGATCAGGAGGACAGCCCAGGCATGTCCTGTGATTCCCTGAACTTGGCTAGAGAGCAACCCAGTCACTCTCTCAGCCCCTATGAAGACAAGGAGCCTGCTGCTAGGACTGCCAGGGCCAGGTCGGAGGAGGGAGAACCCTCGTCTCTGAACCTACAGGGGCCCCACTGCACCCTCCAGCAAAAAGACTGGACCCGGGCCAGATTGGAGGACTCAGAACAGGGTGTGAGTACTACCCCCACCCAACTGACCCCCCGCTGCAAGCATTGCCACCGGAGCTCTCCTCCATAATGGCTTCCCTCATCTCCTTCCAAGCTGCAGCTTTATCTGGCCAACAGCCCTGTCCTGCAGCCCTTCCCCTCTCTCTGGGGATGACTGGCACCATTTCAGACCACCGGAGACAGCCTTCCCTCCCTACCTCTCAGCCAGCTCCAGCCCAGTGCATCCCTGCCTCTGCCCAGAGAGCCCCAACCAGGACAAGGTCTTCCTCTTCCTCCTCTCCAGTTGCCCGCTCCTCCCTGGATTCCATCCCTCCCTCTGAAAGGGGAAAATTCACCCCCAGGAAAACTGCCCTCAAGCCTCACAAAAAGGGCAGGAAAAGTCTCCTCTGCAGCTGCTGCTAAGACAAAAACTAAGCAACCAGCGCCACCTCCTGGCCAACAGCACAAATCAAAAAAGCCCAAAGCCTCCATTATTCTGCATTCTTCTGATGATGAGGATGATGCAGAGGACCTTTCAAACAAATTATCTCACAGTGAAGAGGGCTTACTCACCCTTGACGAATTATCTGTTGATGATGATGATGGAGAAGATCCCACACCCTCCTCCAGCAGACTTTTCCCCCAAGAGGACTTTCAAATCCTGTTGAAAAAAGCAATAAAAACTCTTTAGTTGCCTATAAATGCCACCATCCCTCAAACTCAAGACACAGACCTTCCCCAGGGAAAGGGCGACTCCTTCCCACAACCTGGGCCCCCTTCTATCGAGGTCCCCTTTACTTCAGATTTTATGAAGGTTATTAGGGAAGAGTGGTCTAAGCCAGCCACAGCCAGACCAAATCCAGAATCATTCAAAAAATTTTATAACCTTCCCCAATCGGTCATGTCAAAGCTCCAAGTCCCCTTGGTTGATGCTCCCGTTACAGCTTTGACCACATCCGCGGTCTAGTGCAAAGATGGAGACGATGCCCTAAAAAACTACGAAGACAAAAGAGCCGATTCGGCCTTAAGAAAATCATTTGACGCCTCCTCCACAGCCATCAGGACTGTATCTACAGTCTCCATTCTCTCCAGGGCCGCTTTTACTTGGGCTAGAGACCTTATCCAAGAGGTACCTAAGGACAACATTAAATTACGCCAGGGCATCAATAAACTTCTCAAGGTGTTGGCGTTTTCTTCTGATGCTTCTCTTGACATCATGCAACTGAGTGCCAGGGCTCAAGCAGCATCTGTCCCAGTAAGGAGACAGATTTGGCTAAAAAATTGGACGGTTGATGCCAAGTCCAAACAAAACCTCACCATGGCCCCCTTCAGCGGACAAAAACTATTTGGAGACGCACTCGAACCCGTCCTCATAGAAACCAAGGACAAGAAAAAAGCCTTACCTTCACTACCCAAAAGAGATGAAAAGCGATCCTTTCGCCAGGGACAGGGTTCCTTTCGCTCATACAAAAACAATCAATCTTCCTTTCGTTCCAGAGACTCTAGGTCCAACAAAAATCAGTGGTCTGACCGAAAGCCATATGGCCGACAACAATACCACTCCCGAGGATTCGGAAGGCCTAACAACTCTTCCAACCAACAACAGGGGCCATCTATCTCCAAACAAAACCGTAATTCCCCCAGAGAATGACTGGCCGCCACACCTAGTGGGCGGCAGACTTCTACACTTCGCCCACATTTGGGAAGCCTCAACTGCAGACAAATGGGTTCTCACCACACTGAGACACGGTTATCTGATAGACTTTTACAACCTTCCTCACGACCACTTTGTTCCATCACCGATGTCTCAACGTCACAAAAAACACAAGTTGATGTTACAAGCCATAGACCACCTACTACAAATTGGAGCGATAGAACAAGTTCCATCTTCAGAAATGTACAAAGGTTGCTACTCTATTTTGTTCATTGTGCCAAAAAAGGACGGGTCATGGAGGGCTGTACTGGACCTAAAATGGGTCAACAAATTTGTCAGAAAACATCGTTTCCGTATGGAAACTCTAAAGACCATCCTAGAGGCCATCAGACCTCACGACTTTCTTTGTTCTCTAGATTTAACTCAAGCCTACCTTCATGTTCCTGTTCACCCTCTCCACCGCCGATTTCTGAGATTCTCCTACCACCACAACCATTACCAATACAAGGCCCTTCCATTTGGCCTCTCATCAGCTCCTCGGGTTTTTACAAAGATCATGATATCGCTGGTGGCCCATTGGAGACTACAGGGAATCCACGTCCATCCTTATTTGGACGACATCTTAATTCGCTCACCATCACTCCAACAAGGCCGTCAGGATGTCCATCTGGTCCTATCCTCATTGACAAGACATGGTTTTCTGGTCAATCATGGGAAGAGCCACCTAGAGCCTTGCCAACATATTCTCCACCTCGGGGTGATCATCGATACTCTACACGGCAAGGTATACCTCTCACGAAAAAGGATAAACAAACTTCGTCAGTCCATCAACCTCGTGTCCCGCTCTCACTCGACAAACCTTTTGCTCCTGGCGAGATTACAAGGCTTAATGATATCAACGATATACTGCACACCCTGGGCCCGATTTCACTCAAGGCCTCTTCAGTGGTTTCTCCTCCCTCATCAAAAACACATATCCTCAAAGATCAACAAACGACTGATACTTCCTCACAGAGTCAGACACTCCCTCCTTTGGTGGACGTCTCCCAATCTCAAAACAGGTTGGCCACTCTGGCCTCCTCAAGAACTACAACTGACGACAGATGCCAGTCTGCGGGGCTGGGGAGCCACACTCAACAACTCCTATACACAGGTAAGATGGTCCGTCCAAGAACAAAGCCACAACATAAATCTCCTAGAACTCAGAGCAGTGCGCCTGGCTCTTCTACAATTCTCATCCTTGGTCAAAGGACAACCAGTGTTGATTCGGACAGACAACATGTCAACAAAAGCCCACATAAATCGACAAGGAGGCACAAGATCAAAGTCTCTAATGAGCGAGACAGAGCTTCTTTTCAAGTGGTCACAAACAAATCTCCTCTTGATAAGATCAGAACACATCAAGGGGACTCTAAATACGAGAGCCGACTGGCTCAGCAGACAGGACATAGACCAGTCAGAGTGGCAGCTACATCCCCAAGTCTTTCACATGGTGACACACAAGCTCGGAACGCCCCTGGTAGATCTCTTCGCATCGCCCATAAACAATCAACTGCCACGCTTCTTCTCTCGGTTCCTAACTCAAGGAGCGGAACAAATGGACGCCCTACATGCCCCATGGCCAGACGAGACTCTATATGCCTTCCCTCCAACATCCATGATCAACAAGTGCCTAAAAAAGGCAAGAAAAGAAAGAGCGACAATAATTCTAATAGCCCCATACTGGCCAAGAAGACCATGGTTCTCAGAGATCCTGACAATGGCTCAAGAGTCTCTCAAGCTCCCGCTTCGCCCAGACCTTCTATCCCAGGGTCAGTTTTACCATCCAGATCCAGCCTGGCTCAACCTTCACGCTTGGAGGTTGAACGCCAAAATATGATAAAAGAAGGGCTCACGTCTAGGGTGATAGATACCATCATCAATGCTAGACGACCTTCCACCAGATGAATATACGAATATTCTTTCAGATCATTTGCCCGTTGGTGTAAGCTAAACAAACTTAACCCACTCAAGGCATCTGTGAGCTCTCTACTTTCTTACCTCCAAGAAGGACTTGATAAAGGTCTTAAGCCCAACACTCTCAAAAGACAGGTCTCTGCCATCACTTCTGCTTTTCCTCAAAAACACGCTAACAAACTGTCCAACAACTACTATGTCAGAAGGTTTCTTCGAGCAGCCACTCTCATTGATCTCCTGGCACCTAGTTTTTGAGGTCAACCATTAGTGTTTTTTCTCGTCCCGTTGGACGTTTACAGTTTTTTGGTTACTGGGTCTTTTTCAGATGCCCTAAAATTTGGTTCTTAGTTGTTTCAGAGTTCTTACAAACCTTCCTTCTCTAGGCTGTTACATTAACTGAAACTTGCTTTGGGGGTTAGTCCTATCCTGTGGACACGCCTCTAAAGTTTTGTCTACTTCCTGCCTGACCTAGAGCGAGCCACAGGGTCTAACCCATACATCAAGGAGGCCTTCTCTCCATCGCTGGAAAAACCATTGGCAACAGCCTCAACTTAATCCTCATACATCTCCATATTTACTATTCATGATGACACAGAGAGACTCCTCGAAGTGGTCCATCTTCCAACTCTGTGATTGTATAATTCTCTATTGATTGACATAATTCTATATTTGTTGACAGAAAAGGTGGTGAAAAGCAATTGATGATTACAAACAACTGTGAGTAACACCAAATATAAATGTTGCATTAAAAAGCATGGCTGGAAACCCATTGGGGTTTTGCACCTTTGTCTCACGTCGGCAGGAAGTAGACTCAGGCAGTTTTGCAAAGTCCATACCAGACCGGTTGTAGCTGATGCACACTGGACAGGAACACTTTTGCCCATGTGAGGTTACCCATCATCACAATTCACAAACAGGGTTCCTTAGCACCTCTGACAAGGTTAATAACACCACGGCTAAACAAGTAATAGTAACTACTTGAGGTACGTATTAAGAGATAAATGGAAGAGGCAGGAAAATTCCTTCTTGTTGCTATTAAACACCATAGAACTAGGTTACAACTAAAAATAATACACATACATTCAGAAAACTCATAGAGCTATGTTCCAATTGATAATGATACTGATAAATTGCTAAAACGCACAGAGCTGTTACACAATTGATAATATTGGGAATTGATTTTGGACTAACAATAATCGATCATTCAATAAGGGACCATTTTTACAGAATACAGGGGGATATTAGTAGTTGGCTTATATAGTATTGATCTTGTTTTGTTCTTGAGCTGGTGTCAACTGATTCATATACTCCATGTTGTATATTTATACATATTTATTTCCAGATTTTATTATTTTTATTTTTAAATTTGTCTGTTGCTTCATGAACTGATGACTAAAATAAGAGCATCAATTAATGTAATAATAATCATACCAACAATAATAATAGTTATTATTAGTAGTAATAATAATGATTAAGAACATAAGAAAAGGAAAAACCAAGAAAAACATGACATACGGGCGGCCAATATTAAATATGAAACCCCGTATTTTAGGGAAATGAAGGAATAATTGTGGGGTGCACTTTTCGTTTCCCAGGGTGTTAATCCTTTTAAAGGTAAGTTAGGACCCGGGAGAGACCGCTCTTGTGGCCTTTGGGATCACTTCCAAATCTAGGATTCTATACTTTCATGGAGAATCTGAGTCTTTAATGTGATTACTGGCTATCTATAACTCTGGGAGATCATTATTAGTTGTCATGACCCAGCCTCCAGCGCACGCACGCACACACACAGACACACACAGACACCCCTCTTCAGATTAAAGACAGCTTTTATGGGGGGAAATAGTTCTTTATTGAAGAAAAGAAATCAGAACAGACTTGGTGACTGTTTTGTCAGGGCTGAAAGTGAACATAATCATGCAACTTTTATAGTGAATAAAATAATCCCAACCCACCAAACAATCAAAATAGAATTGGATAAAATCCCACGCGTTTATCTTGGAGAATGAGGTCACGTTAAATGCCCTACAATTCCAGCAGCTTCTAGTCTAACCACATAACCATCTATCACCCCATTATATATCTATATGAATATATCCCATTAAATGTAACATTTCACATTATATTACCTAATTAATAACAATAATATTAATATTCCAGCTTTAAAAGTCAAGCCTCTGCAGGGAGAGTTCCTCCTCCACGTCCCACACTCCAGTCTCAACACAATTTAACTATAATATCTAACCAACACCTTCTATCATTTTCTACCACATTTTAATAAAAACCAACATTTTATTTAAACCATTATAATTATAAATTCTATCTTTTAACACCAAATCTTAGCCTCATAAAACCCTTATGACAGGAATCCATGAATGGATCCTGACATTATTACAGGTCGAATGTCCCTTACCTGAACTGTTTGGGCCCAGAAATGTTTTGGATTTTGGAATATTTGTATATATATATATAAAATGAAATATCTTGGACATGGGGCCCAAGTCTAAACAAAAAAATCATCTATGTCTTGTATACAATATGTTTTTTAAATAATTTTGTACACAAAACAAAGTTTGTTTACGTTGAACCATCTCAGCCACCCACGGACCATTTTAGATTTTGTAGCATTTCGGATTTTGGAATTTGGGATAAAGGAGACTCAACCTGTAGTAATAGTACAACTACAGTGGCCCCTCCACATTTGCTGGAGTTCAGAGTAAGGACTCCAGTGAATGTGGAAAAACCACAAATAAAGAACGGTATTCTTTGTATCTGGGAGAACGCCTCTCTAGCAACCTCCAGGTCCTCTAGAGCAACTCTATGGTCATTTGCCAGACGTTGGCCTTAGAACCATGTTGGAGGACCTACAAATGCCTAGAGAGTGTTGTCTCCAGGAGATTCCTAGAGAGAACATATTAATCAAAACCGCAAATAATCAAATCTGCAAAAGTCAAAGCGGCAAGTATGGAGGGCCAACTGTATACTGATATCCTGGGACTCACAGAGTTGGAAGGGACTCCAAGGGACATCTGGTTCAATCCCCTGGAGAGCAGGGATCTCTAGCTAAACCCTTCCAGCTCTTCTTCAAAAACGTCGGGGGAAGGACACTCACCCACCATCTTCTGAGATTGTCTGTTCCATTGTCCAACTGCCTTCCTAATCTCCAGTCAGAAGCTCATTCCTTGTGATTTTGAGTCCACTGGTTCATGTCCTACCCTCTGAAGCAGCAGAAAACAATCTCTTATACCCTGCATGAGATATTTGCAGGTGGCTGTTATCATATAAACTCTCTGAGTCTTTGCTTCTCCAAGCTAAACTTCCCTAGCTCTCTCTGCCGTTCCTCACAAGACTTGGTCATTTTCTTCTCGGTCATCCCCCTCTGGACATGTTCCACTTGGAATGAGATACTGATAAAAGCACATTAAGGTTAAAAAGATACAAAATTACCCCCATTTCTAAGTCAATCTGTTTTTACATTTTTTCCAAACAAACCAAGAAATAAAAACAGTCCAACCCACAAAGCCTTTCCTTTCCAAACAGAAAGCTCAGAAGAAATCATCACAATAAATGTCTACCAAGGGAAGGAAGAAAGTTTAGGAAACAGGGCTGCAATTCTGAGCCTGTACAAAATCCTCACACCAAATCATGCTGCATTAAGCTGATGTGCTCCTCTTGCCATAACTGGAATCCTAGCCATGGCTTCAAACCGACATAATCGTTGCCAAATGTCACATTTTAGGCTTGTTATGCCCACTCATCTTTTTTTTCTTCATTCTTTCTGTCTTGTTGGATTCAGCACCAAAGGCACTTAGGACTTCTTCTCGCCAATGGCAAGTTTCAGAGCCAGCTGTTTCCTGACTTTCCATGGAGAAACTCTTTATTGGCTTGAGAACTGTGCCATGAAATTCATTAGACTCACGCTTATGAAAGGGCTGTAGCTCCTGCTGATTCTTTTAAATAAGAAAATATTGCATTTGAGGAGTTAAATACATTTTCTGTCTCTGGAATGTCTCCTTTAGAAATTTCACATTGTAGCAGTCCAGTCGAACTAAGAATAAAACCACACTGTCTGATAGGAATATGGAATCATATAGAGTTGTAAGCGGTCACAAAGGCCATCCAGTCCAACTCCAGTCTGCCATGCAGGGACTCTCAATCAAAGCATCCCCCATTGACAGATGGAGCCCTGGTGGCGCAGTGGTTAAATGCCTGTACTGCAGCCATTTACTCAAAACCACAAGGTTGCGAGTTCAAGACCAGCAAAAGGGCCCAAGCTCAACTCAGGCTTGCATCCTTCCGAGGAGGGAGCTAAAATGAGTACCCAGACTGTTGGGGGCTAATTAGCTTACTTGCTAATTAGCTTACTTGCTGTTCACTGCTATGATCTTTGGAATAGCGGTATATAAATAAAACAAATTATTATTATTATTATTATTATTATTATTATTATTACCCAGCCTCTGTTTAAACGTCAGCCCATGGGAGCCTTCTGATGGTTACCCAGCCCTCTGCCATCACTAATTTCTTCCCTCTACCAGTTCTTTGGTGTCTAATGCAGATGCTCTTTCCATATTCAGGGCATTTCTAAGTTTTCCCCCCAGCATGAGTTCTTTGATAATAATAATAATAATAAATACATAATAAAAATTTTATTTCTATCCTGCTTTTTGCCAGGCAATCAAAGCGGCGTACAATAAGCTAAAATGCATCCATATATACATAGTGACCCCCTTAAAACAGTATAAGATTAAACAGTATAAGATTAAAAACTACATATTAAAACCTGACTACTCCAAATAATCATCATCATGGGCAGAGTTTAATAGATGGGAAGTCTTATTCGTGGCCGAGTATTTTATTCCAGGAAGGCCTGCTGGAAGACATCCATCTTAATGGCTTTTTTAAAGCTCTCTAGTTTGGTAATTTAATGGATCTCATCTGGGAGGCTGTTCCATAAGTTGGGAGCGGCTGCAGAAAATGTCCTCTGGGAGGTCGCCGTCAGCCTAGTCTTTAAGGGATGTAGTAAATTCCTCCCAGAGAACTTGAGTGTACGGGGCGGATTGTATGGAAGCAGGAGATCCATTAGATAGGTTGGACCCAAGCCATGTAGGGCTTTAAAGGCGTTAACCAACACCTTGTACTGTGCCCGGAAACTAATAGGCAGCATATAACCATCCCTACTACTGAAGTACTTTACATGCATTGATAGGGTTTCTCACCTGTGTGGTATCTTTGATGTAAATGTAACTTGGCACTGCAAGAGAAACTTTTCCCACATTCCATGCACTAATAGGGTTTCCCTCACATGTGGGTTCTTTGATGTGAATGTAAATGGTCACTCCGACGGAAGCTCTTTCCACACTCCATGCATTGATAGGGTTTCTCCCCTGTGTGGATTCTTTGATGTGAACGTAAATTTTGATTACAAGAGAAGCTTTTTCCACATTCTAAGCATTTATAGGGTTTCTCCCCTGTGTGGGTTCTTTGATGCTTAGTCAATGTGCCCCTATCACTAAACCTCTTTTCACATGTCACACATGTATATGGTTTCTCTCCAGTATGGGTTCTTTGATGTAAGGTAAGGATACCTCTCCTACTGAAGGTCTTACCACATTCCATGCATGCATAAGGTTTCTCCCTTGTGTGGGTTCTTTGGTGTAAAGTTAGATTACCGCTGTTACTGAAGCTTTTCCCACATTCCATGCATTTATATGGTTTTTCTCCAGTGTGGGTTCTTTGATGTAACTGTAAACTGTCTTTACAAGAGAAGCTCTTTCTACATTCCATGCATTCATATGGTTTCTCCCCTGTGTGAGTTCTTTGATGTAAACGTAGGCTTCCACTCTGAGTGAAGCTTTTTCCACACTCCATGCATTTATAGGGTTTCTCCTCTGTGTGAGTTCTTTGATGTATATCACATGCATTTTTATTACTAAACGTCCTTCCACATGTCACACATGTATATGGCTTCTCTCCAGTATGGGTTCTTTGATGTAAAGTAAGGGTTTGTCTCCTACTGAAGGTCTTCCCACATTCTAAGCACGCATACGGTTTCTCTCCTGTGTGTATTATTTGATGTAAAGTAAGTGAACGCCTATTCCCGAAGCTCTTCCCACATTCCATGCAGGCATAGGGTTTCTCCCCTGTATGGGTTCTCTGATGTAAAGTACATGCACCACTATTACTAAACCTCCTTCCACACTTTACACATATATAAGGTCTCTCCCCTGTGTGGGCTCTTTGATGCGTATATAGATTTGAACTCTGACTGAAGCTCTTTCCACACTCCATACATTTATATGGTTTCTCCCCTGTGTGAGTTCTTTGATGCGACTGTAAATTTCCACTTTGACTGAAGCTCTTTCCACATTCCATGCATTTATATGGTTTCTGATCTGTGTGAATTCTCTGATGGGAATGTAAAGGCTCATGCACACAGTAAATCTTTCCACTTCCCATACATTTACATGACTTCTCCACAGTGTGAGTTATTTGATGTACAATTAGAGTATCTTTGATACTGAAGTTCTTCCCACATTCCATGCATTGATATGGTTTACTCCTAGTGCAGGTTCTCTGATGTTTAGTCAAAGCACTATGAACAGTGAAGCTCTTTCCACACTTCAGACATTTAAATGGTTTTCTCTCTGTGTGGGTTCTTTGGTGTGAATGTAAATGATCACTACGAGAAAAGTTCTTCCCACACTCCATGCATTTATGCGGTCTCTCCCCTGTGTGAGTTCTTTGATGTGAATTTAAATTGTTACTACGAGAGAAGTTCTTCCCACACTCCATGCATTTATATGGTTTCTCCCCTGTGTGCGTTCTTTGGTGTGAATGTAAACCGTTACTATGAGAGAAGTTCTTCCCACATTCTATGCATTTATATGGTTTCTCCCCTGTGTGAGTTCTTTGATGTGAATGTAAATTGTCACTACGAGAGAAGCTCTTTCCACACTCCACACACTGGTGCAATTTCTGTCCTGTGTGGGTTCTTTGATGGCTATGATACACTTCCCCACTAATGAAGCTCTTTCCATATTCCATGCAATGATATGGTTTCTCTCCAGAGTGAAGTCTTTGATGTGAAGCAGCATCTCTGACAATCGTTCCATGCACAGTGCCTTTATATGGGTTTTTCTCCATGTGAACAGTGGTGTGCATGTTTAACTGCAATTTGTGTCTTAACAGATTGACACTTTTACTCTTTGTTCGATTTTGTGATTTGGTTGCAAGTTGAAAACTTCACCAATACCAGCACCTTGAGAGGATTTCTTCTTCCTCTTTGATTGGTTTCCATACTACAGTTTTGATTTCATATTTCCACTACTTGCTGGCTTGGTTCTCATCATGCCAAAGGTGGGTTCATGAAATTCTCATTTTCCTGGTTGAGAAAAAAGAAATAAAATATCAGGGATGAAAACCAACTACCTCTTGGACCTCCAAGACGCTTTCCTTTTCCCCATCATTGGCCCTATTGAAAATTGATGTTTTAGAAACACCAAAACATAATGAAGGGAACTGTCTCTGCCACAAAGACTATCACAATTCCATTGTAGGAGAAATTCTTCCTCATTACCGAGAGGCATTCCTTTGCGCAGCCATGCAAACATGTCGGAGCTGTTTGCCTACCGGATTAAGCGGAAGAATTTCGTATCTGCCAGACAGAAAATAATCTGTCCCTTCCCCTAGGAAATTATAAAAGTTAGTTATTACATGCATCCTAATCCAATGGTCAGTTAATTAACCAACCATGCAATAATTAGCGATCCTATATTTTTCCCTACCTGCTTTCTGCCTTTAAAAGCAAGAGACTTGTACGGTTCAAGCGATCAATTAAACTGGCCAAGTGTCAGTTCAGTTGAGCAGAGTCAATTAAACTGTTGTCACTGTCTGATTTCTCTACAATCCATGAACAATAAACAAAAAAATGAAGATGTAATATCAAATCTGATTGCTTAGCTACTCTACTCGTTATTTCTCTTTATATTTATTCTTATATTTATTATTAGATTGATTTGTATCCTGCCCTTTTACCAAATCTGAGAGTCAATATTACAATATAAGAAATTCCAGGCATGGCCTCCTTTCTGGCTCCAGGTCCTCTCTCCTGTCCCCTGCCTACAGGAGGAATGGATGTTGAGAAACTGGAGCATGTAAAAAGGAGAGTGACTAAAATGGTGAAGGGTCTGGAAACCATGAAGCCCTATGAGGAATGTCTTAGGGAGCAGGGGATGTTTAGCCTGGAGAAGAGAAGGTTCAGAGGTGATATGATAACCCTGTTTAAATATTTGAAGGGATGTCATATTGAAGAGGGAGCAAGCTTATTTTCTGCTGCTCCAGAGAACAGGACCTGGAACAATGGATGCAAGCTCCAGGAAAAGAGATTCCACCTCAACATCAGGAGGAACTTCCTGAGAGTAAGGGCTGCTCAACAGTGGAAACACTTCCTCAGTGGAGGGCGGTGGAGTTTCCTTCTTTGGAGATCTTTAAACAGAGACTGGATGGCTATCTGTTGCGTAGGCTTTGATTGAGAGTTCCTGCATGGCACAATGGGGTTGGATTGGATGGCCCTTGGGATCTCTTCCAACTCTATGATTCTATGATTAAAATAGAATTACAGCCCGCCAACTGCAGGCTTGCCATCTGCAGATTTAAGTGTCTGCGGACAGAAAGCCCCAGTGTCATTAATGGCCGCGTGTGCATATAGCCGTGGCAGAGCAGCAGGATACGCATGCACTGCCACTGAGAACTGCAGACCTTGAGGTCCCACATTTTTGTCATTTGTATTGGGGGGGGGGGGTCATAGAATCATAAAGTTAGAAGAGACCGCAAGGGCCATCCAGTCCAACCCCCTGACATGCAGGAAATTTCAGTCAAAGGATCCCTGACAGACAGCCATCCAGCCTCTGCTTAGAGACCTCCAAAGAAGGAGAGTCCACTACACTCTGTGTTGACTTTTTGTGATTATGGAATTGGCATCTAGTAATTGCCCATGACATAACCCCACTGGACACCCCACTGGTCACTTCTCTCTAGGATAAAAAAGAACCATGGTCTAGCCCACATTTTACCAGCTTGTTTGGAAGAATGTCATGGGGAACCTTGTCAAAGGCCTTACTGAAATCAAGATCTAGTATATCCACAGCATTCCCTTCATCTACCAAGCTGCTAATTTTATCAAAGAAAGAGATTAGGTTTGTCTGGCATGACTTCTTTCTCTGAAACCCATGTTGACTTTTTGGGATTATGGCATTGCCTTCTAGATGTTCACAGACTCTCTGTTTAATGATCTGCTCCAGAATCTTTCCTGGGATTGATGTCAGACTAACTGGACGATGATTGTTGGGATCCTCTTTTTCTCCCCTTTTGAAGATGGGGACAACGTTTGCCCTCCGCCAGTCAGCTGGGACTTCTCCTGTTCTCCAGGAGTTTTCAATGATTATTGCCAATGGCTCCAATATTACATTTGCCACTTCTTTTAATATCCTTGGATGTAGTTCATCTGGTCCCGGAGACTTAAATTCATTTAGATTAACAAGGTGTTCCTCTACTATCTCTTTACTTATTCTGTGCTGAAATTCCCCTATTCTGTCCTCTGCTCCATTATCCTCAGGTTGAGCACCCTTTGCCTTTTCTGAGAAGACTGAGGCAAAGAAGGTGTTGAGTAATTCTGCCTTTTCTCTGTCTTCTGTTAGCATTTTGCCATCTTCTCCACGCAGTGGCCCTACCGTTTCCTTCTTCTTCCTCTTGCTGCGGACATATCCAAAAAAGCCCTTTTTATTGTTCTTAACCTCTCTAGGAAGCCTGAGTTCATTCTGCGCTTTAGCTTTTCTGACTTTACCCTACAAATGCCTGCTATTTCTTTGAATTCCTTTTTCGTGATTTCCCCCTTTTTCCATTTCTTATACATGTTCCGTTTCAAACTCATCTCCGTTGAAAGTTCCTGCGTCATCCATCCTGGTTTCTTGAGACACCTCCCGTTTTTCTTTCTCACTGGAACTGTTTGAAATTGTGCCTTCAGTATCTCCCTTTTGAGAAACTCCCATCCATCCTGAACTCCTTTATCTTTTAGTATTTCTGACCATGGAATCGCCCTCAATACTTCTCTAAGTTTACTGAAATCCGCTCTCCTAAAGTCTAGGATGCGTGTCTGACTCTGCCTGGCTTCTCCTTTCCACTGTATTACAAACTCCAGGAGAACATGGTCACTTCCACCTAATGATCCCACCACTTGCACTCCATTAACCAAGTCATCCTTGTTGGTTAGGATCAGATCCAAAATAGCTGACCCCCTTGTTGCCTCTTCCACCTTTTGGACCATGAAATTGTCTTCCAGGCAAGTGAGGAATTTGCTAGACCTTGAAGATTTGGCTGACTTCCAGCAAATATCAGGATAGTTGAAGTCGCCCATCACTACTACATCTCTCTTTTCTGACTGTGTGGTCATCTGTTCTAGAAAGATATCATCCAATTCCTCAGTCTGACTTGGGGGTCTGTAGTAGACTCCCACCATAACATCCTTGTTTCCCTCCCCTTTGATTCTTATCCAGATGCTCTCCACCTGGCTTCCATGACTGATGTCCTGGATCAATGACCTGGATGACAGAACTGGGAGCATACTTATCAAATTTGCAGATGACACCAAATTAGGAGGAATAGCTAATACTCCAGAGGACAGGATCAAGATCCAAAATGACCTGAATAGACCAGAAAGCTGGGCCAAAGCTAACAAAATGAAATTCAACACAGAGAAATGTAAGGTACTGCACTTAGGGCAGAAAAATGAAATGCACAGATATAGAATGGGGGACACCTGGCTGAATGAAACTACATGTGAAAGGGATCTGGGAGTCCAAGTAGACCACAAATTGAACATGAGTCAACAGTGCGATGCAGCAGCTAAAAAGGCCAATGCAATTTTAGGCTGCATCAATAAAAGTATAGTGTCTAGATCAAGAGAAGTAAGAGTGCCACTCTATTCTGCTTTGGTCAGGCCCCACCTAGAATATTGTGTCCAGTTCTGGGCACCACATTTCAGAAAGGACATTGAGAAACTGGAGCGTGTCCAAAGGAGGGCAACTAAAATGGTGAAAGGTCTGGAAACCTTGCCCTACGAGGAACGACTTAGGGAGCTGGGGATGTTTAGCCTGGAGAAGAGAATGTTAAGAGGTGATATGATAGCCCTGTTTAAATATTTGAAGGGATGTCATATTGAGGAGGGAGCAAGCTTGTTTTCTGCTGCTCCAGAAAACAGGACCCGGAGCAATGGATGCAAGCTCCAGGAAAAGAGATTCCACCTCAACATTAGGAGAAACTTCCTGACAGTAAGGGCTGTTCGACAGTGGAACACACTCCTTCCTCGGAGTGTAGTGGAGTCTCCTTCCTTGGAGGTCTTTAAGCAGAGGCCAGATGGCCATCTGCTGGGGATGCTTTGATTTGGATTTCCTGCATGGCAGAAGGGGGTTGGACTGGATGGCCCTTGCGGTCTCTTCCAACTCTATGATTCTATGATCTATCTCTTCACTGGTGTAAATGTCCCTGACATATAAGGCTATTCCTCCTCCTTTCCTGTTTGGCCTATTTCTCTTTAAGGTTATACCCCTCTATTTCCACATTCCAATCATGAGACTCATCCCACCAGGTTTCAGTGATGCCTATTATATCATATTTGCTTTGTTGTACTAGGAGTTCAGGTTCATCTTGCTTATTTCCCATGCTCTGTGCATTAGTGTAGAGGCATCACAGACCACGGGTCCCATTTACTTGCTGCCTGTGCAAGTTCTTTTGCCTCCCACTGTTGGGTCCTTGCACTTTTTTTCTTGTTTCCTCTATGTCAGTTTGACTATTTTCGCCATCCCTTTCGCCTTCCTTAATATTGTCTCCCTTCCCCTCTGAACTCAGTTTAAAGCCCTCCTGATCAAGTTCTTGAGACTGTTGGCAAAAACATTTCTTCCAACTGGTGTGAGATGCAACCCATCTCTTGCCAGAAGTCCCTCCTCATGGAACCGCAGCCCATGATCAAAGAATCCAAATTGTTCTGGGGGGCACCATCTGCGAAGCCAGTTGTTCACATCCGCTATTTTCCTCTCCATTCCTGGACCGTGCCCTTCAACTGGCAGAAGAGACAAGATGACAACCTGTGCATCCATTTCTTTCAATTTCCTACCTAAAGTCTCGTAATCCCTTCTGATGTTCTGAAGGCTGTGTCTTGCAGTATCATTGGTTCCCACATGGACCAAAAGGAAGTTATTGGTCAGTAGGCTTGACCAGTCTTGTCAGCCTCTCTGTCACATCACAGATCTTTGCACCTGGAAGACAACACACCTCTCGAGACATCTTGTCAGGCCTACAAATCACTGCTTCTGTACCCCTCAGCAAGGAGTCCCCCACTACGACCACACGCCTCCTCCGAGGCTTAGCAGCGACTGTTTCCTCGGGTGGGACTCTCAGCCTTGCCTGCTCTGTCCCAGAAGTCTGTCCATGCTGCTCTTCTTCATCCTCCTTTATAAGGGAAAGAGCTTCAAATCAATTCTCTAGCTGCAAGCTCCCCGAACAATCCCTTCTTGGCCTACTTCTCTGTCTGACATTTCTCCAGCTGTCTGCCTCCTGTGTAGGTGAAGTGACCTCTTCCGCACCAGCAACTTCCCCTGTGTGGTACTCGTCCAAGATCATTAGTTCCGTTCTGTCCAGGAAATCCTCTGCTCTCTAATATGCTGAGTGTAGCTACTCTGGACTCCAACTGCTGCACTTTCTCCTCCAAGAGTGCTACCAACTTGCACTTGGTGCATGTGAAGTTCTCCACTTCTGTAGGCAAGAAGACAAACATCCCACAAGTGTTGCAGGTGACTGCAGCAGATCCCTCAGTGACCATACTGAGAAGTCTTTAGTCATCACTGAAACAGGACTGTGGGCTTCCTCCTCAAAAATAAATCCTCTGATAAACACCATCATTAAGGCCCCTGATGACCTGGCCTTTTCACCAGTCTCTGGCAGTGAGCTCAATCTACTGGGAATATAATGTTATAGGAATGTCCCAGCTGCTAGCTTGTACTTAAAGGCAAGGTTCTGACTCACTTCCTCTAAGCAAGAAACCTCCAAAGTTGAGGGTTTTTTAAATGGAAAAATTTAAAGGAGAACCTCAACCAAGGTTTGCTTCTCACCTGCTGCCTTTGCTGTAGTCTTCCTTGGATGAAAAAAATTCTGGGCTCTGGGAGGAGTTGTATAGAGCTAGTCTGCTAGCTCCGCCCCCTTGTGACTCACAGATGTGACTCACAGAAGCTCCACCCCTCAGCAACTTGCACACTCTCCCAGAGTTTAAAAAAAATTCAAACACCACTCAGAATGGCTGCCCAGCTCCTTCTCTCCTTCTCCTCTCTGTGGCAGGAACTGGTCTGAAAGGGCTCTGGGAGGAGTTATATAGAGCTAGTCTGCTAGCTCCATTGCTCGGGGTCCTATTCTCTGGAGCAGCAGAGAACAAGCTTGCTCCCTCCTCAATATGACATCCCTTCAAAATATTTAAACAGGGCTATCATATCACCTCTTAACCTTCTCTTCTCCAGGCTAAACATCCCCAGCTCCCCAAGTCTCTTCTCATAAGGCATGGTTTCCAGACCCTTCACCATTTTGGTGGCCCTCCTTTGGACACGCTCCAGTTTCTCCACATCCTTTTGAATTGTGGTGCCCAGAACTGGACACAGTATTCTAGGTGGGACCTGACCAAAGCAGAGTTGAGAGGCACAATTACTTCCCTTGATCTAGACTCAATAAGTCTATTGATGCAGCCTAGAATCATATTGGCCTGAGTCAGCTAATTAGTTCTTGGATGGGAGATCACCAAGGAATCCCAGGGGTTGAAGGCTCTATTAAAGAGGAAGAAACCGGCAAAACCAGCTCTGAGTATTCCTTGTCTAAGAAAATCCTATGATATATATGAGATTGCCATCACTTGACTGGTGACTGGGCACACACAAGGTAACAGATCCCATCGGAACTTGGAAGCTAACTTTACACTGCCAATGGTCTCAAAAGACAAAACACCCCAAAAGCACCAGATCCCATCTGATCTTGAAAGCTAAGCAGGGTCAGCCCTGGTTAGTCCTTAGATAGGAAAACACCAAGGAACCCCAAGTAATGGAGACTGCTTCAGAGGAAGGAACTAACAAAACCAGCTCCGAGTATTCCTTGCCTAAGAAAATCCTATGAAGTGCATGGGTTTGCCATAATTGGTCAAGTGACTTGAAGGTGCATACACACATCTGTCAGGGATGCTTTGACTGGATGGCCCTTGTGGACTCTTCAAATTCTATGATTCTATGGCGGGATACAAACGGGCAGGGGAAGACGTCTTGGAGGTGTATTCTGCTGAATACGGAGCCTCCAGACCGCCCGCCCCGGGGGCGTGGCTCAGGAGATGGGGCTTCCACATGGGGGGCAGTGAAGACGCCTCACCTGGGGCTGTTTCTGACCCGCAGTTTCCAAACCGCCGCCTCGGAGGACGCTGCAAAGAGAGAGGCAGCTTCCTCACGGGCGGCCAAAAACGGGGCTTTTTTTTTCTTTTGCCGGCTGGCGGATGCGCAGCTGCGCAGCTGCAGCGCTAAGCAGCGGCGGCAGAAAGCCTATGGGCACATTTAAAGTGCCCAAGCCCCTTTAAAACTTTTTCCCCCGCTCTGCCCAAGAACAATGGTGGTCTCCTGCCAGCTGGTGATCAGCTGGTGTTGGCATCCTTGTCCTCTTGCACTTTGCCAGTGTCACCAGCATCATGGATGCCTCCTCTCCTTTGGTCCCCGCGCTCTTGCTGAATCTGCAATGCACAGCCACAGCTGTCTCCGCTGCCACCGCTGTCCCCCATCACCTCCCTTGTACATATGTAAATATTTACAGTTTTAGTGGTTTTTATTGTTAGGTGAAAATGGCACAGGAATGTGTGTAGGGGCTCACTTTAAAGTCCAAACTTTCCAAGCAGCGCATGCGTACATGTTGCTCTAGGGTTAGGGTTAGGGTTAGGGTTACGAGTCTTAAAATGTGCTGCAGCTGTGCTGCAGCTTCCACACCTGCATGGCAGCTGATGCTGCAATTAAAGCCTGACTGCAAACTGCGCATGTTCCAGGACCCCGACTCATTATGCGACGCAGCAGACACGGAGCTTTTAAATGGGCAACTTAAATTAGCGGCGTAGCAATTCTGGCGTACCGGTGCAGCAGCTTACAGACGGAGCTGTGCAGCTGCGCATCAAACGGAAAAGAAGCGGAGAAAAGCAGCACCTTTTTAATGCCGCTTCTTCCCGCTTGGGGCGTGCGGGGGGGCGTGTTCATGGCGGCATTCAGGTAAGGCCCGTCTGAAGGCTCTACCTTCATGACGTCATGAATACACCCCTTTTTGCCCGTCTGTATCCCACCTATGAAATCTCAGACCCGCAGCTTGGGTGTGCTCCTGGACTCCACTCTGAGCCTGGATGCCCAGGTTTCAGCAGTCGCCAGGAGTGCATTTGCACAATTAAAATTGCTTGAGATATCAGATCTGGCTATGGTGACATGCTTTGGTTACATCGTATTTGGACTACTGTAACACACTCTATGTGTTTCCTTTGGAAACTGTTCGGAAACTTCAGTACGTTCAAAATGCTGCGGTTAGAATGCTGACAGGAGCCAGTTACAGGGAGCATGTAACTCCATTGTAAAAACAGCTTCATTAGCTACTGGTTCATTTCCAGGTACAATTCAACGTGGTGGTCATGACCTATAAAGCCCTACACAGCTTAGGTCCAGACTATTTGAGAGACCATATCTCCCTGTACGAACCACCTAGAGCCCTAAGATCCTCGGGAGAAGGCTTTCGCTTGGTCCCACTGCCACCCCAGGCTCCTTTGGTGGGACAGGGCCTTCTCAGTGGCTGCTCCCACCCTCTGGGACTCCTTTCCGTGGGAGGCTAGGCTGGCTCCCTTCCTGGTGGCCTTTTGCAGGCAAGCAAAGACGTTTTTATTCCAGCAAGCTTTTTAAAATCATGCAGGCCTAGTTTTATTGGGGATGGGGGTTTGGTTTAGATTATTTTAAAACTTGTATGTTTTAAATTCTGTATGTTGTATTTTTAAAACTTTTTACTGTTTCAATTGGACTATTTTAATTGTTGTTTAAAGTGTTGTTTTAATGGATGTATATAGAGCCGCCCTGGGTCCCAATTTGGGAGAAAGGTGGGATAAAAATCAATCAATCAATAAAGATTTGTTCAGAGGAGGTTGCCATTACCTTCCTCTGAGGTTGAGAGAGTGTGACTCACCCAAGGTTACCTGGTGGAACTGAACCCTGATCTCCCAGAGGTCTAGTCACAACAAACCTGTTACCAGATTTTCTCAGCAAGATTTGTTCAGAGGCTGAGGTGTGATTCAAGCCCTGGCCTTCAGAGTCGCATGCTCAAATCGCTGGCTCTCTTTGTTCTTGCGCTGTGCCTTCTCTGCTTGTTCTTGTTGTGTGCCTCCCAGTCATTTCCCCCTTTTGGGCCCAGGGCACCCTCCTTGCCTTCCGAGCGCCAGTTCCTGTTGACCCTAAGGTGAAACTATCATGGGGCAAGCTTCGTCAGAGGGAAATTTCTATTGCCATGCTCTGAAACTGGGAGAACATGACTTGTGTGTGGGGTGCCTTCAAGTCGTTTCTGATTATATAGGGACCCTTAGGTGGAATTATAATGGAGTTTTCTTGGCAGGTTTTGTCAGAGGGGGGTTTATTATTACTAGCCTGAGGCTGAGAGAGTGTGCCTTGGGTTTTCCCACAGAAGTTCCACCCCCAGAAGACGGATGTCCAGCCTCCAAAGGCAGAAGTTCCGCCCCTGAAAGTCCCACCCTTTGGAAGTCCCATCCCCCCAAAGTCCCACCCGGTGTGGGGATGCCACTGAGTTTGGGCACTTGACCTCAAAAAGTTTCGCCATCACTGCTCTAGGTCCTCCAGTGCAACTCTATGGTCATCATCTGCCAGAAGGTGGTCACAGAATCATGCTGGAGGACCTACAAATGTCTAGAGCAGTGGTTCCCAAACTTTGGTCCTCCAGATGTTTTGGACTTCATCCCCTAGGATTCCTGACTGCTGACCAAGCTGGCTAGGCCTCCCAGGAGATGAAGTCCAAAACAACTGGAAGACCAAAGTTTGGGAAACACTGGTCTAGAGGAATGTTTTCTCTAGGAACTTCTAGGTGCTCCTAGAAACTGTTCACAACTCTATGGTCAACTTCTGGCAGAGTTGTGCTGGAGGACCTAAAGATTCCTAGACAGATCATATTAATCAAATCCACAAATAATCACACCCACAAATGTCAAAGCCACAACTGTGTAGTGTGTGTGTGTGTGTGTGTGTGTGAAGGAAAGCCAGCATGGTACAGTGGTTTGACTGTTCTGTTACAACTCTAGAGACCAGGGTTCAAGAGTTTGGCAGAGAGAGGAAAAAGCACACCAATAGTAATGGCATACAAATGTTTATGTGTGTGTGTGGGGGGGTGGACAAGATGTGTATTATTATATAGTACATATATTACAAAATATATTAGAGAGATTCTGGGATCAGAAGATTCCTCCTGGGATTGCATGAATCAGCCCCCTTCCCCATTTATGAGGCACAGGAGGGTCTCTTCTCTCCCTTCCTCCCCCATTAACTCCCCTCCCCCAAAAAATTATTTTAGAAAGTCCAGCCTAAAAATAACCGTCGAACCCAGTTTTGGAAACAGCCAAAACAACAACAGTGACTGCAGAAGTCCTGTCTGCAAGGCATTTACAAAAGAAATCAGAGTCCCAGGGTCAGAGGGCCTCCAGGGAGGGAAGAAGCACAAGAATCCCAATGCAAGAAATATTCAAGCAAAGGGGAAGAAACTCTTCTAGAACGTGGCCCCATAGCCCCAAAAGCCCCCCCCCCCAAAAAAAAAAAACTATGGATGCCAGTCACAAAAGCCTTCGACTTCACATTGTCCAAGCAGTTTGCAAAGTATGATCAGAGATGTCCTGGGACCAGAGGAACAAAGCAGTTTGGAAAAGAGAGAAGGCTTTGCAGCCATATATATATATATATATATATATATATATATATATATATATATAAAAATATTGGGGGAGAGACTTTGTAGCAAAGAAGACTTTGCAGCATTGTTAGAAAAACGAATTACAATTACTTTTTTTGGAGGGAGCTTTGCAGCAGTTTATTATTGGAGGGGGCTCTTTCCACCTGAGATTGCAGTATTTATGTATTTATGTATTCATTTAATGTCTATCCCGCCTTTCTCTCCAAAGGGACCCAAGGCGGCTCACAATAACAATGTCAAAAGCATGTTCCAATATTTGTTTTTAAACATCAGCTAAACACATTATAAAACTGTAACCCCAGGGCCCCCAATACTGCCCCCTCACCTGCCTCTCTGCTGCCTGCTCCACCCACTAGGCCTCCTTGCCTCCTCCGCCTGGATCCAGAGGAATCTCTCTTAATGGGGGAGGCCTTTCAGGCTGCAAGAAGTGCCAGCAAGAGGCCTCTCTAGCAAAGCAGAGCTCTCTGATCCCTTGGAGGACTGAGGGCAGGGTCAGCTTTTTGATACAAGATTCCATTTCACCAAAACAGATCATGGAAAGTGTGTCTCTTTCGCAGACTCTCCTTTTGCTTCACTGTGGCAGGACTTCAGACTGAGACTTTGTATCTGGGCAGCTCTCCTGAGAGACTTTGGCTGCATCCACACTGGAGAAATAACCCAGTTTGGCACTGCTTTAACTCTTTCTGGCTATGCTCTGGGCCCCACAACAAACTAACTCCCAGAATTCCATAGCCTTGAGCCAGAAAGAGTTAAAGCGGTGCCAAACGGGTTATTTCTCCAGTGTGGGTGCAGCCTTTGCCAATCCAGCCACGTTGGCCTTTTGCAGGGGCTCCAAAAAGGCAGAGGGAAGAGATGGAGCTCAGGGGCCTGCCCTGACTTTGCAAGACTGAGCTGTTGGCAATGGGGTGCTTTAGACCTCCACCAAAGGGGCAATCTTTTGCCCTTGGACATTTGTTTGGCAATCGGAGTTTTGCAACCAGATGACAGGAATCATATAGATTCTTGAATAGACTAGAAAACTGGGTCAAAGCTAATAAAATGAACTTTAACAGGGAGAAATGTAAGGTACTGCACTTAGGGAAGAAAAATGAAATGCATAGATATAGGATGGAGACACCTGGCTTAAGGAGACTTATACGTGTGAAAGGGATCTAGGAGTCCAAGTAGACCCAAAGTTGAAAGTGAGTCAATAGTGCGATGCGGCAGCTAAAAAGGCCAATGCGATTTTAGGCTGCATCAATAGAAGTATAGTATCTAGATCAAGAGAAGTAAGAGTGCCATTCTATTCTGCTCTGGTCAGGCCCCACCTGGAATATTGTGTCCAGTTCTGGGTGCCACAATTCAAAAAGGACATTGAGAAACTGGAGCATGTCCAAAGGAGGGCGACTAAAATGGTGAAGGATCTGGAAACCATGAAGCCCTATGAGGAACGCCTGAGGGAGCTGGGGATGTTTAGCCTGGAGAAAAGAAGGCTAAGGGGTGATATGACAGCCCTGTTTAAATACTTGAAGGGATGTCATATTGAGGAGGGAGCAAGCTTGTTTTCTGCTGCACCAGAGAACAGGACCCGGAACAATGCTGTGGATATAGGAAGGCATTCTGCTTTTGCAAACCCTGGAGGACTGAGAAGCCAACCTCTCTGGGAAATACAACAAACTCACTTTAGCCTTTGGGTCTGTGTCTCTAATGCTTGGAGGACTGAGTTTCCAGCCTCTCTAGGAAACATATCTCTCTGCAGTGATGCATTAATAGACTTGGCAGAGATGGCTATATCAGCAAATATTATGGAAGATAAAAGTAAAAAATAATACTTGAAAATTGGAAAGAAGTTATTATGAAACGGAAAGATACATGAAACTTAGCTATGTTATATTTGGATATCTAAAATAAAATAAAATAAAATAAAATAAAACTTTTAATATAAATAAGAAGGAAATGCATTAGGAGAAGGGAAAATCCGTAGTGGGGTCAAACAACTTAGAATTAGATAAAAACCCAAAGCAAAACAAGACATACAAATGATGCAAGTGGAAGTGGCAAGAAAAAAAATTGTGTAAAGTTGTGTAGATGTAGAGAGAGATGTATGCAAAATGCAGATAAATATATCACACACTTGTTATTTGTTTTACTAATATTTGGTTAATATTAATTTATAGATAAGAAATAGAACGGTAAAATTCAAATTGATGCCTGAATCAGAAGAAAAATAATGATTCCTTCTAATTTTCTTTTTTTAATTATTATTATTATTAACCTTTATTTATAACTGGAGTTGATAAAGAAGAGGGATATTTCACTAGAAGAAGATATGAAAGGCTGTGATATAAAAAGGGATCAATATAAATGTTATAGTATTATCGCTTATTGTTGGTGCATATTATCGGATGTGGTTTAAAAAGATGCATGTGCATTTGAGGTTGGATATACACATGGAGTATTAATAAAATAATTTAAGTGGAAAACAACAACAACAGCCAAGTTGGCAGCCATCTTGTGCCAGGGAGTTAGTTCCATTCTGGAAAGGAACTCCTTTGAACTGTCCTGAATCCCCAGCCATTTGGCTTTTGTCAACCCCCTCCTAGGCAGGAATAAAAAGCCAATGCTATTTTAGGCTGCATCAAGAGAAGTACAGAGTCTAGATCAAGGGAAATAATAGTGCCACTCTATTCTGCTTTGGTCAGGCCCCACATGGAATAATCCAAAGCATGTCCAAAGGAGGGATACCAAAATGTTGAAGGTTCTGGAAACCATAAAGCCTTATGAAGAGAGAGCTGGGGATGTTTAGCCTGGAGAAGAGAAGGTTAAGGGGTGATATGATAGCCCTGTTTCAATACTTAAAAGGATGCCATACTGAGGAGGGAGCAAGCTTGTTTTCTGCTGCTCCAGAGACTAGGACCCAGAGCAATGGATGCAAGTTACAGGAAGAGATTCCACCTAAATGTTAGGAGGAACGTCCTGATAGTAAGGACTGTTTGACAGTGGAGCACACTTCTTTCTTGGAGACTGTGGTGGAGTTTCCCTCCCTGGAGATCTTTAAGGTCTTTTAGCCCTCGCCTCCCTCCTTCCAACTGTCATCTTCTGGCCTCCGAGGAAGCAAAAGGACAGGCCCAATGCCATCGGGCCTGAAGAGGAAGAGCCCTCGCCTCCCTCCTTCCAACTGTCATCTTCTGGCCTCCGAGGGAGTGCCCAACGCCTTATTATTATTATTATTATTATTATTATTATTATTATTATTGTATTGAAATTGAGATATTCTGGCAATCCACCATAATCCTCAAAGTAAGGGGACATGTCCATACTACACCCAGATTAGACTAATGGTGTCCTGGACTGCAGCCAGCACTCACAGACACACGCCGATAAGAATGTCTCAGCCCAGCAAGTGGATGCAAAACACAGACCTTGCAAGGATTCAGCATGAAAGCAGTCCGAGAAGTCAAGCCAAGGTCAGGATACCAGAAGTCAGAGCAATCCGAAAGCCAAGCCAAAGTCAGGATACTGGGAATCAGAGTGGTCAAAGCAGTCCGTGGTCAAAGCAGCCAGAAGATAACAAGGGTCCGGTCCGAGGTCAAAGCAACAAGGAATCAAGATACAAGAAGCCAGTGCTAGCAGCAGTCACACCAAGGGATCATGGAATAAACTCTGGCAAACAGCGAAGGTTTCTCAACAAAGTAAGGGAAACTCTCCCCTGTGCCACCTGAGGCTGGTTGGCTAATTGCCTCTCTGCAATCCTCTTGGATCTGCGCCTGCAAGCACTCTCAGCCCTTCTCTCTTTGAACGTAGGCACCTCCAGGCAAGCTTCCTCCCCAGAGTCACCACTAGGCTGTTGCACCATAGGAGGCCCCTCTCTAGCACTAGGACCTGGTTGGGCCTCCTCCTCTGGGGCTGGGAGAGCACAGCTGGGACCTGGCAGAGCAGGATTGCCACCTGGTGTAGCCTCAATCAGCTCTTGCTCTGGAGGAGGCTCATCCTCCTCCTCATCCTCCGAGAGCTGATCTTGGCTGGCCATGACATCTGGGACCATTGGGAAACAATACCCAATACTTGTAGGCTAAGCAGATAGTTTGGGAGTTGCAAATGGGATATTAACACCTCCATGATCAGAAGGATGTCTCACCGGATGAGCCTGATGGTCTTAATCAAGCACCCATTCCCACCTTGAATACTACCAGCCCATGTCTTCAGCTCTACATTTTTATTTTGGATTCCATGCAGTGACACTTACACAAACTTGAGGTTTGCTTCAGGATCCAATTGGTTGGTATGAGTGGGACACAGTCGTTCCGATGAGTGGAGCTAGTCAGGGTTCAAACAACCTATCACAGCTTTTTAGCATCTCAGACCATTCAATTTTTCATTCCTTTATTAAGATTCAGTTCAAAAGATCTTTTAACTGTTTTAATACACTCTATACACCTCCTTTTTATATAACAATAATTCATTTTGTCACCGCCTTTCTCATCAATGTCATCCTCACCGGGATGTAATCTGACAAGGTTTTAGGTAGGATATCTACTTTTCCAACAAGGTGCATAAATCTCATGGAGATCAAGATCACATCTATCCTTAATAATGCGTCGTATGTGTCAGAGAAAAAGCCAATTCCTTTTTTTATATTCTTTTATTTTCCAAGTAACTAGTAGCTGTAATTCATCAACTATATACAAAAATTTATACCACTCCATTAAGGTCTCCTAGTATAAAGCCATTTTCATATTCCATTTCTTTAAAAAATGTAATGTTTTCATTCACCAATGCATATATATTAACCATCAACAGTTTAAAAGAATTAATATCACTTTCAGCAGGGATATATCAGTCATTTTCATCAGCAAAAATTAATTTTGATGGAAAAATATACTATGCTTTGGACATTATTTGACTTTGATGTTAATGTTTTTAACTGGATTGTTTTTTTAAACAGGCTTTTATAAGTTTTGTATTATATATTGTTTTAGCTATAATTTCCTTTAACTGACAATGTCAAGGACCCCATAAGATGAGACAACCAAGATATGAATTAAACATCTAGTTGCTGTAAAGTGAGAAAAGCATATCATGAAGCTGAAAGAACCTACTGCCATTTTAATTCTATATGGATGTATTGAGGAACAACAAATGAATGACTTCTGGCAGAATTTGACCATAAAGTTGTGCTGGAGGACCTAGAGACATTCCTAGAGAGAACACCTCTCCAGACATTTCTACGTCTTCCAGCGCAACTCTATGAACAACTTTTGCTAGAAGCATAGCATAAAATCATGCTTGAAGATATAGAAAATGCCTACAGATAACATACTTTTCCAAACATAGGTAAGTGAAAATGCTGTTACTGGTGCCATACATATAGAGGATGTACTGTACATTATTTAGTGGGAAGAAAGGTCTCTTACCATACTAACACCTAAGGAGCTAAGAATGACATGTGTGTTTTGTTACTATGCATAGGCATATTTTCAGAATCAGATACCATGTTTAGTTTATGTCATTAGATGCTCCTTAATATTCAGGTCTGGTCTCAGGAGAAGGACGTAGCACTTGGGAATAAAGATGCATCCCAGGAGCCCAGCGCTGGAGGCCAAGATGGAGAAGATCTGGACAGCCACCATGTACTTCCCCTTGGTGCTCAGGTAGGCAGGCACAAAAGAGATCCAAACGCTGCAGAAGACAAGCATGCTGAAGGCGATCAGCTTGGCTTCGTTGAAGGCCCCAGGGAGCTTCCTGGCTAAGAAGGCCACCGTGAAACAGATGGCGGCCAGGAAGCCCAGGTAGCCAAGAGCACTGCAGAACATGGCCACAGACCCTTGGTTGCATTTGACGATGATTTCTCCAGGCTGGGAGTACATATCAGAGTCAGGGAAGGGAGGATAGACCCCAAGCCAGATGGAGCAGATGAGAAATTGGACAAATGCAGGGCAAATGACAATGGAGTTTGCAAGACTTTTCCCCAACCATCTCCTTGCATTGCTCCCAGGCTTTGTGGCCAGGAAGGCCAGCACCACAGTGATGGTTTTAGCCAAAACGGAAGAGACAGCAATTGAAATGATGCTGCTGAAAACTGTTTGTTGGAGAAGGCAAGTTCCTTTGCTTGGCCGGCCAAGAAAGAGGAAGGAGGACAAGAAGGAGAGAAGGAGGGAAGCAAGGAGAAGGTAGGAGAGGCTCCGGTTGTTGGCTTTGACCAATGGAGTTTTGTGGTTTTTAATGAAGATTCCTAAGACAAAGCAGGTGGTTAAGGACAAGAAGAGGACAAAGGAGGCCAGGATTTTCCCCAGAGGTTCTTCATAGGACAGAACGTTTATATCCTTGGGAACACACTTATTGTGGTCTTTGTTTGGATGCTGATCATCTGGACATTGGGAACATATATCCGCATCTGTAAAGATGAAGAACCAAAAGAGTGATCTTGGCATCACCTGTACCTGTCCTCCACTGGATCACATGGAAGATCCTTTCTTGTAACCAAGAACTGTCAGTTCCCCTCCCTCCCAACATCACTGAGCTTTGTTTGTTACTGAGCCGTATGACAGATCCTGCTTCTGCCTGCTGAAAATCATTAAGAAATCATCTTCGTTTCACAGTCTACAAGATTAAGATCTTTAAACTTGGAGAAATGTCCTTTCCCTACCTTTCTGAGCAGAGAAGGTCCCTTCTGGGCAGGGAAGACAGTCGTAGCAGCAGATGGGCTCTCCTTCCCGAACCGCCTTGTACAATCCGGATTGGCAGCTTTCCACACACCTGGCATGAGGTAGGCTCTACCCATGAAGAGAAGGAGAGCAAGGAGAAAAGAGTTAAGAGTAGAAATGGAGGGCAATGAGTCATAGATCTGGGAAAGGAAGACACAGCTGAACCATCAGATGATTCCTGTTCCCAGGGGGTTGGCCTTGAGGTTATATGTAGGTTTGGGTGAAGAGGGCAGCCTTGGTGGCAACCTCCCTTCGCTCACTGAGGCCTTCAAAAAAACACCCCTATTTTCAATTCACAGTGCAGAAAAACATGCGTAGTTGATATTGGGAAATGGCTATAAGGTTCTGCATGTCTTCCCTTCAGACCTAACCTATTTTGGTGCCTTTAGATGAGAAGGAAAGCGATCCAATATCAATGCAGGAAAAATGGCTTTGGCTAGAGGTTTTGGAGAGGTTCTGACAGCTGGATTAGACAGCTACCTTTAGGCAGCATATTAACACTCTGCAATGTAGACTCCAACCAAACATAGAGAGAGAAACCCCAGAGGTGCAGGTGAGGTTCAGAAAGGCAGAGACACTAGGGACCACATAGAAAACATACAATAGCAAAGCCTTTGACTGCAAATATCACAAAAAACTAGGGAACCTTCTTAAAGATATGGGAGTGCCACTACATCTGACAGTCCTGATGAGAAATCTGTACTTAGGGTAAGCGGAAGGTAGTAGCCTTTGTTAGAATGGAGCATGGAGAAACAGCCAAAGGTGCATTCTATCATCCTGTTTGTTCAACTTCTATGTGGAAAAAATCATACAAAGAGCAAGCTTAGACTTGGAAAAAGGAGGAGTAAAGGTAGAAGGAGGGAATGTTAATTATCTTAGGTACACAAACAACACCATATTGCTAGCAGAAAATATCAGAAACTTTGAAAAATTATTAAAGAAGAAAGTGTAAAGACAGGCTAACTGCTGAACATAAAGAACATAATAATAATGACCGGAGAGAACCAAAATACATTCAACCTAGATAATGAAGAAATCAAAATATTTAAAGAGTTCCCATTCCTTTGATCAAACATCGATCAGGAATCAGACTTTTGTCAAGAAATCAGAAGAAGATTAGGAATGAATTGAGCTGCAATGGACGAATTAGAAAAGTTCCTAAGGAGTAAAGATATACAACTGAGCACAGAAATTAGGAGCGTCTGAGCCATTGTGTTCAGCCCCACCATGTATGGATGCAAGAGCTGGACAGTGAAGAAAGTGGACAAGAAGGAGATGCATTCATTTGAGATGTGATTTGAAACATATTGATGGAGAAGAGAGATCGTGAACAAATGGCTTGTTGGACAGATCAAGCCGGAATTCTCCCTGGAAACTAACATGACTAGATTGAGGCTGTGATACTTTGACCAAAACATGAGAAGGCACAAATCATTCGAAAACACAATAATGCTATGAAAGGTGAAGAGGGATAGAAAGAGAGGAGGACCACAGACCAAAAGGCTAGACTCAAATAGGGAGACCACAGGCATGAAGTTACAGTATCTAAGCAGAGGCCTGGAGGACATGGTCTTCTATGTGTTTCATCCATAGGGTCACCGTGGGTCAGGGATGGCTCAAAGACAGTTAACAACAGAAGGCTTCTCTTGCCTTTGAGAAACATGTTGCTCCATAATTAATTTTTGCTGCAGATGGAGCTGCTTTGTGCCCAGTGACCTCTTGTGTTCTCCTGAAACTGTCCATTGGGTGACTTGTTGACCCTCCTCTCAAGTTCTGAATGGATACCAAATTGAACGCTCCCCTTTCCTCACCTGGTTCATCCCTCTGAGCCACATGAGGGCACTTTCCTCAATCTTGAGGTTTTGGGCTGCTGATTCTTGCCTCTTCAGGTGCCCAAATTTCTCTCTGGCAACTGAGCCATTGGGCCACACCACCATATTCCAGACATCAAAGTTGGCAGCCAGTTCCCCATCTGCATCCAAGTACACTCCATCCATGGAGACATTGTAGACCCCAACATTTCTCAGGAAAGGGTGAATCTGGAAGGAGAAAGAGACGTCTTGGTTAGAATCATAGAATCGTAGAGTTAGAAGAGACTTCAAGGGCCATCCAGTCCAACCCCCTGCCATACAGGAACTCCCAATCAAAACATCCCTGACAGATGGCCATCCAGCCTCTGCTTAAAGACCTCCAAAGAAGGAGACTTCACTACACTCTGAGGGAGTTTGCTTCACTGTCGAACAGCCCTTACTGTCAGGAAGTTTCTCCTAATGTTGAGCTGGAATTTCTTTTCCTGCATGAAGTAGAAGGCTTTCATGGCCGGCATCCATGGATTTTTGTGGGTTTTTTGGGCTATGTGGCCATGTTCTAGAAGATTTTCTTCCTGATGTTTTGTCAGCATCTGTGGCTGGCATCTTCAGTGAACATTCTTCTAGAACATGGCCACATAGCCCAAAAAACCCACAAAAAAAAACCAAACATCTTTTCCTGTAGCTTAAAGGTGGGATCTTTTGATCACTAGACATTTTCTTTTGCCTCCTCCCCTTTATCTTCCTCTTCTTCTTTTCCTCTTCATCTTCCTCTTCCTATTTCTCTTCCTCTTCCCTGCTTTTCATTTCCAGTCCTTTGATATTCCCTTAGAAATTTACAGAAATCTAGTGTTGAGGTCACTGGATCAGTCTCTCTCAACTGGTCATTTTCAGAAGTGTTGGGTTACAAATATGGATGAAGGGGTTGCAATCCAACCGATCTCCAAAGGACCAGGTTAAGGGGAGCTGGGGGAAACCGTTTGCCAGGTTCTGCCCCATCGCCTTCTGGGGAGCTCAGGGATGGAAACTTACTTGTCCCAGAAAAAGCAAGGCATCCACTAGTGACCCAGGAGGGATATCTTGGAGAGGATGGCAGGTGAGGGTGATGCAACCTGTCGTTCAATAAAATGCCAGTGTGTGTGTGTGTACCAAGTTAGGGAAGGTTGTGTTCCACAGTTTAGGTAAGAGAGGAGCTTAATGTCCATTCACCTCTCCTTCGAAAGCCACAATCCCTTTCCAGTAAACCCTGCAGCCTGGGAGGGATGAAGGCATGCCATCATTGGGCAAAGAATGAGGCCTCCTCCCTCCCCATTCCCTTCCCAGAACTAAATTGGCGTTGGCTGGGGGATTCTGGTCCAGACAAACCAACCAAAAGATGACTCTTCTTTGCTCTAGAGTGGTCTGTGATGGAAAAGGAAATACCTGCCATGGCTGTAGTTGGGGAAGGCCCAACCTGTCTCTGCTGCCTGTGATTGTCCTTCTCTTGGACATGGCTGAGAGCGCAGCATGCAAAGCATGGGCCGTGGCCAGGATGCTGTAGTAGACATTGTGGCTGTCGTCTCGCATCAGGTGGTCTTCAAGCAAGTGAAGGGGCAAGTCCTCCGTCTGCTCACATCTGTTTCGACATTTCACAGACCGTGCATACTTTGAATAGAAACACTTAAATCGATTAGCTGGGTAGGAGAAAGGGTTGTGGTCATTGATCTGGTCACGTTTGGGCCTCCTGTTCATCTGGATAGAGAAGTACAAGAACAATTGGTTCTGCTGGAAATGTATATTGCGATGGGAGAACCTTGGGCTGAGGTCCCACAAGGCTGTGGTGATCCAGACTTTCCCTTCAGTGGACTTTACTGCCTGCTCAGAAAAAAAGATTAGAAAGACTACACTGTCCACTAAAGAGCGAGTATCTCCATAGCAGACCAAGACCTTGACTTGTCTCCACCTGTGAAGCAGATGAGAGGTGAATGTCACTTTAGGAACAGTCATTTCTGGGAGCATTTCCGAGAGGGCCATGCAGATCCCATGGCGGGTGAGCTGAGGCGTCAGGGTCCTCACAAACCTTTCTCCGTTGTCATTGTCTGGAGCAAGGAGGCCGATCCAGGTCCATCCAAAATGCAGCAGGAGGAGAACAATCCCTGGGTACAAGGTTTCTCCTTTGGGAATCATCCCATAGAAAAAAGGGAACTGGGACTTGTCATGAAGGTCATGGGAAATAAATCCATAATTAACCTAGTAAGAAATAAAAGAAATCTATTCATTGGCTGCCGATTAGCTTCCAGGCCCAGTACAAGGTGTTGGTTATTGCCTTTAAAGCCCTGCATGGCTCGGGCCCGAGTTATCTGTGGGAACGCCTCTCCCTACATAATCCGCCCCACACTCTCAGAACATCAGGGGAGAATGTACTAGAATATTATAGGACTAGACTAAAAACAACTTCCCAAAGAGTGTACACTGCTGCGGGCGGCTCCTCAGTTCCTACATAAGGTCTGCCAGACTGATATTTCTCCACTTCTGGTTATGATCGTTGGATTATTGAATGTTTAGAGATGAATGACTAGATGAGAATATAGTTTTTATTGAATTAATAATAATTTATTATTCTATTGACTGTAGTATGTATCATATAGCAGTATTTTATTGATCTATTTGTATGTGTAGTTATTTTACAGATGTAATCCCTCCTCGATCCGTGGGAGAGGTGGGAAATATAAATTTATTATTATTATTATTATTATTATTATTATTATTAATTTATGTCTTCTTCTTCCACATGGGAAAAATAAGAAATCTGTTCATCTGAATATTTATAATATATACAGGGCACCCGCATTATACGCGGGTGCGCTATAGATGGCTTTTAGCATATGCACTCAAGCTCCATGGGAGCAGCGGGGTGTGTCCGATTCGGATGAATGGGGCACGCACCGTGCACAATAGCCCCATTTACTTGAATGAGGCTCGAGCATAGGTGGAATTTGCCTTACTCGGGGGGGGGGGGTCCAGAACGGCTCCCCCGCGTAAGGAGAGGTTCCAGTGTATTTTTATAGGTTTTTTAAAAGTACGTTTACAAAAAAGAAAGAAAGATAAATGAATAAGAAAGAGGTGGAAAAGTGGTGCTGGAAGAGAATGGCATAAGAGGAGATGTGTACTAGGCATATACTGTACATTGAAAGGAATTGATCATATATCCAAGAATTGTAAAATTTTAAGGATTAAAGAATTTGATTGTTGAATTTATGGTCCCATAGAAAACAGAAGACCATTTTACGCAATTTGATATAAGAAATTTCATTTTAGATTTGGATTATGAGAATATACATTTTTATGGAGACTGTAATGAGTTACTTAACCTGCAAACTGAAAAATATTGAATGAAAATAAATGCAGGATTTGATAAACTTTTCAAAACCTGGTTTAATTTTTTTTAACTGATATCTGGAGATTTAAATATGGAGAAGCTAGAAGTATGAACGCAACCGTCCAACATCTGACATGCAAGGATAAGGAGAAATACTACAATGAGAAATAGAATCATAGAATCCTAGAGATGGAAGAGAACAATAAGAAATAAAAAGACACTGGAGGCAATACACAGAAGAGGTATACAAAAGAGATGAGGAAAGTAATTATATTTGGAATGAGGAGCCATATGAAGACGAACCCCAAATTTTAGGAAGTGAAGTGGAAGCTGCAATAAAAGTAATGGGAAAAAATAATGGGAATAGATGATCTCCCAATGGAACTGCTACAGTGCCTACAGACAGATGCAACTTCAGTGCTAACAAATATGGAGCAGCAAATATGAAAAACAAGAGACTGGAAACACTTGATATATATATATATATACACCAATCCACAAGAAAGGAGATACAGAAGACTGCAGCAACTATAGAACTATAGCAGTAATTTCACATGAAAGCAAAATAATGCTAAAAATTCTGCAGCATAGACTCCAACCATCCAAGGAGAGAGAAATCCCAGAGATCCAAGCAGGATTCAGAAAAGAAAGGGGCACTAGGGGCCACATTGAGAACATGCAAGGCCTAATGGAGCACACCAAAGAATTTTTTAAAAATCAGCATGTGTTTCATAGACTACAGCAAAGCATTTGATTGTATGGATCACGAAAAGCTATGGAACACATTCAATCTGTACCAAGGACAAGAGGCCACCATCAGAACAGAATTCAGGGAAACAGAGTGGTTCCCAATTGGGCAAGGCTGCATCCTATCACCCTAATTTTAGTTTATATGCTGCAATATTATAAGAAAAGCAGAATTAGAACCTGGAATACTGTGTCCAGTTCTGGGCACCACAATTCAAAAAGGACGTTGAGAAAGTGGAGCGTGTCCAAAGGAGGGCAGCTAAAATGGTGAAGGGTCTGGAAACCATGGAGCCCTATGAAGAGGAAGGGGTTTGTCAAAGCAAAGTAAAATTTGGCAAAGGGGTCTTTTTGCCCTATCTATTCAACTTGTATGCAGAACATATTACAACAAAATCAGGCTTGGACACAGAAGAAGGGAGGGGTGATAAATGAGACAGTCCTCACTGCTAACCCCTTTCATGGTGATGCATACCTGAGGGATTTTGTAGATGGCCAGCATGTTTGCAATATGGATGGAGATTTCAGAATCTGCCCCATCGATAACTGCTAGCTGTTCCTTCTGTCTTCCACAGCTGTAGTTTGGGATGTTCTGACCTTTAACCGAGAGCATATCCAGCAAGAGATCATATGTGATCCTTGCATTGAAATAGTTGTCGAAGGCGTTGTATCCCAAGGTGATGTTCGGTAAGAGTTTGGGGTTCTGGTTGATCTCCTGAATGGCAAGGCAGAAAGTTGGGATGTCAGTCTGAAGTGGCACTGGTATGCTGTAAATACAGAAAGGAAAGAAAGCTCCAGCTGTACCATCCTCTAGGTAAAAAACATACCACATTTCCCTTTCTGTAACCCTTTCTGTAACTTGAGCTGACTATCCAAATGAGAAAGGCTTCAGCAGATGGGTGGTCAATGTTGGTGCATTCCATCGCGCTCCCATCGCATTACGGATGTGTTAACCCTCTGGGATGCATCTGATATGTGATGGGAAAGTCTGGCGGCGGCAGCAGCATTTCCCCTGTGTGGTAAGATGTCTTCTATGCCACCTCCCGTGCTCATCACGTCCCCTTTTAGAACACAACAGGACCATTCCAGGGCCTATGCGATAAAGTCCTGTTGTTTGCAGTGATGGTCTGAAAAAGGGTCTGAAACTCTTAATGCTGGAACTTTTGTTATGCTCAGACTAGGAATTGGAAATCAAAAAGAATGGATGGAAAGGGAGAAGCTTGGGAGAGGAGGAACTACCATTCAGGAAGGATATTGACAAGTGGAACAACTAAGGGAGCTGGGTAGATTTAGCTTGGAGGAAGGAAAATGTATTAGAGAGTTGATAGGATATTATCTGAAGGAATATCATAGAGAGGATGGAGCTAGCATTTTTGTCTGCTCCAGAGACTGGGACATTAATTGATGGACCATCTTGTCCTTGCTCACACCACCCATCCCATAAAAATAAAGGTCAGAGATAGCTGTGGACCAGTAGTCCATGCCCCTTTCCTCCAGGCCTCCTAAATTCATTCAAGGTGGACTGGCACACCATTTCTGTCACCGTGCAATTAAATACCTTTTCATGTGGATAGAAGGAGAGACTGCAAAGGAGTCAAGTTTAACCACAGTATTAAAAGTAGGCAAGATTCCACCAATGAGCTGGTCTCCCGGCCTGTAAAAACTGAAAAGGTCTGGTGGATCTCTTCCTAAATTCAGAAGGCACTTTGTCTTTGGGATGATGGCCCATGTGGCAGAGGAGTGGAGAAAGAGGTGCAGCAGGAGAATTGGGGTCATGCTGGCCCTGAAGGTGCTGCGGCATCTGAATCCTGCTGCTCTGGGCAAAAGCAAGTCGGCAACCAGGGCCTTTGCTCTTTTAGACAGGAGCCCGGTCTGGTCTTCTGATCCAAAGGATCTGGATGCCACCAAGAGGAGCAACACTAGTTCTTTCCCCTGCCCTCCCTTAAGCCACTCGTCCCTTAGGTCTCTGTATTTATCATGAGATTGCCTCCTCTTGCATCAGATTCCGATGCATAACTTCTGGGTCTCAGGGGAAAACTCTACAACTTTAGCAAAAAGAAAACTAAATCATCAAGATAATTATAAAGGGGGAAATAATTATCTCTTCCGTGTCCTGATCTCTCCAAGCGCAGGTGTTCAGCTGGAGAGAAAACATGTTTGTGAGGTCCAAAGAAGTTGGACATTTCCATCAGGTAATTTGCACAAGGGAATTCAACTTTTTGTTCCACTGAACTCTAAGTTCCTTAATATCAAAGGTATAGCTTTCCAAAAAGTGTTGATGAACTAGGCATGTGATCTTCCCACAGTGAGGTAGATCATTTTATTTTATTTTATTTTATTTTACATTTTATATTTATATTACGTTATTTCCCATTCTGGGGAAAAGTGGCTTTCTGTGAAATGAATTATATGTTATATTTTCTATCATAATTTATATGCTGCCTTTCTCCCAGAGTGGGTGGGATTCAAGATTAAAAAACCTTCACAATATTTTTTTTTAAATAATGTAATGGTTACAAAACATTTAATTCACCACAAAACCAGTGAGATGCACTCAGAGCTAATGGCCTATATATGGACTCCAGCAAAAGAGGATTACTCACTGGACACACTCAGTGGTAGGGTTGCTGAGGGTCTCTTTCTAAAATGGTGAAATGGTGTCCAGTACACCAGAAACATCAGTTTTTCACGGAACCAAGTATACTTTGAGGTCCAAAAAGACAGTTAAGGGGTGATATGATAGTCCTGTTTAAGTATTTGAAGAGGTATTATATTCATGAGGGAGCAAGTGTGTTTTCTGCTGTTCCAGAGACTAAGACCTGGAACAATGGATGCAAGCTCCAGGAACAGAGATTCCACCTCAACATTAGGAAGAACTTCCTGACAGTAAGGGCTGTTCGACAGTGGAACACACTCCTTCCTCGGAGAGTGGTAGAGTATCCCTCATTGGAGGTCTTTAAACAGAGGCTGGATGGCCATCTCTCTTTGGTGCTTTGACTCGGAGTTCCTGCATGGCAGAATGGGGTTGGACTGGATGGCCCTTAGCATCTCTTCTAACTCTATGGACGTTATCACACGGGGGAAATTGGAAGGTCAATGCACTGTGATCCCAGATGCAATCATGAGATTTCACGTTTTTGCACCAGAGGTTATCACATGTAATCAAAGTCAATGCTAGGTGAATTCGAACCCAACCTAGGGTCAACCAAGAGATATGCAAATTCAATTAAATACAGAATTTACAAATCCTGTTCCACTCCAAAGCTGCGTTCAATTTGAATTTGGCAGGTATGGAACGCATGTCTCGGTAGCCCTTGAATTGCCTTCATATCAGACTACAATTCCCAAGCTCCTTTGGTGGATGCAATTTTTTCCTCCTCCCTCCCTCCAGGTGTGGGGGGCCTTTCTCTCAGCCTCTTGGAGCTGTCCTGGAGCTGTATTCGGGATGGAGCAGTCCTCCCTCCCCACAGAGAATCGGACACACTGCCTCCCTCCCTCTCCGGCTCTTTCCCTTTGGAAACTCCTCCTCTCCAACTGGAGCGAAGGGATTGGCCAGGGCTCTCTCTTTCACAGTTTTCTTGGTAGGTTTATTCAGATGGAGTTTGCCATTGCTATTTTCTGAGGAGGCTGAGAGAGTGTGACTTGCACCCAGTCACCAACTGGGATTCGATCCATGTCTTCTAGACTCATAGTCCAATGCTCAAACCAAATACAAGGTTGCTTTGGACTGATTTTGAATTGGTGAATTGCCTAAATAATGTGAAATAAAGGTTAATGAATGAACAAATAATGTGAACTGTCTAAATAACATGAAATAAAGGGTAAAGAATGAACAAATAATGTGAAAGAAGGCAAAAACCACAGGAACTGGAAGCAAGCTTTGCCGGAAGTGTAAAAAGGTCACGATCCAATTCTGCCCTCACTGCACATGTGCAGGGATGCTAATTCGAATTCTAGACTACGAAGGGTATGTACTCAAATGATAAAAAATTTTGCATTCGCACTGCCTTGGCTTTGGGATGGGCACTGTGTTCTTCTGTGGTGTGATAACCATCCATGTACTTGTGTTCATTTCCGAATTGGCCCCACTTTCTTTTCTTTTGAAATTGAGAGACATTCCTCCCGTGTGATAATGTCCTATGATTCTATGACAAACCTATCACATGTTTGTTTGGTTTTTGCAAGAATTGACCAGAGGATGTTTGCCTTTCTGTTCCCTGAGACTGAGGGGCTGGACAGATGGGCAGAAAGGGGCGGCGAGTTCTTTTTGGCCACGCACGGGACACCATTGGTGCGCTCATACGCCATGATGACGTCTGTGTGGCACAGCCCGTGTGTACAGGGGCATGCCAAGATGGCTACTGGGGTAGGTGGTAGAGTAAACGCTCAGCCCCCACACACCCCTAGTTCGGGCCCAAGCCGGTACAAAGCGCCCATCTGCCGAGCACCTAAGAGTGTAGCTTGTCCAAGGTTATCCATTGGGTTTCATGGCCAAGCTGGAATTTGAACCCTGGTCTCCTGAGTCATAGCCCAACACTCAAACCACTATACCATGCTGGGAAGAGGCGGAGGAGGAGGAGGAGGAGGAGGAGGAGGAAGTACCCATGTAGTACCAGCTTCCATCTTTCTGCCACAACTGAAGTAAAAAAAAAATGTAATCCTTATTCAGTAAATCTGTACTTCTTGGGATGTGTTAAGTCTCAATTTTCTTTTGGTAGCACTAATGTTGGCATTATTTGAAGACTCTCAAGTATTTCCAGATTTTAAGCCAGATTTTAGTGTGAAGTCGATTGTTAAATACTTCCATGTTCAATAATTTAGTTTTGTCTAGTACAATGCAGTTGGCAATCTAATTTAGTACACTTGCTTGATAATATAATTTTAAGTGCACAGATATAGGATGGAGGACACCTGGCTGAATGAAACTATGGCGGGTTACAGACTGCCATTAGGGACGTCCTGAGGATGTCCCAGTTGGAAAAAGGGGTGTCTCTTCCAGACCCTAACCCTATCACGGACAGAGTCCGTGACAAATGGCGACGGCCGTTCCACACGGCTGCTGCTATACTGACGTAGCAGACGCTGTGCGTCCGCACGTCGTGCCCCGGAAGTGATGCCGCGAGTGCGCAACTAGTGCCTCGCAGTGTCTCTTCCGGGGCCCAGGAAGGAGCGCGATTTCCGCGCTCCTTCCTTGGAGCGTCCGAGAGCCGTGTGGTTTGGCCGCTGTGGCTCCCAGACACTGCAAGCGGAGGCGGAGCCAGACTGCCGCAATCCGGCGGTCTGTAACGCGCCCCCGTGTGAAAGGGATCTGGGAGTCCAAGTAGACCACAAGTTGAAAATGAGTCAACAGTGCAATGTGGCAGGTAAAAAGGCCAATGCATCAATAAAAGTATAGTAACTAGATCAAGGGAAGTAATAGTGCCACTGTATTCTGCTCTGGTCAGGCCCCACCTGGAATATTGTGTCCAGTTCTGGGCACCACAATTCAAAAAGGACATTGAGAAACTGGAGCGTGTCCAGAGGAGGGCGACTAAAATGGTGAAAGGTCTGGAAACCTTGCCCTATGAGGAACGACTTAGGGAGCTGGGGATGTTTAGCCTGGAGAAGAGAAGGTTAAGAGGTGATATGATAGCCCTGTTTAAATATTTGAAAGGATGTCACATTGAGGAGGGAGAAAGCTTGTTTTCTGCTGCTCCAGAGAACAGGACATGGAACAATGGATGCAAGCTGCAGGAAAAGAGATTCCACCTCAACATTAGGAAGAACTTCCTGACAGTAAGGGCTGTTCGACAGTGGAACACACTCCTTCCTCGCAGTGTAGTGGAGTCTCCTTCCTTGGAGGTCTTTAAGCAGAGGCTGGATGGCCATCTGTCGGGGATGATTTGATTTGGATTTCCTGCATGGCAGAATGGGGTTGGACTGGATGGCCCTTGTGGTCTCTTCCAACTCTATGATTCTATGATTCTATGATTCTATGATATATATTGGTTTAGAAGAAGCATAACGACACAATGAAAATGTATAAGATTTTGTTAAGTCTTTTTGCATTGTTTAATAATAATAATAATAATAATAATAATAATGTTTATTTATATACCGCTTTTCCAAATTAGATCAAAGCGGTGTACAACAGGAAGTACAATACAAAGTAAAACAAACAAACAAACAAACATAACAGGCCTCTCTCCCCCTCAAGATGGTGGTCGGAAGAGGGCTCTTAGTCTTTCAGGCAGGCAGTTGGAGCGTGCCTGCCTCTCTCCCCTCAAGATGGTGGCTGAAGGGAGGGCTTTACTTCTTCAGGCAGGCAGTTGGAGCTAGCCTGCCTCTCTCCCCCCAAGATGGTGGCTGAAGGGAGGGCTTTTCTTCTTCAGGCAGGCATTCATGCTGATGTCGGTGTAGCATGTAGTAATGGCTTGTAGGATGAATGGTTTTAATGAAGATCAATAAAATATTTTTTAAATCCAAATAACAACACTCAAGGATGAAATCAATGGGAAGCCGAAGCCCCTTCTCTTCCATTTCCCAGGCTGTTCTTAGAGCCTTGTTGAAGAAAGTGTTGCAAGTAAACCATGAAATTAAAGAGGACTTTGGATGTTCCAGTATCTTTTTGGATTAACCTCCTTCATCCATTACCAGCCATTTTATGATCATGAAAGAACAGCCATCAGTTTGGTGTGAAAACCATCAACGATTCATTCCATCATTCATTCCGTGATTTCCTCCCATGAAGGCCAGAGACTGAAAAGTATGGACTGAGAATTGGTTACCATTTTTATTTTTAATGATTATTTGCCACTTTATTTCATGCATTAAAAAATGTGGTCCATGAGTTTCCTTGGAAAGGAAAATGAGAGCTACGAAAGTTGCATTTTTGGGCTACAGTTTCCCAAATCCCTGAGCCTAAAATGCTCAATGGGACACTCTAGGACGTTATCACACTGATTTACCTTTTCTGAATTGGGCTCAAATTTGGAAGTTATACTGACTTTGTTGCATGGACATTTTCCTCAAAACGACTTCCCATTCCCTCCAGTGTTGAATTCGGGCCCCATAAGTCGCTTCGGCAGCCATTTCTTCCAAATGCGAAGCTTCTGATTGGAAAAAATGGCCACCAAAGCAATTTACGGGCCCCAAATTCAACACTGGAAGGAATAGGAAGCCATTTTGAAGTAAATGTTCATGCAATAAAATCAGCGTATCTTCAGAATTTGAACCCAGTTCGGAAGAGGTAAGTAGGTGCGATAAAGTCCTAAGAGGAACTTCTCCAAGTTCAAAATAGGAATAGACCAAATCAGTCTGGGTAGCCCTGTGTGTCCATGAGTTCCCTAGAGAGATGGAAGAGTCTCTTTCCCTGGACAGCTTTGCAAAAAGGCTGGATGGCTCCCTGCAGGAGAGGCTTTAGATGGAGATCCTGCACTGACCTGGACCTTTGAATATGAAGCAAAAGGATTGCAGCCCCTTTCAGAGTATCCAAAAAAATAAAAGCTACAAGAAATCGACTGTAATGCTAGCAAATAAGGAACTCTAGTAGACATCCATATGGTTACCTTTTTTATGAATTACAATTTGGATTATCAGGTGCCATCTTTGGCTTTTGCTGATAGATTTTCCTTCTGTTCAGGTCAGGCCTGAATACAATGATGTAGCACTTGGGGAGGAAAATACAGCCCAGGAGCCCAGCGCTGGAGGCCAAGATGGAGAAGACCTGGACGGCCACCATGTACTTTCCCTTGGTGCTCAGGTAAGTGGGCACAAAGGAGACCCAGACACTGCAGAAGACCAGCATGCTGAAGGTGATCAGCTTGGCTTCGTTGAAGGCCCCTGGCAGCTTCCTAGCGAGGAAAGCCACAGTGAAGCAGATGGCAGCCAGGAAGCCCAGGTAGCCAAGGGAAAGGTAGAACATGGTCACTGAGCCTTCATTGCATTTCAGTAGGATCTCTCCAGGCTGGGAGTTCATGTTTGAGTCTGGGAAGGGGGGAGAGATGCTCAACCATGTGATGCAGATGACCACTTGAACCCCAGAACAAGAAAGGACAGTGGCATTGGCCAGACCCTTCCCTAGATGCCTCCTCATCCGGTTCCCAGGCCTTGTGGCCAGGAAGGCCAGCACCACCAGGATGGTTTTGGCCAACACAGATGAGATGGCAATTGAGAAGATGAGGCTGAAGGCTATTTATCGGAGGAGGCAGGTGATCTTCTGTGGTCGGCCAATGAAGAGGACAAGAAGGAGAGCAGGAGGGAGACCAGGAGAAGATAGGAGAGATCCTGGTTGTTGGCTTTGACTATTGGAGTTTCTCTGTTTTTAAGGAAGATGCCAAAGAGCAAAAGGGTGGTTGAGGAGAAGAAGAGGGCTAAGGACCCAAGAACGATCCCCAGAGGTTCTTCATAGGAGAGGAAGGTTGTCTCCTTGTAGAAACACTGATCCATGTCTTGGTTGGGATGCTGGTCTTCTGGACACTTGGTGCAGAGGTCTGCATCTGGAAATATAAAGGGGCTCCAATCATGTCTCATTTGCACCCATCAAGTGTGTTTTGGGATTCTCTCCCTGGATTTAGGGAAGGAAGACTAGGAAGGCAGTGTGGACAGGGGTGAAATCCCTCCTTAGATTCTGACAGTGGAACCCACTCCTTCGGAGGTTGGAGGAGAGTGGAGGTTTCTAAACAGAGGCAGGAGGCAGGAGGGCCATCTGTTCCAGGGAGTCTTTGGATCGTGTCTTCCTGGGTAGAGTGGATGGCCCTGATTTTTTAAAATTTTGGAGTGTGTGGAGTCACTCTGATCTCAGACTGACCTCCTATGGACCCGCCATTTCTCCGAAGTGAGGAGACCAGGTAGGCAACTTGCAAAGGAGGGGACAGGAGCCCTAGGAATAATATACTTGGAAATTCTCCACATAATAATAATAATAATAATAATAATAATACTGTTTATTTGTATCCCGCTTTTCCTTTTCCGATCAAAGCGGGTTACAGGAGCACGGCAGTGTGCAAAACATTCCAAAAGCATACACATCTAAAAACGCGAACGGTACAATCAAACATATTAAAAACAGATTAAAAAACCTACCAATTAAAACCATAACAATAGCTAGTAAAAGCGCAAGTGCATCAATACATCGGGGGGAGAGCGGAAGTTAAGCAGTTGCTAAATGGAAAGCCATCACCTCCAAAACCAACACAGTGCTGACTGTTTCTTTTCAGCCTCACACTTGATGGGCTGGTGATCAAATCAGGCACCCACCTATCTATCTGTTTGTCTTCCCCCGATTGCGTCAGATCCAAATACATTGATGAGGCTGTCTACACTTTGGCTTAAGAAAGCCCAGGCAAATAAACGCCTTTTTCTAGGCTTTGGCCAAACCATTAAGCTCATCGCTAGAGGCTACATTTTGCCAAATGAACCCCTAGATTTGCTCACTCTGATGTGCTACTTTCAGAATACAGCTTGGCTCCACGCCTGACTGAACTCTGATTTTGGCTCCCTCAGCCATTTCTCCCCACATTTCGGCGTCCGTGTTTCATCCATCATCCACTTCAGCATTGGACTCCCAGAGATGCCTTCGGAAGTGAGTATCGCCCGTAGTACTGCCTCTCTCAATCTATTCCTGCATTTCCCTCCTTTACTTTTGTTGAGTATTGAGTGTGTTTGTGTATATGCCCTTTGCTGTGTGTTTGTTTTTCCTTTTAATAAATATTTGGACTTGAACTGGAGAAGCCAGTGTCTGCGTCAAAGAGATTATTTGGTCCTTTGGTATACATCAAGGGACACGGTCTTGCGAGGGCATTGTTACCCCTCCCTCTCGGCAATTTGAGCTAATTAAGAAATTCCCCTAATTAAGAGACTTCCTAACAGGGGTTTCTCCCAGCTCTAAGTATTTTGTTCCTTTGCAGTCCATATGACTCTTCTATGGGTCTGAAACATGGGTCACCTATCGCCAACACCTTGAACGCTTTCATCAGCGCTGTTTACGCACAATTCTAAATATACACTGGACTGACTATGTGACAAATGTTGCTGTCCTCGAGCAAGCAGGGATCACCAGCATTGAGGCCATGCTACTGAGGACGCAGCTGTGCTGGGCAGGACATGTTTCTAGGATGAAGGACCATCGCCTCCCCAAAATAGTATTCTACGGTGAACTCGCCACGGGTCAGCGTAAGAGGGACGCCCCAAAGAAAAGATACAAGGACTCCCTGAAACAACATCTCAGGCTTGGCCAGATAGATCACCAACAATGGTCTGCCCTGGCCTCACATCGGGAGGCATGGAGACGCACTATCCATGACGCTGCAGCCTTCTTCGAAAGCTCACGCTGAACGAGCCTCGAAGAGAAACGACAACGCAGAAAGAACCGCAACCTGGAAACATCACCCAAGGAGACTTTCTGCTGTGCTTTCTGCAACCGGACCTGTTTATCCCGAATTGGCCTTTTTAGTCACCAACTCGCTTGTAGAAAGCGCGGGATGAGTCCTTCCTGAATCTTCGTTCGCGAAGCAAAGCCAGAGAGTTAAATGTATATGTATGTGTTGGTGTATAGTCTTACTACATTTCTCTTTCTGAGTGTGCGGTCATCTGTTTTAGAAAGGCATCATGCAATTCCTCCGCCTGACTTGGGGGTCTGTAGTAGACAACCACAATAACATCCCTGTTGTTTCCCTCCCCTTTAATTTTTATCCAGATGCTCTCCACCTGGCTTCCAGGATTGATGTTCTGGATCTCTTCACTGGTGTAAATGTCCCTGACATATACTGCTATTCCTCCTTCTTTCCTGTTTGGTCTGTTTCTCTTAAAAAGGTTACACCCCTGTATTCCTACTTTCCAATCATGAGACACATCTGACCAGGTTTTAGTGAGGCCTATTATATCATATTTGCTTTGTTGTACTAGGAGTTCAGGTTCATCTTGCTTATTTCCCATGCTCTCTGCATTAGTGTAGAGACATCGTAGAACATGAGTCCTCTTTACTTGCTTCCTGTCTAAGATGTTTTGCAGCCCACTGTTGGGTCCTTGCACTATTTGGCTTGTTCTCTTTATGACAGTTTGGCTATTTTAGCCCTTTTGACTTCCAGCTTACTGTCTCTCTCCCCCACATAATTAAGTTTAAAGCCCTCCTGCTCAAATTCTTGCGACTGTTGGCAAAAACATTTCTTCCAAGTGGCGTGAGATGCAACCCATCCCTTGCCAGAAGTCCCTCCTCATGGAACTTCAGACCATGATCCAAAAATCCAAACTGTTCTCGACGGCACCATCTATGGAGCCAGTTATTCACTTCTGCTATTTTCCTCTCCCTTCCTGGACCGTGTCCTTCGACTGGCAGAAGAGACGAGATGACAACCTGTGCATCCATTCCTTTCAGCTTCCTACCAAGCGCTTCGTATTCCCTTCTGATGTTCTGAAGGCTGTGTCTTGCAGTATCGTTGGTTCCCATGTGGACCAAAAGGAAGGGGTATTGGTCAGTAGGCTTGACCAGTCTTGTCAGCCTCTCTGTCACATCACGGATCTTTGCCCCTGGAAGACAACACACCTCTTGAGACATCTTGTCAGGCCTACAAATCACTGCTTCTGTACCAAATTAGGAGGAGAAGCTAATACCCAGAAGAGAGGATCAAAATTCAAAATAACTTTAATAGATGAGAAAGCTGGGCCAAAGATAAGGGAGGGAAATGGGGATATTGGGGTTTGTATGAAGTTTTAATTCTGTAACCTGCCTCGATTGTCTTTGACTTAGAGGCGAGGTATAAATAAAGTATTCTTATTCTAATTAAAATGAATTTCAACACAGAGAAATGTATGGTACTGCATTTAGGGTGGAAAATGAAATGCATAGATATAGGATGGGGAAACCTGGCTGAATGAAACTACATGTGAAAGGGATCTGGGAGTCCAAGTAGACCACAAGTTGAACATGAGTCAATGGTGTGATGCAGCAGCTAAAAAGGCCAATTCAACTTTAGGCTGCATCAATAAAAGTATAGTGTCTAGATCAAGGAAAGTAATACTGCCTCTGTTAGGGTTAGGGTACACACTGAATACACTGTATTCATGTCCCATCTGGAATCCTGTGTCCAGTTCTGGGCACCATGATTCAAAAAGGATGTTGACAAATTGGAGCATGTCCAGAGGAGTGCCACTAAAATGGTGTAGGGTCTGGAAATCATGCTTTATGAGGAAAGACTTGGGAAGGTGGGGATGTTTAGCCTGGAGAAGAGAAGGTTAAGAGGTGATATGATAGCCCTGTTTATGTTTTGGAAGGATTGTCATATTGAGGATGGAGCAAGCTTGTTTTCTGCTGCTACAGAGATAAGAACATGGAACAATGGATGCAAGCTACAGGAAAAGAGATTCCACCTCAACAGTAGGAGGAAGCTCCTGACAGCAAGGGCTGTTTGACAATGGAACCCAAGCCCTCAATGGAAAGTAGTGGAATCTCCTTCCTTGGAGGTCTTTAAGCAGAGGCTGGATGGCCATCTGTCAATGATGCTTTGACTTCCTACATGGCAGGGGGTTGGACTTGATGGCCCTCGTGGTCTCATACAACTATTTGATTCTATTATTCCGTCCAATAAAGCAGCCATAGTCAGCTGACATTCAATTAAAAATAATCAAAGGAACTCCTCAAAGAATTTGTGGAGTTAAAACAAGCCTCAAAGAGCAAACGTACAAATAAAGGCAAAGTCCAATAGCAAAAGTCCATGGGATCAAGCCAAAGGGTGAAACCAAGAGCATAGTCGATCAGTCCAAGATGGTCAAGGGTTCCAGAGAAGTAGGATGATCAGACAGTCTGAGAACCAAAGGTCCAAGCCGATAAGACAAACGGAAGGTCAGGAAGCAGTGTGCTTTCACCAGCAAATTCACATGGCTTCTGACCAAAGCTCTGTCGTCTTTCCCAGACTTTTATCATCAGCCCTCATTAGTGCAGTGGTCTTGATAAGCTGGCATTTTTCATAAAGCCTCCTCAAGCCCCGGAGGCACACCCTTTCTGATCTTCTCTGGGTGAATAATAATAATTATTATTATTATTATTATTATTTGTATCCCGCCTCTCCCTGTGTTGGATCAAGGTGGGTAACAGCAAGGCAAAAAACAATATAAATCAAGCACAAATGACATCAAAATTCAATTAAAAGCAGCTAAAAACAATAAAATATCCAACATCAGACAATAACAATAGCATCAACAAGGAAGACATCTGTTTTTATTGCCTTCTTAAAGGCCTCCAGAGATGTAATATGGCGAATCTCCTCTGGCAGGTCGTTCCAGATTTTTGGAGCGGCAGCAGAGAACGTCCTCTAGAAAGTTTTTACCAGTCTGGTTTTCTTTGACGGCAATAGATTCCTCCCAGAGTGTGAGAAGGATTATATGGGAGGAGGCGTTCTGTCAGGTAAGCTGGACCCAAGCCATGTAGGGCTTGATAGGTAATAACCAACACCTTATACTGTGCCCGGAAACTAATGGGCAGACAGTGTAGGGATTTTAAGATAGGTGTAATAGAATCAAATTTGGAACCCCATGTCATCAATCTGGCTGCCATATTTTGGACCAATTGCAGCTTCCGAACATGGCATGAGGGTTGCCCCATGTAGAGCACATTACAGAAATTAAGACGAGAGGTTACCAGTGAATGTACAACCGTTTCCAGGTTCTCCTGTTCCAGGAAGGGTCATAGTTGGCGTATCAGCCGAAGCTGATAACAGGCAGTCCTGGCCGTCCCATCCACCTGAGATGAGAGTTGAAGCAACAAGTCCAGGAATACCTCCAAGCTATGAACACAGTCCTTTATGGGAAGTGTGCCCCCGTCCAGGATTGGAGAGTTTATCCCCATACCTGGATTAGGATTGCCTATAGCGAGTACCTCCGTTTTATTTGGATTCAGTTTAAGTCTATTTTCCCTCATCCAATCCATTATTGACCTCAGACAGTCATTCAGAGGGGAGATGCTCTCCTTGGTCACTGAAGCAGTCCGAGACATGGAGAACCATATTTGGGTGTCATCAGCGTACAGATAACACCCCGGCCTATGTCTCCAGATTATTTCACCCAGCGGCTTAATGTAAATGTTGAATAGCATTGGAGACAGTATTACACCTTGAGGGACGCCCGATTTGAGCTTCCTCTTGGCTGAACAGCTGTTGCCACGTGACACCATCTGGAATCTGCCAAAGAGATAGGACCACAACCATTGCAAGGCAGTGCTCCTGATTCCCAATTCCCTCAGGCGTTCCAGAAGGATACTATGGTCGATGGTATCGAAGGCCGTTGGGAGGTCCAAGAGCACCAATGGGGCCATACTTCTCCTGTCAATGCCCAGACGGAGATCATCGTTCAAGAAGAAAAGCCAGAGAGAGAGAGAGATAAATAATAGTGGTGATAGTGGGCATCCCTGTCTAGTTCCTTTTTGAATTTGTTGGTGTTTTTTTTTGGAACATTAATTATTATTTTTGCGTCTTGTTTATTATATATTGATTCTATCCATTTCACAAAGTTTCCCCCCATTTTCATACTTTTTAATACTCCAGTCATAAATTCCTAATTTAGATTACCAAAGGCCTATTCAGCGTCGAGAAATATTAAGGCCGCTTGTTTATCTGGTCTTTATTCAAAATGTTCAATTATATTAATTATATTTCTGATATTGTCTTTTATTTGCCTTTTGGAGAGAAAACCTGATTGGTCCTGATTTATCCAACTTAATAATATTTTTTAAAATCTTTCTGCTAATATTCCCACAAAAATTTTATAATCTGAATTTAATAAAGCTATAGGTCTGTAATTTTTTAAGTTTTCCATATCATTTTCTTGTTTGGGGATTAAAGTTATATATGATGATTTCCATGAGTCTGGAATTTTATTTTCTACTATTGCATTCATTATTATTTGTATTGGTCTTTATTAGATTTTCTCCTAGTTTTTTATAATATATTGCTGGTAATCCGTCTGGAGTTTTGCCTTTCTTCATTTTTCCAATAATATTCATAATTTCATTTATGGTTATTGTTCTATTCAGCTCTTCTCTTTGTTCCTTAATAATGCATTTAATCTTTTCTTATTTGAGAAAGTTTATTATGTCGTTCTTATTGATTATTTTCTTTGAGAATAATTCTTTATAGTAGTTTTGAAATACTTTTTAAATCTGATTTTGTTCTGTGTATATTCTTCCCCCTTCTTTTATTTTCCAAGTTGTATTCCTTTCTTTATTCTTTTTTAATTTCCACGCTATCCATTTTCTGGGTTTATTTTCCATTTCAAAGTACTTCTGTCTTGTAAATCTTAATTTAGTCTCCATATCTGCTACCATATTTAAAGAGATTTGTTTGTGAAGGAAATGTATTTCTTCTACTAATATCTTATTATTTGGATTTTCTTTCAGTTGTTTTTCTTTTTGTCTTATTTCTTGTATGAGATTTTCCAGTTTTCTTCCCCCTTTTTTCTTTCTTTTGATGTTTATTGAATAAAGAAGCCCCTCATGACTGCCTTAGAAGTGTCCCACTACTCTCGCTTCTACTTCATTTTTTATAATCTCTTTGTCCCCCTTTAATTTCCAAAGTTATAGGACAAGGGTCTGAAATTAATCTGGGAAGTATGTCTATTTTGCCAATTATAGGAACTAATGATGAAGAGGTCAGGGACATGTCAATTCTAGACCATGATCTGTGATGGTCTGAGTAATATGTATAGTCTTTTTGTGTTCCCAATTTTTCTCTCCATATATCCATTAGAGCCAGTAAATTTTTCATTTCAAAAAAAGATTTAGGAAGTTTGCCTTGATTTTTTCTAACTTGTTTTTCTGATTTCCTATCTTGCTGTGGGTCTATTACCCCATTCCAGTCTCCTAACATAATCCTCTTGGCATAGTCAAATTGTAATACATTTTTTTTTCACATTTTGGAAGAATTTTTCTTTATTTTCTGTTGGTGCGTATACTCCCACTATTAAAATTTTGTCTTGTTGCCAATCCAATTCAATTCCTGTATATTGACCTTTTGCATCTTTAAATAGCTCTTTTGCTTTAATTTTTTCATTCACGTAAATAACTACTATATAATATAACTAAGCTTGCAGTTTGAGTGATCTCATCCGGCAGGCCGTTCCCTAGTCTGGGAGCCATTGCAGAGAAGGCCCTCTGGGAGATAGCAGTTAGTCTGGTTTGATTCCTCCCAGAAGACCTCAGTGTGCGGGGTGCATTATATGGGAATAGGCGATCCCTCAAATAGGTTGGACCCAAGCCATGTAGAGTCCGGAAACTGATAGGCAGCCAGTGAAGAGATTTTTGGACAGGTGTTATGCAGTCACTCCTAGTTTTTCCGGAGACCAGCTTGGCTGCCATGTTTTGTACTAGCTGAAGCTTCTGGACTAGGCACAAGGTTAGCCCCATGTTAGCGCATTACAGAAATTGAGTCGTGAAGTTACCAATGCATGTACTACAGTTCCTAGGTCGTGAAGTCGAAGGCTTTCATGGCCGGCATCCATAGTTTTTTGTGGGTTTTTCAGGCTATGTGGCCATGTCCTAGGAGAGTTTCTTCCTGACGTTTCGCCAGCATCTGCGGCTGGCATCTTCAGAGCCCGAAAAACCCACAAAAAACTATAGTTTCTAGGTCCTTTATTTCCAGGAAAGGACACAGCTAACGTATCAGCCAGAGCTGATAACAGGTGCTCCTGATCATCACATTCACTTGGTTCATCATGTGAAGCGACAGATATAGGACCCCCCCTCCCCCCAGACTGCGAACACAGTTCTTTGTGGAGAGCATGACCCCATCTAGGACTGGAGGTTGCAACCCTATACCTGGTTTGGGGAGCCCTACTGTAAGTATCTCCATTTTGTCTGGACTCAGTTTGAGTTTGTTTTTCCTTATCCAAACCATTGCCGCCTCAAGACACTGATTGAGGGGAGAAATGCCATCTGTCATCATAACTGCTGACCCGGACATGGAGAAGTATATTTGGATGTCATCAGCGTACTGATAACACCCTGCCCCATGTCTGTGGACGATTTCTCCCAGCGGCTTTGTATAAATATTGAATAGCTTTGGGGACAGTATGGCACATTGAGGGATGCCACATTTAAGCTCCGTTTTCGAGGAGCAACTGTCCCCAAGCATCACCCTCTGGAAACTACCCGAGAGGAAGGACCGGAACCACTGGAGTGTAGTGCCACCGGTTCCTAACTCTCCCAGGCGTTCCAAGAGGATGTCATGATCATTGTATCGAATTCCACTGAGATGTCTAGAAGCACCAACAGGGTCACGCTTCCTCTGTCGATGCCTTAACGAAGGTCGTCAGCCAGAGCAATCATGGCAGTCTCCACCCCATATCCTGTCCTGAAGCCGGTTTGAAATGGGTCTAGATAATCGGTTTGATCCAAGATGACTTGGAGTTGAAGGGAGACAACCCTCTCGATCACCTTGCTCAAAAATGGAAGGTGGGATACAGGCCTGTAGTTTTTGGAAAACTATACCTTGGATATTAAGGAACTTAAAGTTCAATGGAACAAAAAGCTTAATTCCCTTGTGCAAATTACCTGATGGAAGTGTCCAACTTCTTTGGACCTCACAAACATGTTTTCTCTCCAGCTGAACACCTGCGCTTGGAGAATTCAGGACACGGCAGAGATAATTATTTTCCCCTTTATAATTATCTTGATGATTTAGTTTTCTTTTTGCTAAAGTTGTAGAGTTTTCCCCTGAGACCCAGAAGTTATGCATCAGAATCTGATGCAAGAGGAGCCAATTTCTTGCCATGAGCCTGAAAGAGAGGAAGGATAAATACAGAGACCTAAGGGACAAGTGACTTAAGGGAGGGCAGGGGATGCCACTAGAGTTTCTCCTCTTGGTGGCATTCAGATCCTTTGGATCAGAAGACCAGAACTGGGCTCCCATCTGAAGGGTTGCTGACTTGCTTTTGCCCAGAGCAGCCAGGATTCAGATGCCGCAGCACCTTCAGGGCCAGCATGATCCTGATTCTCCTGCTGCGCCTCTTTCTCCATTCCTCTGCCACATGGGCCATCATCCCAAAGGCAAAGTGCCTTCTGAATTTAGGAAGAGATCCACCAGACCTTTGCAGTTTTTACAGGCCGGGAGAGCAGCTCATTGGAGGAATCTTGCCTACTTTTAATACTGCGGTTAATCTTGACTCCTTTGCAGTCTCTCCTTCTATCCACATGAAAAGGTATTTAATTGCGCGGTGACAGAAATGGTGTGCCAGTCCACCTGGAACGAATTTAGGAGGCCTGGAGGAAAGGGGCATTGGGTACTGGCCTGGACCTATCTCTGACCTTTATTTTTATGGGATGGGTGGTGTGAGCAAGGACAAGATGGTCCATCAATTAATGTCCTAGTCTCTGGAGCAGACAAAAATGCTAGCTCCATCCTCTCTATGATATCCCTTCAGATATTATCCTATCAACTCTCTAATCCATTTTCCTTCCTACAAGCTAAATCTACCCAGCTCCCTTAGTTGTTTCCCTTGTAAATATCCTTCCTGAATGGTAGTTCTTCATCTCCCAAGCTTCTCCCTTTCCGTCTATTCTTTTAGCTTTTCAGTTCCCAGCCTGAGCCTAGCAAAAGTCCCGGCATTAAGAGTTTCAGACTCTTCTGTCTCCATCGGTGCAAAACACAGATGCGCCAAGACTGACACCCATCTGCCCAAGCCTTTCTCATTCGGATAGTCAGCTCAAGTGGGACAAATGCCTCAGGTTACAGAAATGTGGTATGTTTTTTACCTAGAGGATGGTACAGCTGGGGTTTTCTTTTCTTTCTGTATTTACAGCAGTCTAAGCCCACTTCAGACTGACAGCATGACCTTCTGGCTTGCCATTCAGGAGATCAACCAGAACCCCAAACTCTTACCCAATGTCACCTTGGGATACAACGGCTTTGACAACTATTTCAATGCAAGGATCACATATGATCTCTTGCTGGATATGCTCTCGGTTAAAGGTCAGAACATCCCAAACTACAGCTGTGGAAGACAGAAGGAACTGCTAGCAGTTATCGATGGGGCCGATTCTGAAATCTCCATCCATATTGCAAACATGTTGTCCATCTACAAAATCCCTCAGGTATGGCTCACCATAGAGGGGCTTAGTCCTGATGACTGTGTAATATATTTGTTGTTGTTGTTTGTTGTTAACTGTCCTTGAGTTGATCTTGACCCATGGCAACCGTATGACTGAGACATCTCCAAGACCCCCCTCTGTCCTCCCCTGCTCTGCATAATCCCTGAAACCCCCCAAAACCCTTGGGACCCCCTTCGGAGAGTCCCTCCTTATCAGTCTTTGTAACAGCTTTATGTCAAAGGAGTCTCTTTCCACGTTGTTTGATTTCTTCTCTCTTCTAGGTAGACCAGTCTCGGTTTCCAGTCTTCTTGGACATCCTCCAGAGACTTTGTTGACACTTTCTGAGATAGACTATCCATTTCTAATGCCTCATACAACTTTACCAACCAATCTTCTTCTTATAGATTCATAGAATCATAGAGTTGGAAGAGACCGCAAAGGCCATCCAGTCCAACCCCATTCTGACATGCAGGAAAACTCCATCAAAGCATCCCCGACAGATGGCCATCCAGCCTCTGCTTAAAGACCTCTAAGGAAGGAGACTCCACTACACTCCGAAGGACTTCCAGTTCTGTGCAAATGTGATACGCATTGTGCTGGTCATGTAAAAACAGATTTTTTTTGTATTTTTTTTCTAATTCTGGTCCACTTAGCAGTCTAGGTTTTCCCAATTATATTATTTATGTTTCTCCAATATGATTTTGCTTTTTTGCATGACCACCAACAGTGGTAAAAAGTCCCAGGTTCATTGTTACATTTCCAACATCGGCTAGAATTGTTTTCCATTATATTTTTGCTAATTTAGCAGTCTAGGTTTGGTCATTTTGGCTTCTTCCAGGGAGATTTCTGGCTTGATCTGCTCTAGGACCCACTTTTTTGTTCTTTTGGCTGGTGTTCATGGGATCCTCAGCCCTCTTCTCCAGCAACACATCATCTCAAATGCATGGATTTTCCTCCTCTCTTCTTTCTTAACGGTCCAGCTCTCGCATCCATCCATGCTAATAGGGAATGCAATGGCTTGTACGATTCTGACTTCTGTGCTCAGTTGTATATCCTTGCATTTTAGGATCTTCTCTAGCTCTTTCATAGTTGTCCTTCCCATTCTTAATCTTCTTCTGATTTCTTGATTGCAGTCTCCATTCCTGTCAATGTTTGACCCCAGGAATGGGAATTCTTTTACTATTTCTATTTCTTCCTTGTCTAGGTTGAACTTGTGAAGGTCCTCAGTGGTCATTAGTTTGGTTTTCTTTATGTTCAACATTAAGCCTGCCTTTGCACTTTCTTCCTTGATCTTCTGTAGTTGTTCCAAGTCTGTGAGGTTTTCAGCTAGTACTATGGAGTCATCTGCAAATCTTAGATTGCTGATATTCCTTTCTCCTATTTTCACGCCTCCCTTATTCTGTGTCCAAACCTGATTTTGTTGTAATATGTTCTGCATACAAGTTGAATAGATAGGGCGAAAAGACCCCTTTGCCAATTTTTACTTTGCTTTGACAAACCCCTTCCTCTTCATGAATGTAGGGAGCAACTCTTCTTCTCTTGTGTTATACATCTTTTCAGCATCAACCCCTTTCCTAATTTTTAAAATTAAACTGGATGATAAATCTTGGGTTTAATATTGCTTCTTAGAGAATGAATGCAACCTTGCATGAAAGCCAGGTGAGCAAGTAGGAACATGCCAATGCTTCCAGGAACGTTGTTAAGTCTCTGAGCAGCCAGGGAAGCCATAGTAAGGTACTCTGCTGATCTGACCCTCAACCGACAGAGAACAGCTGAACCACTTCACTACGCTGGTAAGAGAAGAAGGAGAAGAACCCTTGTAGAAGCAGCTTCCATCTTCCTGCCACAACTGAAGTCAAAAGCCTTATTCAGTAAACCTGTAGTTCTAGGGATCTGCTATGTCTTGGCTTTCGTTATGTTGACATTATTCCAAGACTCTAGAATTGTTCCAGATTTTAAGCCCGAGTGCATTGTTCACTGAAGTGGTAGCAGTGGTTGATCCTCGGGACATTTATAACAAACAGCTGATGATCCATCTGGGCCTGAGTTTTTCTAGATTTAATCTTCTAGATTAAATTCTTGTGAGCCTTCAAGTCCTTTCTGACTCATGGAGGCCCTTTGACAGGGATCACTTGGCAGGTTTCTTCAGAGGGGCTTTGCCACTGTCATCCTCTGAGGCTGAGAGAGTGTGATTTGCCCAAGGTTTCATCCTGGCTGAGCCAGGATTTGAACCCTGCATTCCAGGGTCATAGTCCAACTACTACGCCTTATTTATTTTCTACAGTAGATAATGCTCATTGAAAAGAGAAGCATAATAATTGTGGAAAATCTTTTTAATTCTTTTGATTCTTACTCTGTCAAAGATTAAATCTTTTTCATCTCAACTCTTCAGGATAATTTTTTTTGCTATGATTTTTCTCACTTTGGAAGCTAACCATCTTCTTGGTTTATCTGCATGTTCATAAAATCATAGAACTGGAAGAGATCACAAGGGCCATCCAGTCCAACCCCATTCTGCCATGCAGGAACTCTCAATCAAAGCATCATTGACAGATGGCCATCCAGCCTCTGTTTAAAGACCTCCAAGAAAGGAGACTCCACCACTCTCCGAGGAAAGAGTCTGTTCCCTTTCTGTCAGGAAGTTCCTCCTAATGTTGAGCTGGAATCACTTTTCCTGGAACTTGCATCCATTGTTCTATGTTCTAGTCTCTGGAGAAGCAGAAAACAAGCTTAAAACCGCATTGGTCTTTTTAGCTGCCACATCACACTGTTGACTCATGTTCAATTTTGGGTCTCCTTGGACTCCTAGATCCCTTTCATACGTAGAAGTCTCCTTAAGCCAGGTGTCCCCCATCCTAGATCTATGCATTTCATTTTTTTCTACCTAAGTGCAGTATCTTACATTGCTCCCTGTTGAATTTCATTTAGTTAGCTTTGGCCCAGCTGTCCATTCTATTCAGGTCATTTAACCTCTCTAGCAAGCCTGAGTTCATTCTGTGCTTTAGCTGTTCTTACTTTAACCTTACATGTGCTAGGTATTTGTTTAAATTCAGATTTGGTGATTTTACAAATCTCATTTTTTAAACCTCTAGAACTCTGTCCATAGAAAGTTGTTTCTGAAGTATCCCAATTTCACTCAAAATTGTTTTTCAGCTGAAGTTTCTATCAGTTTTTTCTTTATCCTAGATTACATCTAGAAAAGTGATGGAGAACCTTTTACAGACCAAGTGCCCAAATTGCAACCACTTATTTATTGCAAAGTTCCACGTCCCTCTGGCTTTCTAGTAAGAAACTCTGGCAAACTCTGTGCTAGGGCGACAGCATGTGTGCCCACAGGGAGGGCTCTGAGTGCCACCTCTGGCACGTGCGCCATAGGTTTGTCATCACTGACTAGAATATTTCATTCCTTCTCTTCTTTGATTCTGCATTTTGCTGTATAAAGAAGCCTCTCATAATGGCTTCAAAGCACTTCTCAAATCAATTTCTTATTTCAGTTAATTTCAAAGAATTCTTTAAAGGTGAGTGGGTTTTTTTCCTTATAAAGAACTTGCTCATTAAAGTCTTCAGTTAAAATGCCTGTTTTCTGTAACGTTCAATATTAAAGCATCTAGATCGTGATCAGAAAAATGGCTGGGTAAGACATTTGTTTTTTGAATTTTATTTCCAAATAGCATGGAAAGTTAAAACATGTTAGTCCTAGAAAAAGATTTCTTTCTTTCTTTCTTTCTTTCTTTCTTTCTTTTTTTAAAAATGTAAAATCCTTAGCTTGAGGGGTACAGAAGCAGTGGTTTGTGGGCATGACAAGATGTCTTGAGAAGTGTGTTTTCTCCCTGGGGCAAAGATCTTTGATCTGAAAGAGAGGCTGACAAGACTGGTCAAGACTACTGACCGTTACCCCTTTCTTTTGGTCCATGTGGGAACCAATGATACTGCAAGACACAGCCTTCAGAACATCAAAAGGGATTACAAGGCGCTTGGTAGGAAGCTGAAAGGAATGGATGCACAAGTTGTCATCTCATCTCTTCTCCCAGTCGAAGCACATGGTCCAGGAAGGGAGAGGAAAATAGCAGAGGCTCCGCAGATGGTGCCTCCAAGAACAATTTGGATTTTTGGATCATGGACTGCGGTTCCATGAGGAGGGACTTCTTGCAATGGACGGGTTGCATCTCACGCCACTTGGAAGAAATGTTTTTGCCAACAGTCTCAAGAATTTGATCAGGAGGGCTTTAAACTGAGTTCCTGAACCACAGAAAAAGAGCTAACAATAGCACTATATGTCAGAGACATATAACAAGATGAACTCGAACTCCTAGTACAACAAAGCAAATATGATATAATAGGCCTCACTGAAACCTGGTGGGATGAGTCTCATGATTGGAATGTGGAAATAGAGGGGTATAACCTTTTTAAGAGAAATAGGCCAAACAGGAAAGGAGGAGGAATAGCCTTATATTTCAGGGACATTTACACCAGTGAAGAGATCCAGGACATCAATCATTCAGAAAAGAGAGATGAAGTGATGGGCGACTTCAACTACCCTGATATTTGCTGGAAGTCAAATTTTGTTTTTTTTTAAATAAATTTCAGAATATCAGAAAAAATGGACAGAAATCAAAAAAGATTTAAGAAACTGGCAATGCTTTTCTGACTATGCCTGGCTTCTCCTTTCCATTGTATAACAAACTCCAGGAGAACATGATCACTTCCACCTAAGGATCCCACCACTTGCACCCCATTAACCAAGTCATCCTTGTTGGTTAGGATCAGATCTAAAATAGCTGACCCCCTTGTTGCCTCTTCCACCTTTTGGACCATGAAATTGTCTTCCAGGCAAGTGAGGAATCTGCTAGACCTTGAGGATTTGACTGAGTTTGACTTCCAGCAAATATCAGGGTAGTTGAAGTCGCCCATCACTACTACATCTCTCCTTTCTGACTGTGTGGTCATCTGTTCTAGAAAGGCATCATCCAATTCCTCCGTCTGACTTGAGGGACTGTAGGAGACTCCCACCATAATATCCTTGTTGTTTCCCTCCCCTTTAATTTTTATCCAGATGCTCTCCACCTGGCTTCCATGATTGATGTCCTGGATCTCTTCACTGGTGTAAATGTCCCTGACAATTCAATTGATGACCAGGTTTGCTCTTCAGGAAAGGCATGCTGGAAGAGATGGGTCTTGACAGCCTTTTTAAAGCAGTCTAAGCTGTTAATATGATGGATCTCCTCTGGAAGGCCATTCCATAATCTGGGAGCGGTGGAGGAAAAGGTGCTCTGGGTGGTTGCCGTCAATCGGGTCTTTATAGGTTGCAATAAATTCCTCTCAGAAGACCTGAGTGTGCGGGCAGATTATACGGAAGGAGAGGATCCCGTATATAGGTTGGACCCAAGCCATGTAGGGCTTTAAAGGTCAAAACCAATGGGCAGCCAGTGGAGCAATTTTAAGATCGGTTCTATATGGTCACTTCTGTTTCTTTCCAGTGACCCACCTGGCATGTCTTATCAAATGAGTTTTGATTTTTCCACCAATGGCTCCCTAAGAAGACATCAACTCTTTTTATTTCTTACTAGGTTAATTATGGATATATTTCCCCTGACCTTCATGACAAGACCCAGTTCCCTTTTTTCTATGGGATGATTCCCAAAGGAGAAACCTTGTACCCGGGGATTGTTCTCCTCCTGCTGCATTTTGGATGGACCTGGATCGGCCTCCTTGCTCCAGACAATGACAACGGAGAAAGGTTTGTGAGGACCCTGACGCCTCAGCTCACCCGCCATGGGATCTGCATGGCCCTCTCGGAAATGCTCCCACAAATGACTGTCGCTAAACTGACATTCACCTCTCATCTGCTTCACAGGTGGAGACAAGTCAAGGTCTTGGTCTGCTATGGAGAAACTCGCTCTTTACTGAACAGTGTAGTCTTTCTAATCTTTTTTTATGAGCAGGCGGTAAAGTCCACTGAAGGGAAAGTCTGGATCACCACAGCCTTGTGGGACCTCAGCCCAAGGTTCTCCCATCGCAATATACATTTCCAGCAGAACCAATTGTTCTTGTACTTCTCTATCCAGATGAACAGGAGGCCCAAACGTGACCAGATCAATGATCACAACCCTTTCTCCTACCCAGCTAATCCATTTAAGTGTTTCTATTCAAAGTATGTGCGGTCTGTGAAAAGCCGAAAAAGATGTGAGCAGACGGAGGACTTGCCCCTTCACTTGCTTGAAGACCACCTGACACGAGACGACAGCCACAATGTCTACTACAGCATCCTGGCCATGGCCCATGCTTTGCATGCTGCGCTCTCAGCCATGTCCAAGAGAAGGACAATCACAGGCAGCAGAGACAGGTTGGGCCTTCCCCAACTACAGCCATGGCAGGTATTTCCTTTTCCATCACAGACCACTCTAGAGCAAAGAAGAGTCATCTTTTGGTTGGTTTGTCTGGACCAGAATCCCCCAGCCAACGCCAGTTTAGTTCTGGGAAGGGAATGGGGAGGGAGGAGGCCTCATTCTTTGCCCAATGATGGCATGCCTTCATCCCTCCCAGGCTGCAGGGTTTACTGGAAAGGGATTGTGGCTTTCGAAGGAGAGGTGAATGGACATTCAGCCCCTCTCTTACCTAAACTGTGGAACACAACCTTTCCTAACTTGGTACACACACACACACTGGCATTTTATTGAACGACAGGTTGCATCACCCTCACCTGCCATCCACTCCAAGATATCCCTCCTGGGTCAGTAGTGGATGCCTTGCTTTTTCTGGGACAAGTAAGTTTCCATCCCTGAGCTCTCCAGAAGGCGATGGGGCAGAACCTGGCAAACGGTTTCCCCCAGCTCCCCTTAACCTGGTCCTTTGGAGATCGGTTGGATTACAACCCCTTCATCCATATTTGTAACCCAACACTTCTGAAAATGACCAGCTGGGAGAGACTGGTCCAGTGACAAAGTAACTGATACATGGATTTGTAATTGGTTGTCCAGCCAAACACAAAGGGTGCTCAACAACAGCTCCTTTTCATCCTGGAGAGAAGTGACCAGTGGGGTCCCACAGGGCTCTGTCCTGGGCCCAGTGCTATTCAACATCTTTATCAATGACTTGGAGAACAGAATTGAGAGCATACTTATCAAATTTGCAGATGACACCAAACTAGGAGGAATAGCTAATACTCCAGAGGACAGGATCAAAATTCAAAATGACCTGACTAGACTAGAAAGCTGGGCTAAGCTAACAAAATGAAATTCAATATGGAGAAATGTAAGGTACTACACTTAGGACAGAAAAATGAAATGCACAGATATAGGATGGGGGACACCTGGCTGAACGAGATTTAGACATCTGAAAAGGATCTAGGAGTCCAAGTGGACCACAAGTTGAACATGAGTCAACAGTGCTTAGAAATAGTGCCACTCTATTCGGCTCTGGTCAGGCCCCACCTGCAATACTGTGTCCAGTTCTGGGCATCACAATTCAAAAAAGACATTGAGAAACTGGAGAGTGTCCAAAGGAGGGTGACTAAAATGGTGTCTGGAAATCATGCCTTATGAGGAATGCCTTAGGGAGCTGGGGATGTTTAGCCTGGAGAGGCGAAAGTTAAGAGATGATATGATAGCCCTCTTTAAGTATTTGAAGGGATGTCACATTGAGGATGGAGCTGACTTGTTTTCTGCCGCTCCAAAGAATAGGACACAATGGAGCAATGGATCCAAGGTGCAAGAAAAGAGATTCCGCCTCAACATTAGGAGGAACTTCCTGACAATAAGGGCTGTTCGACAGTGGAATACACTCCCTTTGAAAATGGTAGTCTCCTTCTTTGGAGGTCTTTAAGCAGAGGCTGGATGGATGTCTGTCAGGGATGCTTTGATTGAGAGTTCCTGCAGGGCAGAGGGTTGAATTGGATTGTCCTTTTGGTCTCTTCCAACTCTGTGATTCTATGAGTCTATGATCTCAACACTAGATATCTGTAAATCTCTAAGGGAATATGAAAGGAATGGAAATGAAAAGCAGGGAGGAGGAAGAGAAAGAGGAAAGGGAGGAAGAGGAAAAGTAGAAGAGGAATATGAAGGGGAGGAAACAAAAGAACGTGTCTAGGGACCAAAAGATCCCACCTTTAGGGTCTCCTGATTGCACTTCATCGGAGAACCCAAATAGACCATACTAAGATAACCAAGACTTCTCTTTGTCCTTCCAGCTTCACCCTTTCCTGAGAAATGTTGGGGTCTACAACGTGTCCATGGATGGAGTGTACTTGGATGCAGATGGGGAACTGGCTGCCAACTTTGATATCTGGAATATGGTGGTGTGGCCCAATGGCTCAGTTGCCAGAGGAAAATTTGGGCATCTGAAGAGGCAAGAATCAGCAGCCCAAAACCTCAAGATTGAGGAAAGTGCCCTCATGTGGCTCAGAGGGATGAACCAGGTGAGGAAAGGGGAGCGTTCAATTTGGTATCAGTTCAGAACTCGAGAGTGTTAATGTATAGAGTTGTATGAAGATGTTCAGATGTGACAAAATGGAAATGATCATTCACTTTGCAGAAGCCTGGAATTGGCTGGATCATAGAATCATAGAATCGTAGAGTTGGAAGAGACCACTAGGGCCATCCAGTCCAACCCCCTGTCATGCAAGAAATCCAAATCAAAGCATCCCTGACAGATGGCCATCCAGCCTCTGTTTAAAGACCTCCAAGGAAGGAGACTGTATCACCCTCCGCGGAAGGAGTGCATTCCACTGTCAAACAGCCCTTACTGTCAGGAAGTTCCTCCTAATGTTCAGGTGGAATCTCTTTCCTGGAGCTTGCATCCATTGTTCCGGGTTCTGTTCTCTGGAGCAGAAGAAAAGAAGCTTGTTCCCTCCTCAATATGACATCCCTTCAAATATTTAAACAGGGCTATCATATCACCTCTTAACCTTCTTTTCTCCAGGCTAAACATCCCCAGCTCCCTAAGTCGTTCCTCATAGGGCATGGTTTCCAGACCCTTCACCATTTTTGTCGCCCTCCTTTGGACACATGGCTCCAGTTTCTCAATGTCCTTTTTGAATTGTGGCGCTCAGAACTGGACACAATATTCTAGGTGGGGCCTGACCAAAGCAGAATACAGTGGCACTATTACTTCTCCTGATCTAGACACTATACTTCTATTGATGCAGCCTAAAATAGCATTGGCCTTTTTAGCTGCCGCATCACACTGTTCACTCATGTTCAACTTGTGGTCTACTTGGACTCCTAGATCCCTTTCACACGTAGTTTCATTCAGGCAGGTGTCCCCCATCCTATATTTGTGCATTTTATTTTTCCGCCCCAAGTGCAGTACCTTACATTTCTCTGTGTTGAATTTCATTTTGTTAGCTTTGGCCCAGCTTTCTAGTCTATTCAGGTCATTTTGAATATTGGTCCTGTCCTCTGGGGTATTAGCTATTCCTCCTAATTTGGTGTCATCTGCAAATTTGATAAGTATGCTCCCAATTCTGTCATCCAGGTCACTGATAAAGATGTTGAATAGCACTGGGCCCAGGACAGAGCCCTGTGGGACTCCACTGGTCACTTCTCTCCAGGATGAAAAGGAGCCATTGTTGAGCACCCTTTGGGTTCGGCCGGTCAACCAATTACAGATCCATTTAACAGTTCCTTTGTCTACCCCACATTTTACAAGCTTGTTTGCAAGAATGTCATGGGAAACCTTGTCAAAGGCCTTACTGAAATCAAGATATACTATATCCACAGCATTCCCTTCATCTACTAAGCTGGTAATTTTATCAAAGAAAGAGATTAGATTTGTCTGGCATGACTTGTTTCTCTGAAACCCATGTTGAGTTTTTGTGATTATGGAATTGCCATCTAGATGTTCACAGACTCTCTGTTTAATGATCTGCTCCAGAATCTTTCCTAGAACTGATGTCAGACTAACTGGACGGTAATTGTTGGCATCCTCTTTTTTCCCCTTTTTGAAGATGGGGACAACGTTTGCCCTCCTCCAGTCTGCTGGGATCTCTCCTGTTTTGCAGGAGTTTTCAAAGATTATTGCCAATGGCTCCGATATTACATTTGCCAGTTCTTTTAATACCCTTGGATGGAGTTCATCTGGTCCTGGAGACTTAAATTCATTTAGATTAACAAGGTGTTCCTCTACTATCTCTTTACTTATTCTGTGCTGAAATTCCCCTATTCTGTCCTCTGCTCCATTATCCTCAGGTTGAGCACCCTTTTCCTTTTCTGAGAAGACTGAGGCAAAGAAGGTATTGAGTAATTCTGCCTTTTCTCTGTCCCCTGTTAACATTTTGCCATCCTCTCGACGCAGTGGCCCTACCATGGAGCTGGGACTTAAAGCAATAAGTGATGTCCAAGGTCACAGTGTGTGCCAGAAGCACGTAGCAAGATGTAAATATGCTGTGTCATCTTTGGATGGGGGAAAGTATTCCAAGATGCACAGGAACTTGTACAGGAAGGGGCTGGGTAAAGTGGCCACAAGGCAAATGTGTATGTAAGCCCAGGTATCCAATTGTACAGTTTGTGCGGTTTGTAGTTGGTGGATGGTGTTAGTATTGTTCTCGCGTGTGTCTTTGCAACAAATAAACAGTGCCTCTTTGGAGATAAGCCAGGCTTCATTGTGCTTTCATCTGGCTGCTGTTTTCCTGCCATGCTCCAGCAGCCTGCCGGTTGTTTATCTTCACACAAGCTTCCGAGTTTACTCTGCGCATTCATGCTCGCATCAACAGAGAGGAGGGTCAACAAGTCACCCAATGGACAGTTTCAGGAGAACACAAGAGAACACTGGGCACAAAGCAGCTCCACCTGCAGCAAAAATTAATTACAGAGCAACATGTTTCTCTAATGCAAGAGAAACCTTCGGTTGTTAACTGTCTTTGAGCTGTCCTTGAATCACGGTGACCCTATGGATGGAACACATCGAAGACCCTGTCCTCCAGGCCTCTGCTTAGATCCTGTAGCTTCTTGCCTGTGGTCTCCCAATTTGAATCTAGCCATTTGGTGTGTGGTCCTCCTCTCTTTCTACTCCGCTTCACTTTTCCTACTCTTCTTCACTTTTCCTAGCATTATTGTCTTTTCTAATGATTCGTGCCTTATCATGTTTTGCTCAATATATCACAGTTCCAATGATAGCCATGTTTAAATTCTTGAAGGGATGTCATATTGAGGAGGGAGCTAGCTTGTTTTCTGCTGCTCCAGAGACTAGGACCTGGAACAACTGGCAGAAAAGACAAGATGACAACTTGTGCATCCATTTCTTTCAGCTTCCTACCAAGAGCCTTGTAATCCCTTCTGATGTTCTGAAGGCTGTGTCTTGCAGTATCATTGTTTCCCACACAGACCAAAAGGAAGTGGTATTGGTCAGTAGGCTTGGCCAGTCTTGTCAGCCTCTCTGTCACATCACGGATCTTTGCCCCAGGGAGACAACACACCTCTTGAGACATCTTGTCAGGCCTACAAATCATGGCTTCTGTACCCCTCAGCAAGGAGTCCCCCACTATGACCATACACCTCCTTTGAGGCTTAGCAGCGACTGTTCCCTCAGGTGGGACTCTCAGGCTCCCCTGCTCTGTCCCTGAAGTCTGTCCATGCTGCTCTTCTTCATCCTCCTTGATAAGGGAAAGAGCTTCGAATCGATTCTCTAGCTGCAAGCTCCCAGAACAATCCCTTCTTGGCCTACTTCTCTGTCTGACATTCCTCCAGCTGTCTGCCTCCTATGTATATGAAGTGACTTCCTCCGCCCCAGCAACGTCCAAGATCATTAGTTCCGTTCTGTCCAGGAAATCCTCTGCTCTCTAATATGCTGAAGTGTAGCTACTCTAGACTCCAACTGCTGTACTTTCTCCTCCAAGAGTGCTACCAACTTGCACTTGGTGCATGTGAAGTTCTCCACTTCTGTAGGCAAGAAGACAAACATCACACACGTGTTGCAGTTGACTGCAGTAGTTTCCTCAGTGTCCATATTGCGAAGTCTTTAGTAATCACTGAAACAGGACTGTTGGCTTCCTCCTCAAAAAATCCTCTGGTAAACACCAATGTTGAGGCCCTGATGACCTGTCCTTTTTGCCAGTCTCTGGCAGCAATCTAAATCTACTGGGAGGGTAACTTTATAGGAATGTCCCGGCTGCTAGCTTGTACTTAAGGGCAAGGTTCTGACTAAAGGTTTGCTCCTCACCTGCCGCCTTTACTGTATATTTCTTTGGATTAAAGAAAATTAACATTAAAAAATTTAACCGCGCGCAGCTCTGGGAGGAGTTATATAGAGCTAGTCTGCTAGCTCCAACCCCTCATCAACAAGCAAACTCTCCCAGAGTTTTTTTTAAAAATCACACTCACAACTCAAAATGGCTGCCCAGCTCCTTCTCTCCTCCTCCTCTCTGTGGCAGGAACTGCTCTGGAAAGGCTCTGGGAGGAGTTATATAGAGCTAGTCTGCTAGCTCCGCCCCTAGTGACTCACAGATGTGACTCACTGAAGCTCCACCCCCTCAGCAACTAGCACACTCTCCTAGAGTTTTAAAAAAAATTCAAACCGTCATCACTCAAAATGGCTGCCCAGCTCCTCCTCTGTCTGCTCTTGCAGGAACGTCCTGGTCAATGTGTGATCAAAAGTATGGGAACTCTTTTAATATTTTGATTTCTTCATTATCTAGGTTGAATGTAAAGCCTGTCTTTACACTTTCCTCTTTGACCTTCTTTAATAATTTTTCCAAGTTTCTGATGTTTTCTGCTAGCAATATGTTGTTGTTTGTGTATCTAGGATTATTAACATTCCTTCCTTCTACCTTTACTTCTCCTTTTTCCAAGTCTAAGCCTACTCTTTGTATGATATTTTTGGCATAGAAGTTGAACAAACAGGGTGATAGTATGCAGTCTTGTCTGACTCTTTTTTTCTATGGAGAAACATTCTGTTTCTCCATGATTCTATGATTCCATTCTAACAGAGACAACTTCTTACTCTAAGTACAGATTTCTCATCAGGACTGTCAGATGTAGTGGCACTCCCATGTCTTTAAGAGTGATCCCTAGTTTTTTGTGAGATATGCAGTCAAAGGCTTTGCTATTGTACTTTTGCTATGTGGTCCCTAGTGTCTCTGCCTTTCTGAACCTCACCTGCACCTCTGGGATTTTTTCTCTATGTTTGGTTGTAGTCTACATTGCAGATGTTGTGGTATGGAGCAGCACTGAAAATGTTCATATGTGGCAGAGAAGCTAATGGACACTCACTGCCCTTGACCAGGAATTGGTTGCAGCTGTGGCTCTAGACAGCAGGTGATTGTCCAAGATTGTTGCAGAGTGTGCCAGAGAGCAGCACGTAGCACTTATGTAAATATGCTTTGCTATTTGGAATGGTGGACAGTAATCCAGGTAACACAGGAAATTGTACAGGAAGAGGTTGAGCTAGAGTGCCACATGGCAAAAGTGTATATAAGCTCAAATCATGATTGTACATTGTGGGTTTGAAGTAGTAGGAGTTTGTCTGTGTAGCTTTGTTCTTGCATGTGTGTTTGCAACAAGAATAAACAGTGCCTCTTTGGAAATAAGCCAGGCTTCGGTGTGCTTTCGTCTAGCAGCTGTTTTCCTGGTGAAGCTCCAGTCTGCCAGTTTATCTATCTACTCACAAGCTTCCAAGATCACTCTGCTTATATCTCTGCATATTTTCACAACAGCAGAATGTTAATATGCTGCTTAAAGGTAGGGCCAGGACTTCTGTCTAATCCAGCTATCAAAACCTGCGGCCAAAGCCATTTTTCCTGCATTGATCTTGAATCACTTTCCTTCTCATCTAAAGGCATCAAAATAGATTAGATCTGAAGGGCAGACGTGCAGAACCTTATAGCCATTTCCCAATATTTACTACTCATGTTTTTCTGCAATGTGAATTGAAAATAGGTTTTTTGGAAGGCCTCAGTGAGCAAAGGGGGGAAGCCACCAAGGCTGCCCTCTTCACCCAAACCTACATATAACCTCAAGGCCAACCCCCTGGGAACAGGAATCATCTGATGGTTCAGCTGTGTCTTCCTTTCCCAGATCTATGGCTCATTGCCCTTCATTTCTACTCTTAACTCTTTTCTCCTTGATCTTCCTTCTCTTCATTGGTAGAGCCTGCCTCATGCCAGGTGTGTGGAAAGCTGTCAACCCGGATTGCACAAAGCGGTTCGGGAAGGAGAGCCCATCTGCTGCTACGACTGTCTTCCATGCCCAGAAGGGACCTTCTCTGCTCAGAAAGGTAGGAGCCTCTTTCCAAGATTCACTGATTCTTAAAGACTGTGGGATGAAGATAGTTTCATAATGACATTCAGGAGATAGAAGCACGATCTCTCTTCTCCCTCAGTAACAAACAAAGGTCAGAATCAAACTGATGTTGGGAGGGAGAGAAATTGTCCCTTTAGAAGGGTTAAGAAAGAAAGGAGTGTATAGTAAGTGGAGACGTGACAGTTCTTGGTTAAAGAAAGGATCTTCCATATGATCCAGTGGAGGACAGAAGCAGGTGATGTCAAAATCACTCTTTTGGTTCTACATCTTTACAGATGCAGATATATGCTCCCAATGTCCAGATGATCAGCACCCCAACAACGACCACAATAAGTGTATTCCCAAGGATATAAACGTTCTGTCCTATGCAGAACCTCTGGGGAAAATCCTGGCCTCCTTTGCCCTCTTCTTGTCCTTAACCACCTGCTTTGTCTTAGGAATCTTCATTAAAAACCACGAAACTCCATTGGTCAAAGCCAACAACCGGAGCCTCTCCTACCTTCTCCTTGTCTCCCTCCTTCTTTCCTTCTTGTCCTCCTTCCTCTTTCTTGGCCGGCCAAGCAAAGGAACCTGCCTTCTCCAACAAACAGTTTTCAGCATCATCATTTCAATTGCTGTCTCTTCCGTTTTGGCTAAAACCATCACTGTGGTGTTGGCCTTCCTGGCCACAAAGCCTGGGAGCAAAGCAAGGAGCTGGTTGGGGAAAAGTCTTGCAAACTCCATTGTCATTTGCCCTGCATTTGTCCAATTTCTCATCTGCTCCATCTGGCTTGGTGTCTATCCTCCCTTCCCTGACTCTGATATGTACTCCCAGCCTGGAGAAATCATTCTCAAATGCAACCAAGGGTCTGTGGCCATGTTCTGCAGTGCTCTTGGCTACCTGGGCTTCCTGGCGGCCATCTGTTTCACGGTGGCCTTCTTAGCCAGGAAGCTCCCAGGGGCTTTCAATGAAGCCAAGCTGATCACCTTCAGCATGCTGGTCTTCTGCAGCATTTGGATCTCTTTTGTGCCTGCCTACCTGAGCACCAAGGGAAAGTACATGGTGGCCGTCCAGATCTTCTCCATCTTGGCCTCCAGCGCTGGGCTCCTGGGATGCATCTTTATTCCCAAGTGCTACATCCTTCTCCTGAGACCAGACCTGAATGTTAAGGAGCATCTAATGACAAAAACTAAACATGACATCTGACTCTGAAAATATGCATAGTAACAAGACACACATGTCATTCTAAGGAATATAGCTGCTTAAGTGTTAGCATTGTAACAAACCTTTCTTCCCATTAAATAATGTACAGTACATCCTTTGTATGCATGGCACCAGTAATAGCGTTTTCACTTACCCTTGTTAGGCATTTTCTATGTCTTCAAGCATGATTCTATGGTATGCTTCCAACAGAACTTGACCACAGAGTTGCACTGGAAGAACTAGAAATGCATGGAGAGGTGTTCTCTCTAGGAATCTCTCGAGGTCCTCCAGCACAACTTTATGGCCAAGTCTGCCAGAAGTCATTCATTTCAGTAGGTTGCACTCTCATCCATGCTTTCGTTGTTCCTCAGTACGTCCAGGAATGTATCCCCAAGGATATAGGGGCCATACAGAATTAAAAAGGCAGAAGGTCCTTGTAGGGAAAAGGCAGATGTGGGTTAGGCTAGCAACAGCCACTCAAGAGCCAGCTGACTGTAGCCAATGAAATGCTGGCTGGGAATAGATAAAAACCCCATCAGTGACCGTTGGAAGGTTAGATAGGGTTTGGTCTTCAGAGTATTAGGGCCTTGCTGTGTCCAGAGAGGGACAGGTTTTTGAGGGAGGGACTCTTAGGGTTATAGTCCAGAGAAGAGGGACTTAGTTCCTGTGTAGAACCAAGTGAAAGCGTTTTAGTGAAGAGATATCCTGAGGGATATAGTTACCTTGAGTGGCAGAAATATTAATTTGGTTTAGGAAAATATTCTTTATAAGGAGAGTAAGGAGTATACCCAGAGAGTAACGGGCGTCTGGAGAAAATTAATGGGGCTTTAGTCAAAAAGGAACATAGGGTCTTACCTGTGAGATGTTCATTTTCAGCATCTTAACATGCTACAAGCCACAATTTTATCAACGCCTTGTTTTGATTGTGAAAAAAAGATGTTGAAATCATTTCTTGAACCAAGTTATTAGAGATATTGGTTTTGTCATCAGTGACCTGGATTGGGTCAGTCCTTTGGTTCACATGAACCTTTAATGTTAACTTGTCAATTTGAATCAGAACTGAGCTGTTAGTAATTATGGTTGGTGCTGCCCACATTGCCCGCTTGGCTGCCTGTGGCTGGGGAAGGCCTAGCGGTGGACATGAGATTGTTTTTTGTTTGTTTTAAATGTATAATTAAAGAAGATTGGAACATGCCTCTTTTGCTTTTAGAAAGATAGTATAGTTTTTTATGGCCCCAACATCGATCAGATGTTTTGTGGTTTTTAGCATCAGCCGATGCTTCTTTGGCTTCCTGTACCTTGAGGAAGCAAAAAAATCCAGTTCTGGAAAATAGTAAAAAATTACTTTATTATTATTATTAACCTTTATTTATGAAGCACTGTAAATTTACACAGCGCTGTACATGCAATCTTTTTAGTTAGACGGTTCCCTGCCCTCAGGCTTACAATCTAAAAAGACATGACACAGAAGGAGAAGGGAGTGCTGGAGGGAAAGGGTAAGAGGTCCAGCAGTTCCTCTCTACCTCCAAGGCCTGGACCAAGGCAGATGGAATGGAGGGAGGGCATGGCTTCATCATGGATGGTTAATCTTCTTCCAGGGAAAATACATACTCTCAAGTAGGATAATGCATATACAGTACATAGCAATACAGGAAATGGTTTGATAAACAGGCACCAAAAGAACATCAAATAGTAAGCAACAATTATGCAATGCCTGGGAAGGCTTCTCTGAACAGGATGGTTTTCAACTCCGTTTTGAAGCTGGTTAAAGAAGTGATGGCTCTTGAGTCTCGCGGGGGAAGAAGGTTCCAGGAGTGAGGGGCAGCAAGTGAAAAGGGGCGAATCTGGGATGGGGCAGAGGAAATCCTGGGCTGAGACAGCAGGCCTTGACTACCAGAACGGAGGTCCCTGGTGGGAAGGTGAGGAGAAAGAAGGTCTGATAAAGTCCATGGAGGGCTTTAAATGTCGACAGCAGGAGCTTATACTGAATGCGGAAAGGGAGAGGGAGCCAGTGAAGGGATGCCAAGACAGGAGAGATGTGGTCAGAGCGGTGGGTGGAAGTGATAATGCGTGCAGCTGAATGCTGGACAGAGATTAGAGGACGGAGGTGAGAGAGAGGAAGCCCAGCCAGGAGGACGTTACAGTAATCCAGTCGTGAGATCACTAGGGCATGGACCAGGATCTTGGCAGTAGAGGTGGAAAGATAAGGTCGGATTTTAGCAATATTGTACCAAAAGAATCTACAAGCCTTGGCTGCGGTCTGGATCTCAGGGAAAAACGACAGAGAAGAATCAAAGATAAAAGCAAGACTGCGGGCTTGCTGGACTGGTTGAATAGAAATGTTGTCAACAGAGACAGAAAAGGAGTGTTGAAGGGTGGACTTAGGAGGAAAGACAAGAAGCTCCATCTTGGACATGTTGAGCTTCAAACGCCGATGGCGCATCCATTGCGAGACAGCTGTGAGACAAGATGAAACTTGCTGTTCAAGCCTTGGAGAAAGGTCAGGGGCGGAAAGATACAACTGGGTGTCATCGGCATAGAGATGGTAGGAAAAACCAAAAGAGCTAATGAGTCTTCCTAAGGACAGTGTGTAGAGAGAAAACAGAAGGGGACCCAGAACAGAGCCCTGGGGAACTCCAACAGATAAGGGAACAGGAGAAGAAGTCTGACCGCCTGCAACCACTACAAAAGATCTGCCAGACAAATAAGATCTATACCAGTCAAGAACAGAGTCTGAGAACCCAAGGTCAAATGGTATAAAACATTTGGTATGATAAAACACATACACTCAAACAGAGATATACCTTATAAAAATTGTAAACTGAGACTTTAACTACAGCTGAAAGATATATTTAATACTATCAGATAAGGACATTGAGTCTAGACGAAACAAACACAGGAGGCGATGAATTCAAGGACAAAAAAGAAAACTGTAAAACAGTGAAACAAAACCAAATACTGCGCAACAATGACATAGTATGTAGAGAAAAAATTACTACATACCATCCATAGAAATATTAAATGACAAAGAGGTAAACTATGTTGGGATTGAAATAAAATTTGGGAATCAAAAAATACTTGTAATCGGTGTTTATGGCCCATTAGATAAAAAAGACAAATTTTCCTAGATCTAAGCTACAACTCTGTTATTATGATGGGTGATTGGAATGGAGTTTTGAACCCCACTATAGATAGAAAATAAGACAAAATAACAACAAAAATCAAGGGAAATTGCCAGCTAGTTTTAATAATATGATTGATAATTTGGGATTAACAGATGTTTGGAGATATAAATATGGAACAGAAAGAGATTTTACTTTTTATTCACATAGACACAAATCATTTTCTAGATTAGACATGTTTTTTATTTCTAAAGGATGGGCAAAAATATAGTAAAAATGGAATCATTAGCAAAAGTTATATCCGATCACAACCCAATTTCAATGGAATTAAAAATAGGAAAGCAAAAATTTTAATGGCGTCTAGATGAAAGTTTATTTTAAAAAAAGAAAGTGCAGACCATATTACTGTCTGGGAAGCAAGTAAAGACGTCATGAGAGGTTTTTTTATACAAGAGAACATGCAGGGAAAGAAAAAGAGAAATCAGGAAATTACAAAAATTTGTGATTTAATCAAAAAGAAGGAAAAAATCTTGAGTGATGACCCCCCCCCCCAAAAAAAAATAGAAGTGGCAAAAGAAATAAACATTTTATGAAAACAAGTATCAACATGTTTAAGTGAAGAATTAGGAAAAAAATGAAATTTACTAAACAATAATGTTTTGAAAATGCAAATAAAACAGGAAGATGGTTATCATGCAAAACCAAAAAAGAAAAGGGAAAAAAAACTTGATAATGAAAATCAAACTAGAAGAGGAAACAAGCACTGATCAGGAGAAAATAAAAGAAACTTTTTATAACTATTACACAACACTTTATGATAAACAAGATATTGAAGTGAAACAGACAATAACTTATTTGGACAAAGCCAACTTTCCACAAATAGCAGAAGATCAGGTTAATTCCCTGGAATAACCAATAACAAAGGAGGAAATTAGACAAGCTATAAAAGAACTGAAGAAAGGGAAGACTCCAGGGCCAGACGGATTCCCAACAACATATTATAAAATATTAGAAGACCATTTAATTAACCCATTACAAAAAATGACAAATGACAAAAAATGTCAGAACTCCAAAGCTAATTACCAAACAAGATTCACAGTTCCTATAGTCATTGATCATCTTGCTTAGCAATTGCTTTAGAATTGCAGTTCTGCCTGCTTGTAGTGGGGGGTGGCAGGGCTAGCTGGTGCATGGGAATGATTGCTGCTATGGAATGGAATGTGATAAGGCCGAGACATCTGTAAGCGTCTTCAAGGCCACAGTTTTGGCTTCTCAGGATTCCTAGTCCTGGAAGGAGGGGGGAAAGGGCTCACAGGAAAAAAGGTGGGGAGGAGTAGCTGTTTTAACTTAGTGCTTGGGGCTTGGCTCGCCAGATTCTGCTGAAAAGTTTGTCTAGTCACATCTACCTGTATTTCCAATAAAACTTCACTGCTTTGAAGCAAGTTGCTGTTGTGGATTTCTGGTGGAGGTTGCTGGGTCTTACAGTCAGCAGAATCTGCCAAAAGCATCATGGCTGATGTGAAGGTGCAGGTTGAACAACCCGACCTTGAGACTGATGTCGTGGAGGACACGGAAGACCTCGAGACCGAGGGGATGAGCGGCGTCGAGGGGCGCCAGGGAGCGAGGCCCAAGACAGGGATCAGCTCCGAGGACCAGCCGGAGGACTGGTGGTACCTGCCAACGGGGACCGGGAGGCACCGGCGCCGAGCGGGCAGGTTGACTGCGTGGGACCAAGGCCTTGGAGAGGCCATGCTACAGAGCCCTGGGCCCGAGAACCTGTCGGAGGAGGTGGCCGGTGTCAAGGATGACCTCCGCGAACTGAAGGCTATGGTGGCCAGCCTGATGCCCAAGGATGGGAAGAAACTGGGCCAGGGAGCCCGAAAAGCAACAGCGGCCGCCGCCGCCCTAGCCGCCCGGCCGACTGAGGCGGAGGAAGACGACGGTTCGGAGGAGGAGGACGCAGACGAACAGAGCACCCGGCCTTCATCGCGTCAAAGGGGAGTTGGGGGAACCCCAAGACACCGGCGGGAAGAAGCGGTGGCGCTGCGTGAATTGCTGGCGGGCAAACTAGAGGCCAAGTTCAACGGGGACCCCGAGCAGCTCCCATTCTTCCTCGCCCAGGTGGCCGGACACATGCGTGCCCGTGGTGACTTCTTCCCGGATGAGGCCGAAAAGGTGAGATGTGTAGCCGGCCGGCTAGAAGGCCAAGCGGCGCAGTGGCTGGTGCAGCTGTATGACTGTGGGGCGCGGGAACTGCGGTCCCTGTCGGCCTTCATGACAGCTTTGCGGGCCCGGTTCGAAGACCCGTTTAGAGTGGACCGGGCCAAGGCCAAGTTTGCCGCCCTCCAGCAGGGGACCCGCTCCGTGGCGGAATATGTGTTGGAGTTCCGGAGTATAGCCGCCCACATCCCTGACTACCCAGAGGCCATGATGACCCGCCAATTTCAGGATGGGCTCCGTGCTGAGCTGCTGGAGTGGATCTTGATGAAAGAAACGTCTCAGGGGCTGCAAGAATGGATTCGTTGTGCCGGGGAGGCCGAGGCCACCAAGGAACGGATCCGACTAGCAAAGCAGCGGGCAGCTTTCCAACAAGGGCGGATGGCAGGAACAGTGAGTCGGGACAGCGGACCGGGAAAACCGAAGGCTTCAGCTGAGACGGAGAAGCAGCGGCGGATGCGGTTGGGCCTCTGTCTGGCCTGCGGGAAAAGGGGCCACCTGATTGCCGCCTGTCCGGAGAAGGCCAACTCCAAAGGAACCCCTAAGGCTGCGACAGGTGCCCAAGGAGGCGCGGCAAAAGGAGCGGCCAGTCAAGCCGCTGAGCAGCCGGGCGGGGAAAATGAGCGCCCCGCTGGACCGGCTCAGGACCAGACAATCCCGGACTTGGTGAGTGGATGGGTCTCAATATATTTCTTGGAAGTTAAATTGGGACATAAAATAAAGGGGACTACAGAGCCAATGCTGGCAGCTTTGGACTCGGGGTGCACCCGATGTCTGATCAGTGAAAGGCTGGTGCAATCGCTCCAGATTGAGCAGGAGCCTTTGCCGGAGCCGATCCCGTTCCTACAGATGGACGGGACGGTCATGGGGGGAGCACCCAGCAGTTGTCAGACGGAGTAACTCACCTTGCAGATTTCAGGACACTGGGAAGCTATTCGGTTTGTGGTTGGGCCTACCAGGGGTTGTGATTTGGTGCTGGGAATAGACTGGCTGGCGTTCCACAACCCATGCATCAATTGGAAAACTAAGCAACTGGTGTTCAACGACCCTGGGTGCAGTGATCATGTGGGCCCTGGTAGGACCCTGGGGAGGGAACCTCACCGAGCCACAGCGGTGACCGTCTATGGGCCTTTTCCACGAGAGGCAGTCCATCGGTTGCAGGAGATGGGGAATTTCCCAGAAGCATATAAGGATTTGAGGGCAGTATTTGAGGAAACTGAGTGTGACACTCTGCCACCACATAGAGACACAGGCTGTGCTATAGAGCTGACACCAGGGGCCCCACTCCCCAAACCAAAACTGTACTCTATGACTCCAAGGGAGATGGTGACACTGAAGGAATTCATTAACAAGAACTTGGCTAGGGGTTTCATTCGCCCCTCCAGCTCCCCTTTTGGGGCTCCAGTGTTCTTCCGGGAAAAGAAGGATGGGACACTCCGATTGGTGACGGATTACAAAAATCTGAATGCCATCAGCACATGTAGTAAATACCCCCTGCCTCTAATGAAGGACATGTTGAGCAGGTTGTCCACGGGGAAAGTTTTCACCAAGTTGGACTTAAGGGATGCTTACTTCCGAATAAGGATTAAGGAGGGGGATGAGTACAAGACTGCCTTCCATTGCCCCCTGGGGGCATTTGAATACTTGGTCCTCCCTTTTGGGCTTTCGGGGGGGCCATCGTGCTTTATGAAGCTGATACATGAGGTGTTGCATGACTTGTTGTACAAGGGGGTGTTGGTATACCTAGACGACATCCTCATTTACTCCCCGGACCTTGCTAGCCATGTGCAACTGGTGAGGAAAGTCCTCCAAAGACTGTTGGATAACAAGTTATATGTCAAATTGTCTAAGTGCGAGTTTCACACCGAGAGTTTGGAGTTCCTGGGATATAGAGTGTCCACCTGGGGACTGCAAATGGACCCCTCACAAGGTCCAAGATGTCATGAACTGGCCTCAACCGAAAACCCGCAAACAAGTGCAACGATTTTTGGGGTTTGCTAATTTTTATAGACAGTTCATCCCCAATTTTGCCCAAATTGCCTTACCTATCACCAACCTGTTGAAAACCAAGGTAGGGGGAACATTCGGAGAGCCAGCAAGCGCTGAGGAACAGGCAGCTCGAAGTAAACCGTCCTACAAAGTGGAGTGGACTCGGGACTGCACTGAGGCTTTTGTGAAATTAAAGAAACTGTTCAGTACAGAGCCCATACTCAAACACCCAGACCCCGACCAGCCTTTTGTGGTGCAGGTGGATGCTTCAGACGTAGCAGTGGGGGCGGTGTTGATGCAGAGGGATGAAGAGTGTAGACTGAGGCCTTGTGCCTATTTGTCCAAACGGTTCGATTCGACCCAGAAAGCTTGGCCATGCTGGGAAAAAGAGGCCTATGCCATTAAAAGGGCATTAGAGGTTTGGAGGCAGTTCTTGGAAGGGGCTCCTCACCCTTTTGAAGTGTGGACTGATCATCGCAATCTAGAAGCCCTACAAACCCCCAAACAGTTGACCCCCAAACAGAGACGGTGGGCCAAAGAGTTTTATAAGTTTAACTTTGTCATAAAGTTCTTCCCGGGCAAAGAAAATGTGTTGGCTGATGGGTTGTCCAGAATGCATGGACCAGGTCAGCAAGAGCAGCCAGAGTTGCAGACCTTGTTCACATCCAAACAATTGGGGTTGGGGGTGACCACCCGCTCTCAGGCCAAACAAGAGCGAGATAACAAATTGGAAGGCCTAGACCCCTTTGTGCGGGAAATATTGGTGGCCTATGAATCTGATGAGGAGCTTGCCAGTCTGAAAGAAGAGCTTCAATGCTCAGACCAAGGAATATGGACAAAAGGGGGGAAAATATATGTGCCTGAGATCTGCAGGCCTAAAGTGTTGGAACTCTGTCATGATGTCAAGGCTGCTGGACATTGGGGCTTCATTAAAACATGGTTGACCCTAAGCTCAAAGTACTGGTGGCCAAAAGCTCGCAAGGAGGTGGAGGCCTACGTACAGGGGTGTCCCATTTGTGCCCAAGCCAAACCACACACAGGCAAACCGAGTGGGCTGCTGCAGCCGGTGGAGACCCCAACCAGACCTTGGCAACATATTGGAATGGATTTCATTACTGATTTGCCTGAAAGTCGGGGCAAAGATACCATTTGGGTAGTTACAGACTTATTCTCCAAACAGGTGCACTATGTGGGTTGCAAAGGTGTCCCTAGTGCATCCAAGCTGGCTGACCTGTTCATTGAAAATATATACAGACTCCATTGTTTACCCGACAAGATTCTGTCCGACAGAGGGTCTTCCTTCACCTCAAAATTTTGGAGGTGTTTGCAGGACAAATTGGGGGTGCAACTGGCTTTTAGCTCTGCTTTTCACCCTTCTACGGACGGTCAGACAGAAAGGGTTAATCGGAGCCTGGAGGTGTATTTAAGGTGTTATGTTAATTACCTACAAGATAATTGGATGGACTTATTGCCCCATGCTGAGGTGGCTTTCAATGTGTCTGTGCATTCCAGTGTTGGTGTGTCTCCCTTCCAAGTGGTGTTTGGCTACGAACCCAGAGTCATCCCACAACTGAATCCTGGGCCAAAGGACCCTATGCCAGTGGGGAAGTGGAGTCAGTTACTAAGGGACAGTTGGCCCAAGATAGAGGAAGCCCTGAAGCAAGCCAAGTTGGATTACAAACACTTTGCAGATCAGCACCGAAAGCCCGGATGGGACATTCAAGAGGGGGATTTGGTGTACTTGTCCACCAAGAACTTAAAGTGTCGGGTACCCTGTAAAAAACTAGGACCTAAGTTTGTGGGTCCTTTTGCAGTTAAAAGACTTGTTAGTGAGGTGACTGCTGAATTGGACCTTCCCAAGATGTATAAACACATTAACCCTACTTTTCATTTCAGCCTGCTGAAGCCAGCTGGGGAGAGGACTAGAGCTGAGCTGGAAGAATCTGCTCCACTGCCACTGTTGATCGAGGGGGAAGAACACTTCGAAATTGTGAAAATTCTGGACTCTAGGGTTGTGAAGGGTGGTCTGGAATATTTGGTGCAGTGGAAGCATTTCCCAATTGATATGGCTGAGTGGGTGGGGGTGAAACATGTGAACGCTGAGCGATTGAAACAAGAGTTTCATCTGGCTTATCCAAATAAACCTAAACTGGGGAAGTAGTGCTTTGGGGAGACAGAAATAGTGCTTTGGGGAGACAGAGTGTCAGAACTCCAAAGCTAATTACCAAACAAGATTCACAGTTCCTATAGTCATTGATCATCTTGCTTAGCAATTGCTTTAGAATTGCAGTTCTGCCTGCTTGTAGTGGGGGGTGGCAGGGCTAGCTGGTGCATGGGAATGATTGCTGCTATGGAATGGAATGTGATAAGGCCGAGACATCTGTAAGCGTCTTCAAGGCCACAGTTTTGGCTTCTCAGGATTCCTAGTCCTGGAAGGAGGGGGGAAAGGGCTCACAGGAAAAAAGGTGGGGAGGAGTAGCTGTTTTAACTTAGTGCTTGGGGCTTGGCTCGCCAGATTCTGCTGAAAAGTTTGTCTAGTCACATCTACCTGTATTTCCAATAAAACTTCACTGCTTTGAAGCAAGTTGCTGTTGTGGATTTCTGGTGGAGGTTGCTGGGTCTTACAATAAACAATGTTAATTCCCCAAAATTTGGAAAGAAGCAAACATCTCATTAATTTTAAAACCCAACAAAGACCCACAAGAAATAAAAAACTACAGACCAATTTCGTTGTTAAATACTGACTATAAAATATTTACAGCTATACTATCAAACAGATTAAGAAGAATATTTCAAAATTGGGTAGATGAAGAACAAAATGGCTTTTTTCCCCAAAGACATTTAAGGAAAAACACAAGAATACTGATAGATATAATTGAGTTGTTTAAAAACAGAATTAGCCATAATACTGACAGACTTGGAAAAAGCATTTGACAAAGTAAATTGGGATATAATACTTGAAATTTTAAAGAAAATAGGAATCAAAGAAAGATTTTGGAATTGGATGAAAGCTATGTACAAAGAACAAGAAGCTTATTTAATTATAAATAGAGAAAGAACCAAATCAGTAGGCATTATACAAGGCACCAGACAAGGATGTCCTTTATCCCCATTGTTATTTATTATGGTAAGTGAAATATTGATTAGGAAAGTAAAATTGAATAAAGAAATACAAGGAGTTAATAACAAAGGAGATGAATTCAAAATTTTAGCATTCCCAGAGGATTTGGTCTTTTTTCTGGAAGAACCCTAAACGAATTAAAAAAACGAATTAAAAGAATTTGAAAGTATATCAGGATTGAAGGTTAATGAGAGTAAAACAAAAAGTTTGAGTACAAGTGAGGAGAAAATATTATCAGAAGTATCAGGCTATAACATAACTAAAAAGGCAAGATATTTAGGAACTGACATTACAACAAATAATGTATATCTCTTTAAAAATAATTATAAGAAATTATGGAGTCAGGTTAAAAAGGACATAGGGAACTGGAAATCTTTAAAGTTATCTTTATTAGGGAGAATTGTGTGTATTAAATGAACATTCTATCAAAATTGATATTTTTATATCAAACAATTCCAATTATAATAAAAGAAAAATCAATCCAAATTTGGCAGAAAGCTCTAACAAAATTCATTTGCTTAGGGAAGAAACCTAGAGTTCGATTAAAAACACTGGAAGAGGCGGTCTTGCAGTTCCAGATTTGAACATTTATTTTCAAGCAGCATGTTTAGTATGGATCAAGAATAGGGTTGAATTAAAAGATAGAAAGTTATTGAGATTAGAAAGTGAAAAATTGAATTACGGATGGCATGCGTATTTATATTACCAAAAAGAAAAAAGTAATAAATAATTTAATAATCATTGCATAAGGAAACAATTGTTATGGATCTGGAAAAAGGTCAGGGGAAAATACTGGTGAAAAAACAACATTGGAAACTTCGCCACAAGAAGCATTTCTTTGGAGAGAGAGAGAGAGAGCAGTGGTTTCGGGTTGGTTACGATATAGAAATTTAATAGTCAATGAAAATAATAATCTTAGGTTCAAAACGGAGGAGGAGTTAACCAATCAAAATTACAAAATACATTGGTATTTAAAATGGCAATTAAAAGAAAGATTTAAGGTGGATCTGATAGAAAATTTAATTGTAAAAGACGAATTAGAACTTGAGAAGCTATTAAAATCCAACTACAAAGGATTACTTTCAAAATTATACAAATATTTACTAAAAATTGACTTGAAAAAAGAGATAGTTAAAGGTAACATGATAACTTGGGCCCAAAATATTGGACATAATATTGAGTTAAGCGAATGGGAACTTACATGGAATAAAAGATTAAAATATAAGGGAAAATATAAGGGAAAATTATTACAAAATTTTATAGGTGGTATTTAACACCAGATAAATTGTCAAAAATGTATGGAACCAGTAATGAATGTTGGAAATGTCCAGAAGAAAAAGGTACTTTTCTTCATAGTTGGTGGCCCTGTGTGAAAATCAAAAAATATTGGCAAGAAAATCACAAAACAATTTGTAATATACTAAAAACAAAAACAGAGTTCAAACCAGAAGTGTATCTATTGAATATTTTAGATAACAACCTAGAAAGAAAACATGGTAGCTTAATGTTTTATCTAATCACCGCAGCAAGAATAACACTGGCCCGAAAATGGAAAGAAGAAAAACACTCCAGAAATGAATGAATGGATAGAGAAAATAAATTATCTGGCTGAGAAATTGGATGATGAGAATATAGAAGAACTTGATAAAGACTGGGGAAAGCGTGGTAACCTTCTTACAGCAAGAAGGAAATGAACTATCAATGGAAGGGTTTAAAGAGTAACAGATTTAAAGAAATAGTAATAAGCATAATAATAAATAAAACAGAATTGTGTGTGTGTGTGTGTGTGTGTGTGTGTGTGTATATATATATATATATACATACATATACATATATAGTTAGAACAGCCAAAGAGAAAAGATGTAAAATTAGAGTTTATTAGAAAGTTTTTAGTAAGAAGTAGCCTACAAAAATTAAAAAAGGGGAAAAAGCGGGAAACGAGTACAAATGAATTTATAATAGACATTCTCATTCACAAGATAGGAAGGATCATTCTAGTTAAGTGTTGTATAATTTGTTTATCTAGTTATTTGTTAGACTATAGATGGTTAGAAGAGATTTAGGTTGTTAGTTTTCTTTTTCTTTTGTCTGTGTAATTTATGTTAAGTGTTGTTTATTAAGAAATCATTCATTACTATTATTCATATTAGTATTTGTGCTGTTATTTGTATAATGTTTTTTGTGTTGTTGTAATGCTTGAAATTCTAATAAAATGATGTTTAAAAAAAAAAGAAGGAGAAGAAGAAGAAGAAGAAGAAGAAGAAGAAGAAGAAGAAGAAGAAGAACTTGGAGTACTTGAGGGGGAAGTGGAAGGAGGCCGGCCATGGTCCAGGCCTCAGAGGGAGAGAAGAACCACTGGACTGGATCCCCTTCCCCACCACCATTCCCTTCTCCTTCTCACAGAATCATAGAATTGGAAGAGACCCCAAGGGCCATCCAGTCCAGCACCCTTCTGCCATGCAGGAACTCTCAGTCAAAGCATTCCTGACAGATGACCATCCAGACTCTGTTTAAAGACCTCCAAAGAAGGAGACTCTAAGGGAGTGTGTTCCACTGTCGAACAGCCCTCACTGTCAGGAAGTTCCTCCTGATACTGAAGTGGAATCTCTTTTCCTGGGGCTTGCATCCATTGCTCCTTGTCCTGTTCTCTGGAGCAGCAGAAAACAAGCTTGCTCCTTCCTCAATATGACATCCCTTCAAATATTTAAACAGGGCTATCATATCACCTCTTAACCTTCAGGCTAAACATCCCCAGCTGCCTAAGTCTTTCCTCATATGGCTCAAGGACATAGCCAGGATTTTAGGAAGGGGGTGTGTGTGTCCAGACTAAGTGCCACCATTATATTGGAGCTTGGGTGCGGCAGCGCAGCAGCACGCACCATTCATTTTTCTAACGGAACGGGGGGGTACAGACCCCAAGAACCCCCCCCCCCCCGGCTACATCCCTGTAGGGCTTCATGGTTTCCAGACCCTTCACCATTTTAGTCGCCCTCCTCTGGACACGCTCCAGTTTCTCAATGTCCTTTTTGAATTGTGGCGCCCAGAACTCGACATGATATTCCAGGTAATGCCTGACCAGAGCAGAATACATTGGAATTATTACTTCTCTTGAAGTAATAGTATACTTTCATTGATGCAGCCTAAAATTGCATTGGCCTTTTTAGCTGCTGTGTCACACTGTTGACTCATGTTCAACTTGTGATCTACTTGGACTCCTAGATCCCTTTCACACATAGTTTTTGTTAATGCCCTCAGAAGGCATGATTTCCAGGTCCTTCCTTATGAAATAAAACTTAGGGAGCTTCGTATGTTTAGCCTGGAAGGTCCAAACTGGATGACAAAGCTGGACAAGGCATAATGCTGGGGTATGAAGCAGGAAGTACAGGATATCCCTAAGTCTAGCCAAAATGACATTTTTGAACCCCCAAACAGGAAAAATCACAGTGAGAAGTGTTGTGTACCTTGATGAAAGTGAGAAAGCAGGCATGGCATGTACAAGTGCACAGAAGCTGAGGTACAAGATGTAGACCAACTACTGTAATATTGGCCTAAATTCAAAGGGGGGAAAGTGAGTACACAAACAGAAGGGGAGAATGAGCAAGTAGAAGGAGGTTTGGAACTAGACATCGCCAAGGGAGCTGTCAGGGTTCCAGAACCACAATTCAGACGCTCATCTCGAACAAATAGAGGAGTCCCACCTCTACGTTTGTCCTGCCTTGCAAGGATGGAAGTATCACATGAATGTTCTACACAAGAGGAAATGGACAACCTTTGCAAAGAACATGTCACTATAAGGAAACTTTTAAGTGTGGCAACATCAAGGAAGATGGGTATTGAGCACTTACAAGCTAGAAGAATTTCAAATGAGAAACTAAAGGAGGTGTTTATCAAAGAAGGCTTTAAACAAAGCAAAGCTGATCTTCATCCCTAAACAAGATCAAAAATAACAAATGGACTTACATTCTAACTTCTACTGAGGATTTGATTTTAGCTTAGCAAGACAAAAGATTGTGAAGACATCATAATGCATTTGAATAAAGAGACATATTAAAAGACTAGAACAAATCACTTGTTATCAAGAAATACAACCAGAAAGAGAAGATGAAAGCTATCTTCTCAGTCAAGAACAAAAGATTCATGAATTTACAGAATTCTTAAGACTCAAAGAAGCCTATCCAGTGGCTACACCTGTGGAAACAAATTACAACAAGGTGGATGGACACAGCGAACTCTTACCGAACAATAACAAATTCAAAAGTGCCATAGGAAAACTGTTGTACCTAGCAGCATCTCTGCTGGAATTATTACATAGTGATTGGGAGGACCTAGAAAATGACTACAGATAACATATTCTTTCTGACATGAGTAAGTGAAACTGCTGGTACTGGGGCCATGGTTGTACTATACATTCAGTAATGGGAAGAAAGGTTTTGTTACAATGCATGTGTGTTTTGTTACCATGCGTAGAACATAGAAAAATACAATCTACCCTAAAGGAGTGCAGAATGGATCCCTCGCGTAAGGCAAAAAGTGCGTATGCTCAAGCCCCATTAGATATAATGAGGCTCATGCATGTTGCGCGGCCTTGCACATGCGACATTTGCCCATTCTCCTGGAGGTTTCCATGTAAGCTGGAAGCTGCCTATAGTGAGCCCGCGTTCAGAATCAGATGTGATGTTTAGTTTTTGTCATTAAATGCTCCTTAATATTCAGGTCAGGCCTCAGGAGGAGGATGTAGCACTTGGGAATAAAGATGCAGCCCAAGAGTCCAGCACTGGAGGCCAGGATGGCAAAGATCTGTACAGCTACCATATACTTCCCTTTTGTGCTCAGGTAGGAAGGCACAAAAGAGATCCAAACACTGCAAAAGACCAGCATGCTGAAGGTGATCATCTTGGCTTCATTAAAGGCCCCAGGGAGCTTCCTGGCCAGGAAAGCCAATGTGAAGCAGATGATAGCCAGGAATCCCATGTAGCCAAGAGCACTGTAGAACATGGCCACAGACCCTTGGTTGCATTTGAGAATGATTTCTCCAGGCTGGGAGTACATATCAGAGTCAGGGAAGGGAGGATAGACCCCAAGCCAGATGGAGCAGATGAGAAATTGGACAAACACAGGGCAAATGACAATGGACTTTGCAAGACTTTTCCCCAACCATCTCCTTGCGTTGCTCCCAGGCTTTGTGGCCAGGAAGGCCAGCACCACAGTGATGGTTTTAGCCAAAACGGAAGAGACAGCAATTGAAAAGATGAGGCTGAAAGCTGTCTGTTGGAGAAGGCAAGCTCCTTTGCTTGGCCGGCCAAGAAAGAGGAAGGAGGACAAGAAGGAGAGAAGGAGGGAGACAAGGAGAAGGTAGGAGAGGTCCCGGTTGTTGGCTTTGACCAGTGGAGTTTCATGGTTTTTAATGAAGATTCCTAAGACAAAGCAGGTGGTTAAGGACAAGAAGAGGGCAAAGGAGGCCAGGATTTTCCCCAGAGGTTCTTCATAGGACAGAACGTTTATATCCTTGGGAATACACTTATTGTGGTCGTTGTTGGGGTGCTGATCATCTGGACATTGGGAGCATATATCTGCATCTGCAAAGATGAAGAACCAAAAGAGTGATTTTGGCATTACCTGTATCTGTCCTCCACTGGATCACTTAGAAGATCCTTTATTGTAACCAAGAACTGTCATGTCTCCAGTCTACTATACACTCCTTTCTTTCTTAACCCTTCTAAAGAGACAGTTCCCCTCCCTCCCAACATCACTTTGATTCTGACCTTTGTTTGTTACTGAGGCACAAGAGAGATCCTGCTTCTATCTGCTGAACACCATTAAGAAGCTATCTTCATCCCACAGTCTTTAAGAATCAGTAAATCATGGAAAACAACTCTTACCTTTCTGGGCAGAGAAGGTCCCTTCTGGGCAGGGAAGACAGTCGTAGCAGCAGATGGGCTCTCCTTCCTGGACTGCCTTGTGCAATCCGGGTTGGCAGCTTTCCACACACCTGGCCTGGGGCAGGCTCTACCCATGAAGAGAAGGAAGGGCAAGGTTGAAGATGTTAAGGTAGAACTGGAGGGCAATGAGTCATAGATCTGGGAAGGGAAAACAGTCTCCAGTTCCCAGGTAATCTGGCCTTCAGCTTATATGTAGCTTTGAGTGAAGAGGACCAGCTCAGGTCCTTGCTGGTCATTCTCTCTTTCTCACTCAGACCTACAGAAAAACCCATTTTCATTTGGCAATGCAGAAAAACATGGACAGAAGATATTGAGAGATGGCAACGAAGTTCTGTGCCCCTACCCTTCAGACTTAATCTATTTGGATGCCTTCAGATGGGAAGGAAAGTGAGCCAATATCCATGGTGGAAAAATGGATTTGGCTGGAGTTTTTGGAGTGGTGCAGAGAGTTGGATGAGAAGGAAGGGCAGGCCCTACCTTTAGGCAGAAAAATGGGGTGATCACTGCTTTTATGATAGAGGGAGGGTTGGAGTTCTGGGGTTTTTAAATTGTAATTTGTAATTGTTTGATGTTTTATTTATATTGTTGGAATCCACTTTGATTCCTGTGTGCAAAAGCAGAATACAAATTATTATTATTATTATTATTATTTCCCTTGCATTAGAAGGGCAGCACATTGTTCAGTCATTACTTTTTGCTGCAGACAGAGCTGTTTTGCACCACATGACCCCTTGTGTAACTCTGAAATTGTCCCTCAGGTGCTGTTTAGACCCTCCATACCAAATTGAACGCTCCCCTTTCTGCACCTGGTTCATCCCTCTGAGCCACAAGAGGGCACTCTCCTCAATTTTGAGGTTTTGGGCTGGTGATTCTTGCCTCTTCAGACTCCCAAATTTCACTCCGGCAACTGAGCCATTGGGCCACACTACTGTATTCCAGATATCAAAGTTGGCAGCCAGTTCCCCATCTCCATCCAAGTACACTCCATCCATGGACACATTGTAGACCCCAACATTTCTCAGGAAAGGGTGAAGCTGGAAGGACAAAGAGAAGTCTTGGTTATCTTAGCAAAATCTGTTTTGGTTCTTGCATGAGTCAGGATCAGGAGATCCCAAAGGCAGGATCAGCACATGTTCAGTGGATGAGTGCTTTGGCAACTTTTAGGATGCTATGTTAAATAGTGCAAGTGAATGGTCCTCATTCAGTTCAGATTTCTCCCAGGTCTCCCAGGGTGTGAGACAGTAATTCATGTCTTCAAATAAAGCCACATCCTTGAGTCACATCCTTCCAATTTTCACTGGAGTTCCTGGGGAAAGCAAGTCTTCTCAGGAGTCATCTCTTGCTCTTGGTGTATGAAAGGGTCATGAAAATACAGGTTAAAATCCCTCCTAGAAGACCTGATTCTGTGCCAGACACAAGTTGTGTTTCCAAAATCTAGAGGGTCATTGGTGGGGAAGGCACTGTCCCATCACTGGGGCAATGGTTAGGCCTCCTCCCTCCCAGTTTACCTCTCAGAACCAGATTATTGTTGGCTGGGGGATTCTGGCCCAGACAAAACAAAAGGTAACTCTTCCTAGCAATAGATAGGTTAGTGATGGAAAAGGACATACCTGCCATGATTGTAGTTGGGGAAGGTCTCGCCCATCTCTCCTGCCCACTGTTGTCATTCTCTTGGGCCTGGATGAGAAGGCGGCATGCAAAGCTTGTCCCACAGCCAGGACACTATAGTAAACTTGGTAGCCATCTTCCGTCACGTGGAGTTCCAGGACATCCAGAGGGAAATCCTCTACCTGCTCACACCTCCTTCGGCCTTTCACAGAGAGCACAGACTTTGAATAGAAACAATTAAATGCATTAGCCAGGTTCTGGTTATAGGTGTGATCATTTTTGGGCCTCATGTTCATCTGGATTGAGAAGTACAAGAACCATTGGCTCTGATGGAAATGTAAAGGGTATCTGGAGAGGTTTGAGGTGAGGTCCAGTGAGGCTGTGGTGATCCAGACTTTCCCTTCAGTTGACTTTAACATATTTTCAAACAAAAGGGTTAGAAAGCGTATATTTCTTAATAAAGAGCGAGTGTCTCCATAAAAAACAAGGACCTTGACTTGCCTCCATATGTGAATCTTGTCAAAGGTGAATCTCACTTCAGGCACATTAATTTCTGGAAGCATCCCTGAGACAACCAGACAGATCCCATGCCGGGTGAGCTGAGGCGTCAGGGCTCTCATGAACCTTTCTCCGTTGTCATTGTCTGGAGCAAAGAGACCGATCCAGGTCCATCCAAAATGCAGGAGGAGTTGAACAATCCCTGGGTACAAGGCTTCCTCTCTGGGAATCATCTGGTAGTAGAAGGGGAACTGGGTCTTATCATGAAGGTCACGGGAGATAAAACCATAACTCACCTAGTAAGAAATAAACAGCAATAGCAATAGCATTTACATTTCTTTATCAGTGAACTCTCTAAGTGGTTTACAACTATAAGCCAATTGCCCCCAACAAGCTGAGGCCTCACTGGAGGACAGTCCCTGGGTACAAGGCTTCCTCTTTGGGAATCATTGTGTAATAGAAAGGAAGTCACGGGACATAAAACCATAACTGACCTGGTAGTAAATAGAAGGAACCGGTGTCATCTTTTTCCTCACGACAAAGGTAGGAAATGGTTAACCTGGATTTTTACAAAACATAGAATCATAGACTCTGTCATGCCCAGCTTGGCTGAGGTCTCAGGGGAGGATGCTGACCCTGAGCCTGAATCGGAGCCTCAGCTTGGCCATAGCAATGCCCTGAGAGCCCCAGCAGAGTCTGTGGCCTCAGAAGAGACTCAGCAGCCAAACCTCCAGAGCCTTTAGGAACTTTAGACATGGAGGAGGAGGAGCAGGCACCAACATACATACCTTCAAGCTGAAAACCAGCTTTTCAAGGTGGTTAAGAAGTTAACACAGACTCCTTCTGCCTTGAACCCGTTATTACAACCTACTGAGGCCTGCTGTGACACTTTCATTGACTATTTAGCAGATAAAATCTCTCGGATAAGGGCCGACCTAGACGCCAGCCTTAATCCAGAAACATTAAGAGAGGCGCCCAGTGACTCCGTCAATGAAGTTAATTTGGATTAACTCCAATCTTTGAGTACTGATGACGTAGACAAGTTGCTTGGAAAGGTCAAGAAGACCACTTGCCCTCTCAATCCCTGCCCCTCATGGCCGGCCATCCAGGGAGGGGAGGCAACTATGAACTTACTAAGATCAATAATCAGTGTCTCCCTGAGGGAAGGCTGCTTTCCAGCCAGTTTAAAACTGACTGCGGTTAAACCTATTCTCAAAAAGCCTTCCCCTGATCCGCTGGAGAAATCTAACTATCAGCCAGTATCTCTTCTATGATTCTTCCGTTTTTGGGAAAGGTGATTGAGAAGGCAGTTGCCAAGCAGTTCCAAGCGGTCTTGGTTGACACTGATTATCTCGATCCATTTCAAACTGGCTTCAGGTCAGGATACAGAGTGGAGACTGCCCTGGTCGCCTTGGTCGATGATCTCCGTCTGGGCACCGACAGGGGAAGTATGGCCCTGTTGGTGCTCTTGGACCTCTCAGCGTTTTAGAGAGCAAGAGGATTCCCTGGACATAATGGAACTAATGATCTGGGACAAGTACTATGCATGCAGAGGAAGTTGTTGGGATGGAGGAGGTCACTTCCCACACAGGAGGCAGACAGCTGGAGTAATGTCAGACAGAGAAAAAGGCCAAGAAGGGATTGTTCTGGGAGCTTGCAGCTAGAGAATTGATTTGAAGCTCTTTCCCTTATCAAGGAGGATGAGGAAGAACATCATAGACAGACTTCAGGGACAGAGCAGGGGAGTCTGAGAGTCCCACCAGAGGGAACAGTCACTGCTAAGCCTCGGAGGAGGCGTGTGGATGTAGTAAAGGGGACCCAAGGTCTGCGATGTCTCTATACTAATGCACAGAGCATGAGGAATAAGCAAGATGAACTTCAACTCCTAGCACAACAAAGCAAATATGATATAATAGGCCTCACCGAAACCTGGTGGGATGAGTCTCATAATTGGAAGGTGGAAATAGAGGGGTATAACCTTTTTAAGAGAAATAGGCCAAACAGGAAAGGAGGAGGAACAGCCTTATATTTCAGGGACATTTACACCAGTGAAGAGATCCAGGACATCAATCCTGGAAGCCAGGTGGAGAGCATCTGGATAAGAATCAAAGGGGAGGGAAACAAGGATGTTATGGTGGGAGTCTACTACAGACCCCCAAATCAGACTGAGGAATTGGATGATGCCTTTCTAGAACAGATGACCACACAGTCAGAAAAGAGAGATGTAGTAGTGATGGGCGACTTCAACTACCCTGATATTTCCTGGAAGTCAAACTCAGCAAAATCCTCAAGGCCTAGCAGATTCCTCACTTGCCTGGAAGACTATTTCATGGTCCAAAAGGTGGAAGAGGCAACAAGGGGGTCAGCTATTTTAGACCTGATCCTAACCAACAAGGATGACTTGGTTAATGGGGTGCAAGTGGTGGGATCCTTAGGTGGAAGTGACCATGTTCTCCTGGAATTTGTTATACAATGGAAAGGAGAAGCCAGACATAGTCAGACACGCATTCTATACTTTAGGAGAGTGGATTTCAGTAAACATAGAGAAGTATTAAGGGTGATCCCGTGGTCAGAAATACTAAAAGAGAAGGGAGTTCAGGACAGATGGGAGTTTCTCAAAAGGGAGATACTGAAGGCACAATTTCAAACAGTTCCGGTGAGAAAGAAAAAGGGGAGATGTCTCAAGAAACCATAATCACAAAAAGTCAACACGGGTTTCAGATAAACAAGTCATGCCAGACAAATTCTTATCTCTGACTTTGATAAAATGACCAGCTTGGTAGATGAAGGGAATGCTGTGGATATAGTATATCTTGATTTCAGTAAGGCCTTTGACAAGGTTTCCCGTGACATTCTTGCAAACAAGCTTGTAAAATGTGGACTAGACAAGGTAACTGTTACATGGATTTGTAACTGGTTGACCGGCCGAACCCAAAGGGTGCTCAACAATGGCTCCTTTTCATCCTGGAGAGAAGTGACCAGTGGGGTCCCACAGGGCTCTGTCCTGGGCCCAGGGCTATTCAACATCTTTATCAATGACCTGGATGACAGAATTGGGAGCATACTTATCAAATTTGCAGATGACACCAAATTAGGGGGAATAGCTAATACCCCAGAGGACAGGATCAAAATTCAAAATGATCTGAATAGACTAGAAAGCTGGGCCAAAGCTAACAAAATGAACTTCAACACAGAGAAATGTAAGGTATTGCACTTAGGGCAGAAAAATAAAATGCACAGATATAGGATTATGGGGGACACCTGGCTGAACATGATTTATACATGTGAAAGGGCTCTAGGAGTCCAAGTAGACCACAAGTTGAGCATGAGTCAACAGTGTGATACGGCAGCTAAAAAGGCCAATGTGATTTTAGGCTGAGTCAGTAGAAGTGTAGTGTCTAGATCAAGGGAAGTTATAGTGCCACTATATTCTGCTCTGGAATACTGTGTCCAGTTCTGGGCACCACAATTCAAAAAGGACATTGAGAAACTGGAGAGTGTCCAAAGGAGCGCGACTATAATGGTGAAGGGTCTGGAAACCATGTCCTATTAGGAACGTCTTAGGGAGCTTGGGATGTTTAACCTGGAGAAAAGAAGGTTAAGAGGCAATATGATAGCCCTGTTTTAACGTTTGAAGGGATGTCATATTGAGGAGGGAGCAAGCTTGTTTTCTACTGCTCCAGAGAACCGGACCTGGAACAATGGATGCAAGCTCCAGGAAAAGAGATTCCACCTGAACATTAGGAGGAACTTCCTGACAGTAATGGCTGTTTGACAGTGGAACACACTCCCTCAGACCTTCTTTGGAAGTCTTTAAACAGAGTCTGGATGGCCATCTGTCGGGGATGCTTTGACTGAGCGTTCCTGTATGGCAGATTTGGGTTGGATTGGATGGTCCTTGTGGTCTCTTCCACCTCTATGGTTCTATGATTCTACATGTCCCAAAATCATCAAGGGAATTTGGATGATTAAAGCAAAAGGCCACACTTCACTCCAAAATGAATATTTACATGTAAAATGGATGCTCTGTTGGGGGAACACACCAGTGGGACTCAAAAGAGCACAGTTCTTGAAAACACACCCCTGGGGCGAAGACAAAGTGGTCCCACTCCTCCTTCTTAGCCTCCCTGAACTTCAGAGCTGTGAAGCTCAGATCCAAACCGAATGCTGAGTAGTGAAGGACTTCTTCCCTCCTCCGAGTTCTACCAGCCTGGAAACCCTTAAAACACTCCACCCTGAAAAACAGGGTTGTGACCATCACTCCCTCAGGGAATCTCCAAGACACACAAAAGCCATCCTTAGTGGTCAGGGGTCCTGAGACGAGTTTGGAGAGAGGTCACATGTAACCCCAAATCTGTATTTTGCGCAAAGAAAATGGCCACAGCTTGTCACATTAAAACAGATGGAAAAGCTATGCCAGTTGACTCATTGTTTTTATAATGTGCATTTTAGATGTTATTGTTATTGTAAGAATATTTTACGGTTAAAATTATTATTATTATTATTATTATTATTATTGATCTGACAAGGATGGGGCCTATTCTTAGCGGTCGGGGGTTCTGAGACGAGTTCAGAGAGGGTTCACATGCACCCCCCAAAACCATGTTTGGCACAACCAAAATAGCTCCCTTCTTGGGGTTCAATGGAGGTTCCTATGGAGCCCCAAAAGATGGAACCCTAAAAGTTGGTACCCCAAAACCTAGAATCCCCTAAAGATAACACCCCAAAAAGTTGACACCCCAAAACCTTGAACTCTCCAAACAAGGAGGTGGGACTAAGACCAAAAAGGGGGCGGAGCACCTGTCACTTTTGATTTGACTAAAGGAATGGGTATTATACTACCATTGGATTTTTGAAACGATTGGATTTTTAAAGTATGTTTACAAAATACAAAGCTGAAAGAACAAAAAGGAAGTGAAAAGACAGAAGAGGGAGGCAGTGAGACGAGATGAATCTGGACCATATATGCCCAAAAAATGTTTCCTGGAATTTGGATATCTATCAAATACATCGCTAAAGCAGTCAGATCTTCTGACCATTGAACAACGAATGCTAGATGTTTCTCTTTCCACCGCTGGTGTCTAAATCTTTTGGAAACATTAAAGGTACACATAATCCCCCCAAAAGTGGACTTTCTCTCATTCAACATGATTTAAGAGAGGAGGAGTAATCTACAACTGTCCATAATTCTTTTAATACAAAAGAAGACATCCAACTGGAAAGGGGTAACCACTGAGGACACTCACCTTTGCACCACAAAAATGTGGATTACCTAATAACTAAAATGACAAATTATTGTTGAGAATGGAAATGGAGGAAGAGTTGCTGAATATCTAGTGAAATGGGCTCAGACAAAAAATAAGGAACAGTTCCCCAAGATATGATGGCAGCAATGAAAGTAATTTGAGCATAAGTGGAATGAGACCGTGATACTTTTGCATGAAGAGAGCATATTAGACATATAATTTTCACTGAAATAGGGAGCCAGTGTGGTGTAGTGGTTTGAGCGTTGGACAAGGACTGGGGACCAGGGTTCAAATGCCAGCTCAGCCATGTAAAGCCACTGGGAGACCTTGGGTAAGTAACACACTCTCAGCCTTAGAGGATGGCAATGCCAACCACCCTCGGAAGGAACTTGCCAAGAAAACCCCACAATAGGTTCACTTTAAGGTCGCCATAAGTTGGAAAGGACTTGAAGGAGCCCAGCAACACTGGAGACTTTTAAAGAAGAATGGAAATTCATGGGTGACTGAGATAGTGACACCTTTCTTTTATAATGGTTCCATGTCCAAAAACTTTGTTTCATTCACAAAAATATTCAAACAATTTGATGTAAAATTACCCTCAGTCTTTTTCAAAGATATTAAATATAAATGAATTTTGTGTTTAGAATTGAGCCTCATCTCCAAGACCGCTCATTATTTATGTATATGAAACAGAGGCATTTCAATATCCAATAATATTTGGAATTCAAACCACTTCTGATAATGGAGACTCAGCCTCTATCAGGTTTTGAAGCTTACATTGAATCATTCAATATGGTAGAAGTCAGGGGATAATATCTCACTGGTCAACTATCTCACTACTTTAGATGGCCTTAGATAAAGAAGAATTATTATTAACTATAACTATTCACCAGAGAGTTGCAAGTCCTAGATTTCTCTAGTGTTTTAGTGTGTCTGTTGCATTTTGTTCATTGTGTATTGTGTTTGATCGGAATTAATTTAGTTAGATTAGTTTGTAAGGTGTGTTCCTTCTAATATAGTAGTAGTAGTAGTAGTAGTAGTGATTTATATTTATTTATATTCTGCCTTTCTCCCAAGACTGGGACTCAGGCTGGCTTACAATATTAAAAAAAAAGGTACATTTAAAACCATACAAAAATAGTACATTAAAACAGAATGAAATTGCTATAATATTGAAACAAATTGCTTATTAAAATGTCAAATACAATTTCAAAATATAAAGAATATTTCAAACACATGAAAACAATGTAGTTTCATGCTTTTAAATGTTTGGGTTAAGAATAGTACTTAAAATAATAAAGTACACCACACACTGGGTCTAAAATAGTGACCTTACCCTAAGGTTTTCTTGGCCACGTTTCTTTAGAGGAGGCACTCCATTGCCTTGTTCTGAAGCTGGAGGAGAATGATTTGCTCAAGGCAACCCTATGGGTTCCCATGGCTGGATGGGGATTCGAACCCTAGTCTCTTGCTGTCACAGACCCCGAGCCTTTTCCAGCTCTCTGTCTGCTGGAACCCTCCCTCTTGCAATAGACGTTAACACCTGCATCTCAATCTTGTGAAGTAGGGACACATTTGAGCACAAAAGAGTATGCCACTGAGCACTAATGTTAGAATCATCCAAGGCATTGTATGCTCCATCACTATGTACAGATGTGAGAGCTGGAGAGTGAAGAAATCAGATAAGAAGACATGGGGCTGGGGAAGAGTGCTGAGGAGACTGTGGAGAGCCAGGAAGACCAACAAATGGGTCCTTGAACAGATCGAGTCTGAATTTGGAGATGATCACATTGATAATAATAATAAATAATAATTTGTTTTATTTATATACCGCTATTCCAAAGATCATAGCGGTGAACAGCAAGTAAGTTAATTAGCAAGTAAGCTAATTAGCCCCCAACAGTCTGGGTATTCATTTTAGCTCCCTCCTCGGAAGGATGCAAGCCTGAGTCGAGCTTGGGCCCTTTTGCTGGTCTTGAACTCGCAACCTTGTGGTTTTGAGTGAATGGCTGCAGTATAGGCATTTAACCACTGCGCCACCAGGGCTCCTGATCAAATTGAGGCTGTCGAAGGAAAGACTCATTGGAAAAGACAATAATGCTGGGGAAGGTGGAAGGCAGTAGAAAGCAAGGATGTCCACATACCGGGTGGATGGACCCAATCTGGGAGGTCCTAATAATAAAACAAACTATTTGTATTGTCCCCCCTCTCCCAGGTGGATCCAGGTGGGATTACAACCTATCTTAAAATGCAATACACACAATCAATAAAATACATAAAAATTACAGTTAACATCAAGATTTACAAGCGACAGTGAAGCAAAGATGTTCTCATCATAATCAAGGAGGTGGGTCTATATCTTACATAAGAGCAGGTGGGAACGCTCTCTGGAAGAGTCTTAATGCTAGAAAAGGGAGAAGGAGCGGAAAGAGATGAACCCCACATGCTGCCTGTATCTACAAGACCAGAGCAGTGGAGACAGGGAGGCTTGGAGATGTCTCTCGAGTTGAGGTTGATCCAAGGGCAGCTAATTCCAACAGCAAGTCTCATCTGGCCAGGTCTCACCTGGAAGACTGTCTCCATTTTCTGGTCACCAGAATTCAAGGGGAGTGTGGACAAGTTGGAGTGTGTACGGGGAAGGCAACCAAAATTGCAGAAGGTCTGGAAACCATAATAATGCCCAGTGAGGAGGAGCTTTGGGAGCTGGGTATGTTTAGCTTTGGGGAGAGAAGGTTAAGGGGTGGCATGACAGCCATGTTTAGATATTTAAAGGGGTGCTATATTGAAGAGGGAGCAAGCTTGCTTTTTGCTACCTCAAAGAATAGGACACAAACCAATGGATTCAAGACTCCATCTAAAAATTAGGAAGAAGAAAGAACTTCCTGACAGTAAGATCTGTTTGACAGTGGAAAACGCTGCTTCTGTGGTGTTTCCTTCTTCTTCAAAAAGAAGAAGGCTGCTAAAGAAGATTTTTAAACAGAGACTGGATGGCCATCTGTCGCAGGGAGACCTTCAATGGTGTCTTCCTGAAGGGGATTGTCCTGGATGCCTTGGTGGTCTCCTGCAACTCTATGATTTTATGAAGCCTAACCTATAAAACGTTAGGAAAGGAGCAGATTCTCAAAAGGTGTGCCATGCGAGGAACAATCGATAGCCCCCTTAAAAGTGTGGTCTTTTAAGTTAGTACAAATATATACAGAACAGAAGACGGAGAAACAGAATGCTTCCCAATGGGCAAATTGGCAAAGGGATCAGACAAGGCTGTATCCTTTCACCCTCTCTGTTCAACTTGTATGCAGAACATATTTTAAGAAAGGCAGGCTTGAAGGAGGAGGAGTAAAAACAGGAGGAAGGAATATCAACAAGGAATCATTCCCATTTGATATTAAATCGGTTTAAATTAGTTTTTAATTCACATTGAAAACAGGTCATGAATTCTATTGACAACGAATCAAGTTCCCGCTATGGATTTGAATTATGCCCTTATTCCATGCCGTTCCCACTAGTGGTAATGAGCCCATGCTTCAAAATGGAGAACGCTTTTGGACAGAAAGCTGAAAGGGAGGACTGTGCCCTGGAAAGGGAGGATCTGTGGTTGCCCAGTGTGGAAGCCACTAAGCCCCTGACTGCAAGTGGGCTTCCCTGCCATCCCCACACCACTCCAGGGGGCCCTCCTCTCCACCACAGGCTCCACATCCAAGGCCACCACAGCCAGCCTTACCCACACTCCCTCGGGTGGCTGGATGGCAGGATGGGGGAAGGACTCAGGCACCTCACCTGCAAGGGGTAGCCCTTCCACATGCCCCCTACATTCTTTGGAGGTGAACGGTGGCGCGTCACGTCCTGGGGGGCTTTGAACGGCTGAAGCACTTCCCTCCAACCTCGGCGGGAAGGTGGACAGCTCCACCTGAGCTGGAGGGAGAAAGGGAGACAGCTGCCCTGGGAGGACTGCACTTCAGCCGCCCTACTCCTCCTCAGAGGGCCTTACCAGGGAGGTGTCTGTGGCTTGGGTGGCCATGGCGGCCTTGGACGCTGAGCCTGCAGCAGGTGGGAGGCCCCCAGGAGTGGTGCAGGGATGAGAGGGAGGCCATCTTCCACAGATTTTTGTCTCCCGTGACCTGCAAACCAATTGGACCACCAGGGCCAAGGTGTCCTGGGAGGACCATGCTTCAGCCGCCCCTATTCCTCCTCAGAGTGCCTTGCCAGGGAGGTTGCCCGTCAGTTGTGAATCAAATCCATCATTTCCATTGTATAACACTGATCCCAATCACTTCTTTTCAAAGAAGACTAAGAATGGGGAGGGTGGCTATGGAAGAACTAGAAAAGATTCTAAAATGCAAAGCTATAAAACTAAGCAGAAAAGTCAGAACTGTACAAACCATTGTATCCCCTATTAGCATGTATGGATGTGAAAGCTGGACAGAGAAAAAAGAATATAGGAGGTAAATCAACTCATTTGAGATGATGTGAGCCTGGAGAAGAGCGCTGAGGATCCCATGGACAGCAGCCAAAAGGACAAACAAATGGGCCCTAGAGCAGATCAAGCCGGAGACCTCCCTGGAAAAAGCCAAGATGACCAAACTGAGGCTGTCGTACTTCAGACACATCCTGAGAAGGAAGGGCTCACTGAAAAAGACAATAATGCTGGGGAAAGTGGAGGGAAGGCGGAAGAGAGGAAGGCTGCATGCTAGATGGATGATCGACTCTGTTAAGGAAGTTACAGTGGGTTTTATTGGGTTGCAGAAATGAAGCAGAGCAGTGGAGGACAGAGGAGGGGTCTTGGAGATGTCTCAGCCATGCAGTTGCCATGGGTCGAGATCAACTAGAAGGCACTTAACAACAAACAACAACAACAAATATATTACACAGTCATCAGGACTAAGCCCCTCTATGGTGATCCATACCTGAGGGATTTTGTAGATGGACAACATGTTTGAAATATGGATAGAGATTTCAGAATCGGCCCCTTCGACAACTGCTAGCAATTCCTTCTGTCTTCCACAGCTGTAGTTTGGGATGTTCTGATCTTTAACCGAGAGCATATCCAGCAAGAGATCATATGTGATCCTTGCATTGAAATAGTTGTCGAAGGCGTTGTATCCCAAGGTGATGTTCGGTAAGAGTTTGGGGTTCTGGTTGATCTTCTGAATGGCAAGCCAGAAGGCCGGGATGTGGATCCTAACTGTACCCGAATACCTGCAAATACAGAAAGAAACAAATGAAAATAACTCACCTTTTGTTTCCATAATTTGAAGGATTTGTCTTGGCAATAAAGACCACTTGAGCTAACTATCACAGTGAAACAGGTTTGAGCAGATGGCTGATCAGTTTTTGTGCATCAGTGTTTTGCAAAATGCCAAATATTGAGGGCACCAGAAGGTCTTGAAATACTTTGCTTGAATCCAGCCCTGAATCAGAAAGCGTAAAGAAGGGATAGAAGGTGAGAAGCTCAGGAAACGTACAGAGAATAGGACCCAGAACAATGGATGCAAGCTCCAAAAAAAGAGATTCCACCTCAACATTAGGCAGAACTTTCTGTTTGACAGGGAAGAAACTACCTCAATGGAGGAAGGTGGCATCTCCTTCTTTAGAGATTGTTTTTAAACAGAGGCTGGATATGGCCATCTGTTGGGGATGCTTTGGTTGTGAGTTCCTGCATGGCAAAAAGGGGTTGGACTGAATGACCCTTGATCTCTCTTCCAACTCTATGGTTCTATGAAATGAGGAAGAACCATTTAAAGCAGATATTGAAGATATCTAACGGGGTATTCAGAGAAGAGAGAGCCAGTTTGTTTTCTGCAGACAGAAACCAGTGGACAGTCTTACCCTGACTCACACAACCCGTCCCGTAAAGATTGAGTAAACAACCACTCTGAGATAAGGGTGAACTGGTAGCCAATAGTCATCCCCAACAGGCCTCCTAAATGAGTTCCAGCTGGGCTAGCCCACAATTTCTGTCCTGGCGTATGAAGATACCTTTTCATGTAGATAAAAGGAGGGTCTGCAAAGGAGTTGGGTCCAACCGCAGAGTTTGCAGCAGGCACAATCCCACCAATGAGCTGATCTCCTGGCCTGAAAAAATTGAAAAGGTCTGATGAATCGCTTTCTAAAATCAGAGGGCACTTGGCCTTTGCAGTCATTCCCCAGGATGCAGAGGAACAGAGAAAGAAGTGTAGAGGAAGAATAAAGACCATTTGGGCCATGAAGATGCTGCAGCATTTGAATCTTGGCTGCTGTGGGGAAAGGTAAGTCAGCAACAAGGTCTTCTGACCCAAAGGGACTGGATGCCATTAACAGATAGCAACACCAGTACTATCCCTGTCCTCCTTAAACCTCCCTCCCTCCCAAGTCTCCATGGTTCAAGTAGTATTTATCCTTCCTCTCTTTCAGTCTCATTGCAAGAAATTGCCTCCTCTTGCATTAGATTCTGATTTGTAATCTCCTGGTCTCATAATCACTATCTTGGGAAAATTCTGCAACTGTAGTTGAAACAAAACTAAGTCAACAAGATAATTAGAAAGGGAGAAATAATTGGCTTTGCCATGTCCAGGTATCCCCAAATGCAAGTGTACAGTTGGAGGGGAAAAACATGTTTGTGAGGTCCAAAGAAGTTTCAGATGATGAAGATGGTGTACATTTCCATAGATTAATTTGTTCAGGGGAACTGAACCTTTTGTTCCACTCAACTCTAACTTTCTTAACATCAAAGGCAGGGCTTTCTGAAAAGTATTGGTAAACTAGACTTGTTGTGTTGCCCTGTTGTGTTGCACTAGGAGCCCTGGTGGCACAGTGGTTAAATGCCTGTACTGAAGCCACTCACTCACAAACCATAAGATTGGAGTTCAGTCCCAGCTAAGGGGCTCAAGCTTGAATCAGGCTTCCATCCTTTCATAGATCGCAAAAATGAGTACCCAGCTTGTTGGGGGCAATGACCTTACACTTTGTAAACCACTCAGGGAGTGCATAAGTGCGGTATAGAAAAGTGTTCCACTGTCAAACAGCCCTTACTGTCAGGAAGTTCCTCCTAGTGTTGAGTTGGAATCTCTTTTCTTGTAACTTGCATTCATTATTCTGTGTTCTGTTCTCTGGAGCAGCAGAAAACAAGCTTGCTCCATCCTCAATAATAAATAAATAAAATAATAATAAAACTTTTATTTATATCCCGCTTTTCTGTGACAAGACAATCAAAGTGGCTACAACACGTTAAAATCCACATTTACATATTTATATCCCAAATTCCCCCCCTTAAAACAGGATGAAACAAGTTACAATTTAAAACATCTATTAAAAACACAATAAAAATACAGCCAGGACAGACCTGATACATGATGCGGGGGGCAGTCATTCTGTGGCTGGGCACTTTATTCAGGAAAGTCCTGCCAGAAGAGATCAGCTTTTTAAACGCTGTCTAAGCTGGCAATTTGACGGATCTCGTCCGTCCGTTCCATAGTTTGGGAGCCATTGCGGAGAAGGCCCTCTGGGAGGGAGCAGTTAGTCTGGTTTTCAAAGGCGGCAATAGATTCCTCCCAGAGGACCTGAGGGTGCAGCAGGGCGGATTATATGGAAGCAGGCGATCCCTCAAATAGGTTGGACCCAAGCCATGTAGGGCTTTAAAGGTCATAACCAAGACCTTGTACTGTGCCCGGAAACTGATAGGCTGCCAGTGAAGAGATTTTAAGATGGGTGTTATTCGGTCACTCCTAGTTTCTCCGGCTACCAGCCTGGCTGCCATATTTTGCACTAGTTGAAGTTTCCAGACTAGGCACAAGGGTAGCCCCATGTAGAGTGCATTACAGAAATCAAGTCGTGAAGTTACCAGTGAATGTACAACACTTTCTAGGTCCTTTACTTCCAGGAAAGGGCGGAGGTGGCGTATTGGCTGAAGCTGATAACAGGCGCTCCTGATCGCCGCATTTACCTGATTTCTCATGTGAAGTGACGGATCTAGGAGCACCCCCAGACTGCGAACACAGTCCTTTGTGGAGAGCTTGACCCCATCTAGGACTGGAGGTTGCAACACTATACCTGGTTTGGGGGCCCCTTCTGTAAGTACCTCCATTTTGTCTGGATTCAGCCTGAGTTTGTTTTTCCTCATCCAGCCCATTACCGCCTCAAGACGCTGAATGAGGGGAGAAATGCCATCTGTTGTCATCCCTTCAAGTATTTAAAAAGGGCTATCATATCACCTGTTAACATTTTCTTCTCTAGACTAAACATCCCCAGCTCCCTGAGACTTTCCTCATAGGGCAAGGTTTCAAGACCCTTCACCATTTTAGTCGCCCTCCTTTGGACACATCCAGTTTCTCAATGTCCTTTTTGAATTGTGGTGCCCAGAACTGGAGACAATATTCCAGATGGGGCCTGACCAAAGCAGAATAGAGTGGAACTATTACTTCCCTTGAACTAGACTATACTTCTATTGATGCAGCTTAAAATCGCATTGGCATTTTTAGCTGCCGCATCGCACTGTTGACTCATGTTCAACTTATCGTCTACTTGGACTTCCAGATCCCTTTCACACATAGTTTCATTCAACCAGGTGTCACCCATCCTATATCTGTGCATTTCATTTTTCCGCCCTAAGAACAGTACTTTACATTTCTCTATGTTCAAATTCATTTTATTAGCTTTGGCCCAGCATTCTAATCTATTAAGGTCATTTTGAATGTTGATCCTGTCCTCTGGAGTATTAGCTATTCCTCCTAATTTGGTGTCATCTGCAAATTTGTTAAGTATGCCCCCAATTCTGTCATCCAAGTCATTGATAAAGAGGTTGAATAGCCCTGGGCCCAGGACAGAGCCCCACTGGACATCCCTCTGGTCACTTCTCTCCAGGATGAAAAGGAGCCATTGTTGAGCACCCTTTGGCTTCAGCCAGCCAACTACAGTGGTACCTCGGGATACGAAATACCCAGGTTACGAAATTTTCGGGATACGAAAAAATCCCATTGGAAAACATTGTTCCGGGTTGCGAAAGTTTTTTCGGGTTACGAAAAAACTTTTGGTGCTTTTCGGCGCGATTTCACACCAAATCGCGGCTTTTCCCCATTAGCGCCTATGGGAATTCGGCTTGCGAAAGCCTTTCGGGTTACGAAATTGACAGCGGAACGAATTAATTTCGTAACCCGAGGCACCACTGTAATTACAAATCCATGTAATAGCTTTTTTGTCTAGCCCACATTTTACAAGCTTGTTTGCAAGAATGTCATGAAGAACCTTGTCAAAGGCCTTACTGAAATCCAGATATACTATATCCACAGCATTCCCTTCATCTACCAAGCTGGTAATTTTGTCAAAGAAAGAGATCAGATTTGTCTGGCATGACTTCTTTCTCTGAAACCCATGTTGACTTTTTGTGATTATGGCATTGCCTTCTAGATGTTCACAGACTCTCTGTTTAATGATCTGCTCCAGAATCTTTCCTAGAACTGATGTCAGACTAACTGGACGATAATTGTTGGGATCCTCTTTTTTCCCCTTTTTGAAGATGGGGACAACGTTTGCCCTCCTCCAGTCGGCTGGGATTTCTCCTGTTCTCCAGGAGTTTTCAAATATGATTGCCAATGGCTCCGATATTACTTTTGCCAGTTCTTTTAATACCCTTGGATGGAGTTCATCTGGTCCCGGAGACTTAAATTCATTTAGATTAACAAGGTGTTCCTCTACTATCTCTTTACTTATTCTGTGCTGAAATTCCCCTATTCTGTCCTCTGCTCCATTATCCTCAGGTTGAGCATCCTTTGCCTTTTCTGAGAAGACTGAGGCAAAGAAGGTGTTGAGTAATTCTGCCTTTTCTCTGTCTTCTGTTAGCATTTTGCCATCTTCTCCACGCAGTGACCCTACCGTTTCCTTCTTCTTCCTTTTGCTGCGGACATATCCATAAAAGCCCTTTTTATTGTTCTTAACCTCTCTAGCAAGCCTGAGTTCAGTCTGTGCTTGAGCTTTTCTGACTTTACCCCTACACATACTAGCTATTTCTTTGAATTCCTGTTTGGTGATTTCCCCCTTTTCCCATTTCTTATACATGTTCCGTTTAAAACTTAGCTCAGTTGAAAGTTCCTTAGTTTGTTGAGACACCTCCCATTTTTCTTTCTCACGGGAACTGTTTGAAATTGTGCCTTCAGATGCGTCTTGATAGCCTTTTTAAAGCAGTCTAAGCTGTTAATATGACGGCTCTCCTCTGGAAGGCCATTCCATAATCTGGGAGCAGTGGAGGAAAAGGTCCTCTGGGTGGTTGCCGTCAATCGGGTCTTTATAGGTTGCAATAAATTCCTCTCAGAAGACCTGAGTGTGCGGGCAGATTATACGGAAGGAGAGGATCCCGTATATAGGTTGGACCCAAGCCATGTAGGGCTTTAAAGGTCAAAACCAACACCTTGTACTGCGCCTGGAAACCAATGGGTAGCCAGTGGAGCAGTTTTAAGATAGGTGCTATATGGTCACTTCTGTTTTTTCCAGTGACCCACCTGGCATGTCTTATGAAATGAGAGTTGAGTTTTCCGCCAGTGGCTCTCTAAGAAGACATCAATCCCTTTTATTTCTTACTAGGCTAATTATGGATTTATTTCCCATGACCTTCATGACAAGTCCCAGTTCCCTTTTTTCTATGGGATGATTCCCAAAGGGGAAACCTTGTACCCAGGGATTGTTCTCCTCCTGCTGCATTTTGGATGGACCTGGATCGGCCTCCTTGCTCCAGACAATGACATCGGAGAAAGGTTTGTGAGGACCCTGATGCCTCAGCTCACCCGCCATGGGATCTGCATGGCCCTCTCGGAAATGCTCCCACAAATGACTGTCGCTAAACTGACATTCACCTCTCATCTGCTTCACAGGTGGAGACAAGTCAAGGTCTTTGTTTGCTATGGAGATACTCGCTCTTTAGTGGACAGTGTAGTCTTTCTAATATTTTTTTCTGAGCAGGCGGTAAAGCCCACTGAAGGGAAAGTCTGGATCACCACAGCCTTGTGGGACCTCAGCCCAAGGTTCTCCCATCGCAATATACATTTCCAGCAGAACCAATTGTTCTTGTACTTTTCTATCCAGATGAACAGGAGGCCCAAACGTGACCAGATCAATGACCACAACCCTTTCTCCTACCCAGCTAATCGATTTAAGTGTTTCTATTCAAAGTATGCACGGTCTGTGAAAAGTCGAAACAGATGTGAGCAGACGGAGGACTTGCCCCTTCACTTGCTTGAAGACCACCTGATGCGAGACGACAGCCACAATGTCTACTACAGCATCCTGGCCACGGCCCATGCTTTGCATGCTGCGCTTTCAGCCAGGTCCAAGAGAAGGACAATCGCGGGCAGCAGAGACAGGTTGGGCCTTCCCCAACTACAGCCATGGCAGGTATTTCCTTTTCCATCACAGACCACTCTAGAGCAAAGAAGAGTTATCCTTTGGTTGGTTTGTCTGGACTAGAATCCCCCAGCCAACGCCAATTTAGTTCTGGGAAGGGAATGGGGAGGGAGGAGGCCTCATTCTTTGCCCAATGATGGCATGCCTTCATCCCTCCCAGGCTGGAGGGTTTACTGGAAAGGGATTGTGGCTTTCGAAGGAGAGGTGAATGGACATTAAGCTCCTCTCTTACTTAAACTGTGGAACACAACCTTCCCTAACTTGGTACACACACAGCCTGGTATTTTATTAGACTACAGGTTGGATCATCCTCACCCGCCATCCTCCCCAAGATATCTCTGCTGGTTCATTAGTGGATGCCCTGCTTTCTCTTGGACAGCTCAGTTTCCATCCCTGGGCTCCTCAGATGGCGATGAGGGCAGAACCTGGCCATCAGTTTCCCCCAGCTCCCCTTATCTGGTCCTTTTGAGACCAGTTAGATTACAACCCCTTCATCAGTATTTGTAACCCAACACTTCTGAAAATGACCAGCTGGGAGAGACTGATCAAGTGACAAAGTAAGTATTACATTGATTTGTAATTGGTTGACCGGCCAAACCCAAAGGGTGCTCAACAGTGGCTCCTTTTCATCCTGAAGTGACCAGTGGGGTCCCACAGGGTTCTGTCCTGGGCCCAGTGCTATTCCATATCTTCATCAATGACTTGGATGACAGAATTGGCAGCATACTTATCAAATTTGCAGATGACACCCAACTAGGCAGAGTAGCTAACACTCCAGAGAACAGGATCAAAATTCAAAATGACCTGAATGCATTAGAAAGCTGGAACAAAGCTACGAAATGAATTCCAATATGGAGAAATGTAAGGTAATGCACTTAGTTATAGGATGGGGGACACCTGGCTGAACGAGATTTAGACATGTGAAAGGGATCTAGGAGTCCAAGTAGACCACCAGTTGAACATGAGTCAACAGTGTGAATTAATAGTGCCATTCTATTCTGCTCTGGTCAGGCCCCACCTGGAATATTGTGTCCAGTTCTCGGCACCACAATTTTAAGAGGATGTGGAGAAACTAGAGCATGTCCGAAGGAGAGCGACTAAAATGGTAAAGGGTCTGGAAACCATGCCCTATGAAGAAAGACTTAGGGAGCTGGGGATGTTTAGCCTGGAGAAGAGAAGGTTAAGGGGTGATATGATAGCCCTGTTTGAATATTTGAAGGCATGTCACAATGAGGAGGGAGCAAGCTTGATTTCTGCTGCTCCAGAGAACGGGACACAATGGAGATATGGATGCAAATTGCAGGAAAAGAGATTCCATCTCAACATTAGGAGAAACTTTTTGACAGTAAGGGCTGTTCGACAGTGGAACACACTCCCTTTTAAAATGGTGGAGTCTTCTTCTTTGATGAGCTTTAAGCAGAGACTGGATGGCCATCTCTGGGGGATGCTTTGATTGAGAGTTCCTGCATGGCAGGGGGTTGGACTGGATTGCCCTTTTGGACTCTTCCAACTCTATGACTCTATGAGTCTATGATTCTATGACCTCAACAGTCGATTTCTGTAATTCTCTAAGGGAATATCAAAGGACTGGAATGAAAAGCAGAGAGGAGGAAGAGAAAGAGGAAAAGGCAGAAGAGGCAAAATAACATGTCTAGGGACCAAAAGATCCCACCTTTAGGGTCTCCTGATTGCACTTCATTGGAGAACCCAAATAGACCATGCTAAGATAACCAAGACTTCTCTTTGTCCTTCCAGCTTCACCCTTTCCTGAGAAATGTTGGGGTCTACAATGTGTCCATGGATGGAGTGTACTTGGATGCAGATGGGGAACTGGCTGCCAACTTTGATGTCTGGAATATGGTGGTGTGGCCCAATGGCTCAGTTGCCAGAGGGAAATTAGGGCATCTGAAGAGACAAGAATCAGCAGCCCAAAACCTCAAGATTGAGGAAAGTGCCCTCATGTGGCTCAGAGGGATGAACCAGGTGAGGAAAGGGGAGCGTTCAATTTGGTATCCATTCAGAACTTGAGAGGAGGGTCAAAAAGTCACCCAATGGACAGTTTCAGGAGAACACAAGAGGTCACTGGGCACAAAGCAGCTCCATCTGCAGCAAAAATTAATTACGGAGCAACATGTTTCTCAAATGCAAGAGAAACCTTCCTTCTTCACCTTTCCTAGCATTATTGTCTTTTCTAATGATTAATGCCTTCTCATGTTTTGCTGCTCTAGAAACTAAGACCTGGAGCAATGGATGCGAGCTGCAGGAAAAGAGATTCCACCTGAACATTAGGAGGAACTTCCTGACAGTAAGGGCTGTTCGACAGTGGAATGCACTTCCTCGGAAGGTGATAGAGTCTCCTTCCTTGGAGGTCTTTAAACAGAGGCTGGATGGCCATCTGTCAATGGGGATGCTTTGATTTGGATTTCCTGCATGGCAGGGGGTTGGACTGGATGGCCCTAGTGGTCTCTTCCAACTCTACAATTCTATGATTCTATGATTGAGAGTTCCTACATGGCAGGATGGGGTTGGACTGGATGGCCCTTGAGGTCTCTTCCAACTCTATGATCCTGTGATTCTAGCAGTCCATGGCTCTGCACACAGGTTGATGGCACTGGCTATCATGTCACAGAGGAGCCCTCAAGCCAACATCACATCATGTTCCATGACATTGTGCCACTGCAGCTTGTTGGAAGCCTATGTAGAGACCCAACCTCACCATACCATCAATCCAGGAAAGACAAGAGGTGAACAGGGGTGCCTCTGCTTTTGCCCCTTCTAAGACTACACAGGGAACCACCGATCACATCTGGGTCAATGGAACAAGGTTGCCAGTTCCATGTAGCCACAGCAAGGCATATTTCCATTTGCTTAAACAACAGACTGCTACATGACAACAGGATGGTGTGATAAATCCTTAGTATCTAAACCATAGAACCATAGAGTTGGAAGAGACCACAAGGGCCAACCCCTTTTCTGCCATGCAGGAACTTACAATCAAAACATCCCCCGACAGAAGGCCATCCAGCCTCTACTTAAAGACCTGCAGAGAAGGAGACTCCACCACTCTCCGAGAAAGGAGTGTGTTCCACTGTTAAACAGTCCTTACTGTCGGGACGTTCCTCCTAATGTTGAGCTGGAATCTCTTTTCCTGGAACTTGCATCCTGTTCTCTGGAGCAGCAGAAAACAAGCTTCCTCCCTCCTCAATATGACATCCCTTCAAATGCTTAAACAGGGCAACCATATACCTCTTAACCATCTCTTTGGACCTCAGAACCTGGTACTGTGAAAAACAGATGTTTCTGGTGTATTGGACACCATCTCACCATTTTAGAAAGAGACCCTCAGCAACCCTACCGCTGAGTGTGTCCAGTGAGTAATCCTCTTTTGTTGGAGTCCATATATAGGCCATTAGCTCTGAGTGCATCTCACTGCTTTTCTGGTGAATTTAATTGTTTTTTTTAAAGAAATAAATTATTATTTTTTAAATATTGTGAAGGTTTTTTTCATTGACTCTGTTAGGAAACTCTCTTGAGTCCCACCCACTCTGGGAAAAAGTGTCATAATTGTATCTTTGGGGAAAGGAGGAGGACTGTCCCTGATGAAGGGGCCTCTTTTATTATTTTATGTGAAGAAGACAAATGTTTTCTCATTGTCATTAATCTCTATCCATATTAGATCGAATGATTGTTGAAGAGTTTGTCACCAATCAAATAATCAAATTTTGTTTAGAACAGGCATCCACATGCCAGCGTTTGTGTGTTTGTTTGGTTTTATTTAAAACCTGCCTCTTGACCAATATAGAGGCTGACTGTGGCCTTTTGCCAAATTGTATTACATCTGGCCTGGCTTCAGCTGAGAAAGCAGCCAATTTGAGTAGTTTGTAGGTTGTCTTGACATAATTTATGTTCACCTGATTATGAGGGATCTCATAAAATCTTTAGCCTACATGTTGGGTCAGGTGCCGTTTTAAGCCAAGAAGATAGCGATGGTCAGTTACATCCAATGTTATTTTTGAGTAAAAAGCTGTTACCAAGGGAAAGACACTTAGCCACTATTGAAAAGGGCCCTATAGCGTGGGCCCTAAACAAACTGAAACTATATTTATGGGGGAGAAAGTCTTTTATAAAAACTGATCACTCACCATTATGTTGGCTGAACCATACTAAAGGTAACAACAGTAAATTGTTGAGATGGAGTTTAATACTCCAAGATTCTGACTATTCAATGCTGTACATAAAAGGTAATAATAATAATAATAATAATAATAATAATAATAATAATAATAATAATTTTCAAGCATTAAAACAGTTAAAAACAGTACAGTCAAACAATTATAAGATATAATATTCTGATCCTGAATAGAAGAGTGAATGATGTCTTTACAGAAGATTGGGTGGATAGGCTTGCCAGAAGAGGTCCGTTTTAACTGCCCTCTTGAAACCCTCCAAGGAGGTCATAAGGCGGATCTCTTCTGGGAGGTTGTTCTACAGTTTAGGAGCCACTGAGGTAAAGAGTCTTTGAGAAGTTGAGACCAATCTGGTTGGATGTGCTTCCAACAGATTTCCCCGGAAGTTCTGAGAGTGCAGGGCGATTATACAGGGAGAGGTGTTACTTTAAGTAACTCGGGCCCGAACCATTTAGGGCTTTATAGGTGATAACTAACACTTTGTATTGCGCCCGGAAGCTAATAGGTAGCCAATGAAGATCTTTCAAAATAGTTGTTATATGGTTAAATTTCGAAAAACCAGTGAACAATCTGGTTGCTGCGTTTTGTACTAATTGAAGCTTCCGAACTTGATACAAAGGTAGCCCCATGTAGAGCACATTACAGAAATCAAGGAGAGAGATTACCAGAGCATGTACCACTGCTTCCGCGCTAGACTGGTCACCGCATATGGTGGGGGGAGCTGAAAAACGGCCGCAGAGCTCCGCTCTGGACCCCACAACAAACTCCAACTCCCAGAATTCCATAGCAAAGAGCCAGTCCTAGAGTTAACACGCCGCCAAACCTCTTTCTCCCTCTGGATTCCATCCTCCATTTCATGCTCCTATGCTCCTCAGGTTCACAGAAGCAGCGGAGGAATGCAAAGCTCGCAGCTGCACCGTTTTGCAGGCGAAACAAAGGCAAAGCAATGCAAGGCAATGGGGAAAGCAGAGCCAAAGCCTCTCCAAATGGAACGTGTGGGGCTGGGGCCGGAGGGGAGCCTCCTTTTCCCCCTGCCAAGTCCTGCAAGGGGGGTAAAAAAAAAGAGGCCTGGGTTTTTGCTTTTGCTTTTTTAAGTATCCTCCTCTGGCCCTTCTCTCACTCACTCATATAGAAGGAAAGCCAAGCGATAGGAAAAGAGGGGGAAAGGGTGGATCTTTCATTTTTAAACCCCAGAGTGGGTTTTGTGGTGCCGCAAGGACCCAGCTCAGTAGCGAGAAATAGTAATGAGGATTTTGCACTGGAAAGGGAGGAAAGGGAGTGTGCTGAGGGGGAAAAGACTCCTCTCTGAGGCATCTCTTAGCCTTAACATGCGCTGGAAGAGGGGTAGTCTTATACGGCAAATATATGCCTAACTCTAACTTTTAACTGGAAAAGTTGGGGGTCTTCTTATACATCCAGTCGTCTTATACGCGGAAAAATACGGTATATGAGATTTCTTCCTCACTGACCTGGCATCACAAAGGAGCAAGGTAAGGGTCTGTGGTATGGTTGGGATGAACCTCGGTTCTTTTGGGCTAACAGGGTGGATGGGAGATGGGATAGATTTCAGGCATCGTTCCTGTCTTCCCTTATGTTTCATTTCTACCCTGTTAATGCTATATCTCCCATTGCCCCACACTACTCCAATTGGGACTGCAAATCCAGAACCACCCATGATCTCACAATTCCCCCCACTTTCAAGACCCATTCCCCTCCCACTCCCATTATTTTCCATTGGTTGCTGAAATGGCAATAATATCAATATGCCAAGGATAGCCCTATTCATAATTCCAATATATCCTCTAATTCCCAATTCACTCCTATAGAGCCAGATGATCAACCTAATTGTGCCAGCATTTAATTCTTTGGGGTTCAGCCAGCGAGCCGCTCTCACCAGCCCCCTTCCCCTCCTCAGACACCTCAGCTGCTCTGGCGCTGGCGCTGGCCTTCTGGGACTCAGCTTATACTGAGCTTATACCACCAGATGTTACAGCACATAAGCACAGTTCAGTCACGCCGATTCTCATGTGTGGACACTGCTTGTCAAGGCAGCATTATATACAATATGGACATTATACATATTGAAAACAGCATCATGCTTGCATCCCTCCGTGGACATTGCTGTTGCTCACATCATCATATTGCATATGTTAGTTGATGCTCACATCTCACGTGTTCATTTGCTGCATCATTCATGGCTTTTCTTCCAATATGCTATTTGTGACTGCATTGCCATGTTTTACATTGACAGGTCTTTTGTACACCTAATGTCTGTTGATTTTTTTTGTTCCAGAAATCAGTCTGAACTTTTTCCAAACCTTTTACCATTCTTGCTCAAAGTTACAGGTTAGCTTGCTATAGAGTTTGTGGACCAATGCGCAAGCTTGCAGGACATTTGGACATTGGATACTACCACATATTGGACTACCACATATTGGACTTAGTTCATCAGACTTCACACTGCTCCATTGCTGCCAGCCACAACTGCTTTAAAAGACTCATTTTGGCTACCTCACAGTTGCTTTCTTGCGCTCTTTGTTGATGTGTACATTCACATGTGCTCATTGATGGGTTCACAATTTCACTATTTTATGGTGTGAATGTGTGTATGATAGCCCCATGATAGGTTTTTCCTCCTATTTGATGACATTCCAAATTCAACAAATGGGTTTCACTCATGAGCATAATTCCCTGAATCCCAGGTCAAAACTTCCCAAATTCACACCCCAAAATTTTCTTGGCAAAGACAGTTTGGATTGAACATCATCTCTGTCCAGTGATTCACTTATAGATAGTTTTCAAAGGAGGGGAATGTTTCAAGAAATGCTATGAAAATGTCTTCCTTGTGTGTGTGTTCCCTTACCATGGCCCTGAATGTACTCTGACTGCAAGCAGCCGTGAGGCTTATCCCACCTGGTCACATAGCCAAGCTGCCATGGTCCCAAAAGTGAGCCTTGAAATAGAGATCAATCATAGTTTTTCTGGGTTTTTCTGAAGATAACAGCCACAGATGCTGACGAAATATCAAGAATAAACTCTTCTAGAACATGGCCACATAGCCCGAAAAACCCACAAAAAACTATAGATGCCATTCCTGAAAGCCTTTGCCCTCACACCAATCAGATAGTTTGGGAGCAGCAATAGGGAAGAATTCACACTTTCCGAAGACAGGAAGAGGGAGCTGATTTGCAGCAGGATGTTTCTTGCACCCGAGGTGGAGGGCTAATTGACTACTCTATCCCCCATCTTAGTGGCCTTTTACCATGTAGATTTGGCCTTTGATGTATGATAAACAATCTTTGCCTGAAACTAGTTTTAGCCTATAAAAAGATCCCAAATTTCTTTGTCCAGAGAGCTAGCATGGAGTTTCAGGGGGAACCTCATGTCTCCCTGTATTTCAAACTGGTCCCAACTCATGCTGCCCTCCAAGAAGCACTTCGGAGCACCCACAGTCTCTGGGTAATTCTCTCCTTAAATGAAGCCTGTCCTATTATTCCATACCTTGTGTGTGTGAATGTGTGTGCTTGCATGTGTGTGAATGTGTGTGTATTTTTCCCCTTTAATACAATTTATCTGAATTCCTCTATTCCACCAACCTCTGTATAAAAATGGGAAACGATTCCAAAAGGGTTGCTTCTAGCACAACCCATTAAACAACTGACCTAATTAAAATCCCCCCTAGAAGGACCCATTGTTACAGGTCACTTTCTTTTCTTGTGTACACCAACTTATAGGAGGAACCAATTTCCTATTTCAGTGGTTCCCAGCCTGTGGGTCACGACCCCTTTGCAAGCCGAACAATCATTGTTGGGGTGCTCTTTTTCCCCCTTTTGAAGATGGGGACAACACTTGCCCTCCTCCCTCCAAGTGAAGCAGTTGCTGGGTTGATGTCCAGAGGGGCAGGTTTAGCCTGAGGGCTAGGACAGGACTAGGGTCAGAAAAATAACAGTAACTGAAGACGGTGTGAGGGTCCTAAGTGAGAATAACCGGCATTCCCTAGAGAGAGAGCAAAGTGTAACTAAGTACAACAAAGTGAAATAATAACAAGTGAATGTATTAGTTGAACACCTGAAACAAGGTTAAACCCGTTTTTCAAATAAAGTGTTATTGTTAATTATTTACAAGTTTGTCTGGGTCTGACATAAATATCCACGCTACTAGATAACATCGGAAAGTGGATATTTAAAAAAAAGAAGATAAGCTGTTTTGGTGGCTCTCATCATATAATTTGGTGGCAGCGGTGGGATGACAAAACCCACAGGGCTGCCACAACAGGAAAATAGGTGGATGAGTTTGGGGACCCCCGTGACAAAATGGTGGAAGAAGTGGGAAGCCAAAACCCATGACGCTGCCACAATAAAGAAATAGTTTGGTGAGTGAGTCACACTATGACAGAGATTCATATTCCATTAGATTAACCAGGTGTTCCTGTACTATCTCTTTACTTATTCTGTCCTCTGCTCCATTATCCTCAGGTTGATCACCCTTTTCCTTTTCTGAGAAGACGGAGGCAAAGAAGGTGTTGAGTAATTCTGCCTTTTCTCTGTCCCCTGTTAACATTTTGCCATCTTCTCCACGCAGTGGCCCTACCATTTCCTCCTTCTTCCTTTTGCTGCGGACATAACCCCAAAAGTCCTTTTTATTGTTCTTAACCTCTCTAGCAAACCTAAGCTCATTCTGCGCTTTACCTTTTCTGACTTTACCTCTACAAGTGGGCCCAAACAGACAGGCCAAAATAAAGCTGCTTCAGGTCACTCTGAAGGTATGCTGTTTAAATAACACATGCATCTTAAGAGGCCAGAAGCTGCGCCAAAGCTGCACTCCAGTCTTGCATCATATGAACAGCATACCTCCAAAGTGACCTGAAGCAGCTTTATTTTGGCCTGTCTGTTTGGGCCCAAGTGTTGGTTGGACTGGAGGGCCCTTGTGGTCTCTTCCAACTCTACAATTCTATGATTTGTTGCAATTCCTCTTTAGTGATCGTCCCATTTTTTCCAATTCGTTTACATGTTCCGTTTAAAACTTAGCTCAGTTGAAAGTTCATTGGCCATCCATTCTGGTTTCTTTAGACACCTCCCATTTTTCTTCTTCACTGGAACTGTTTTAAATTGTGCTTCCCAACCATCATGAACTCCCTTCTCATTTAGTATTTCTGACCACAGGAATTTCTCTAAGTTAACTAAAATCCACTCTCCTACTCTAGAATGCATGTCTAACTGTGCATGGCTTCTCCCTTCCACTGTGTAACAAACACCACTTGCACCCCATTAACCACGTCTTCCCTGTTGGTTAGGATCAGATCCAAAATAGCTGATTCCCTTTTTGCGTCTTCCACCTTTTCGACAATGAAACTGTCTTTGAGGCAAGTGAGGAATTTGCTAGACCTTGAGGATTGGGCTGAGTTTGACTTCCAGCAAATATCAGGATAGTTGACGTCACCCATTATTATTATTATTATTATTTATATAGCGCTGTAGATTTGCACAGTGCTGTACATAAAAACAATAAATATATAAGAGTAAGCCTGCGTATGGCGTACAATCTAAGAAATAATAGGATAATACATATAAAATACATAGCAATACAGGAAATTTCAATAAAAAAGGCAACAAAAAAGGACATCAAATAGCAAATGATAATCACGCAATGGCTGGGAACGCTTCTCTGAACAGGATGGTCTTCAACTCTGTTTTGAAGCTGGTTAAAAAAGTGATGGCCCTTGTGTCTCACGGGGGGAAAAAGTTCCAGAGTGAGGGGCAGCAATGGAAAAGGGGCAAATCCGAGATGGGGCAGAGACTCCTGGGCTGGAACAGCCGACCCTGACTACTAGAACGGAGGGAACAACGGAGTGGGAAGGTGAGGAGAAAGAAGGTCTGATAAATAACGAGGGGCCAGCCCATGGGGGGCTTTGAATGTCGACAGCAGGAGCTTATACTGAATGCGGAAAGGGAGGGGGAGCCAGTGAAGGGATGCCAACACAGGAGAGATGTGGTCAGAGCGGTGGGCGGATGTGATAATGCATGCAGCTGAATGCTGGACAGAAATTAAGGGACGGAGGTGAGAAAGAGGAAGCCCAGCCAGGAGGATGTTGCAGTAATCCAGTCGTGAGATCACTAGGGCATGGACCAGGATCTTGGCAGTAGAGGCGGAGAGATATGGTCGGATTTTGGCAAGATTGTATAGTAAGAATCTACAAGCCTTGGCTGTGGTCTGGATCTGAGGGATACACGACAGAGAAGAGTCAAAGATCAAACCAAGACTAAGGGCTTGCTGGACTGGTTGAATAGAAATGTTGTCCACAGAGACAGAAAAGGAGTGTTGGAGGGTGGACTTAGGAGGAAAGACAAGAAGCTCCGTCTTGGACATGTTCAGCTTCAAACACTGATGGCGCATCCACTGTGAGACAGCTGTGAGACAGTGGATGTACCATTGGCATTTGAAGCTCAACATGTCCAAGACGGAGCTTCTTGTCTTTCATCCCAAGTCCACCCTTCAACACTCCTTTTCTGTCTCTGTGGACAACATTTCTATTCAACCAGTCCATCATTACTACATCTCTCCTTTCTGAGTGTTCTAGAAAGGTGTCATGCAATTCTTCCGTCTGACTTGGGGGTCTGTAGTAGACTACCACAATAACATCCCTGTTGATCTCTTCAACTTTCTCTGTGTGTTTCTTGTCCAAGACTGTCTGGCCCATTCTGGTCAGGAAAACCTCTTGTCCCCTAAGATGCTGAAATGTAAATACCCGGGCCTCCAGCTGCTGGACTTTCTCTCCCAAGAGGGCCTTCAGTGTCCATACTGAGAAGTCTTAAGGAGGCACTGAAACAAGACTGCGGGCTTCCCCTGTTAAACACCGGTGTAAGGAACCACTGTTGGCTTGGCCTTTGCCCCCATCTCTGTTAGTGAGATTAATCAACTGGGCCTGTGGTTATCTAGAGAGCTCCTGGCTACTAGCTCCTTTCCGAGTCATTTCTCTGACTCACTTCTTCTATGCAAAAGCCCCACAAGCCCCTTAAGGAAAACAGGGAAAAGAAGAGGTGATAAAGGAGACGCCTTCCTACACTGTTCCCAGGTCACCTTCTCCTCTGTACTCCAAAACCTCCTTGACTATAAAAATAAAAAATGAATATATTCATGTGTGAAGTTATATAGAATGAGACTTCTAGCTCCACTCCCCAGTGACCCACAGTTTAAAAGTTTAAGAATTCACCCAACCAACAGACACAAACAGCCAATCCTTCCCTTTTGCAAGTAAAAACAAACAGAAAAACTAAGAGAGGAACACCTGATCAGGTAACTAAATGTGGAGCCCATAAATGCCCCCTGTCTGCCTGTCCCCCTTTATGGAAAACAATCAAGATGTACAAAGGCTGTCCTCAAACTGAAAATGTTCCATAATGCTGGTATTTCTATGGCTTCTCTTTAATGTGGACATCTTTATGCCTGAAATCTTTTCTATAGTCCTGTGGTCTGTATAGTTTGTCTCCTCTATGCGTTGGTATCCAAAAGGTGTGAATTTTGAGAAAAATATTACAGATACAAAAATTGAATGATTTAGTTCTTCTGTGGATTCTCTGATGCTTCAAAAGATGCCAGGTTTGAGCAAAGCATTCCCCACACTTCTCACATTTTTATGGCTTCTCTCCTGTGTGAACTGTCTGATGGGATATAAGATGTGACTTCTGAGAAAAATCTTTCCCACATTGTTGGCATGTGTATGGTTTCTCTCCTGTGTGCACTCTCTGATGGACCACAAGATGTGACTTGTAAGCAAAACCTTTCCCACACTGGCGGCATGTGTACGGTTTCTCTCCTGTGTGGACTCTCTGATGGAACATAAGATTTGACTTGTCAGCAAAATCTTTTCCACACTGCTGGCATGTGTATGGTTTCTCTCCTGTGTGCACTCTCTGATGCTTCACAAGACTTGACTTGTAAGCATAATCTTTCCCACACTGCTGGCATGTGTATGGGTTCTCTCCTGTGTGCACTCTCTGATGAGACACAAGAGCTGACTTCACAGCAAAACCTTTCCCACACTGCTGGCATGTGTATGGGTTCTCTCCTGTGTGGACTCTCTGATGCTTCACAAAATATGACTTGTCAGCAAAACCTTTCCCACACTGCTGACATGTGTATGGTTTCTCTCCTGTGTGGACTCGCTGATGCTTCACAAGATCTGACTTGTCAGCAAAACCTTTCCCACACTGCTGGCATGTGCATGGTTTCTCTCCTGTGTGGCGCCTCTGATGGGAAACAAGGCTTGCCTTCTGAGCAAAACCTTTCCCACACTGCTGGCATGTGTATGGTTTCTCTCCTGTGTGCACTCTCTGATGGAGCTTAAGACGTGACTTGTGAGCAAAACCTTTCCCACACTGGTGGCATTTGTACGGTTTCTCTCCTGTGTGCACTCTCTGATGCTTCACAAGACTTGACTTGTAAGCATAATCTTTCCCACACTGCTGGCATTTGTACGGTTTCTCTCCTGTGTGCACTCTCTGATGGGACATAAGATGTAACTTGTAAGCAAAACTTTCCCCACACTCCTGGCATGTGTAGGGTTTCTCTCCTGTGTGGACTATTTGATGGTAAACAAGGCTTGCTTTCTGAGCAAAACCTTTCCCACACTGCTGGCATGTGTATGGTTTCTCTCCTGTGTGGACTATTTGATGGTAAACAAGGCTTGCCTTCTGAGCAAACCCTTTGCCACACTGCTGGCATGTGTATGGTTTCTCTCCTGTGTGGACTATTTGATGGTAAACAAGGCTTGCCTTCTGAGCAAATCCTTTCCCACACTGCTGGCATGTGTATGGTTTCTCTCCTGTGTGGAGTCTCTGATGGGACACAAGCGCTGACTTGTAAGAAAAACCTTTTCCACACTGCTGGCATGTGTATGGTTTCTCTCCTGTGTGGATTCTCTGGTGTCTCACAAGACATGACTTGTAAGGAAAGCATGTCCCACACTGCTGGCATTTGTACGGTTTCTCTCCTCTGTGGACTGTCTGGTGCCTCACAAGGAATGACTGGTGAGCAAAACCTTTGCCACACTCCTGACATTTGTATGGTTTCTCTCCTGGGTGGTTTATCCGGTGGGTCATAAGTTCTCTGTGCACTTTCAAATGTGCCATAAGTAGTGAATTGTATGCAAAGCATTTCCCACACTTCCGGCATTTGTGTGGCTTTTTTACTGTGTGGGCTTCTTGATACTTTACATTGTACAATTTAGAACCAAAACCTTTCACACATGAAATTTCACATCTGAAGTGTTTCTTTAGGGAATGAGGCCTCTTGCAAGGCACAAGTGCCATATTTTGAGGAAACCATTTCACAGATACATTGTGTTTGTAGGGCTCCTCACTGATATAACTTTCCTCTTCTAAATGTTGAGCTTGCTTAGTAACTTCCAGTTTTTGCCTAAAACAATTCCCATACTTAGCAGATACATATGTTTTCCTCCAGTTTTCTGCTGTGAAGAAGAAGAAAAGAAAATAATAATTGTGTAAAAAGCATTTCAGAGTATGGGAAGCGGATTAAACACAAATTAATCATCAGAACAAAAGAAGGCATGTTATGCTTCTTTTTACGGCATAAATCCAGATTATCTGATAGACTGTATCTTCCCACAAGAGCTTCCTTGAGTCTTACAAGCTTCAAGGGAAGGCTCTCTCCACCCTCCAGCAGATTTTGACCATAGAGTCATGCTGAAGGATATCTAGAGGCCTAGAGAGGCAACCTCTGAAGTTCTTCCAGCATGAGTCTAGGGGTCAACCTCCAGCACAAATATCAAGAATCATACCCTTATAAATCAACTAACTAAACAAATAAAAGCTCTGTCCTCAGCAACCTTTTAAGCTCCGGATGAATACATTTTCATTCTTTCATAACATTTTAAGACACTTAGGGTTTTACATGCTGACACCCCTTTATCATTTCCAGAGACATCTGCTCTCAGAGACATGGAGGAAGACTACTGAGAAAAGTCTGAGGGAGGGGAGCTTCCTCTATGAGCTTGAGATTGAACCTGAGTCCAGCGGTGCTTAGTGCTCAGTAAAGATGGATCATATTGTGCTGTCCAGAGCATCTAAGGCAGGTATTCTATGGGCAAAACAAAGCCGCCAGCTGGATTTGCTGCCAGGTTTTCAAAACAGCAATAAGGGACAGAGGAAATTCATGACATGCAGGGCTGACAAGTGCTCTACCTAAATACCAAATGAAATTATTGATTTCATTTAACTTAGACCCCAAACAGACTGGCAGTAAGCACCAATGTGGAGGCATGGTGTTTGGACACCAGGCGCCCTGACACTGGCCTCATGCCACATACCCAACCACACAGCACATTGTGGTGCTCCCTTGGCACAGTGTTCAGACACACTGTGCCAAAGAACCATTGAAAAGGGTGTCTTTTTGCCACTTCAAAAAGCAGCACCATTTTGCCAGCCCTTTTGGGGCCAGGAAAGCGCTGGATTGGGGCTGCAATGTGCGGTTGCCATGGCCCCATTTCCTGCCATTTGTCCAGACCCTGAGTCAAGCCTTTTTCTGTAGAAATTAATACATGGTCCACACATAAATTACATGATTCACACATTTCTGTCTTTATGATGGGCCCGCATCCCAAAATATAGGAACCGTGGGCATCATCAGGGGAAATGTAATAAGCTTCAGCTGTTGACCCAAAAGGGATAAGCTTTCCAAGTTTTAAATGAGGGGCTTCTCTTACAATAAGGCATACCTCGCAACCTGTCTGAGTCTGTATGAATGTCCAGATTTTTGCCTTTTTGTGACAAGGAACTGATTTGATTTAAAAAACAAAATTTAAAAAAAACTATGCTGAAGGGCGGGGTAGAAATACCACAAATAAATAAATAAATGATGGAAACCTTTTCTCCCCATAATTTCTGTTTTCCCTCCTCCCTGCACCTGATTCTTCTTCTCCAATGTATAAAGATCCAGGTGTAATCTACACAGCAAGGATGGGCCACAGCAGGAGCCTAAAGATCATCATCATCATCATCAGTTAATTTGTATCCCACTTTTCTCACACAGCAGCTTACAGTCTAAAAATACAGTACAATTAAAAACTTACAAAAGTGACAATTAAAATGGAATTAAACTATTGCAATGTAGGTTTGTTTAAAATAAAATACAATTAAAAAGATAAAAACATTTAAAACCAGACACATTAAAACAATACACCAATACACTACCCCCAGGATGTTCTTTAAAAACTTTCTGTTTTAAATGCCTGTCTAAACAGAAAGTTTTACCCTGCCAACGAAATGACAACCAAGAGGGAGCCATTCTGGTCTCCCTGGGCAGGGAGCTTCAGAATCCAGGGGCAGCCATGGAGAAGTCCTTCTCTTGGGTCCCCACCAATTGTGCTTGCGATGGGGCCAGGACAGAGACAAGGCCCACTCCTGAAGATCCTAGCGCCCGGGACGATTCATACAGGGGGATATGACCTGTCAAATAGCCCAGAGGGCTTTACCTGTCCCCCTTAACACTTTCGCTGAAGTTCTTTGGACCAGTTGAAGTTGAAGAACACTCTTCAAGGGCAGCCCCAAGGAGAGCACATTACAGGAGTCCAAACAGGATGCAACTAAGGCACGTACCACCGAGACCAGATCCAGCATTTCAAGGAATGGGAGCAGCTGGCACAGAAATTTTAAATGTTCAAAAGCACTCCTGGTCATTGCAGAGACCTGGGCGTCCAGGTTCAAAGCTGAGACCAGGAATAGCCCCAAACTGTGAACCTGCGTCTTCAGGAGGACTGTAACCCCATCTAACAGAGGCTGAATCCCTATCCCCCAATCTGCCTTCCAAGTGACCAGCAACACCTCTGTCTTGTCTCGAAGTCCTCCCTGATGTTCTAAGAGTGTGAGGAGGAATGTGTAGGGAGAGGCATTCCCTTAAGTAACTTGGGCCGAAGCCATGTAGGACTTTAAAGGTAATGACCAACACTTTGTATTGTGCCCAGAAGCTGATCGGCAGCCAGTGTAAGGATTTTAATATTGGAGTGATATGGTCTTATCTGGATGTTCCTGTGACCAATCTGGCTGCAGCAGTTTGGATCAACTGAAGCTTCCGAACCTGGTACAAAAGTAGCCCCACCTAGAGCGCATTACAGAAATCTAAACAAGAGGTTATCAGTGCATGTACTACTGCTTCAAGGTCCTTCCAGGCCAGGTAGGGATGCAGTTGGCATATGAGCTGAAGTTGGTACCAAGCACTCCTGGCCACCGCCTCTACATGAGATGACAACTGTAGAGACAAGTCCAGGAGCACTCCCAAACTGCGAACTTTGTCCTTAAGGGAAAGTGTGACCCTGTCCAGGACGGGTTGACAAATCTCCATCCCTGGATCCGGGGTTCCTATCACTAACACCTCTGTTTTCACTGGATTCAGCTTGATCAATGCAACAGTTAGAGACACGGAGAAACAGATTTGGGTGTCATCAGCGTACTGATAACACCACGTCCCGTGTCTCCAGATAATCTCTCCCAGCAGCTTTGTGTAAATGTTAAATAACATGGGAGACATAATGGGGCCCTGAGGGACACCAGATGTCAACTCTCTTTTATGAGAGCAACTGTCTCCCAGCATCACCATCTGGAATCTGCCCGAGAGGTAGGATCAGAACCACTGCAATGCAGTGCCTCCAATAGCTAACTCCCTCAGGCGTTCCAAAAGGATACCATGGTCTATGATATCAAAGGCCACTGAGATGCCCAAGAGCACCAACAGGTTCACACTTCCCGTCGGTGCACAGACGGAGGTCATCGACCAAGGCGACCATGGCAGTCTCAACTCTGTATCCCGCCCTGAAATCAGTTTGAATATAAATAATAATATAAATAATAATAATAATAAAGAGAGAGCCTTACCAAGAGAGGCCATGATCCCACTGATCTCTGCTGTGATCTGACTGTGCAGGGCTCTCTGTTCTGGATCCAGCAGGGCCCACTCCTCCTGGGAGAAAGACATGGCCACCTCCTCAAAAGTCAATTGGCTCTAAAGACAGAAGAAAAGGGTTCTTGCTCACACTGGACATCAAGATGGCTGCCGGCTGTGGCAACTAGAACAAAGCAGTCTCACCAGCTGATAGGGCTCCAAAGGCAGCTGAGAAGAGACTGATTCTTCTGCCAACACCAGCATGAACATTGTGAACAAAGTCTGACAAACATAGCAACCTGAGCACATGACATATTCTACACTTTCAGTAAAAGGAGACTGCCTTTAAAGAAACATTAGGCAACTGCAGATGGGGTGGGCAGCTTAAATGTGGGCATTTCAGCATGCCAGGAGGGATGATGCTGGGTCACTTCCAACTGCCATGTTGGCCAACATTCAGCTGGTGTTTTTGGATTGTTTATTTTTCACTTTTGGGGGGAGGGTTGTGGAACTTTAGGCCATACCCTCCAACTGTCCCAATTTGGCAGCCTCAATGCCAATTAATTCTCTTTTGTGCACTCTTTCAGCAGATTCTATATAGCTGCTGGCATACTCAAGGAGGATTTAGAGTACAGAGAAGGTGACCTGGGAACAGTGTTTTGAGGGGATCTCCTTTAATTTTTAACTTTTTCTTATTCACTTTTCCCTTAAGGGGCTTGTGGGAACTTTTGCTCAGAGGAAGTGAAACAGAGACCTGTCTCCAGAAGGAGCAAGTAGCCAGGAGCTCTCTAGATAACTATAGGCCCAGTTGACTGAGCTCCTAACATAACTTGGGGACAAAGGCCAAGCCAATAGGGGTTCTTTATGCTAGTGTTTAACAGGGGAAGCCCACAGTCTTGTTTCAGTGCCTCCTTAAGACTTCTCAGTATGGACACTGAGGGACCTGCTGCAGTCACCTGCAAGACTTGTGGGATGTTGTCTTCTTGCCTATAGATGTGGGGAACGTAACCTGCACCGAGTGCAAGTTGGTAGCCCTTTTGGAAGAGAAGGTCCAGCAGCTGAAGGACCAGGTATCTGCATCTCAGCATCTTAGGAAGCAAGAGGTTTTCCTGGACAGAACGGACTGGACAGTCTTGGATGGGAAACACACAAGAGGACATTGCTGGGGAGGAGGTCACTTCACATAAATAGGAGGTAGACAGCTGGAGGAATGTCACACACAGAAGTAGGGAATCTATTACAAGTATACAAATCCAAAGGTCGAGGCACAGATGAATAACCAGCCATGCTGCCTTCTTCCTACCTTTTCTGCCTATAAAAGAAAGAGACTTGTATGGTTCCAGGTGTCAATTGAATTGCCCAGGAATGAACAGAATTGGCCAGATGTCAAGTAAATTGTCCACACCAGATAGTAGATAGCTTACCTGATCTGGTTCTGGTTCACTGCAAAGAGGGAGAAGTGGCTGAGTCCTTGTTGGTGGGATCATTTCAGCCTCTGTGGGAGAGACCAAGGCAAGGGGGAATCCAGTCACATTTGGAGTAAACAATGCATTAACGCTTCAACCAAGAAACAGTGGGGTTCTGCTCTATCTGATCTTACTGCAGCTGTGTGTACCTGCCCACAACAAACAAGGGAAACAGCTGATGCCTCCGGAGACCCTTGCTGAGCATGAAGGTGTCAGGACCCTGTTGAAACAGGTCTGATAAAATGACATGGATGTGGCTACTAGGTGGAGCTGTTGTGGAAGTTATATACAGCTCTAGTGGGAGTTATATGTGTCAGCATTTAAACAGTGCATCATTGGAATGTTGATGCAACTGTCAACTGTAAATTCTCAACTGTCACTGAATAAGAGTAAGACGGTTGGTGTTACTGTCAACTGTCTCAGAGTTTGTTACTAGTGTGGATGGTGTCGATGTATATAGTTTACAGTGGAACTTCTAAAAATAAAGCCTCATCTGAGAGAAGTTTACAGTGTCTCTTTGCTCATTAAGAAAGGGAGAGGTGTTTCTCCAGCTTACAAGCTGCTGACTACAGTCACAAAGGTGAAAAATGGGTGCCAAATGTTGATGTGTTGCTTCACGCACTGCGCAACATCAAAGCACTAACAAGGGTTATGGGCCCAGTGTGTGCCTCAGGATCTGCCTGTGCATCTGAGTAGCTGTTTTGTGAACAGTTATCCAGAAGAGCAGCTCAAACTGTCTGAGGGCCGGAAGGCAAAGAGTTAAGGAGCTGAGCTGCCAGCCATCTTCTTATATTCAGCAGATAGTGAAAGCTGTGGGAGGCTGTCAAGCTGGAGCATTTGTTTGTTTTGTTGCCGGCATGGATTTCATGAAGTTTCCAAAGTTAAATGACTCCAATTACAGCCAATGGGCCATCTATGCCAAGGCAGTCCTATTAAGAGAAGGACACTGGGATATAAGTGAAGAAGGTTTAACTGTCAAAAATGCTGAAGAAGATAGAATAGCCAGAGCTACGTTATGTCTCACTCTGGAGCCCAGTCAGTTAGACCATGTAAGGGATAAGGAATCTGCCAAGGAGGTTTGGAATGCACTGAGAGAAGTGCATCAATCTGTCCTGGGCTGAAATTGAATGACTGCAGGAATCATCTGGATTGTTTTGTGTGCAGCAAGATTAAAGCTAAAGGCTTTTCCTGTTGCCAAGAAAAACAAATGCACCACCCAGAGGCCTTTCCAAATGGTGCATGCTGATCTGGCCGGTCCCTTCACTAAATCTGTGTAGATATCTGATGGTCATTGTCAATAGGCACACCAGATATTCCTATGCTTACACACTGAGGGAAAAGAATCAGGCTGCCGCCACATTCAAGAACTGGATGGAGATGGTGGAAAGGGAATTTGAGTACAAGGTTGGTACTCTGGTGACAAATAGGGGTGGTGAGCTTTTGTCCCAAAGTTTGAACAATTGGATAAAACAGAAGGACATCCGCCATAACAGCACTAATGCTGCCACTCCGCAGGAAGACGGTTTGGCAGAAAGAAAGATTGGGGTGTTAAAACAGATAAAGGATTGCATGCTGCTTGATGCAGGCACCCCAGAAGGACTTTGGGAGGAGGCAATCCTGGCTGCCTGCCACATCACTAACCGGGTTTGGAATTCTGCTGTGAAACAAACACCCTACTTCATGTTATTTGGGAGGCCACCCAACCTCAGGTACCTAAGGGTGTTTGGGCAGTATGCCAATGTATTGGTTCTCCAAAATTTCAGAAAGAAAGGTGACCCCAAGTGGCGGAGATTGATGTTTGTCAGGGGAATAGTTACAGGTTTTACCTGGGAAATGGCAGTTGTCCCGAAGTGCAAATTTTGAAAAACACTCTGGGTGGGAGAAGATCCACACGAACCAAGAGGTGTTTGTGAGAATGGGACAACAAGGAGTCAGTACTGGAACTGGAGGGGTAGGAACACCAGAGGTTAATCCAGATAGCTAGCCTAGCACCTCCAGGGAACCCACAGGTACACAGACCTCACCCATCTCTACTAGAAAATTAGTGAAAGTGCCATCCGCAGATGCAGAGGTACAGACAAGTAGTGACAGTGAGGATGATAGGGGGTGCTCAGAGGTAATAATCCCCAGGAGGACTCAGAGAGTCAGAAGGCCACCTGATTGTTTTGTGGTGCAGAATGTCAAAGTGTGTACTGTTGTGGCTGATGAGCCGAAGAACTACCAGGAGTTTCTTACCTATCCCAGGGAAGAGCAAGAAAGATAGTTTGAGGCCATGGAGTGTGAGTTGTCATCCTTGGTGAATAGGGAGGTATTTGAAGTGGTAGAAAGATTGTAGGTTGCAAGTGGGTGTTTAAGAGGAAGGAGATGCCAGATAGAACCCACAAGTATAAGGCCAGGTTGGTGGCTAGAAGATTCTCTCAGCAGCGTTTTGAGAGTTTTGACAAGACGTTCTCTCCAACTGCGAAGCCAGAAAGTGTCAGATTAGTGTTGGCATTGGCTGCAAGGAAGTGCCAGATAGTTAGGCACTTTGAATTTGAGACAGCTTACCTGAACGCATAGCTGGATGATGAAGTGTACATGGAGCAAGAACCAGGGTTTGATGATGCCAAGGAGGGCAAGGTGTACAAGCTCAGAAAAGCTCTTTATGGGCTTAAGCAGAGTGCATGCTGTAGGAACCTCTATATCCACGAGGAGCTGGTGAGACTGGGATACAAGTGCAGGATTGCAGATGCTTGTGTGGACACAAAAGGAGGGGTCACACTTATGATTTACATAGATGACCTGTGTGTGGCTGCTTGGACTGAGCAGGAAGTTAAGCCTGTGCAGGAGGAGTTGGCAAGAAAGTTTGTTTTGAAGGACCTGGGAAACCTCAAGGCCTACCTCGGGATTGAAGTGGAGAGAACACAGGATGGTAAGATCTTGTTGAGCCAGACCAAAAAAATTGAGAGGCCGGTGGAGAAATGTGGCTTGGAAAGTGCCAAAGTGGTAAAAAGCCCCATGACTCCTGGCTATGCCAGTGGTGAGTCAGTCAAAGACTTTGAACATCCAGATTTATACAGATCTGTGATAGGCAGTTTGCTTTTTGTTGCCAATAACACCAGGCCAGACATTTCCTTTGCTGTAGGTGTCTTGAGCAGGAGAATCAGCAGTCAAAAGTGGAAGACTAGACAGCGGTGAAGAGACTGTTGAGATACCTGAAAGGGAGCAAGGAGAGGAAGCTAGTGCTGCAGGGATCTGAGGCACAATTGGGTTGTTTTGTGGACAGTTCTTTTGCCTGAGAGCTGCATGACAGAAAGTCTGTAACTGGCTTGCTGGTCAAGTTTGCAGACAGTCCTGTGGTCTGGAGGAGCAGAAAGCAGAGCTGCGTGGCACTAAGTACCACAGAAGCTGAGTTTGCTGCACTTTCTGAGATGGCAGGAGAAGTGCAGTGGTGAGGCAGTTGCTGGAGGACTTGGGTGAGAAGTATACAGGCCCAACTGTTGTACACGAGGATTCCCAGTCTTGCAAAAAATCTAAAGAACAAGACGAAGTACATAGGGGTGCGGTACCAGAATGTGAGGGAGTTGGTGCAGAATGGTGTTCTGAGTCTGGTCTACATTAGTTCGGAGGACAATGTAGCAGACATCCTCACAAAGGCCCTGCAGGTAGACAAACATGAAAGATTGTCAGTACAGTTGGGCATGGCCCCGTGAGTGGAAGCTCATAGCCCGAGGTCCTGCATATGTTGGAAGATCTGAGCCTGAGGACAGAGGCTGTGAAAGATCTGGGCCAGAGTGTGGAAGCACGGAAAAAGCAGACATCTGTGGAACGTCACACATGAGTAGCTAGCAGGGAAGGTACACACAATGAGGACTACATCAGACATGGGACAAAGGCAAGGACATATGTGACACATCGCATGTCATTTTGGAGAGGATTGTCAGGACCATGTTGAAACAGGTTTGAGAAAATGACATAGATGTGGCTACTAGGTGGAGCTCTTGTGGAGGTTATATACAGCTCTAGTGGCAGTTATATGTGTCAGCATTTAAACAGTGCATCATTGGAATGTTGATGGTACTGTCAACTGTAAATTCTCAACTGTCACTGAGGAAGTGTAAGACGGTTGGTGTTACTGTCAACTATCTCAGAGTTTGTTACTAGTGTGGATGGTGGATGGTGTCGATGCATATAGTTTATAGTGGGACTTCTTCTAAAAATAAAGCCTCATCTGAGAGAAGTTTACAGTGTCTCTTCGCTCATTAGGAAGGGGAGAGGTGTTTCTCCAGCTTACAAGCTGCTGACTACAGTCACGAAGGTGGAAAATCTGGTGCCGAACGTTGACATGTTGCCTCACGCGCTGCACAACATCAAAGCGCTAACAGAAGGAACCGCTAAAGAGAAATAAAATGGAAGAGTAGAGAAGCCTGTCTCAACAGCTATCCCTGACACTTAAAAAACAAAACGAAAAACTCACAGATGTATGAGTTTGGCCACCGAAATGGAAATAGCAAGAAAAGTTGGGGCTCGCAAAAGAAAAGGCCATTCCTAAATTCATTATGGAAGAAGGCTTCAGATGGGTTCTAGAAGGTTCCAAACATTTTTGTTTATTCATACAAGGCTTCCTGACCTCATGGTTTCACTTCATAAGTGGATATTGGTAGTTCTTTTTCTGTGGTTCAGGAAATCATTCCTCGTCTTCCCATGTGATTTGTGCCTCTCATGCCAAATTTACTGTTAAAGAAGAAATGCTCTGGAACACACTGAGTTTGTTCATTGAGAAACACCTGCATTCTCTGGGAAGTCTTGGCACAAAAGAACACTTCCAGGCCTGGAAAATTCAGAAGGCGCTTGGGTGCAGTAGTTCAACTCTTGGACTGGGAAAATTCAGTTCTAGCATCCCAGGAGCCCTGAAAGACACTGGCAGACCGCTCTCTCTGAGCCTGACCTACCTCACAAAGTGGTCGTTGTACAGAAAAGGATAGGTTGGGGAGTGTGAGGGACTTGAGACCCAAAGAGCAAAGCAAGCTCTGAATAGAAACACACAGGGTACAAGATGTGCCTTTTAAGTCAGAGATGCAGAAAATCAATCTCCACACGTGGAAATGAGCATCACCCAAGCTGGCTATGTTTTGCACCAAATGTATGTTTGAATGGACAGTGGGATGCATAGTGGTACTACAAGCACATCGGTCAAAATATCTAGACACACATATATTGAAAACTAACACAAAGCATCCAAGATGCTACATCAAAGATGGAGAGGATAACTGTCTGTTTGCAGAGATATTCAGTGAATTTTCGACACATCCCTGGTGTGGAATGGCAGTCTCTGCAGTGAAATGCACAGCTTTAGGTCACCATAAGCTGGAATTTAAGACACACAACAACAACAACAACAACAACAACAACAACAACAAGGCTTCCTTACCTTTCAGGGGGCCCTCTCCATCACACTCCTCCTTCATTGCCCTCCATTGGGGACTCTGCCTGGGATCCAATGGCGCCTTCTCTGCCACAGGGAATTCAAAGTAAACTTCTGACAAGAGGTTTTTGGCCTGAAATAGCAGTCAGGATTAAAGACTTGGATGAGGAAATGGCAAGGATTTGGGAAGAGGTTTGGGCTTGCATGGGATAAGACTTCCAACCACAACTAACCGTCCATCAAGAAGCCAAGCCCTTCCTCCAGTCCATCTGCCTTGGTCCAGGCCTCGGAGGTGGAGAAGATCTGCTGGACCTGATCCTATTCCCCACTACCACTCCCTTCTCCTTTTGTGTCATGTCTTTTAGATTGTAAGCCTGAGGGCAGGGAACCGTCTGACTAAAAAATTTATGTACAGCGCTGTGTAAATTTACAGCACTTTATAAATAAAGGTTAATAATAATAATAATAATAATAATAATAATAATAACTAAGCCAGTAAAAAGCCTGTAGCACATATGTCCAAATTGAAAATGTCATACAAAATAAGAGCTCAAAAAGGTGGGATACAAAATGACACTTGGTATATGTATACTTGGTATACATTTATTGCTTGTGCTGAAACACAAACAATTCCATGGAGCCCACAGCAAGAGCATCTGGAGTGCTGGAAAACTCTGCTTTGACTTATAATGGCAGTCTACTCATGTATTCATTTGTGTGTGTGTGTGTGTGTGTGTGTGTGTGTGTAAGGAAGAACTGAAATAGACGTATGGGGAAACATAGATGAAAACCTATTGCTACTGCATAGATATATCCACCTGTACACTCTGTGGGCACAATACTAATGTTGGTCAATGGTAAAGAATTTTCACCCTTTCGGTGTGAAATCTGGCGAATTGCTAGAGTGGGTGAAAACCCATTCTGCTCCTGAACACATCATGGGTGCAGGTCAGGTTGTGTGGCAGTGTCAGCAGGGAAATCTGGGAACTTCCTTTGAAAACCTGGCACACAGGGAGCACACACCAGGTTTTAAAACAGAATCACTCTTTTCAGACGCTTCAGGGGCTGAGATTCCACTTCAGCAGAAGGCCGATCCTCCCCACACTTCTCCCTATCAAAGCCAAGCCTGGGAACACCAGATTTCAGTCTTTGCCCCTCACCAGAGTCACCAGAGACTCAAAAAAGGCAGCCCAGAGCCAAATCCTACTCACCTTGGCCCCAGGAAGAAATGCTCTCACCTGCTGCTCTTTCTCCTTCTTCTCTGCCTCTGCCCGACTCAGGAGGAAACCCTCTGCCAGGGCCACCGCCTGGGAGCAGGTCTCTGCCCCACATTCCCTGACCCAGTTCCCCATCTCTGGGGGCAGGATGGTCAGGAACTGCTCCAAGATCACCAGGTCCAGGATCTCATTTTTTGTGTGTCGCTCTGGCTTCAGCCACTGACGGCAGAGATGGTGGAGTCGGCTGCAAACCTCTCGGGGTCCCTTTCCCTCTTTGTAGGAGAGCTGTCTGAAGCACTGGCATTGCGTCTCTGGGCTGGCAAGCTCCTCTCTCAAGGACCCTTGAATTATCCTCTCCCAGCTCTCAGCACTGAGGTCATTGTGGCCTTTTCTTCCTTCAGGACCAAGTGATTTTGGTTCCTCCATCTATGAATTTTGAAACCAAATGAAGCCACAAAAAAGATCAAAGTGATTCCTCCACCATCCGTCTGAGGGCAAAGGTGTCCCTAAGATGCTCTACTGCAACAGCCTGCAAAACCAATACATGTTGTTATTATTGATATTGTCAGGTATTTACAGAGTACTATCGATGTACATTATTATCTTGGTACAGGTACCCTAGAGGCACTAGAGCCTATCTAATCTTGTAAGTACTAATCTGGTTACTACTTGGATGAGAGATCACCAACAAATATCAGGTGCTGTAGGCCCTATTTCAGAGGAAGGAATGAGTAAAACCATCCCTGAGCATTCTTAGCCTAATAAAATCCTGTGAAATTCATGAGGTCACCATAAGTTGACAGAGGAAAGGCAGGTTGAGTTCTTTCACCTGAGAGCAGTATCAAAGCATGAAAAGCATTAATAGAGTGAAAAGCATTTTAAAATCATGTCCACTGAAAACAAAAACAGTACAGTATGCTATTACCATGCTTAACCTTCAATGTTACATTTTATATGGCATATAATATATAGAACCAATATGGCGTAGTGGTTTGAATACTGAACTACAGTCCTGGAAATCAGTGTTAATTCTCTGCTCGGCCACGGAAACCTCCTGGCTGACCATGGGTGAACCCCACACTCTCAGCCCTAGTAAACCCGATGATAGGGTTGCTTTAGGGTCACCATAAGTCAGATAAGACTTGAAGGCACAATACATAATATATAATTGTCATATTTATCCTATTATCCTACATTCTACATTCATTAAAATCTTATTACAGTTCCCAGTCATTTTGTTGGGTACACTGCCTTGGCAGATGGAGGCTCAGTTTCTGACTGCCAGAGGTAAGAGCCCCCTTGGAGAAACAGAGCCAACGTTTCCACAGGCCAGAACCCTGCTTTCCAGGAACTCCCTTCTTCAGTACCCCTCAGCAGCCATTATTCCCTGGTTGTCTTTCCACACTGAAGCCTCCTTCTTTATTCCGCTTTTCCTTCCCTTTTACATTTCAGTGCCCTCCAATGGACTCATTGTGTCTTAAGCTTCGTCTTCCTTCTTACTATGGGGACGCCCACTAAGATACCCACTTCAGGCCACATCTGGTGGGGGTCAGCAATGGCATCCCTCTGGATGTCATATTGAAGAAGGAGCAAGTTTGTTTTCTGCTGCTTCAAAGACTAGGACACAAAGCAATTAATTCAAATTACAGGAAAAGAGAGTCCACCTAAACATTACAAAGAACTCCCTGATGGTAAGAACTGTTTCAAAGTGGAATAGACTATCTTGGAAGGTGGTGGATGCTCCATGTTTGGAAGCTTTTGAACCGAAGGTGGACAACCACGTCTTGGGTGTATTTCAGTGGAGTGTGATCTACTCCTTTCAGTTCTGAGCAGATGAGTGGGTTGAGGGAGTGCTGAGTTGGGAGTGTCTTGTCTCTCTCATTCTCTCTCAAACTACACAAATGTAATATTAACTGTTATGGCTCCATGCACAAAGTGCACATACAAGGTGAGTACGGGTATTTGATGCCTGTGAGGGAACCCCTCAGTGATGGATCTCATTACTCAGATATTAAAACATTTACTGGTGAACAGCCATAATAATTTTGGATCTTCCCACCAAGGAAAACTGTAGCATTAGGGCAAAATCCTGAAATAACTGGTAGCCCAGATTTGTTTAAACAAAGGAGAGGGTTGAAGATAGTTCTTTGATCTTTTAAAAAAGGACAACAGAAAATGCTTCCAAGTTCTGTATAAAGAGGCTGGAGGGGTTAATGTCATTGTCAATCCATATTTATTTGTCTCAAAATAAGAATAGGTGTACATCTGCTTAACAATGGCACAGCTATAGAGCTTTGTTGCCACTTTAACAGCCATGGCTCTTGTGTCCTATGGAATCCTGGGATGTTTAGTTTTGTGGATTCTCTCCCCAGAAAGCTCTTAGTGCCTCCCCAAACTACAAGCCCCAGGATTCTGCAGGACCTGGAGCCATGGCCAAGTGGCACCAAAGAGCTAGGATTGTGGAACATGAAGAAGTGCTTACAGTTCAATACAATTGTAACATTAATAGAAATAATGAGACAGCACTAATACTCAAAATTATAAAGAAGCCTCCTGCTCAACAAACTTTGTTCTTCTTGTTTAAACTCCACCTAAGTCACTCACTGACAGAAATGGTGAGGATCTTGGTTATGGTCACAGAAACCTGAACCCACAGAAACCAGACATGTTGGTCCATAGTTGGCCCACTAGGCAGTGAACCCAAGGGAGAACTGAAAGCCAAGAGGCAAAGTGGGTGGGTGGGTGGCAGGAGCCCAAGGAGACATTCTGGGTGAGGAACCTACAAGGGAGAATTACCACAGCTCTCCTACACAGAGAATGTGTGTGTGGTTTTACTACTCACTCCATGGCTCTCAAACTGAAAAAAGGGAACTGATACCCAGGCAGCTCTTGGTGCTCTAATTTTTAAGACATTTTTTGGCAGAATTGCTGGGATTCCCCCTAAAGAAACTGAGGGGTTTATAACTTTCTTACTTGGTCTTCTTGATATCTGCTTGCTGCTTCAAAGATTAAGAATTCAGGCCTGGGGGCCTGGCAGCTTTTCCCCCTCCACCCCAAAGAATTGAGGTCTGGCAAAGAAATGGGGAGAAATGATGCTGTTCGATGGACTCCTCCTGCCCCAGATTGCAAAGGGAGGGGAACCTGAGTTGGGATATAACTGGGAAATGGGGGCCTGGCACATCCTTTGGGCGGAAGAGACAGAGGATGGGGAAACTTTGGCCTTTCTCCTCATTTGGATTTTCTCTCATTCTGTTAAACAAGGAAGAATACTGTCCTATACAGTCACCCAAATGCTTGGAAGGTTGACATTCAGAAGTGCTGATTTTCCCAAGAAAAAACTGGAAAAACACACTTATTTCCCCACTTTCCAGACCTTCCGACCTGAATCCTTCAGAGCAGATCAAAGAGACTCACCTCTTTCCTGACAGGGATGTTTCTGCCTTTTTGGACGGTCATAAGGTTAGTCTGTGGTCTTCATGGTCCCTCTCTTGTGCCTACCTCACTGGGTTGTTGTGAAGGTAAGAGGGTCAGGAACATTTGTGCCTCTCTGGTCTCCTTCCTACATTCATAAGGAGAGACATTCTTTAAACATCAGAGAGAGTATTTTCTGGTGTTTATTTTCTTAAAGCTGGTTGTGTTTGTGTTTGTGGAGGGGACGCAGGGTGGCCTTCCTCCTTTCCTCCTTTTCTCTCCTGGGGCTCCTTTCCATTCAGGGAGCCCCAAAAGGGCCTCTCTCTCTCTGGGTCTCCTTGTGAGGAGGAGAGGCCCAAACCCCCCCAGCAGCCCCAGGAAGAAAGGCCCTCTCCCCTTGTGCCCCATGGAAGAGAAAGGGAGATGGGGGAGAGGGGCTCCCCATGGAAACTGCCCTCTTCCCCATTTCCATGAGGGTCCTGGGGGAGAAGGAGGAGGAGGAGGAGGGGAGGCTGGGGGTGCAGAGGGGCTCCTCCATTGCCAGGCCCTTTCCCTGGAAAGAAAGAGGGCAGCCCTTCCTCCTCCCCCAGAAGCCAGGTCTCCATGGGGCTCCCATCATCATCCCCCTCTTTCCAGCCTCTCTCTCTTCTCTCTCTCTCTCTGGGGAATAGGGCTTCCCTCCTTCCCTCCCTGAGAGCCTTCCCTCCATTCCCAGAAGAGACCCCCATCCTCTCCATCCCTCCTGCCCCCTTCTTCCTCCTCCTCTTCCTCACAACAGAGCCCTCCCTTCAAGGGCTGGGTCTCCCTTCATCCCAAAGGACTCTCTCTCTCTCTCTCTCTCCAAGGACCCTCAGACCCACAGAGACCCCCCCCCACAGGCCCCATGGAGAAGGGGGACCCACTCTCTCCCTTCCCACCTCCTTCTCTCTCCTCTCCTGCTGCATCTCTTTGGAGGACTCTCTGGGAATCGGAGCTCCCCGTTCTTTCTCCCCTTGCGGCGGCTCTAGGAATGAGGCCTCTTCTCTCTCTCCCTTGGAGGACTCTCTAGGAACCTCAGGCCTCCGCTCTCGCTCCCTCGGGGGGGCTCTCTAGGAATCTCATCTCTCTGTTCTCTCTGCCCCCTTGAGACTCTCTAGGAATCTGAGTGTTCAGCTGTCTCTCCCCTTGGAGGACGCTCTAGGAATCTAAGGCCTCCAGTCTCACTGACCCCTTGGAGGAGGAGGACGCTCTAGGAATCTGAGGCCTCCAGTCTCACTGACCCCCTTGGAAGAGGAGGACGCTCTAGGAATCAGAGGCCTCCACTCTCACTGCCCCCTTGGAGGAGGAGGAGGAGGAGGCCTCTCTAGGCACCTGTGCCTTGCTGCTCCCTTGGGCCCTGGCTGACCCTGGAGGAGGAGGAAGAGGAGGAGGAGAGGGAGGAGGCTCTGGCAGCAGGGAAGAAGGCTCAGGAGGGGCCTCTGCACTGGAGGAATAATAGTCATAAGGCCCTTGGACACCCCCTTTGACATATATATATATATATACACACACACATTAGCTGACCCAGTGGCTGCCTTGCTTCTCCAGTGTGGAGGGTGCCCCCGGCCGAGTGGACACAGCAAGGCCCTAATACTCTGAAGACCAAACCCTATCTAACCTTCCAACGGTCACTGATGGGGTTTTTATCTATTCCCAGCCAGCATTTCATTGGCTACAGTCAGCTGGCTCTTGAGTGGCTGTTGCTAGCCTAACCCACATCTGCCTTTTCCCTACAAGGACCTTCTGCCCTTTTAATTCTGTATGGCCCCTATATCCTTGGGGATACATTCCTGGACGTACTGAGGAACAACGAAAGCATGGATGAGAGTGCAACCTACTGAAATGAATGACTTCTGGCAGACTTGGCCATAAAGTTGTGCTGGAGGACCTCGAGAGATTCCTAGAGAGAACACCTCTCCATGCATTTCTAGGTCTTCCAGTGCAACTCTGTGGTCAAGTTCTGTTGGAAGCATACCATAGAATCATGCTTGAAGACATAGAAAATGCCTAACAAGGGTAAGTGAAAACGCTATTACTGGTGCCATACATACAGAGGATGTACTGTACATTATTTAATGGGAAGAAAGGTTTGTTACAATACTAACACTTAAGCAGCTATATTCCTTAGAATGACATGTGTGTCTTGTTACTATGCATATTTTCAGAATCAGATGCCATGTTTAGTTTTTGTCATTAGATGCTCCTTAATATTCAGGTCTGGTCTCAGGAGGAGGATGTAGCACTTGGGAATAAAGATGCATCCCAGGAGCCCAGCGCTGGAGGCCAAGATGGAGAAGATCTGGACGGCCACCATGTACTTTCCCTTGGTGCTCAGGTAGGCAGGCACAAAAGAGATCCAAATGCTGCAGAAGACCAGCATGCTGAAGGTGATCAGCTTGGCTTCATTGAAAGCCCCTGGGAGCTTCCTGGCTAAGAAGGCCACCGTGAAACAGATGGCCGCCAGGAAGCCCAGGTAGCCAAGAGCACTGCAGAACATGGCCACAGACCCTTGGTTGCATTTGAGGATGATTTCTCCAGGCTGGGAGTACATATCAGAGTCAGGGAAGGGAGGATAGACCCCAAGCCAGATGGAGCAGATGAGAAATTGGACAAACGCAGGGCAAATGACAATGGAGTTTGCAAGACTTTTCCCCAACCATCTCCTTGCGTTGCTCCCAGGCTTTGTGGCCAGGAAGGCCAGCACCACAGTGATGGTTTTAGCCAAAACGGAAGAGACAGCAATTGAAATGATGATGCTGAAAAGTGTTTGTTGGAGAAGGCAAGCTCCTTTGCTTGGCCGGCCAAGAAAGAGGAAGGAGGACAAGAAGGAGAGAAGGAGGGAGACAAGGAGAAGGTAGGAGAGGTCCCGGTTGTTGGCTTTGACCAGTGGGGTTTCATGGTTTTTAATGAAGATTCCTAAGACAAAGCAGGTGGTTAAGGACAAGAAGAGGGCAAAGGAGGCCAGGATTTTCCCCAGAGGTTCTTCATAGGACAGAACGTTTATATCCTTGGGAATACACTTATTGTGGTCGTTGTTGGGGTGCTGATCATCTGGACATCGGGAGCATATATCTGCATCTGTAAAGATGAAGAACCAAAAGAGTGATTTTGACATCACCTGCTTCTGTCCTCCACTGGATCATATGGAAGATCCTTTATTGTAACCAAGAACTGTCATGTCTCCAGTCTACTATACACTCCTTTCTTTCTTAACTCCTCTAAAGGGACAATTTCTCTCCCTCACAACATCAGTTTGATTCTGGCCTTTGTTTGTTACTGAGCCATAAGATAGATCCTGCTTCTGTCTGCTGAACACCATTAAGAAGCCATCTTCATGCCACAGTCTTTAAGAATCAGTGAATCTTGGAAAGAGCCTCCTACCTTTCTGGGCAGAGAAGGTCCCTTCTGGGCAGAGAAGACAGTCATAGCAGCAGATGGGCTCTCCTTCCTGGACTGCCTTGTGCAATCCAGGTTGGCAGCTTTCCACACACCTGGCATGAGGCAGGCTCTACCCATGAAGAGAAGGAAGAACAAGGAGAAAAGAGTTAAGAGTAGAAATGGAGGGCAATGAGTCACAGATCTGGGAAAGGAAGACACAGCTGAACCATCAGATGATTCCAGTTCCCAGGTGATATGGCCTTAAGGTTATATGTAGGTTTGGGTGAAGAGGGCAGCCTTGGTGGCATCCCCTCTTCGCTCATTGAGGCCTTCGAAAAAACCTATTTTCAATTCACAGTGCAGAAAACCATGGGCAGTAGATATTAGGAAATGGCTACAAACTTCTGCATGTCTGCCCTTCAGACCTCACCTATTTTGATACCTTTAGATGAGAAGGAAAACGATCCAATATCAATGCAGGAAATTGGCTTTGGCTAGAGGTTTTGGAGAGGTTTTGATAGCTCTCCATATCCAAAGATAGACAGCTACCTTTAGGCAGCATTTTAACACTCTGCAGTGTAGACTCCAACCAAACATCGAGAGAGAAACCCCAGAGGTGCAGGTGAGGGTCAGGAAAGGCATAGACACTAGGGACCACATAGGAAACATGCAATAGCAAAGCCTTTGACTGCAAATATCACAAAAAACTAGGGAACACTCTTAAAGATATGGGAGTGCCACTACATCTGACACTCCTGATGAGAAATCTGTCATCCTCTGAAATCTGATGAAAAACCTGTCATCCTCTGGCCTGCGCGGGAGTTGACCAGGCAGGCCCAGCTCCATCAGGGCTAGCCTGAAGAAAGAGGCTCCTCCCTCCATGGTAACTGTCATCTTCCAGCCTGCGAGGGAGTGAACAGGCAGGTCCAGCTCCATCAGGGCTAGCCTAAAGAAAGAGAGCCCTCCCTCCATCGTAACTGTCGTCCTTCAGCTTGCAAGGGAGTGAACAGGCAGGCCCAGCTCCATCAGGGCTAGCCTAAAGAAGAAGAGCACTCCCTCCATCGTAACTGTCCTCCTTCAGCCTGCGAGGGAGTGAACAGGCAGGCCCAGCTCCATCAGGGCTAGCCTAAAGAAGAACAGCACTCCCTCCATCGTAACTGTCCTCCTTCAGCCTGCGACGGAGTGAACAGGCAGGCCCAGCTCCATCAGGGCTAGCCTGAAGAAGAAGAGCCTTCCCTCCATCATAACTGTCATCCTTAAGCCTGTGAGGGAGTGAACAGGCAGTCCCAGGTCCATCAGGGCTAGCCTGAAGAAAGAGAGCCCTCCCTCCATCGTAACTCTCATCCTTTGGCCTGCGAGGGAGTGAACAGGCAGGCCCAGCTCCATCAGGGCTAGCCTGAAGAAGAAGAGCCCTCCCTCCAGTCCATCTGCCTTGGTCCAGGCCTCCGAGGGAGAGAAGAACCACTGGACCTCATCCTCTTTCCCACCACCATTCTCTTCTCCTTTTGTGTCATGTCTTTTGGATTGTAAGCCTGAGGGCAGGGAACTGTCTAATTAAAAATAAGGCCACTATGAGAGCCTTTAGGGCTGAACAGTGGGGTCTAAATACCAATAATAATAATAATAATAATAATAATAATAATAATAATAATACTTAGGGTAAGAGGTAGTAGCCTTTGTTAGAATGGAACATGGAGAAACAGCCAAGGCTGCATTCTATCATCCTGTTTGTTCAACTTCTATGCAGAAAATATCATACGAAGAGCAGGCTTAGACTTATTGAAGAAGGTCAAAGAAGAAAGTGTAAAGACAGGCTAACTGCTGAACATAAGGAAAATAATAATAATGACCAGAGAGAACCAAAATACATTCCATCTAGATAATGAAAAAATCAAAATATTTAAAGACTTCCCATACCTTTAATCAAACATCGATCAGGAAGCATACTTTTGTCAAGAAATCAGAAGAAGATTAGGAATGAATTGAGCTGCAATGGACGAATTAGAAAAGTTCCTAAGGAGTAAAGATATACAACTGAGCACAGAAATTAGGAGTGTCTGAGCCATTGTGTTCCGCACCACCATGTATGGATGCAACAGCTGGACAGCGAAGAAAGCGGACAAGAAGGAGATGCATTCATGTGAGATGTGATTTGAAACGTATTGATGGAGAAGAGTGATCGTGAACAAATGGCTTGTGGACAGATCAAGCCGGAATTCTCCCTGGAAACTAAAGCCTCATAGACAGGCCAAAATAAAGCTGCTTCAGGACACATTGGAGGTATGTTGTTTAAATGCTGCATGAGTCCTAGGAGGCCGGAAGCCATGCCAAAGCCACGCTCCAGTCCTATGGACTGCAGCATAGCTTTGGCACAGCTTCTGGCATCTCAGGAGGCATGCAGCATTTAAATAGCATACCTCCAATGTGGCCCAAAGCAGCTTTATTTTGGCCTGTCTGTATGGGCCCAAAGATGACTAGATTGAGGCTGTGGTCATAGAATCATAGAGTTGGAAGAGACCACAAGGGCCATCCAGTCCAACTCCATTATGCCATGCAGGAACTCTCAATCGAAGCATCCCCGACAGATGGCCATCCACCCTCTGTTTAAAGACCTCCAAGGAGGGAGACTCCACCCTCCTCCATTGAGGAAGAGTGCTCCACTGTCCAACAGCCCTTACCCTCAGAAAGTTCAGTCAGCAACCAGGGTCTTTGCTCTTGCAGACGGGAGTCCGGTGTGGTCTTCTGATCCAAAGGATCTGGATGCCTCTAACACTAGTGCCTTCCCCTGTCCTCCCTTAAGCCACTCATCCCCAGGTCTCTGTATTGATCCTTCCTGTCTTTCAGATTCATGGCAAGAAATTGCCTCCCCTTGCATCAGATTCCGATGCATAACTTCTGGGTCTTGGGGGGGGGGGGACTCTACAACTTTAGCAAAAAGAAAACTAAATCATCAAGATAATTATAAAGGGGAAATAATTACCTCTGCCGTGTCCTGAACTCTCCAAGCGCAGGTGTTCAGCGGGAGAAAATAAAATGTTTGTGAGGTCCAAAGAAGTTGGGATACCGCCGTCAGTTAATTTCCACAACGGAATTCAACTTTTTGTTCCACTGAACTCTGAATTCCTTAATATCCAAGGTATAGCTTTCCAAAAAGTGTAAATGAACTAGACTTGTAATCTTCCAAATGTGGCATGGATGATTTGATTTTACATTTATATTTAAATTATATTATTCTCTGCTCTGAGGGAAAAGTGGCTTTTATATGAAATGAATTATATGTTATATGTTCTATAATATTTTATATTATTTCACATATATGTTGCTTTTTCCCAGAGTGGGTGGGACTCAAGAGAGTTTCCTAACAGAGTCAATGAAAAAAACCTTCACAATATTTAAAAAATAATAATTTATTTCTTTAAAAAAAACAATTAAATTCACCAGAAAAGCAGTGAGATGCACTCAGAGCTAATGGCCTATATATGGACTCCAACAAAAGAGGATTACTCACTGGACACACTCAGCGGTAGGGTTGCTGAGGGTCTCTTTCTAAAATGGTGAGATGGTGTCCAATACACCAGAAACATCTGTTTTTCACAGTACCAGGTTCTGAGGTCCAAAGAGATGGTTAAGAGGTATATGGTTGCCCTGTTTAAGCATTTGAAGGGATGTCATATTGAGGAGGGAGGAAGCTTGTTTTCTGCTGCTCCAGAGAACAGGATGCAAGTTCCAGGAAAAGAGATTCCAGCTCAACATTAGGAGGAACGTCCCGACAGTAAGGACTGTTTAACAGTGGAACACACTCCTTTCTCGGAGAGTGGTGGAGTCTCCTTCTCTGCAGGTCTTTAAGTAGAGGCTGGATGGCCTTCTGTCGGGGGATGTTTTGATTGTAGGTTCCTGCATGGCAGAAAAGGGGTTGGCCCTTGTGGTCTCTTCCAACTCTATGGTTCTATGGTTTAGATACTAAGGATTTATCACACCATCCTGTTGTCATGTAACAGTCTGTTGTTTAAGCAAATGGAAATATGCCTTGCTGTGGCTACATGGAACTGGCACCTTGTTCCATTGACCCAGATGTGATCGGTGGTTCCCTGTGTAGTCTTAGAAGGGGCAAAAGCAGAGGCACCCCTGTTCACCTCTTGTCTTTCCTGGATTGATGGTATGGTGAGGTTGGGTCTCTACATAGGCTTCCAACAAGCTGCAGTGGCACAATGTCATGGAACATGATGTGATGTTGGCTTGAGGGCTCCTCTGTGACATGATAGCCAGTGCCATCAACCTGTGTGCAGAGCCATGGACTGCTAGAATCACAGGATCATAGAGTTGGAAGAGACCTCAAGGGCCATCCAGTCCAACCCCATCCTGCCATGTAGGAACTCTCAATCATAGAATCATAGAATTGTAGAGTTGGAAGAGACCACTAGGGCCATCCAGTCCAACCCCCTGCCATGCAGGAAATCCAAATCAAAGCATCCCCATTGACAGATGGCCATCCAGCCTCTGTTTAAAGACCTCCAAAGGAAGAGACTTGACTAAAATCTCCCTTGAGGGAGTGTGTTCCACTGTCGAACAGCCCTTACTGTCAGGAAGTTCCTCCTAATGTTGAGGTGGAATCTCTTTTCCTGCAGCTCGCATCCATTGCTCCAGGTCTTAGTCTCTGGAGCAGCAAAACATGATAAGGCACGAATCATTAGAAAAGACAATAATGCTAGGAAAGGTGAAGAGGGATAGAAAGAGAGGGAGACCACACACCAAATAGCTAAATTAAAATAGGGAGACCACAGGCATGAAGTTACAGGATCTAAGCAGAGGCCTGGAGGACATGGTCTTCTATGTGTTTCATCCATAGGGTCACCGTGGGTCAGGGACGGCTCAAAGACAGTTAACAACAGAAGGTTTCTCTTGCATTTTAGAAACATGTTGATCCGTAATTAATTTTTCCTGCAGATGGAGCTGCTTTGTAGCCAGTGACCTCTTGTGTTCTCCTGAAACTGTCCATTGGGTGACTTGTTGACCCTCCTCTCAAGTTCTGAACGGATACCAAATTGAACGCTCCCCTTTCCTCACCTGGTTCATCCCTCTGAGCCACATGAGGGCACTTTCCTCAATCTTGAGGTTTTGGGCTGCTGATTCTTGCCTCTTCAGATGCCCAAATTTCCCTCTGGCAAATGAGCCATTGGGCCACACCATCATATTCCAGACATCAAAGCTGGCAGCCAGTTCCCCATCTGCATCCAAGTACACTCCATCCATGGACACATTGTAGACCCCAACATTTCTCAGGAAAGGGTGAAGCTGGAAGGAGAAAGAGACATCCTGGTTATCTTAGCATGGCCTATTTGGGATCTCCCATAAAATGCAGTTAGGAGACCCTAAAGCTGGGATCTTTTGGTCCTTAGACACTGTCTTTTGCTTTTTCCCCTTAATTTTCCTCTCCTCCTCCTCCACCTCTTTCTCTTCCTCCTCCCTGCTTTTCATTTCCATTCCTTTCATATTCCCTTAGAGATTTACAGATATCTAGTGTTGAGGTCATAGAATCATAGACTCATAGAATCATAGAGTTGGAAGAGACCAAAAGGAAAATCCAATCCAACCTCCTGCCATGCAGGAACTCTCAATCAAAGCATCCTTGACAGATGGCCATCCAGCCTCTGCTTAAAGACCTCCAAAGAAGGAGACTCCAACATTTTCAAAGGGAGTGTGTTTCACTGTCAAACAACCCTTACTGTCAGGAAGTTCCTCCTAATATTGAGGTGGAACCTCTTTTCCTGCAGCTTGCATCCATTGCTCCAATGTGTCCTATTCTTTGGAGCAGCAGAAAACAAGCTTGCTCCATCCTCAATGTAATATCCCTTCAAATATTCAAACAGGGCTATCATATCACCTCTTAACCTTCTCTTCTCCAGGCTAAAAATCACCAGTTCTCTAAGGCGTTCCTCATAAGGCATGATTTCCAGACCCTTCACCATTTTAGTCGTACTCCTTTGGACACACTCCAGTTTCTCAACATCCTTTTTGAATTGTGGGCACAATATTCCAAGTGGGGCTTGACCAAAGGAGAATAGAGTGGCACTATTACTTCGCACTGTTGACTCATGTTCAACTTGTGGTCTACTTGGACTCCTAGATCCCTTAGATATAGGAGATCATAGATTAGAGATGTCTAAATCTTGTTCAGCCAGGTGTCCCCCATCCTATATCTGTGCATTTCATTTTTCCGCCCTAAGTGCAGTACCTTACATTTCTCCATGTTGAATTTCACGTTATTTGCTTTGGCCCAGCTTTCAAGTCTATTCAGGTCATTTTGAATTTTGGTCCTGTCCTCTGGAGTATTAGCTACTCCTCCTAATTTGGCGTCATCTGCAAATTTGATAAGTATGCCCCCAATTCTGTTCTCCAAGTGATTGATAAAGATGTTGAATAGCACTGGCCCCAGGACAGAGCCCTGTGGGACCCCACTGATCACTTCTTTCCAGGATGAAAGGGAGCCGATGTTGAGCACCCTTTGGGTTCGGCCGGTCAACCAATTACAGATCCATGTAACAGTTACTTTGTCACAGGATCAGTCTCTCCCAGCTGGTCATTTTCAGAAGTGTTGGGTTACAAATAGTGATGAAGGGGTTGTAATCCAACCGATCTCCAAAGGACCAGGTTAAGGGGAGCTGGGGGAAACCGTTTGCCAGGTTCTGCCCCATCGCCATCTGGGGAGCCTAGGAATGGAAATTACTTGTCCCAGAAAAAGCAAAGCATCCACTAGTGAGCCAAGAGGGATATCTTGGAGAGGATGGAAGGTGAGGGTGATGCAACCTGTCGTTCAATAAAATGCCAGTGTGTGTGTGTGTACCAAATTAGGGAAGGTTGTGTTCCACAGTTTAGGTAAGAGAGGAGCTTAATGTCCATTCACCTCTCCTTCGAAAGCCACAATCCCTTTCCAGTAAACCCTCCAGCCTGGGAGGGATGAAGGCATGCCATCATTGGGCAAAGAATGAGACCTCCTCCCTCCCCATTCCCTTCCCAGAACTAAATTGGCGTTGGCTGGGGGATTCTGGTCCAGACAAACCAAAAGATAACTCTTCTTTGCTCTAGAGTGGTCTGTGATGGAAAAGGAAATACCTGCCATGGCTGTAGTTGGGGAAGGCCCAACCTGTCTCTGCTGCCTGTGATTGTCCTTCTCTTGGACATGGCTGAGAGCGCAGCATGCAAAGCATGGGCCATGGCCAGGATGCTGTAGTAGACATTGTGGCTGTCGTCTCGCATCAGGTGGTCTTCAAGCAAGTGAAGGGGCAAGTCCTCCGTCTGCTCACATCTGTTTCGACTTTTCACAGACCGTGCATACTTTGAATAGAAACACTTAAATCGATTAGCTGGGTAGGAGAAAGGGTTGTGGTCATTGATCTGGTCACGTTTGGGCCTCCTGTTCATCTGGATAGAGAAGTACAAGAACAATTGGTTCTGCTGGAAATGTATATTGCGATGGGAGAACCTTGGGCTGAGGTCCCACAAGGCTGTGGTGATCCAGACTTTCCCTTCAGTGGGCTTTACCGCCTGCTCAGAAAAAAATATTAGAAAGACTACACTGTCCACTAAAGAGCGAGTATCTCCATAGCAAACAAAGACCTTGACTTGTCTCCACCTGTGAAGCATTTGAGAGGTGAATGTCAGTTTAGCGACAGTCATTTCTGGGAGCATTTCCGAGAGGGCCATGCAGATCCCATGGCGGGTGAGCTGAGGCGTCAGGGTCCTCACAAACCTTTCTCCGTTGTCATTGTCTGGAGCAAGAAGGCCGATCCAGGTCCATCCAAAATGCAGCAGGAGGAGAACAATCCCTGGGTACAAGGTTTCCCCTTTGGGAATCATCCCATAGAAAAAAGGGAACTGGGACTTGTCATGAAGGTCATGGGAAATAAATCCATAATTAGCCTAGTAAGAAATAAAAGGGATTGATGTCTTCTTAGAGAGCCACTGGCGGAAAACTCAACTCTCATTTCATAAGACATGCCAGGTGGGTCACTGGAAAAAACAGAAGTGACCATATAGCACCTATCTTAAAACTGCTCCACTGGCTGCCCATTGGTTTCCAGGCGCAGTACAAGGTGTTGGTTTTGACCTTTAAAGCCCTACATGGCTTGGGTCCAACCTATATACGGGATCATCTCCTTCCGTATAATCTGCCCGCACACTCAGGTCTTCTGAGAGGAATTTATTGCAACCTATAAAGACCCAATTGACGGCAACCACCCAGAGGACCTTTTCCTCCACCGCTCCCAGATTATGGAATGGCTATTAACAGCTTAGACTACTTTAAAAAGGCTGTCAAGACGCATCTCTTCCAGCAGGCCTTTCCTGAAGAGCAAACCCGGTCATCAATTGAATTGAACCCACCATCTCACTGTGTACTCAGTAGCCCCATTTGCCAGTCTCTGATTATTTTAATGTATTGTTTTAATGGTTAATGTGTTTAATTGATGTTTTGGGAAGGGAGAGAATAAGTGGGACATTGGGTAGTGCATGCTTCTTTTTAATTGTAAGCCATCTCAATTGTCTTTTTGACAGAGAGGCAGGATAAAAATAAAGCTTTCATTGTGGAGTCGGAAGGCTTTCATGGCTGGCATCCATAGCCCAAAAACCCCACAATAGCTTTTATTATTATTTATTATTATTTTTCCACATGGGAAAAATAAGAAATCTGTTCATTTCACTATTTATTATATATATCTTTATTGGTGTTATTAAAGTGTGTTAACAAAAAAGAAAGAAAGATAAAGGAAGAAGAAAGAGGTGGGAAGGTGGTGCTGGAAGAGAATGGCATAAGAGGAGATGAGGGCTAGGCATATACATTGAGAGGAATTGATCATATATCCAACAACTGACAATTTCAAGGATTAAAGAATTTGGCTGTGGGAATTCATGGTCCTGTAGAAAACAGGACACCAATTTACGCAATTTGCTATAAGAAATTCCATTTCAGATTTGGATTATGCAAAGACTGTAATGAGTTCCTTAACCTGCAAACTGAAAGATACTGAAATAAAATAAATGCAGGATTTTGTAAACATTTCAAAACCTGGTCTAATTATAGATATAGATATAGATAGATAGATAGATAGATAGATAGATAGATAGATAGATAGATACTTTCAACTTAACTGATATCTAGAGATTTAAATATGGATAAGCTCATAGAATAGAAGTGGAAGAGACCACAAGGGCCATCCAGTCCAGCCTATTCTGCCATGCAGGAAATCCAAATCAAAGCATCCTTGACAGATGGCCATCCAGCCTCTGTTTAAAGACCTCCAAGGAGGGAGACTCCACCACTCTTTAAGGGGAGTATGTTCCATTGACAAACATCTCTTACTGTCAGGAAGTTCCTCCTAATGTTGCGGTGGAATCTCTTTTCCTGTAGTTTGCATCCATTGTTCCATGTTCTTATCTCTGTAGCAGCAGAAAACAAGCTTGCTCCCTCCTCAATATGACATCCCTTCAAATGTTTAAAGAGAGCTATCATATGACCCCTTAACCTTCTCTTCTCCAGACTAAACATATCCTGCTCCCTAAGATTCTCCTCATAGGGCTTCATGGTTTCCGGGCCCTTCACCATTTTTAGTCGCTCTCCTTTGGACACACTCCAATTTCTCAACATCCTTTTTAAATTGTGGTGCCCAGAACTGGACACAATATTCCAGGTGGGGCCTGACCAAACCAGAATAGAGTGGCACTATTACTTCTCTTGATCTAGACATTATACATCTATCGATGCAGCCTAAAATCGCATTGGCCTTGTTAGCTGCCACATCGCACTATTGACTCATGTTCAACTTGTGGTCTACTTGGACTCCTAGATCCCTTTCAGACGTAGTTTCATTCAGCCATGTGTCTCCCATCCTATATCTGTGCATTTCATTTTTCTGCCCTAAGTGCAGTACCTTACATTTCTCCATGTTGAATTTCATTTTGTTAGCTTTGGCCCAGCTTTCTAGTCTATTCAGGTCATTTTGAATCTTGATCCTGTCCTCTGGGGTATTAGCTATTCCCCCTAATTTGGTGTCATCTGCAAATTTGATAAGTATGCTCCCAATTCTGTCATCCAGGTCATTGATAAAGATGTTGAATAGCACTGGGCCCAGGACAGAGCCCTGTGGGACCCCACTGGTCACTTCTCTCCAGGATGAAAAGGAGCCAATGTTGAGCACCCTTTGGGTTCGGCTGGTCAACCAATTACAGATCCATGTAACAGTTGCCTTGTCTAGCTCACATTTTAGAAGTTTGTTTGCAAGAACGTCATGAGAAACCCTGTCAAAGGCCTTACTGAAATCAAGATATACTATATCCACAGCATTCCCTTCATCTAACAAGCTGGTAATTTTATCAAAGAAAGAGATTAGATTTGTCTGGCATGACTTGTTTCTCTGAAACCCATGTTGACTTTTTGTGATTATGGCATTGCCTTCTAGATGTTCACAGACTCTCTGTTTAATGATCTGCTCCAGAATCTTTCCTGGGATTGACGTCAGACTAACTGGAGGATAATTGTTGGGATCCTCTTTCTTCCCTTTTTTGAAGATGGGGACAACATTTGCTAATATCCATTTCTAATGCATCATACAACTTTACCAACCAATCTTCTTCTTATAGATTCATAGAATCATAGAGTTGGAAGAGACCACAAGGGCCACCTAGTCCAACCCCCTGCCATGCAGGAAATCACAATCAAAGCATCCCCGACAGATGGCCATCCAGCCTCTGCTTAAAGACCTCCAAGGAAGGAGACTCCAATGCACTCCAGGGAATGAGTGTGTTCCACTGTCGAACAGCCCTTACTGTCAGGAAGTTCCTCCTAATGTTGAGCTGGAATCTCTTTTCCTGCAGTTTGCATCCATTGCTCCGAGTCCTAGTCTCTGGAGCAGCAGAAAACAAGCTTGCTCCCTCCTCAATATGACATCCCTTCAAATATTTAAAGGCCATAGCAATGGAGAAGGTGGAGGGAAGGAGGAGGAAGAGAGGAAGGCCCCAGGCCAGAGGGAGGAGGGTCTCTCCGATGGAGGTCCCAAGGGTTTGGGGGGGAGGGGTTTCAGAGATTATGCAGAGCAGGGGAGGACAGAGGGGGGTCTTGAAGATGTCTCAGCCATAGGGTTGCCATGAGTCAAGATCAACTCAAGGACAGTTAACAACAAACAACAACAACAAATATATTACACAGTCATCAGGACTAAGCCCCTCTATGGTGATCCATACCTGAGGGATTTTGTAGATGGACAGCATGTTTGAAATATGGATGGAGATTTCAGAATCAGCCCCTTCAACAACTGCTAGCAGTTCCTTCTGTCTTCCACAGCTGTAGTTTGGGATGTTCTGACCTTTAACCGCAAGCATATCCAGCAAGAGATCATATGTGATCCTTGCATTGAAATAGTTGTCAAAGCCGTTGTATCCCAAGGTGAAGTTGGGTAAGAGTTTGGGGTTCTGGTTGATCTCCTGAATGGCAAGGCAGAAGGTCGGGATGTCAGTCTGAAGTGGGCTTAGTTGCCTGTAAATACAGAAAGAAAAGAAAACCCCAGCTGTACCATCCCCTTGGTAAAAAACATACCACATTTCTGTAACCTGAGGCATTTGTCCCACTTGAGCTGACTATCCGAATGAGAAAGGCTTGGGCAGATGGGTGTCAGTCTTGGCGCATCTGTGTTTTGCACCGATGGAGACAGAAGAGTCTGAAACTCTTAATGCCGGGACTTTTGCTAGGCTCAGGCTGGGAACTGAAAAGCTAAAAGAATAGATGGAAAGGGAGAAGCTTAGGAGATGAAGAACTACCATTCAGGAAGGATATTTACAAGGGGAACAACTAAGGGAGCTGGGTAGATTTAGCTTGGAGGAAGGAAAATGGATTAGAGAGATGATAGGATAGTATCTAAAAGGGTATTATAAAAAGGATGGAGCTAGCTTTTTTGCTCCAGAGACTAGGACATGAAGCGATGGACCACCCGTCCCATAAAAATAAAGGTCAGAGATAGGTCCAGGCCAGTACCCAATGCCCCTTTCCTCCAGGCCTCCTAAATTCGTTCCAGGTAGACTGGCACACCATTTCTGCCCCTGGGCAATTAAATACCTTTTCATGTGGATAGAAGGAGAGACTGCAAAGGAGTCAAGTTTAACCACAGTATTAAAAGTAGGCAAGATTCCACCAATGAGCTGGTCTCCCGGCCTGTAAAAACTGAAAAGGTCTGGTGGATCTCTTCCTAAATTCAGAAGGCACTTTGCCTTTGGGATGATGGCCCATGTGGCAGAGGAGTGGAGAAAAAGGCGCAGCAGGAGAATCAGGATCATGCTGGCCCTGAAGGTGCTGCGGCATCTGAATCCTGCTGCTCTGGGCAAAAGCAAGTCAGCAACCAGGGCCTTTGCTCTTTTAGACAGGAGCCCGGTCTGGTCTTCTGATCCAAAGGATCTGGATGCCACCAAGAGGAGCAACACTAGTTCTTTCCCCTGCCCTCCCTTAAGCCACTCGTCCCTTAGGTCTCTGTATTTATCATGAGATTGCCTCCTCTTGCATCAGATTCCGATGCATAACTTCTGGGTCTCAGGGGAAAACTCTACAACTTTAGCAAAAAGAAAACTAAATCATCAAGATAATTATAAAGGGGAAAATAATTATCTCTGCCGTGTCCTGAATTCTCCAAGCGCAGGTGTTCAGCTGGAGAGAAAACATGTTTGTGAGGTCCAAAGAAGTTGGACATTTCCATCAGTTAATTTGCACAAGGGAATTCAACTTTTTGTTCCACTGAACTCTAAGTTCCTTAATATCAAAGGTATAGTTTTCCAAAAAGTGTTGATGAACTACTTTGAGTTTATCTTTCAATGGCGTAGATCATTTTATTTTATTTTACATTTTGTATTTATATTGTATTATTTCCCACTCTGGGGAACAGTGGCTTTTATGTGACATGAATTATATGTTCTATGTTCTATAATATTTAATTTCATTTCACATATTTGCCACCTTTTCCCCAAAGTGGGTGTGATTCAATGAAAAAACTTTCACAATAATGTATTCACCAGAAAACCAGTGATATGCACTCAGAGCTAATGGCCTATATATGGACTCCAACAAAAAAGGATTGCTCCTTGAACACACTCAACACTACATCAGCAACATTTGGTTGTCTAACAGACTCCCTATCTGAGCTGACACAGCTGGTCTCAGAGTTGTTGTTGGAGTCACCCAGACTTATAATTCTGGGCGACTTCAATATCCCAGTTTAAGAGGTGCAGCTCGGGAGTTCATGGACTCCATGACAGACATGGGCCTATCCCAATTGGTTTCCAGGCCAACGCATTGCATGGGTCATACCTTTGACACGGTCTTCAGTACAGAGCAGGAATATCCATGGCCGGAGGTAACTAGTACCACCGCACTGTCGTGGATGGATCATTCCCTGGTCAAGGTTGAACTAAGAGCCACAGTCCGCCCCGTCTGGGGTGGAGGACCCATGAGAATGGTCTGCCCTCGAAGGTTAATGGGACCAGATGGATTCCAGAAAGCCTTAGAGGGTTCTTTGGTGGGTAACACCGGTGATTCTGTCAACGCTTTGGTTAATACCTGGAACACCGATCTTGCCAAGGCTATCAACACAATTGCTCCCAAGCGTCCTTTCCAACTGGCTTCTAATCACAAACCATGGTATATGGAAGATCTGAGAAAAATGAAGTGGGTTGGACAATGACTAGAGTGCTACTGGCGTGACACTCGACTCTTATCTGACAGAACTCGTCATAGGAAATTTCTTCGTTCCTATAGAGAGGCGATACATGTAGTGCAGATATCTTTCTCCTCTGCACGTATTGCGTCTGCGGAGTACCGTCCAGCCGAGCTGTTTAGGATAGTAAGGGAACTGACACAGGTTCTATTTGTGCAGAACCCTTTACTGAACCCAACAACAGCCTGCAGTGATGATTTTAACAACTGCTTTGCAGATAAAATCTCTCAGATAAGAGCCGACTTGGACGCCAGAATTATGACAGAATCGACTGATGAGGTGTCCAGTAAACCCATTACTGAGATTAAACTAGATCAGTGTGAGTTCGTGAATACCAATGATGTGGACAAGATCCTTGGAACTGTGAAGAAGACGACATGTCCCCTCGATCCCTGCCAATCATGGCTGGCCGTCCAGGGAGTGATGCTTTGATGGCATTTCTTAGAGATGTCATCAATGCATCCCTTAGGGAAAGTTTTGTTCCAACTTGCTTAAAGGAGGCGGTTGTTCGACCGCTCCTGAAAAAACCTTCCCTGGACCCCCTGGATATGAAGAATTTGTCAGGGATGATGGGAGTTGTAGCTCTTCACCTCTGGCTCGAACTCACCACCTTGTTACGCACCGGCGCTGACCAGTTTTGGCCAGTGGTTAAAGCTTTGCTCTAAAGCAGCAGAGTTACAGAGAATAGGCTGAAGACCCTGACAAACTCTCCAAGCCTTCTCACTCTTGCTTCCACAGAAGTCTTCCCACTTCTTCAGGATCCTGCTGGCTCTTGTATCTTCACCCAAGACACCAGACAACTCAGTAGTCTTATATAAAAGATCTACTTTATTCTACTATATACAGCTCCAAAACTATCCAACACAACTCCACACTACTCCAATACTACCCACAACTACTACCCACAATTAAAGATTTCATCATCTCAGCCTTGACCACTTAACAATTCTCAGGTGTTCTCAATTATCCACTTTGCATTTCTGTCCTTGGCATTTAGGACTTGTAAATTACATTACCTCTTACACCTGTGTGGCTTCTAATTGCTTCTGCTGAGTCACCCTGACTCTCACATACATGTTTTATTTCTTTCACTGTATATCCCGTGTTGCTTTTTCCTTAACAGAATTACAGGCCGTTTTCTCATCTGCCATTTTTGAGGGTTAGATTATCCTGCAAGGAAGGTAAAAATAAATAATACAATATTAGAAGTTACTACCCTTGCAGATTTACATACTGTCCATGAATCCCCATGTGCCCATTTATATTATAGCTTCAGACAATTCATCCCGATTATTTCGACAACCTCACTTTCGCCCAGTTGCGTCAAGCCTTCACAGAACTGAGGCTTAACATGTTTGATTCAGCTGAAAGGGATCGGAGGTTTAAAAAAGTTCCGAAAAATGAACTTAGATGTATTGTTGGCTGCCCCTATTCAGAGGATTTGGTACATTATGTAACCTGTTGCCCTTTTTATAAAGCTCCTGGGGACCGTTTCATTTTACCTTGAATTAATAATAACTTCTTTTCGAACTCTCAAGAAACAGTACTTTACCTCCTTATGGACACAGATAAATATGTGACCTGGTGCGTAGCATTGTTTGCTTTTGCTGCTAAAAATACTAGGGAGAAATGGAGATAATTTGATCTAAAAGAGTCCAACTGTGAATCTTAACATATTCATGTTATTCAAGTTATCCACAATTGTCAATGTTAAACTTTTACTATTTGGTACAATCTGTTGTATATTGTTTTTAGGGAAATTTTATGTATATTGTAATATTACTTTGATTTTTGCAATGGCCATTGGCAAAAAGCAATAAAGAGAGAGATGTTTGCATAGGCAGAATCTGCCATTTTTTAGCAATGTGATCGAGAGAGCTGTCTCCCTTCAACTCCAAGTCATCTTGGATGAAACCAATTATCTAAACCCATTTCAAACCGGCTTCAGGATGGGATGTGGGGTGGAGACTGCCATGGTTGCTTTGGCTGACGAACTTCATCTAGGCATCGACAGAGGAAGCATGACCCTGTTGGTGCTTCTAGGCCTCTCAGTGGCCTTCAGTACAATAGACCATGGCATCCTCTTGGAATGCCTGGGAGAGTGGTTCCAGTCCTTCCTCTTGGGTAGATTCCAGAGGGTGATGCTCGGGGACAGTCGGTCATCGAAAACGGAGCTCAAATGTGGCATCCCTCAAGGCACCATACTGTCCCTGATGCTATTCAATATTTATATGAAGCTGCTGGGAGAAATCATCCACGGTCATGTTATGACGGTGTTATCAGTATGCTGATGACATCCAAATATACTTCTCCATGTCCTGGTCAGCAGCAATGACAACAGATGGCATTTCTCCCCTCAATCAGTGTCTTGAGGCAGTAATGGTTTGGATAAGGAAAAACAAACTCAAACTGAATCCAGACAAAACGGAGATACTTACAGTAGGGCTCCCCAAACCAGGTATAGGGTTGCAACCTCCAGTCCTAGATGGGGTCATGCTCTCCACAAAGGGCTGTGTTCACAGTTTGGGGGGACTCCTAGATCCGTTGCTTCACATGATGAACCAAGTGTATGCGATGATCAGGAGCGCCTGTTATCAGCTCCGGCTGATACGCCAGCTGCACCCTTTCCTGGAAATAAAGGACCTAGAAACTGTAGTACATGCACTGTAACTTCACAACTCGATTTCTGTAATGCGCTCTATATGGGACTACCCTTGTGCCTAGTCTGGAAACTTCAGCTAGTGCAAAACATGGCAGCCAAGCTGGTCTCCGGAAAAACTAGGAGTGACCGAATAACACCTGTCCAAAAATCTCTTCACTGGCTGCCTATTAGTTTCCGGGCACAGTACAAGGTCTTGGTTATAACCTTTAAAGCCCTACCTGGATTGGATCCAACCTATCTGAGTGATCGCCTACTCCCATATAATGCACCCCGCATACTCAGGTCTTCTGGGAGGAATCAAACCATACTAACTGCTATCTCCCAGAGGGCCTTCTCTGCAATGGCTCCCAGACTAGGGAACAGCCTGCCTGATGAGATCCGTCAAATTGCAAGCTTAGACAGCTTTTAAAAAGCTGTCAAGACGGATGTCTTCTGGCAGGCCTTTCCTGAATAAAAGTGTCCGGCCACAGAATGTGGATATTTTAATGTGTTGTGAGCTGCTTTGATTGTCTCGTCACAGAAAAGAGGGATAAAAATAAAGATTTATTATTATTATTATTATTATTATTAGTTGAAGGAGAGTTTCCTTCTAAAATGGTGAGATGGTGTCAAATACACCAGAAACATTGGTTTTTACACAACCATGTTCTGAGGAGGGTAAGAGGTGATATGATAGCCCTGTTTAAGTATTTGAAAGAGTGTCACATTGAGGAGGGAGCAAGCTTGTTTTCTGCTGCTTCAGAGACTACAACACGGAATAATGGGTGCACGCTACCAAAAAAGCTGAGGATAATGGAGCCGAGGACAGAATAGGGGAATTTCAGCCCAGAATAAATAGATAGTACAGTTGGCTCTCCTTATAGGCCGGCTTGCCTTCTGCGGATTTGAGCTTACGCGGAAGGCAATCCCCGGCAGAAATAATGGGGTGCGTACTCATGCCGTGCACACTGTGCACCGTCGCGAGCATTTGCCCCATTACTTTCTATGGGACTTGAGCATACCCTCTTTTCCCCATATGTGGGTATGGGGTCCAGAATAGATCCCACATGTATGGGGAGGGCGGACTTTACAGGAATACCTGGTTAATCCAAATGAATATAAGGCTCCAGGACCAGATGAACTCTATCCAAGGGTATTAAAAGAACTGGCAAATGTAATATTGGAGCCATTGGCAATAATCTTTGAGAACTCTTGGAGAACAGGAGAAGTCCCAGCAGACTGGAGGAGGGCAAACGTTGTCCCCATCTTCAAAAAGGGGAAAAAAGAGGATCCCAACAATTATCCTCCAGTTAGTCTGACATCAATCCCAGGAAAGATTCTGGAGCAGATCATTAAACAGAGAGTCTGTGAACATCTAGAAGGCAATGCCACAATCACAAAAAGTCAACATGGGTTTCAGAGAAAGAAGTCATGCCAGACAAACCTGATCTCCTTTTTTGATAAAATTACCAGATTGGTAGATGAAGGGAATGCTGTGGATATAGTATATCTTGATTTCAGTAAGGCCTTTGATAAGGTTCCCTTAGAGTCCCAATTGTTTGGGGGAAAACAGGGTACAAATAAATAAATAAATAAATAACAAAATCGTTGTGTATCTGCATTTCAGTATGTAATTTAGTGTGCAGTAAAGAGATAAAACAATGCCAAAGATAAAGACAAATTAATGCAAATCTATCTATCTATTATATATATCACATATGCACATATTCTGTATAACTTTTAAAGTAATATATAAACTTTAATAATATAAAAGAAGATATAGGGTGAAACTATATCTCCCAACTGCATGGCAGGGGGTTGGACTGGATGGCCCTTGTTGTTGTCTCTTCCAACTCTATGATTCTATGATTCTATAAAAGAAAAGAAAAACCACATCCAGTCTGCAAACATAAAAGACAATACCCCCACAGACCACACAAACTAACAAAATGTAAAGATATACAGGTTGAGTTTCCCTTTGGATATATTCCAAAAAGCAAAGTATGTTTCACTGGTGGCTGAGAGAGTGACACCTTTGCTTTCTGAGGGTTCAAATAAATGCAAACATTGGTTCATGCAAAATTAATAATAATAATAATAATAATAATAATAATAATCCTGCATTTCAATGCACACAAGGCAATATCACACAGCATACAAGGCAAACCTGTGTTGCAGTGCATGCATGGCAATATCATTGCATGCAAAGGCAAATCCTGCACTGCATTGCATGCTAAGCAAAGTCGCATCAATGCAAGGCAAATCCTGTAGGATTACCTTGCATGCAATATATTGTATGCATTGCAACACAATATTACTTTACATGCAAGCTACAGGAAAAGAAATTCCAGCTCAACATTAGGAAAAATATAAAGACTATATTGTTTAGAGAAGCGTTCCCAGAGGCGAGCCCCTCTCTGACCCAGGAAGCCTCCTTTTAAGCGTCCATTAAGAAGCCAAGCCCTTCCTCCAGTCCATCTGCCTTGGTCCAGGCCTCGGAGGTGGAGAAGAACTGCTGGACCTGATCCCATTCCCCACCACCACTCCCTTCTCCTTTTGTTTCGTGTCTTTTAGATTGTAAGCCTGAGGGCAGGGAACCGTCTAACTAAAAGAGTGTATGTACAGCGCTGTGTAAATTTACAGCACTTTATAAATAAAGGTTAATAAATAATAATAATAATAAATGGGAAGAACTTTCTGACAGTAAGGGCTGTTAGACAGTGGAACACACTCCTTCTTCGGAGTGCAGTGGAGTCTCCTTCCTTGGAGGTCTTTAAGCAGATGCCCATCTGTCGGGGATTGTGAAGACACACCCAACTAAAGGCGGTGGCAGGTTTGGGTGTGCAACGCCGGTACCCTGGTGAGATCAAACTCTTTACCCAAAAAAGGCTCTGAAGCTGAATGTAAAGCTCAAAAGGGGGGAATTTAATTTAAAGGACAAAATAAAGAGTTTTCTCCTCCCCAGCTCTAAACAAAAGGTACTTTAGAGTTGCAGCAATCTTCAGGTTGTCATCTTTCTGGGTCTGATGTTAGTTTGCTCTCCTCACTCAATGGAGCTGGTGCAGGGTCTTTCAGCTCCTGAATTCCTCTATTTTCTTGCTGATAGTAACTAAAATGGCTAACTTGGTAACTTATTTGGCTAACTTGGTAACTAAAATGGCTAAAGTGTAAGAAATGCCCTTTCCGGCTGTCTGGGCCTGTTTGCCACCAAAAAGACAGCTCTCTGCCTGCTCACAGCAAAGACTGCTCCCAAACTAAAGGCTTCCAGCTACAGCAGAGCATGCTGGGAAAGGGCAAACCAAGCCTGGAAATAATGCATGGGATCCTACAGCTCCTCCCACAACTAATACAAAGAACTTTCCTACACTAAACATACTATGGCCTGAACCGATGTGAAAGAAAATGCAGGGGAAAGTTTCAATCAGTCCTGGCAGGACATCACAGGGATGCTTTGACTGAGAGTTCCTGCATGGCAGAATGGGGTTGGACTGGATGGCCCTTGGGGTCTCTTCCAACTCTATGATTCTATAATTCTATGATTCTATAATTTGACGGATCCCATCCAGCAGACCATTCCATAGAGTGGGAGCGTTGCAGCCAGCCTAGTCTTTATAGGCTGCAATAAGTTCCTCCCAGAGGACCTGAGAGTACGGGGCGGATGATATGGAAGCAGGCGAGCCCTTAGGTAAGTTGGGCCCAAGCCATGGAGGGCTTTAAAGGTGATTATCGACACCTTGTACTGTGCCTGAAAACTAACAGGCAGCCAGTGGAGTGACTTTAATATTGGTGTAATATGGTCGCTCCTAGATGTTCCATTAATCAGCCTGGCTGCCATATTCTGTACCAGTTGCAGCTTTGAGACTAGGCACAAGGGTAGCCCCATTTAGACTGCATTGCAATAGTCAAGTCTTGAGGTTACCAGTGCATGTTTTGAGGTCACCCGGTTCTAGGAATGGGTGCAGCTGGTGTATCAGCCGAAGCTGATAACAGACACTCTTGACCATTGCTGCATTCACCTGATTTCTCATGTGAAGTGACAGATCAAGAAGCACCCCCAGAATGTCAGCACAGTCCTTTGAGGAGCGTGAACCCCTCTAGGGCTGGAGGTTGCACCCAGATGCCTGGTTTAGGGAGCCCTATTTTGTTTTGTCTGGATTCAACTTGAGCTTTTCCCCCCTCATCCAGTCCATTACTGCGTCAAGATACTGACTGAGGGGAGAAATGCCATCTGTTGTCGTTGCCGATGACTGAGACATGGAGAAATATATTTGGGTGTCATCAGCATACTGGTAACACCCTACTCCATGTCTGCGGATGATTTCTCCCAGCAGGTTGAATGACCGATTGATTAACTGATTGCAAAAAGTGACACATTCAGTTCAACATCTTTTGTCGGGGCATTTTTGCATTTGCGTTTCTTTCTCGAATGACCTCATTTTCCCTCTGCGTCCCAGGGGCAAATCCACCTGCCAGTTTCAGGAAACGCTCCCTGTGTCGGATGACCTTTAGTCCTGCAATTAGGCTCCACTCCCCCAAATGCATCGGAGGGAGCTGACTGAAGTCTACGAAAGCTGATGCTGCCAATTTCTTTCTTTCAGTTAGTCTCAAAGGTGCTGCAAGATCTCTCTAACATATTGTCTTATTTGTTTCTCTCTTAGCAGATTAATCTTTCCTCACATCAGCTCAGAGCTGCTGCAAATATCTAATTGATAATCTCTTTCAATTCGCCAAATCTCTAAAGATCCTAAGTGTTGTTTTCGCGGTGGCAGACTCTCACACACCTGCGCTCTCTGGCACCTTGCAATTTCCCTGAAGAGTTTCTCTTACTTGAAAGAGCATTAGTTGGATTTTTCCTCTCTTAAACACCTGCGTCACAATAAACCCAGTTTTTATGCCACTTTATAAAACTCAATGCTCAGGTTAATTTTCAAAACAGTAATTAATTCTCTCTCCAGAAAGTGCTGCTCTGTTAGTAGGAAAGAACTGAGTAGTTCACAACAATGTAAAAAAAAAACCCTCAAACTTTTATTATTACTATACTATTAATAAAATATATTAACTGTGGTATATTAACTGCTTTAAAGTGTTTTCCACATTTTTAAAAATCTTTTTAACTGTATTTTATTCTTTTAAGATGTAATTTGTTTTAATATTGTAATAATTTACAGTCATCCCTCCGAATTCGTGAGGGATCTGTTCCAGGGACCCCAACGAATTTGAAATTTTGTGGATGTTCAAGGCCCATCGTCCCCAATGGTGTGCCGCCATTGGGGACAATGGGAACTTGAGTATTTGCGAAGTCTCAAGTCCTCCCTCCCTCCTTCCCTTACAGAGGCAAGGCCTCGGCCAGCACAGTCTTCCTCCGGCTGGCGCGGCCTTGCCTTGGCCGGAGCAGGACCATGCCGGCTGGGAAAATGGCTGCACCAGCCGAGGCAAGGCCTTCCTTAGGTCAGAGTGGCCTTCTTCTGACCAAGAGGCCTTTAGCCAGCTGGTGCCACTTTGCTCCTGACGAGGAAAGGCCGCGCCGGCTGGGAAATAGGCTGTGCTGGCCGGAAGAAGGTCGCCTTGGTTGGCGCGGTCTTCTTCTGGTTGGCACAGCCAAAGGCCACTCCAGCCAGAAGAAGGCCGCTCTGGCCTAAGGAAGGCCTTGCCTCAACCAAGGCAAGGCTGCGCTGGAACAAAGAAGGCCGTGCCATCTGAGGCCTTGCCTCAGTAAGATAAGGGAGGAGGGAGGAGTTGTCCTGCAGGCTTGCCATTCGCAAATAATCGAAACCGCGAATGGCAGTTGGAGGGACGACTGTAATTCTATTTTAATATTTCATTTTTGTATGATTTTAATTATACTGGTTTTAGTATTGCAAGTTGCCCTGAGTCCCAGCTTTAAGGAAAGGGCAGGATATAAATAAATACAATAACAACAACTATGTCTGTGGAATGCAGACACAATCCAATATTTTTACAAAGTAAAAGTGTTATTTTGCACGTTCTTTATTTGTGAAAAGCAAAACTGTGCAAAATCAGTTTGACTTTGCAAAAATATTGGCTTGTGTGTGCATCATACAGATATACAGACACACCTCAATTAATTAATATTTTTAATATTTTCATTTTATTTATAGGCAATGTATCTCCCAGAAAGGCACCCAAGGCGGCTCACAGAAAAAAATGATTTTAAAAAAATAGCAATACAAATTAAAAAACAATTAAAAGATCACGTTAAAAGAGTATAAAATTGTATTAAAAATGCAAAGGTTAAAGAAACGTGAACAGAACATACACACCCTATAAAAGCCTCCCTGGTGGCATGTTGTTGTTGTGTGCTTTCACGTTGTTTCCAACTTATGGTGACCCTGAAGTGAACCAATCCCAGGGTTTTCTTGGAAAGGTTTGTTCAGAGGTGGTTTGACATTTCCTTCCCCTTGAGGCTGAGAAAGTGTGGCTTGCCCAAGGTCATCTAGGGGGGGTTTCAAGGGCAAGCAGGGATTCGAACCCTGGTCTCCAGGGCTGTAGACCAATGCTTCAACCATGAGGAGGGGACAGTTTTGAACTCCCTTCTCTCTTAGTATTCCTGACCATGGGATCACTCCCAGTATTTCTCTAAGTTTACTAAAATCAGATTTCCTAAAATTTTGAATGCTTGTCTGACTATGCCTGGCTTCTCCTTGGCTGTGCTTTAGCTTTTCTGACTTTACCCCTACAAATGCCTGCTATTTCTTTGAATTCCTTTTTCGTGATTTCCCCCTTTTTCCATTTCTTATACATGTCCCTTTTTAATCTTAGCTCAGCTGAAAGTTCCTTAGTCATCCATCCTGGTTTCCTGAGACATCTCCCATGTTTCTTCCTCACTGGAACTGTTTGAAATTGTGCCTTCAGAATCTCACTTTTGAGAAACTCCCATCCGTCCTGAACTCCTTTATCTTTTAGTATTTCTGACCATGGAATCGCCCTCAATACTTCTCTAACTTTACTGAAATCCGCTCTCCTATGCCTGGCTTCTCCTTTCCATTGTATAACAAACTCGAGGAGAACATGGTCACTTCCACCTAATGATCCTATCACTTGCATCCCATTAACCAAGTCATCCTTGTTGGTTAGGATCAGATCTAAAATAGCTGACCCCATTGTTGCGTCTTCCACCTTTTGGACAATGAAATTGTCTTCCAGGTAAGTGAGTTTGACTTCCAGCAAATATCAGGATAGTTGAAGTCATCCATCACAATAATAATAATTATTATTATAATTATAATGATAATGATAATGATAATAGGGCGGGCTATGGAATTAAGACGGCCTTAGTCTCCTTAGTCGATGATCTCCTTCTGGAAGTGTCACCCTGTTGGTGCTCGCCTGAGGGAGTTGGGAATTAGAGGCTCTGCTTTGCAGTGGTTCCAGTCCTATCTCTTGGTCCTACCCTATCCAGAACTGGATGACATAACTCCATTCCCAGATCAGAGGTCCCTATTACAAGTACCTCAGTTTTACCTGGCTCCAAATTGAGACGGTTTTCCCTCATCCAGTCCATTACCACCCCAAGACAGGCATTCAGAGGAGAGATGCCATCCTTAGTCACTGCATCAGTCCGAGACATAGAGAAATATATTTGGGTGTCTTCAGTGTACTGATAACACCCCGCCCCATGTCTCCGGATGATCTCTCCCAGCGGTTTCATGTAAATGTTAACAGCATTGGAGACAGAATCATGCCTTGAGGGACGCCCAATTTGAGTTCCCTCTTGGCCAAACAACTGTCCCCAAGCAACACTATCTGTAACCTACTCAAGAGTAAGGAACAGAACCACTGCAATGCAGTGCCACCGATACCCAACTCTCTCAGGCATTCCAGACCATGGTCTATGGTATCGAAGGCCGCTGAGAGGTCCAAGAGCACCAACAAGGTCACACTTCCTCTGTTGATGCCCAGATGAAAATCATTGACTAAGGCGACCATGGCAGTCTCAACTCCGTATCCCGCACTGAATCGGGGTTGAAATGGATCCAGAAAATCAGTTTCTTCCAAGACATCTTTTGGTTGATTAGCAACTGCCCTCTCGATCACCTTGCTCAAAAATGGCAAGAATGATACTGGCCTATAATTAGTTCTGTCCAGGGGGTCCAGGGAGGGCTTTTTAAGGAGTGGGCTAACCACTGCTTCCTTATGACAAGGATCACAAACTCCTTTCTGAGTTTGTAGTCATCTGTTCTGCAAAGAACATTCTTCCAAACAAGCTAGTGAAATGTGGGCTAGACCGGGGTAGGCAACCTGCGGCCCACGGGCCGGATGCGGCCCGGCAAGGCCTTGGGACCGGCCCCAGCCTGGTCCTGCCGCCGATTGCCACCGGGGCCTTTGGCGTCTCACGCGAGGGGCATGGTGGGGCAATTGTCTATGGAAGCCTCAGAAACATGCATTTATCTTAACTTTTTTTAAAAATCAGCAAATTTTTTCGTGTGTCCTCCATTTTTTATTTAAAAAGTGCCCTCCATTTGAAAATTTTGTCCTACATTTGTCCTGGTTTATTTATTTATTTAATTTTTTTAAAATTATTTAATTATTTAATTTTTGGCTTCGGCCCCCCAGTTGTCTGAGGGACAGCAACCCGGACCCCGGCTCAAAAGGGTTGCCTATCCCTGGGCTAGACAAAGTAACTGTTACATGGATGAGTAATTGGCTGACTGGCCAAATCCAAAGGGTGCTCAACAATGGCTCCTTTTCATCCTGGAGAGAAGTGACCAGTGGGGTCCCACAGGGCTCTGTCCTGGGCCCAGTGCTATTCAACATCTTTATCAATGAATTGGATGACAGAATTGGGGGCATACTTATCAAATTTGCAGATGACACCAAACTAGGATGAGTAACTAATACCCCTGAGGACAGGGTCCAAATTCAAAATGACCTGAATAGATCAGAAAGCTGGGCCAAAACTAACAAAATGAAATTCAACACGGAGAAATGTAACGTACTGCACTTAGGGCAGAAAAATAAAAAGCACAAATATAGGATGGGGGACACCTGGCTGAATGAAACTACGTGTGAAAGGGATCTAGGAGTCCAAGTAGACCACAAGTTGAACATGAGTCAACAGTGCGATGCGGCAGCTGAAAAGGCCAATGCGATTTTAGGCTGCATCAATAAAAGTATAGTGTCTAGATCAAGAGAAGTGAGAGTGCCACTGTATTCTGCTCTGGTCCCCACCTGGAATATTGTGTCCAGTGCTGAATTCAATTCAATCCAGTTCAATTAGAATTCAAAAAGGACATTGAGAAACTGGAGAGTGTCCAAAGGAGGGCAACTAAAATGGTGAAGGGTCTGGAAACCATGCTTGTTTAGCCTGGAGAAAAGAAGGTTAAGAGGTGATATGACAGCCCTGTTTAAATACTTGAAGGGGTGCCATACTGAGGAGGGAGCTGATTTGTTTTCACTTGGCCCAGAGACTAGGACCCGGAACAATCTTGTAGCAGAGCTGGCAAGTTTCCAGAAGGAGAAGCGTGGCTCCAAAGTCCAGTTGGGATGACAGCAACTGGATGTCTTCCAGGAACTGCAGCAATGCAGGAACCTCCGGGGACACACAGCAAACCGATGATATATCTTCTTCTGATAAACCACCAGAGAAACTAAGTCTCCCAAAGTGCTCTTTATTCACAGTGCTATTATACAAAACCAGATCTCTAAAACTCCAAACCACACCAATCCAACTCCTTCTACAAACCCACACCACACCCTTGCAACCCCTGCACTTATATAGTCTCCAGACCATGTGGTCTCTCAAACCCAGTGAGTTCAGGTGTGTAACCATGTCATGTGTCTCCTGTGCAATTTAGACACATGAGCCTGTTACAGACAGCCAAAATAAAGCTGCTTCGAGTCACAGTGGAGGTATGGTGTTTCAATGATGCATGCGTCCTAAGAGTCCAGAAATCGCACCAAAGCCACGCTCCAGCCCTAAGGACTGGAGCATGGCTTTGGTGTGGCTTCTGGACTCTTGCATCATTGAAACACCATACCTCCACTGTGACTCAAAGCAGCTTTATTTTGGCTGTCTGTAACAGGCCATGGTTTCATCATCCATGGCTACGTGCTCTTGGGCATTGAAGCGTCCTTGAGCCAATGAGCTTCAGCTGTGCTGATCAACCTTGCCGCTCTGCTGAATGCTCATGGCCAAACACACAAGCATTTCCCTGTGTGCTGTGTTTTAACCCTTCAAATCCCTGACATGTCCGACAGTGGAACACACTCCCTCAATGGAGTGTAGTGGAGTCTCCTTCCTTGGAGGTCTTCAAGCAGAGGCTGGATGGCCATCTGTTGGGGATGATTTGATTTGGATTTCCTGCATGGCAGGGGGTTGGACTAGATGGCCCTTGCGGTCTCTTCCAACTCTTTTATTCTATGATTCTATGATTCTAAGGCAAAACAATAAGTCTAGTTTACCAATACTTTTTGGAAAGCTCTGCCTTTGATGTTAAGGAAGTTAGAGTTGAGTGGAACAAAAAGTTCAGTTCCCCTGTTCAATATAATCTATGGAAATGAGCACCACTTTCAGCATCTGAAACTTCTTTGGACCTGACAAACATGTTTTTCCCCTCCAGCTGTACACTTGCGTTTGGAGATACCTGGACATGGCAAAGCCAATTATTTCCCCCTTTATAATTATCTTGTTGATTTAGATTTAGCTTCAGTTGATTTTCCCAAGACAGTGATTATGAGACCCAGAGATTACAAATCAGAATCTAATGCAAGAGGAGGCAATTTCTTGCAATGAGCCTGAAAGAAAGAAAGGATAAATACTACTTGCACCATGGAGACTTGGGGCAGGGGGATATTGAGGTTTAGGGAGGGCTGAGATAGTACTGGTGCTGTTATGCTAATATAATCCAGTCCCTTTGGGTCAGAAGACTTGGCTGGACTTGCATCTGCAACAGCAGAGACCCTGGTTGCTGACTTGCTTTTCTCCACAGCAACCAAGATTCAAATGCTGCAGCATCTTCATGGCCCAAATGGTCTTTATTCTTCCTCTACACTTCTTTCTCTGTTCCTCTGCATCCTGGGGAATGACTGCAAAGGCCAAGTGCCCTCTGATTTTAGAAAGCGATTCATCAGACCTTTTCAATTTTTTCAGGCCAGGAGATCAGCTCATTGGTGGGATTGTGCCTGCTGCAAACTCTGCGGTTGGACCCAACTCCTTTGCAGACCCTCCTTTTATCTACATGAAAAGGTATCTGCATACGCCAGGACAGAAATTGTGGGCTAGCCCAGCTGGAACTCATTTAGGAGGCCTGTTGGGGATGACTATTGGCTACCAGTTCACCCTTATCTCAGAGTGGTTGTTTACTCAATCTTTACGGGACGGGTTGTGTGAGTCAGGGTAAGACTGTCCACTGGTTTCTGTCTGCAGAAAACAAACTGGCTCTCTCTTCTCTGAATACCCCGTTAGATATCTTCAATATCTGCTTTAAATGGTTCTTCCTCATTTCATAGAACCATAGAGTTGGAAGAGAGATCAAGGGTCATTCAGTCCAACCCTTTTTTGCCATGCAGGAACTCACAACCAAAGCATCCCCAACAGATGGCCATATCCAGCCTCTGTTTAAAAACAATCTCTAAAGAAGGAGATGCCACCTTCCTCCATTGAAGTAGTTTCTTCCCTGTCAAACAGAAAGTTCTGCCTAATGTTGAGGTGGAATCTCTTTTCTTGGAGCTTGCATCCATTGTTCTGGGTCCTATTCTCTGTAAGTTTCCTGAGCTTCTCACCTTCTATCCCTTCTTTACGCTTTCTGATTCAGGGCTGGATTCAAGCAAAGTATTTCAAGACCTTCTGGTGCCCTCAATATTTGGCATTTTGCAAAACACTGATGCACAAAAACTGATCAGCCATCTGCTCAAACCTGTTTCACTGTGATAGTTAGCTCAAGTGGTCTTTATTGCCAAGACAAATCCTTCAAATTATGGAAACAAAAGGTGAGTTATTTTCATTTGTTTTTTTCTGTATTTGCAGTTATTCGGGTACAATTAGGATGCAGATCCCGGCCTTCTGGCTTGCCATTCAGAAGATCAACCAGAACCCCAAACTCTTACCGAACATCACCTTGGGATACAACGCCTTCGACAACTATTTCAATGCAAGGATCACATATGATCTCTTGCTGGATATGCTCTCGGTTAAAGGTCAGAGCATCCCAAACTACAGCTGTGGAAGACAGAAGGAACTGCTAGCAGTTATCGAAGGGGCCGATTCTGAAATCTCCATCCATATTGCAAACATGTTGTCCATCTACAAAATCCCTCAGGTATGGATTACCATAGAGGGGATTAGTACTGATGTCCGTGTAATATATTTGTTGTTGTTGTTTGTTGTTAACTGGCTTCGAGTTAATCTTGACCCATGGCAACCGTATGGCTGAGACATCTCCAAGACCCTCCTCTGCCCCCCATTGCTCTGCTTCATTTCTCCTGCAACCCAATAAAACCCATTCCTCCTTCCCTCCAACTTTCCCAGCATTATTGTCTTTTCCAGTGAGTCCTTCCTTTTCAGGATGTGTCTGAAGTACGAAAGCTTCAGTTTGGTCATCTTGGCTTCTTCCAGGAAGGTTTCCGGCTTGATCTGCTCTAGGGCCCATTTGTTTGTCTTTTTGGCTGTCCATGAGATTCTCAGCGCTCTTCTCCAGCCCCACATCTTGAGCTGATTTTCCTCCTGTATTCTTTTTTCTCTGTCCAGCTCTCACATCCATACATGCCAATAGGAAATACAATGGCTTGTACATTTCTGACTTTTGTGCTCAGTTGTATATCTTTGCATTTTAGAATCTTTTGTAGTTCTTTCATAGCCACCCTCCCCATTCTTATGCCCCATTCCCACTCACCCATTTGCCCTGGATAGAACTGGGCAGATCCGGGTTCCTCCTCTCGAATCTGTTCAGAAACAAGTGCCCACTACCCTTTACCTCAATTGGGGCAATTTGCCCCTCTGAAGTTCACATTTGCGGTACTGGTTTAAAATGGAGCCTTCTTTCTTGTCAATCAAATTCACTTTCGCTTTTGTCAAAGGTAATGTCTCCTACAACCATTGCCCAACAGAATGGGGCTTTTCCCCCTCCTTTTTAAACTGGTGGCAGCGTTCGCATATTCTGTCACCACCTTCCACTTGGCTCCACTCCGCTCTGCTCTACCTGGCCCTTGGCCTCTCCGGAGGGATGGAAAGCTGGCTGGCTGAGCAGCCGAGGCCCCCCTCCTGGCCTGCCTTGCCCGCCTGCCTTAGGAGCCGAGGGTCAGGCGAGCCTGCTGCTCTTCGGCTCCTGGGGGTCACTCCCAGCCCATCCCACCTCCAGTGCATTCCTCCTGCTCCCTTTCCCCACTCCGTCATGCTGCTGCCACTTGGCCTCCTTTTCCTTCCCCCTCTTCTACTCTGCTCTTCCTCTTCCTCAGCTGCAGGTGCAGAGGAAGCAGGGAGAGGAGGAAGAAGAGCAGGAGGAAGAGGAGGTCAAGAGTAGGAAGAGAAGAAGAAAGAGCCTGCAGGGGGGGTGGCGTTGGCAGAGGAAGAGGAGGAGGAGGAGGGAGAAGAAAAATGAGGAAGAGCAGAGAAGAGGAAGAGGAGGAGGGAGAAAAGGAGGGCAAGCAGAGGCAGGAGGGTGAGAGGGGGCTATAAGGGAGAGGAGGATGGCAGAGAAGGTGAGGGAAGAGGAGAAGGAAGAGCCACAGCAGCGGTAACAGGGAAGAAGAGGAGAAGGAGGAAGAGAGGGGGAAGAAGACAGAAGAGGTTCTCCCCTGCTGCCTACCACAATGAGAGTAGCGAGGCTGACATTGGGGAGGGGGCAGCAGCAAGTAAGGGAAAGGGAAATGTAGCACAAGCATACACATTCCTATGTACCCATCTGTAGCACAAGCATGCACATAATCTGCCAATAAAATGACAAAAAGGGGGGAAAGCTGCTTGCAAAAAGCCGAGGGGAGAGGGGAGGCATGATCCTCTGACCTAAATCCCTCCCTGAACTTGACCCGATCATGACTGGGGTCAATTTGCCGGCAGCAGAGAAACAACGGTTTTTCCAGAAAGAAAGAGGAAAAAGTCTGCTTTCAGAAAAAACGCACTAAGGGGGATTTTCCCTGGATCTGTTGTGCAAGCCCCTGATTGAGTTGTGTAAAAATCGGTGCGAGTGAGAACTTCCAACTTTTAAACCGGTTTGGGAACCGGGGTAAAATGTAGTCTGAATGGCCCTTTAGTCTTCTTCTGATTTCCAGACTGCAGTCCCCATTTCTCTCAATGTTTGATCCCAAGTATGGGAATTCTTTGACTATTTCTATTTCTTCATTGTCTGTTCAGCATTAAGCCTGCCTTTGCACTTTCTTCTTTGATCTTCCTTAGCAGTTGTTCCACATCTTTGAGGTTTTCTGCTAGTACTATCAGTGTCATTTGCGTATCTTAGAGGTCAGTCCCAGTGTGATTTGGAAACAGTTTCAGAAGCACCTGCTTAGATATGCTTGGAATCGTGTCAAATGCAAATAAATCGCTCTTTCCAAGCATTAGTTTTTTTGATGGATTCAATTCACAACTGACAGGCAACCTCCCTGGCAAGGCACTCTGAGGAGGAGCAGGGGTGGCTGAAGCACGGTCCTCCCAGGACACCTTGACCCTGGTGGTCCAATCGGTTTTCAGGTCAGGGGAGACAAAACTGGGTGGAAGACGCCCTCCCTCCCATCCTCGTGCCACGCCTGGGGGCCTCCCATCTGCTACAGGCTCAGCATCCAAGGCTGTCATGGCTGCCCAAGCCCTGGAGGCCTTCCCGGTGAGGCGCTCTGAGGAGGAGCGGGGTGGCTGAAGCGCAATCCTCCCTGGGCGGCTGTCTCCCTTTCTCGTCCACCTTCTCACCGAGGTTGGAGGGAAATGCTTCAGGCGTTTGAAGCCCTCCAGGACGTGACACTGTCATACCCAAGTTTGTAAGGGCAACCTATTTAACCTGAGAGTGTGTGATGAAAATTTCTCATTGTGTGGACTTATTCAGAGCAGGGCTGATACAAACAGAGAGACACCAAATTTGGTTTTAGACACTATGCATGTAACAACAATACAAACATTGATTATCAAGAGCTCTTTCATTCACTCACACATTCATACAATACTCACACACACTTTCCTTCCGCTGAGCAATGATCAGTTGCCCTCAAAGGCTGGGGATGACAATGTAGCCACGCAGTTGATGCCAACAAAATTAGAGAAAAAGCCAAGGGTCTTTATACTTTTCTTCTCTCTCTGGCTTCTTAGTTGCTGGAATTTGCAATATTGCAGCCCATTACTCAACTTCTTCTTTCTGGAGAAGACATGCTGTACAAAGCGGTCCATGCTGTTCAAAGTAGTCCATTGTCCTGTCAGTTTCACCTCATTGCAGCTCAGGAAAACTCCCTGGCCATTGTTGTTCATCACACCTGAACAGCACCTCACTTCGGCTTCCAAATTCCTCAGCATTCTCCGCTTTTACTGCCAAACCCCACCTTCACATCATTGCTCTGCGCGGAACCATCTTGTTTGGTTCTTTAGCTTGTTTTAAGGCCATGTTCCTTGGTTCTTTGGTTCTTCAGCTCGGTGTTTAAGTCAGAACTCGCTCATTCATCTTACAACGCACCACCGTTCACCTCCAAAGAATGGAGGAGGCATGTGGAAGGGCTACCCCTTGCGGGTGAGGTGCCTGAGTCCTTCCCCCATCCTGCCATCCAGCCACCCGAGGGAGTGTGGGTAAGGCTGGCTGTGGTGGCCTCGGATGTGGAGCCTGTGGTGGAGAGGAGGGCCCCCTGGAGTGGTGTGGGGATGGCAGGGAAGCCCACTTGCAGTCAGGGGCTTAGTGGCTTCCACACTGGGCAACCACAGATCCTCCCTTTCCAGGCCACAGTCCTCCCTTTCAGCTTTCTGTCCAAAAGCGTTCTCCATTTTGAAGCATGGGCTCATTACCACTAGTGGGAACGACATGGAATAAGGGCATAATTCAAATCCATAGCGGGAACTTGATTCGTTGTCAATAGAATTCATGACCTGTTTTCAATGTGAATTAAAAACTAATTTAAACCGATTTAATATCAAATGGGAATGATTCCTTGTTGATATTCCTTCCTCCTGTTTTTACTCCTCCTCCTTCAAGCCTGCTTTTCTTAAAATATGTTCTGCATACAAGTTGAACAGAGAGGGTGAAAGGATACAGCCTTGTCTGATCCCTTTGCCAATTTGCCCATTGGGAAGCATTCTGTTTCTCCGTCTTCTGTTCTGTATATATTTGTACTAACTTAAAAGACCACACTTTTAAGGGGGCTATCGATTGTTCCTCGCATGGCACACCTTTTGAGAATCTGCTCCTTTCCTAACGTTTTATAGGTTAGGCTTCATAAAATCATAGAGTTGCAGGAGACCACCAAGGCATCCAGGACAATCCCCTTCAGGAAGACACCATTGAAGGTCTCCCTGCGACAGATGGCCATCCAGTCTCTGTTTAAAAATCTTCTTTAGCAGCCTTCTTCTTTTTGAAGAAGAAGGAAACACCACAGAAGCAGCGTTTTCCACTGTCAAACAGATCTTACTGTCAGGAAGTTCTTTCTTCTTCCTAATTTTTAGATGGAGTCTTGAATCCATTGGTTTGTGTCCTATTCTTTGAGGTAGCAAAAAGCAAGCTTGCTCCCTCTTCAATATAGCACCCCTTTAAATATCTAAACATGGCTGTCATGCCACCCCTTAACCTTCTCTCCCCAAAGCTAAACATACCCAGCTCCCAAAGCTCCTCCTCACTGGGCATTATTATGGTTTCCAGACCTTCTGCAATTTTGGTTGCCTTCCCCATACACACTCCAACTTGTCCACACTCCCCTTGAATTCTGGTGACCAGAAAATGGAGACAGTCTTCCAGGTGAGACCTGGCCAGATGAGACTTGCTGTTGGAATTAGCTGCCCTTGGATCAACCTCAACTCGAGAGACATCTCCAAGCCTCCCTGTCTCCACTGCTCTGGTCTTGTAGATACAGGCAGCATGTGGGGTTCATCTCTTTCCGCTCCTTCTCCCTTTTCTAGCATTAAGACTCTTCCAGAGAGCGTTCCCACCTGCTCTTATGTAAGATATAGACCCACCTCCTTGATTATGATGAGAACATCTTTGCTTCACTGTCGCTTGTAAATCTTGATGTTAACTGTAATTTTTATGTATTTTATTGATTGTGTGTATTGCATTTTAAGATAGGTTGTAATCCCACCTGGCTCCACCTGGGAGAGGGGGGACAATACAAATAGTTTGTTTTATTATTAGGACCTCCCAGATTGGGTCCATCCACCCGGTATGTGGACATCCTTGCTTTCTACTGCCTTCCACCTTCCCCAGCATTATTGTCTTTTCCAATGAGTCTTTCCTTCAACAGCCTCCATTTGATCAGCAGCCCTGGTGGCGCAGTGGTTAAATGCCTATACTGCAGCCATTCACTCAAAACCACAAGGTTGCGAGTTCAAGACCAGCTAAAGGGCCCAAGCTCGACTCAGGCTTGCATCCTTCCGAGGAGGGAGCTAAAATGAGTACCCAGACTGTTGGGGGCTAATTAGCTTACTTGCGAATTAACTTACTTGCTGTTCACCGCTATGATCTTTGGAATAGCGGTATATAAATAAAACAAATTATTATTTATTATTATTATCAATGTGATCATCTCCAAATTCAGACTCGATCTGTTCAAGGACCCATTTGTTGGTCTTCCTGGCTCTCCACAGTCTCCTCAGCACTCTTCCCCAGCCCCATGTCTTCTTATCTGATTTCTTCACTCTCCAGCTCTCACATCTGTACATAGTGATGGAGCATACAATGCCTTGGATGATTCTAACATTAGTGCTCAGTGGCATACTCTTTTGTGCTCAAATGTGTCCCTACTTCACAAGATTGAGATGCAAACGTCCTCCCTCCAGGTGTTAACGTCTATTGCAAGAGGGAGGGTTCCAGCAGACAGAGAGCTGGAAAAGGCTCGGGGTCTGTGACAGCAAGAGACTAGGGTTCGAATCCCCATCCAGCCATGGGAACCCATAGGGTTGCCTTGAGCAAATCATTCTCCTCCAGCTTCAGAACAAGGCAATGGAGTGCCTCCTCTAAAGAAACGTGGCCAAGAAAACCTTAGGGTAAGGTCACTATTTTAGACCCAGTGTGTGGTGTACTTTATTATTTTAAGTACTATTCTTAACCCAAACATTTAAAAGCATGAAACTACATTGTTTTCATGTGTTTTAAATATTCTTTATATTTTGAAATTGTATTTGACATTTTAATAAGCAATTTGTTTCAATATTATAGCAATTTCATTCTGTTTTAATGTACTATTTTTGTATGGTTTTAAATGTACCTTTTTTTTAATATTGTAAGCCAGCCTGAGTCCCAGTCTTGGGAGAAAGGCAGAATATAAATAAATATAAATCACTACTACTACTACTACTACTACTATATTAGAAGGAACACACCTTACAAACTAATCTAACTAAATTAATTCCGATCAAACACAATACACAATGAACAAAATGCAACAGACACACTAAAACACTAGAGAAATCTAGGACTTGCAACTCTCTGGTGAATAGTTATAGTTAATAATAATTCTTCTTTATCTAAGGCCATCTAAAGTAGTGAGATAGTTGACCAGTGAGATATTATCCCCTGACTTCTACCATATTGAATGATTCAATGTAAGCTTCAAAACCTGATAGAGGCTGAGTCTCCATTATCAGAAGTGGTTTGAATTCCAAATATTATTGGATATTGAAATGCCTCTGTTTCATATACATAAATAATGAGCGGTCTTGGAGATGAGGCTCAATTCTAAACACACAATTCATTTATATTTAATATCTTTGAAAAAGACTGAGGGTAATTTTACATAAAATTGTTTGAATATTTTTGTGAATGAAACAAAGTTTTTGGACATGGAACCATTATAAAAGAAAGGTGTCACTATCTCAGTCACCCATGAATTTCCATTCTTCTTTAAAAGTCTCCAGTGTTGCTGGGCTCCTTCAAGTCCTTTCCAACTTATGGCGACCTTAAAGTGAACCTATTGTGGGGTTTTCTTGGCAAGTTCCTTCCGAGGGTGGTTGGCATTGCCATCCTCTAAGGCTGAGAGTGTGTTACTTACCCAAGGTCTCCCAGTGGCTTTACATGGCTGAGCTGGCATTTGAACCCTGGTCCCCAGTCCTTGTCCAACGCTCAAACCACTACACCACACTGGCTCCCTATTTCAGTGAAAATTATATGTCTAATATGCTCTCTTCATGCAAAAGTATCACGGTCTCATTCCACTTATGCTCAAATTACTTTCACTGCTGCCATCATATCTTGGGGAACTGTTCCTTATTTTTTGTCTGAGCCCATTTCACTAGATATTCAGCAACTCTTCCTCCATTTCCATTCTCAACAATAATTTGTCATTTTAGTTATTAGGTAATCCACATTTTTGTGGTGCAAAGGTGAGTGTCTTCAGTGGTTACCCCTTTCCAGTTGGATGTCTTCTTTTGTATTAAAAGAATTATGGACAGTTGTAGATTACTCCTCCTCTCTTAAATCATGTTGAATGAGAGAAAGTCCACTTTTGGGGGGATTATGTGTACCTTTAATGTTTCCAAAAGATTTAGACACCAGCGGTGGAAAGAGAAACATCTAGCATTCGTTGTTCAATGGTCAGAAGATCTGACTGCTTTAGCGATGTATTTGATAGATATCCAAATTCCAGGAAACATTTTTTGGGCATATATGGTCCAGATTCATCTTGTCTCACTGCCTCCCTCTTCTGTCTTTTCACTTCCTTTTTGTTCTTTCAGCTTTGTATTTTGTAAACATACTTTAAAAATCCAATCGTTTCAAAAATCCAATGGTAGTATAATACCCATTCCTTTAGTCAAATCAAAAGTGACAGGTGCTCCGCCCCCTTTTTGGTCTTAGTCCCACCTCCTTGTTTGGAGAGTTCAAGGTTTTGGGGTGTCAACTTTTTGGGGTGTTATCTTTAGGGGGTTCTAGGTTTTGGGGTACCAACTTTTAGGGTTCCATCTTTTGGGGCTCCATAGGAACCTCCATTGAACCCCAAGAAGGGAGCTATTTTGGTTGTGCCAAACATGGTTTTGGGGGGTGCATGTGAACCCTCTCTGAACTCGTCTCAGAACCCCCGACCGCTAAGAATAGGCCCCATCCTTGTCAGATCAATAATAATAATAATAATAATAATAATAATTTTAACCGTAAAATATTCTTACAATAACAATAACATCTAAAATGCACATTATAAAAACAATGAGTCAACTGGCATAGCTTTTCCATCTGTTTTAATGTGACAAGCTGTGGCCATTTTCTTTGCGCAAAATACAGATTTGGGGTTACATGTGACCTCTCTCCAAACTCGTCTCAGGACCCCTGACCACTAAGGATGGCTTTTGTGTGTCTTGGAGATTCCCTGAGGGAGTGATGGTCACAACCCTGTTTTTCAGGGTGGAGTGTTTTAAGGGTTTCCAGGCTGGTAGAACTCGGAGGAGGGAAGAAGTCCTTCACTACTCAGCATTCGGTTTGGATCTGAGCTTCACAGCTCTGAAGTTCAGGGAGGCTAAGAAGGAGGAGTGGGACCACTTTGTCTTCGCCCCAGGGGTGTGTTTTCAAGAACTGTGCTCTTTTGAGTCCCACTGGTGTGTTCCCCCAACAGAGCATCCATTTTACATGTAAATATTCATTTTGGAGTGAAGTGTGGCCTTTTGCTTTAATCATCCAAATTCCCTTGATGATTTTGGGACATGTAGAATCATAGAACCATAGAGGTGGAAGAGACCACAAGGACCATCCAATCCAACCCAAATCTGCCATACAGGAACGCTCAGTCAAAGCATCCCCGACAGATGGCCATCCAGACTCTGTTTAAAGACTTCCAAAGAAGGTCTGAGGGAGTGTGTTCCACTGTCAAACAGCCATTACTGTCAGGAAGTTCCTCCTAATGTTCAGGTGGAATCTCTTTTCCTGGAGCTTGCATCCATTGTTCCAGGTCCGGTTCTCTGGAGCAGTAGAAAACAAGCTTGCTCCCTCCTCAATATGACATCCCTTCAAACGTTAAAACAGGGCTATCATATTGCCTCTTAACCTTCTTTTCTCCAGGTTAAACATCCCCAGCTCCCTAAGACGTTCCTAATAGGACATGGTTTCCAGACCCTTCACCATTATAGTCGCGCTCCTTTGGACACTCTCCAGTTTCTCAATGTCCTTTTTGAATTGTGGTGCCCAGAACTGGACACAGTATTCCAGAGCAGAATATAGTGGCACTATAACTTCCCTTGATCTAGACACTACACTTCTACTGACTCAGCCTAAAATCACATTGGCCTTTTTAGCTGCCGTATCACACTGTTGACTCATGCTCAACTTGTGGTCTACTTGGACTCCTAGAGCCCTTTCACATGTATAAATCATGTTCAGCCAGGTGTTCCCCATAATCCTATATCTGTGCATTTTATTTTTCTGCCCTAAGTGCAGTACCTTACATTTCTCTGTGTTGAATTTCATTTTGTTAGCTTTGGCTCAGCTTTCTAGTCTGTTCAGATCATTTTGAATTTTGATCCTGTCCTCTGGAGTATTAGCTATTCCTCCTAATTTGGTGTCATCTGCAAATTTGATAAGTATGCTCCCAATTCTGTCATCCAGGTCATTGATAAAGATGTTGAATAGCCCTGGGCCAAGGACAGAGCCCTGTGGGACCCCACTGGTCACTTCTCTCCAGGATGAAAAAGAGCCATTGTTGAGCACCCTTTGGGTTTGGCCGGTCAACCAGTTACAGATCCATGTAACAGTTCCTTTGTCTAGTCCACATTTTACAAGCTTGTTTGCAAGAATGTCATGAGAAACCCTGTCAAAGGCCTTACTGAAATCAAGATATACTATATCCACAGCATTCCCTTCATCTACCAAGCTGGTAATTTTATCAAAGTCAGAGATAAGAATTTGTCTGGCATGACTTGTTTATCTGAAACCCGTGTTGACTTTTTGTGATTATGGTTTCTTGAGACATCTCCCCTTTTTCTTTCTCACCGGAACTGTTTGAAATTGTGCCTTCAGTATCTCCCTTTTGAGAAACTCCCATCTGTCCTGAACTCCCTTCTCTTTTAGTATTTCTGACCACGGGATCACCCTTAATACTTCTCTATGTTTACTGAAATCCACTCTCCTAAAGTATAGAATGCGTGTCTGACTATGTCTGGCTTCTCCTTTCCATTGTATAACAAATTCCAGGAGAACATGGTCACTTCCACCTAAGGATCCCACCACTTGCACCCCATTAACCAAGTCATCCTTGTTGGTTAGGATCAGGTCTAAAATAGCTGACCCCCTTGTTGCCTCTTCCACCTTTTGGACCATGAAATAGTCTTCCAGGCAAGTGAGGAATCTGCTAGGCCTTGAGGATTTTGCTGAGTTTGACTTCCAGGAAATATCAGGGTAGTTGAAGTCGCCCATCACTACTACATCTCTCTTTTCTGACTGTGTGGTCATCTGTTCTAGAAAGGCATCATCCAATTCCTCAGTCTGATTTGGGGGTCTGTAGTAGACTCCCACCATAACATCCTTGTTTCCCTCCCCTTTGATTCTTATCCAGATGCTCTCCACCTGGCTTCCAGGATTGATGTCCTGGATCTCTTCACTGGTGTAAATGTCCCTGAAATATAAGGCTGTTCCTCCTCCTTTCCTGTTTGGCCTATTTCTCTTAAAAAGGTTATACCCCTCTATTTCCACCTTCCAATTATGAGACTCATCCCACCAGGTTTCGGTGAGGCCTATTATATCATATTTGCTTTGTTGTGCTAGGAGTTGAAGTTCATCTTGCTTATTCCTCATGCTCTGTGCATTAGAATAGAGACATCGCAGACCTTGGGTCCCCTTTACTACATCCACACGCCTCCTCCGAGGCTTAGCAGTGACTGTTCCCTCTGGTGGGACTCTCAGACTCCCCTGCTCTGTCCCTGAAGTCTGTCTATGATGTTCTTCCTCATCCTCCTTGATAAGGGAAAGAGCTTCAAATCAATTCTCTAGCTGCAAGCTCCCAGAACAATCCCTTCTTGGCCTTTTTCTCTGTCTGACATTACTCCAGCTGTCTGCCTCCTGTGTGGGAAGTGACCTCCTCCATCCCAACAACTTCCTCTGCATGCATAGTACTTGTCCCAGATCATTAGTTCCATTATGTCCAGGGAATCCTCTTGCTCTCTAAAACGCTGAGAGGTCCAAGAGCACCAACAGGGCCATACTTCCCCTGTCGGTGTCCAGACGGAGATCATCGACCAAGGTGACCAGGGCAGTCTCCACTCTGTATCCTGACCTGAAGCCAGTTTGAAATGGATCGAGATAATCAGTGTCAACCAAGACCGCTTGGAACTGCTTGGCAACTGCCTTCTCAATCACCTTTCCCAAAAACGGAAGAATCATAGAAGAGATACTGGCTGATAGTTAGATTTCTCCAGTGTATCAAGGGAAGGCTTTTTGAGAATAGGTTTAACCGCAGCCAGTTTTAAACTGGCTGGAAAGCAGCCTTCCGTCAGGGAGACACTGATTATTGATCTTAGTAAGTTCATAGTTGCCTCCCCTCCCTGGATGGCCGGCCATGAGGGGCAGGGATTGAGAGGGCAAGTGGTCTTCTTGACCTTTCCAAGCAACTTGTCTACGTCATCAGTACTCAAAGACTGGAGTTAATCCAAATTAACTTCATTGACGGAGTCACTGGGCGCCTCTCTTAATGTTTCTGGATTAAGGCTGGCGTCTAGGTCGGCCCTTATCCGAGAGATTTTATCTGCTAAATAGTCAATGAAAGTGTCACAGAGGCCTCAGTAGGTTGTAATAACGGGTTCAAGGCAGAAGGAGTCTGTGTTAACTTCTTAACCACCTTGAAAAGCTGGTTTTCAGCTTGAAGGTATGTATGTTGGTGCCTGCTCCTCCTCCTCCATGTCTAAAGTTCCTAAAGGCTCTGGAGGTTTGGCTGCTGAGTCTCTTCTGAGGCCACAGACTCTGCTGGGGCTCTCAGGGCATTGCTATGGCCAAGCTGAGGCTCCGATTCAGGCTCAGGGTCAGCATCCTCCCCTGAGACCTCAGCCAAGCTGGGCATGACAGAGTCTATGATTCTATGTTTTGTAAAAATCCAGGTTAACCATTTCCTACCTTTGTCGTGAGGAAAAAGATGACACCGGTTCCTTCTATTTACTACCAGGTTAGTTATGGTTTTATGTCCCGTGACTTCCTTTCTATTACACAATGATTCCCAAAGAGGAAGCCTTGTACCCAGGGACTGTCCTCCAGTGAGGCCTCAGCTTGTTGGGGGCAATTGGCTTATAGTTGTAAACCACTTAGAGAGTTCACTGATAAAGAAATGTAAATGCTATTGCTATTGCTGTTTATTTCTTACTAGGTGAGTTATGGTTTTATCTCCCGTGACCTTCATGATAAGACCCAGTTCCCCTTCTACTACCAGATGATTCCCAGAGAGGAAGCCTTGTACCCAGGGATTGTTCAACTCCTCCTGCATTTTGGATGGACCTGGATCGGTCTCTTTGCTCCAGACAATGACAACGGAGAAAGGTTCATGAGAGCCCTGACGCCTCAGCTCACCCGGCATGGGATCTGTCTGGTTGTCTCAGGGATGCTTCCAGAAATTAATGTGCCTGAAGTGAGATTCACCTTTGACAAGATTCACATATGGAGGCAAGTCAAGGTCCTTGTTTTTTATGGAGACACTCGCTCTTTATTAAGAAATATACGCTTTCTAACCCGTTTGTTTGAAAATATGTTAAAGTCAACTGAAGGGAAAGTCTGGATCATCACAGCCTCACTGGACCTCACCTCAAACCTCTCCAGATACTCTTTACATTTCCATCAGAGCCAATGGTTCTTGTACTTCTCAATCCAGATGAACATGAGGCCCAAAAATGATTACACCTATGACCAGACCCTGGCTAATGCATTTAATTGTTTCTATTCAAAGTCTGTGCTCTCTGTGAAAGGCCGAACGAGGTGTGAGCAGGTAGAGGATTTCCCTCTGGACGTCCTGGAACTCCACGTGACGGAAGATGGCTACCAAGTTTACTATAGTGTCCTGGCTGTAGGACAAGCTTTGCATGCCGCCTTCTCATCCAGGCCCAAGAGAATGACAACAGTGGGCAGGAGAGATGGGCGAGACCTTCCCCAACTACAATCATGGCAGGTATGTCCTTTTCCATCACTAACCTATCTATTGCTAGGAAGAGTTACCTTTTGTTTTGTCTGGGCCAGAATCCCCCAGCCAACAATAATCTGGTTCTGAGAGGTAAACTGGGAGGGAGGAGGCCTAACCATTGCCCCAGTGATGGGACAGTGCCTTCCCCACCAATGACCCTCTAGATTTTGGAAACACAACTTGTGTCTGGCACAGAATCAGGTCTTCTAGGAGGGATTTTAACCTGTATTTTCATGACCCTTTCATACACCAAGAGCAAGAGATGACTCCTGAGCAGACTTGCTTTCCCCAGGAACTCCAGTGAAAATTGGAAGGATGTGACTCAAGGATGTGGCTTTATTTGAAGACATGAATTACTGTCTCACACCCTGGGAGACCTGGGAGAAATCTGAACTGAATGAGGACCATTCACTTGCCCTATTTAACGTAGTATCCTAAAAGTTGCCAAAGCACTCATCCACTGAACATGTGCTGATCCTGCCTTTGGGATCTCCTGATCCTGACTCGTGCAAGAACCAAAACAGATTTTGCTAAGATAACCAAGACTTCTCTTTGTCCTTCCAGCTTCACCCTTTCCTGAGAAATGTTGGGGTCTACAATGTGTCCATGGATGGAGTGTACTTGGATGGAGATGGGGAACTGGCTGCCAACTTTGATATCTGGAATACAGTAGTGTGGCCCAATGGCTCAGTTGCCGGAGTGAAATTTGGGAGTCTGAAGAGGCAAGAATCAGCAGCCCAAAACCTCAAGATTGAGGAGAGTGCCCTCTTGTGGCTCAGAGGGATGAACCAGGTGCAGAAAGGGGAGCGTTCAATTTGGTATGGAGGGTCTACACATCACCAGAGGGACAGTTTTAGAGTTACATATGGCACAAAACAGCTCTTTCTGTAACAAAAGGTCACTAGGGGGCAGAGTCACTAGGGGGAGCTAGCAGGCTAGCTCTATATAACTCCTCCCAGAGCCTTTCCAGAGCAGTTCCTGCCACAGAGAAGAGAAGGAAAGAAGTAGCTGGGCTGCCATTTTGAGTGGAGAGTGTGGTTGTTGTTTAGGGGGTGGAGCTTCTGTGAGTCACTAGGGGACTGCGCTAGCAGACTAGCTCTATATAGCTCCTCCCAGAGCCTTTCCAGAGCACTTCCTGCCACAGAGAGGAGAAGGAGAGAATTATCCTAGGAGAACTATAGTAGAGGCTAAGTTGATTGAGCTTACCGCCAGAGATTGGTGAAAAGGCCAGGTCATCAGAGACCTTAACGCTGGAGGAAGCCCACAGTCCTGTTTCAGTAATTACTTAAGACTTCTCAATATGGACACTGAGGGAACTGCTGCAGTCACCTGTAACACTTGCGGGACGTTTGCCTTCTTGCCTATAGCTGTGGAGAACTTCACATGCACCAAGTGCAAGTTGGCAGCACTCTTGGGGGAGAAAGTACAGCAGCTGGAGTCCTTTTCAGCATATTAGGACCCTAGTTGCTGGGGCAGAGGAGGTCACTTCACATTCACAGGAGACAGACAGCTGGAGGAATGTCACACAGAGAAGTAGGCCAACAAGGGATTGTTCTGGGAGCTTGAAGCTAGAGAATCGATTCGAAGCTCTTTCCCTTATCAAGGAGGATGAAGAAGAGCAGCATGGACAGACTTCAGGGACAGAGCAGGGGAGCCTGAGAGTCCCACCCAAGGAAACAGTCGTTGCTAAGCCTCGGAGGAGGCGTGTGGTCGTAGTGGGCGACTCCTTGCTGAGGGGTACAGAAGCAGTGATTTGTAGGCTTGACAAGATGTCTCGAGACGTGTGTTGTCTTCCAGGGGCAAAGATCCGTGATGTGACAGAGAGGCTGACAAGACTGGTCAAGCCTACTGACCAATAGCCCTTCCTTTTGGTCCACATGGGAACCAATGATACTGCAAGACACAGCCTTCAGAACTTTAGAAGGGATTACAAGGCGCTTGGTAGGAAGCTGAAAGGAATGGATGAACAGGTTGTCATCTCGTCTCTTCTGCCAGTTGAAGGGCATGGTCCAGAAAGGGAGACGAAAATAGTGGATGTGAACAACTGGCTCCGAAGATGGTGCCACCAAGATGGATTTGGATTCTTTGATCATGGGATGTGGTTCCATGAGGAGGGACTTCTTACAACAGACGGGTTGCATCTCACGCCAGTTGGAAGAAATGTTTTTGCCAACAGTCTCAAGAACTTGATCAGGAGGGCTTTAAACTCAGTTCCGAGGGGAAGGGAGACAATATTAAGGAAGGCGAAAGGGATGGCGAAAATAGTCAAACTGACACAGAGGAAACAAGGCAAACAGTGCAAGGACCCAGCAGTGGGAGGCAAAAGAACTTGCTCAGGCAGCAAGTAAAAGGGACCCATGGTCTGCAATGTCTCTTCACTAATGCACAGAGCATGGGAAATGAGCAAGATGAACTTGAACTCCTAGTACAACAAAGCAAATATGATATAATAGGCATCACTGAAACCTGGTGGGATGAGTCTCATGATTGGAATGTGGAAATTGCCTTGAAGACAATTTCATTGTCCAAAAGATGGAAGAGGCAATAATGGGGTCAGCTATTTTAGATCTGATCCTAACCAACAAGGATGATTTGGTTAATGGGGTGCAAGTGGTGGGATCCTTAGGTGGAAGTGACTATGTTTTCCTGGAGTTTGTTATACAGTGGAAAGGAAAAGCCAGGCAGAATCAGACATGCATCCTAGACTTCAGGAGAGCAGATTTCAGTAAACTTAAAGAAATATTGAGGGTGATCCCATTTTCAGAAATACTAAAAAAGAAGGGAGATGAGGACGGATAGGTGTCTCTCAAAAGGGAGTTTTAGCTCAATAGCTCAGGGATGATGGGAGTTGTAGCTCTTCACCTCTGGCTCGAACTCACCACCTTGTTACGCACCGGCGCTGACCAGTTTTGGCCAGTGATTAAAGCTTTGCTCTAAAGCGGCAGAGTTACAGAGAATAGGCTGAAGACCCTGACAAACTCTCCAAGCCTTCTCACTCTTGCTTCCACAGAAGTCTTCCCACTTCTTCAGGATCCAGCTGGCTCTTGTATCTTCACTCAAGACACCAGACAACTCAGTAGTCTTATATAAAAGATCTACTTTATTCTACTATATACAGCTCCAAAACTATCCAACATAACTCCAATAATACCCAACTACTACCCACAAAACACACTGGGATTCATAGTCTTTATTATAGTCCTTGGATCATACCACCCACTCTTGTCAGTTTCCACCCAGTGGGCGTGTACATCCACTCTCATTGGCTCTCTTGTTTCTACCCAGAATTAATGATTTCATCATCTCAGCCTTGTCTACTTAACAATTCTCAGGTGTTTTCAATTATCCACTTTGCATTTCTGTCCTTGGCATTCAGGACTTGTTAATTCCATTACCTTTTACACCTGTGTGGCTCTTGATTTGCTTCTGCTGAGTCACCCTGACTCTCACATACAAGTTTTATTTCTTTCACTGTATGTCCCATGTTGCTTTTTCCTTAACAATCCCCTCCGAAATAAAATATTGTATGTGGCTTACAATGTCATTCCAACCATTTGTGTAAACCTTTCATGTTTTTCCACTGTTAAAGCTTTTGTAAACAAATCTGCTATGTTATTTTGTGTTTCTATGTACCTCAACTCTATTTCTCCTTTTTGAACCATGTCTCTTACATTTTGGTATCTTACACCCACATATTTGGTTCTGTTCTTTAAACTTTCTGTTTCAGCCATCGCTATGCATGATTGTGAGTCTTCTTGAATTTCTACAGGTACTCTGAAATTTTCGTTCAAGTCATTTAACAATTGTTCAAGCCATTGTACCTCGTTCACAATTTCGTTCAAGGCTGCAAATTCTGCTTCAGATGTGCTCAACGCTACGTTTGTTTGTTTTCTGTTTCTCCATAGTATTGGACTTTCACTATACTTGATGATCATTCCTGTGACTGACTTCTTGTCTCCTAATTCTGACGCAAACGAACTGTCTACAAAACAATCTAAATCTGCATTACTGCTTCTGATGATTAACCTTTTGTCTATAGTCCCTTTCAAATATCTTAACAAGTGTTTCACAGCTGTCCAATCCTCAACCTTAGGATTACAAACTCTTCTAGATAAAACGTTAACAGCAAACGAAATGTCTGGTCTAGTGTGGCAAGAAATGAATTGTAGAGATCCTATTATGCTCCTGAAAAATGTCTTGTCCTCAAAATCTCTTGTTGTTGGTTCAGAAACGAAACCAGTTGTCATTGGAGCTCTAACTGTCTTAGCATTCTGTAATCCACACTTTTCTATCAAGTTCTCTATCTTCTTTCTCTGGTTTAACAAACAATGTCCTTCTTCTGTCCATTCAACATTAATGCCTAAATAAGACTTCAACAAACCTAGGCCCTTTAAAACGAACTTTTCAGACAATTCTCTCTTAACTGTTTCTATTTCCTGTTTTGACTTTGCTGCCACGCACAAGTCATCCACATAAATCACTAGCACTATGTCTCCTTTTGTATAAACACAAGCATCTGCAACGCTTCTCTTGTATCCTAGCTTAACTAACTCATCATTAATACACAAATTCCAAGCTCTGGCACTCTGTTTTAAACCATACAATGCCTTCTTCAACCTATAAACTTTCTGACTTCCATTCTCTTCAAAACCTTGTGGCTGTTCCATAAAAATTTCTTCATCCAAATTTGCATTTAAATAAGCTGTTTCAAAATCAAAATGTTCCACAACTAGATTCATTCTTGCTGCTACAGCTAACACCATTCTCAAACTTTCTGGCTTTGCTGTTGGAGAATAAGTCTTGTCAAAATTCTCATATTGCTGTTGTGCAAAACCCTTAGCTACCAATCTTGCTTTGTACTTAATGCTTCCATCAGGCATTTCCTTTCTCTTGTACACCCATTTACAACCAATCACTTTCTTATCTCTGGGTCTATCCACAACTTCAAAAACGTTTTTGTTCACCAAGCAACTAAATTCACTATCCATTGCTTCACACCATCTTTCCTGTTCTTCCCTAGAAAAAGTTTCTATCTCTTCAAAACTCTCAGGCTCTTCTACTACTGTACAAGCTCTTGCCTGTGTCACAACAAACCTATCTGGCGACTTTCTAACTCTGTGACTTCGCCTGGGTATGAATTCTGTTGTTCTGCCTCTCTCTTCATCACTGTCTGCACTAGAAGATGTTGTCTTTTTGCTAAATCTCTTGTCCTCTGTCATCCTAGTGGTTATTGGTCTTGTTTGTGTCTCCCCATCTGAGGTACTACCACTACTGCTAGTAGAGGCTTCTGGCTTGACTGAAACCCCTCCGTTTCCTGAAGTTGGTTCAGTCTGGGCTTCTTGCTCACTTGAGCTACCTAACCTCAAGAACACTTCTTTATTGGCATGCAGCTTGTCCCAGCCAGCATGTCTTTCAAAATTTGCAGACCTAGAGTACTGTACTTCTCTTCCTCCCAAATGAAACTTATAGCTGTTCCCTGAATAACCTAGAAATCTAAGCCTTTTGCTTTTTGGTTCTCCTTTCCTTCTAAAACAGGCAGGTATGTACACATGTGCATATTGTCCAAACACTCTTAAATACTTGAAATTTGGCACTCTCCCATACAAGACCCTGTAGGGAATGTCTTCAATCTCTGAATGAAACAGTCTATTGCTTATATGTATTGCAGTCAGCGTAGCTTCACCCCAAAAGCTATCACCTACTCCTGCATCTGCCATCAGACAAGCAGAAATCCTCTTGATGTCCTGGATTTTTCTTTCTGCTAAACCATCCTCACTTGGACAAGCAGGATTAGTGGTTTCATGTCTTATCCCCACCTTCTGAAACCAATTGTATAGCTGGTTATTTAAAAATTCGCCACCTCTATCTGTAACAATAGTCCCAACTCTGCTATCAAATTGTCTTTCTACCATTCTTACCCATGCTTTTAAACTTTGCCCAGCGTCAGACTTATTTTTCAATATTCTTACAAAAGCAAATCTTGAAAATCTGTCCACAATTACTAGGAAATATTTGCTTCCTCCTAATGATAAACAATTAGCTTGGGCTACATCAGCATGTACAAATTGAAATGGTCTTTGAGCAATTCTTTTGGACCTCTTAGCAACTGGAAAAGCTCTGACCTTCACTTGATTACAAACTGTACAGTCTAAATGATTTTTACATTCTGCCACTTTTAGATCTGGACACATGCTTATTAAATTCTTTAAACACTTAAAACTTGCATGGCCAAATTTTCTATGCAGCTCATGTATGCAGTCTTTGTGCATTGGCACATTATCAATACTATTAGCATTCTCAACTTTATAATTATCAACATTTTCTTCCAGGAAATAAAGCTTATCCTTTTTCAAGCAGAGACTGGGCATAAATCTTCCAGGTGGAGTAGTTGCTTCTTTTCAATTTACTAAACTTCAAAGTTTCCATCTTAATTTGTGCAGTGACTCAATTGACACAGTCCTTCTGAGTATGCACAGCTGACCCCTTTCGGGCTTAATCAAAACACAGGAGGAGTTACTCATGGAGCTTATCAGTGCAGCGTAAACAGCTTGCTCTGATCTGTCTTCCACTCTCTGGAACTTTCAGCTTCTGTGGATGCTGGGTGCTGCAGTAACTGGGCCCGTAACCCTTGTCAGGGATGATGGGAGTTGTTGCTCTTCACCTCTGGCTCGAACTCACCACCTTGTTACGCACCGGCGCTGACCAGTTTTGGCCAGTGGTTAAAGCTTTGCTCTAAAGCAGCAGAGTTACAGAGAATAGGCTGAAGACCCTGACAAACTCTCCAAGCCTTCTCACTCTTGCTTCCACAGAAGTCTTCCCACTTCTTCAGGATCCAGCTGGCTCTTGTATCTTCACCCAAGACACCAGACAACTCAGTAGTCTTATATAAAAGATCTACTTTATTCTACTATATACAGCTCCAAAACTATCCAACACTACCCACTACTACTACCCACAAAATACATTGGGATTCATAGCCATTATTATAGTCATTTGTAAAATACCACCCACTGTTGTCAGTTTCCACCCAGTAGGCGTGTACATCCACTCTCATTGGCTCTCTTGGTTCAACCCACAATTAATGATTTCATCATCTCAGCCTTGTCTACTTAACAATTCTCAGGTGTTTTCAATTATCCACTTTGCATTTCTGTCCTTGGCATTCAGGACTTGTTAATTCCATTACCTTCTACACCTGTGTGGCTCTTGATTTGCTTCTGCTGAGTCACCCTGACTCTCACATACATGTTTTATTTCAATCACTGTATGTCCCATGTTGCTTTTTCCTTAACAATATTGAAGGCACAATTTCAAACAGTTCCAGTGAGAGAGAAAAATGGGAGATGTCTCAAGAAACCATAAAAATGCGCTGCTTCATTATTAATTATGATGGAGGATTTTCTTTCAACAAGGGACCACATGCACACAGTAGAAGTTAAAATCAAGTACAAACAATTCAAAAATAAAACCCTTCTTTGCTATATAGTAATTATAATAATTAAACGTGACAACATAATTCCCATCATGAGCCACCCCCCCCCCTACTTTTTCTGGAAACTTCAGCCAAGACTGGCATTCATTCAGCCAAAATACCCTTCCATTTCTTTGGAGTAAATGTTGGTTTCTCTCTCTGTGTTACTTACACTTCTGATAGAAATAAGAGAGAATAATAACTATTGTATTCCCATGATTCAGTAACCTTTAACCAATGAAATGCTCCAGATGTGGGTTTTTTTGCAGTAGAGTGATCTTGTCTTCCTTTAACCTACATACAAGTCTCCCTGCCCCCACCTTTGTATTCTGCAGAAACACAAGCCCAGGGTCTTTCATTAACAAAAAATCAACTGAGTTAAGTTTTAAGTGGAGCATGTATAAGAAATGGAAAAAGGGGGAAATCACCAAAGGTGAATTCAAACAAATAGCCAAAGTACAGAATGAACTCAGGCTTTCTAGAAAGGTTAAGGACAATAAAAAGGGCTTTTTTGGATATGTCCGCCGCAAAAGGAACAATGAGGAAAGAGTAGGGCCATTGCATGGAGAAAATGACAAAATTCTAACAGAAGACAGAGAAAAGGCAGAATTACTCAACACCTTCTTTGCCTCAGTCTTCTCAGAAAAGGCAAAGGGTGCTCAACCTGAGGATAATGGAGCAGAGGACAGAATAGGGGCATTTCAGCACAGAATAAGTAAAGAGATAGTACAGGAATACCTTGTTAATCTAAATGAATTTAAGTCTCCAGCACCAGATGAACTACATCCAAGGGTATTAAAAGAACTGGCAGATATAATATCGAAGCCATTGGCAATAATCTTTGAGAGCTCCTGGAGAACAGGAGAGATCCCAGCAGACTGGAGGAGGGCAAACGTTGTCCCCATCTTCAAAAAGGGGAAGAAAGAGGATCCCAACAATTATCGTCCAGTTAGTCTGACATCAGTTCTAGGAAAGATTCTGGAGCAGATCATTAAACAGAGAGTCTGTGAACATCTAGAAGGCAATGCCATAATCACAAAAAGTCAACATGGGTTTCAGAGAAACAAGTCATGCCAGACAAACCTAATCTCTTTCTTTGATAAAATTACCAGCTTGGTAGATGAAGGGAATGCAGTGGATATAGTATATCTTGATTTCAGTAAGGCCTTTGACAGGGTTTCCCATGACATACTTGCAAACAAGCTTGTAAAATGTGGGCTAGACAAAGGAACTGTTAAATGGATCTGTAATTGGTTGACCGGCCGAACCCAAAGGGTGCTCAACAATGGCTCCTTTTCATCCTGGAGAGAAGTGACCAATGGGTCCCACAGGGCTCTGTCCTGGGCCCAGTGCTATTCAACATCTTTATCAATGACCTGGATGACAGAATTGGGAGCACACTTATCAAATTTGCAGATGACACCAAATTAGGGGGAATAGCTAATACCCCTGAGGACAGGATCAAGATTCAAAATGACCTGAATAGACTAGAAAGCTGGGCCAAACCTAACAAAATGAAATTCAACACAGAGAAATGTAAGGTATTGCACTTGGGGCGGAAAAATAAAATGCACAGATATAGGATGGGTGACACCTGGCTGAATGAAACTACGTCTGAAAGGAATCTAGGAGTCCAAGTAGACCACAAGTTGAACATGAGTCAATAGTGCGATGTGGCAGCTAACAAGGCCAATGTGATTTTAGGCTGCATCGATAGATGTATAATGTCTAGATCAAGGGAAGTAATAGTTCCACTGTATTCTGCTTTGGTCAGGCCCCACCTGGAATATTGTGTGCAGTTCTGGGCGCCACAATTCAAAAAGGATGTTGAGAAATTGGAGCGTGTCCAAAGAAGGGTGACTAAAATGGTGAAAGGTCTGGAAACCATGTCCTATGAGGAAAGTCTCAGGGAGCTGGGGATGTTTAGCCTGGAGAAGAGAAGGTTTAGAGGTGATATGATAGTCCTGTTTAAATATTTGAAGGGATGTCATATTGAGGAGGGAGCAAGCTTGTTTTCTGCTGCTCCAGAGACTAGGACCCAATGGAGCAATGGATGCAAGCTCCAGGAAAAGAGATTCCGCCTCAACATTAGGAGGAACTTCCTGAGAGTAAGGGCTGTTCGACAGTGGAACGCACTCCTTCCTTGGAGTGTAGTAGAGTCTCCTTCCTTGGAGGTCTTAAACAGAGGCTGGATGGCCATCTGTCAGGCATGTTGGGGCATAGAAAGACGCATTGTGTCCACCACGACCACCTGCAGAGTTGAACCACGTCGACAGGACGCCAGGGACAAGGAATCTGAGGAGATGTCTGCAAAGGTATTCAGGCTAAGAAGGAAAATAGTCCTTCTCCACTGGAAACGGCCTTGAGCTCCCGGCTTGAGAAATAATGACAAGAGCACTTCAAGCCTTCACTCTACATGAGGGCTTTAATAAATAAGTTACTTTGCCAACCAAACAACCATAACAACAAACAGAGATGCCGTTACTCTAACACCAACCGTCATAACTGACACCAGTAACAACCGACTCAGAGGCACCAACTGTCTCACTCTCCCTCAGTGACAGTTGCATCAACATTCCATTGATGCACTGTTTGAAATGCTGCCACTAGAGCTGTAAATAACTTGCACAACAGCTCCACCTAGTGGCCACATCCATGTCATTTTCACAGACCTATTTACCATGGTCCTGACAGGGGATGCTTTGACTGAGAGTTCCTGCATGGCATAATGGGGTTGGACTGGATGGCCCTTGGGGTCTCTACGATTCTATGATTTTATGAAAAAGTAATGACTGAACAATGTGCTGCCTTTCCAATGCAAGGGAAATAATAATAATAATAATAATAATAATTTGTATTCTGCTTTTTCACAAATGAATCAAAGTGGATTCCAACAATATAAATAAAACATCAAACAATTACAAATTACAATTTAAAAAACCCAGAACTCCAACCCTCCCTCTATCATAAAAGCAGTGATCACCCCATTTTTCTGCCTAAAGGTAGGGCCTGCCCTTCCTTCTCATCCAACTCTCTGCACCACTCCAAAAACTCCAGCCAAATCCATTTTTCCACCATGGATATTGGCTCACTTTCCTTCCCATCTGAAGGCATCCAAATAGATTAAGTCTGAAGGGTAGGGGCACAGAACTTCGTTGCCATCTCTCAATATCTTCTGTCCATGTTTTTCTGCATTGCCAAATGAAAATGGGTTTTTCTGTAGGTCTGAGTGAGAAAGAGAGAATGACCAGCAAGGACCTGAGCTGGTCCTCTTCACTCAAAGCTACATATAAGCTGAAGGCCAGATTACCTGGGAACTGGAGACTGTTTTCCCTTCCCAGATCTATGACTCATTGCCCTCCAGTTCTACCTTAACATCTTCAACCTTGCCCTTCCTTCTCTTCATGGGTAGAGCCTGCCCCAGGCCAGGTGTGTGGAAAGCTGCCAACCCGGATTGCACAAGGCAGTCCAGGAAGGAGAGCCCATCTGCTGCTACGACTGTCTTCCCTGCCCAGAAGGGACCTTCTCTGCCCAGAAAGGTAAGAGTTGTTTTCCATGATTTACTGATTCTTAAAGACTGTGGGATGAAGATGGCTTCTTAATGGTGTTCAGCAGATAGAAGCAGGATCTCTCTTGTGCCTCAGTAACAAACAAAGGTCAGAATCAAAGTGATGTTGGGAGGGAGGGGAACTGTCTCTTTAGAAGGGTTAAGAAAGAAAGGAGTGTATAGTAGACTGGAGACATGACAGTTCTTGGTTACAATAAAGGATCTTCTAAGTGATCCAGTGGAGGACAGATACAGGTAATGCCAAAATCACTCTTTTGGTTCTTCATCTTTACAGATGCAGATATATGCTCCCGATGTCCAGATGATCAGCACCCCAACAACGACCACAATATGTGTATTCCCAAGGATATAAACGTTCTGTCCTATGAAGAACCTCTGGGGAAAATCCTGGTTTCCTTTGCCCTCTTCTTGTCCTTAACCACCTGCTTTGTCTTAGGAATCTTCATTAAAAACCATGAAACTCCACTGGTCAAAGCCAACAACCGGGACCTCTCCTACCTTCTACTCTTCTCCCTCCTTCTTTCTTTCCTGTCCTCCTTCCTCTTTCTTGGCCGGCCAAGCAAAGGAGCTTGCCTTCTCCAACAGACAGCTTTCAGCCTCATCTTTTCAATTGCTGTCTCTTCCGTTTTGGCTAAAACCATCACTGTGGTGCTGGCCTTCCTGGCCACAAAGCCTGGGAGCAACGCAAGGAGATGGTTGGGGAAAAGTCTTGCAAACTCCATTGTCATTTGCCCTGCGTTTGTCCAATTTCTCATCTGCTCCATCTGGCTTGGTGTCTATCCTCCCTTCCCTGACTCTGATATGTACTCCCAGCCTGGAGAAATCATCCTCAAATGCAACCAAGGGTCTGTGGCCATGTTCTGCAGTGCTCTTGGCTACCTGGGCTTCCTGGCCGCCATCTGTTTCACGGTGGCCTTCTTAGCCAGGAACCTCCCTGGGGCCTTCAACGAAGCCAAGCTGATCACCTTCAGCATGCTGGTCTTCTGCAGCATTTGGATCTCTTTTGTGCCGGCCTACCTGAGCACCAAGGGAAAGTACATGGTGGCCGTCCAGATCTTCTCCATCTTGGCCTCCAGCGCTGGGCTCCTGGGATGCATCTTTATTCCCAAGTGCTACATCCTTCTCCTGAGACCAGACCTGAATATTAAGGAGCATCTAATGACAAAAACTAAACATGGCATCTGGTTCTGAAAATATTTTTTTCAATGCATAGTAACAAAACACACATGTCTTTCATAGGAATATAGCTCCTTAGGTGTTAGTATGGTAAGACACTTTTCTTCCCATTAAATAATGTAAAGTACATCCTCTGTATGTATGGCACCAGTAACTCCATTTTTACTTACCCATGTTCGAAAAAGTATGTTATCTGTAAGCATTGTCTATGTCTTCAAGCATGATTCTATGGTTATTGTCCGTAGGGTTGCACCGGAAGACCTAGAAATGCCTAGAGAATCTCTAGGAATCTCTCTAGATCCTCCAGCAGAACTGAATGGTCAATCTCTGCCAGATGCCATTCATTTCAGTGGAAAGCACTCTTATCCCTGGTTTCGCGAGGTTTAAGGTACCAATTGTATCATTTCATTAATTGTAAGTACTTAAACTATTAATTATATTATTTTATCAATTGAAAACATTTTTTAAAATCAGATTAAACATTTGACTCCACCACTGTCTAGCAGCCCATACTGTCAGAAAGTTCCTCTTAATGTTGAGGTGGAATCTCTTTTCCTGTAACTTGCATCCATTGTTCCGGGTCCTGTTCTCTGGAGCAGAAAAAAACAAGCTTGCGCCATCCATTGCACCAGGACAAGGTGATCAGCTCCAAGCTGTCTTGGATGAAACCGATTATCTAGACCCATTTCAAACCAACTTCAGGGCGGGATACGGAGTTGAGACCGCCATGGTCGCCTTAGTCAATGCTCTCCGTCTGGGCATCAACAGGGGAAGTGTGACCCTGCTGGTGCTCTTGGACATCTCCACGGCATTCAATACCATAGACCATGGTATCCTTCTGGAACGCCTGAGAGAGTTAGGTATTGGGGGCACTGCACTCCAGTGGGTCAATTCCTACCTCTTGGGCAGATTCCAGATGGGGACAGCTGCTCTCGTAAAAGACAGCTGACATCTGGCGTTCCCCAGGGCGCCATTCTGTCCCCCATGCTTTTCAACATTTACTTGAAGCCACTGGGAGAGATCATCTGGAGACATGGGGCGCGGTGTCATCAGTATGCTGATGACACCCAAATATGTTTCTCTATGCTTCCGACTCTTGCAGTGACCAAAGATGGCATCTCTCCTCTGAATGCCTGCCTTGAGTCGGTCTGGATGAGGGAAAACAAACTCAGGTTTAATCCAGAGAAAACGGAGATACTAGTGATAGGATCCCTAGGCCCAGGCAGGGAAGTTTGCCAACCTGTCCTGGACTAAAGACAAAGTTCGCAGTTTGGGAGTACTCCTAGATCTGTCTCTGCAGTTGTCATCTCAAGTAGATGCAACGGCTAGGAATGCTTGATACCAACTTCGGTTGATATGCCAACCTGGACCAAAAGGACCTTGAAGCAGTGTTACTTGCACTAGTAATCTCTCGTTTAGATTTCTGTAATGCGCTCTACATGGGGCTGCCTTTGTACCAAGTTTGGAAGCTTCAATTGGTTCAAAATGCTGCAGCCAGATTGGTCACTGGAACATAACACCAATATTAAAACCTCTTCACTGGCTGCAGATCAGCTTCTGGGCCCAATACGAAGTGTTGCTTATTACCTTTAAAGCCCTATATGGCTTGGGCCTGAGTTACTTGAGGGCACGCCTCTTCCTACACAATCTGCCCCACACTCTCAGGACATCTGGGAAGAAATTATTAGAGGGTGCAAAAACTAGGTTAACAACAACTTCCCACAGAGCATTTTCCGCCATAACCTCCAAATTATGGAATGACTTGCCAGAAGAGATCCGCCTCATTACTACCTTAGATGCCTTCAAGAAGGCACTAAAGATAGATCTCTTCCGGTGGACTTACCCACCTGTTACCAGCATTGGAGCCTTAAAATCCTAAATGTGGATGACTTTTCTTCTGATGACCCTCTGCAGAGTGCCTGATGGGATACCTGACATAGAGTTCTCCATCACTGCAAGACGGACAGGTCACGTACGCTATTGAAACATAGATCAAAGAGGCCCAGATAGGAGTTGCCAACAGAAAAGAGTCATTCACACCTTTGAGGCAGATTTATGGCCAGGATGCTTTGCCAGGCCAGAAACATTCTCACCTTGGATGACCATTCTCACCTTGAAGACTTCTATAGATCAAGCAATCTTTAATATGTAGATTTGGCTTTGCTTTGAAATATGGAAACATCTCTTCTCCTGAGACAAGATTTTGCCTATTTAAGGTCCCTCAAATCTTTTGTAATTGTTCTGTGTTAGAATCCAGACAGGCTTCATGTCGGTCAGATTCTGATATAGTTCCAGTTCACTTCCCCTCCGTGTTTCTGAGTCTTCATCAATCTGGACCTGGAGCACCGCCAAAACAGGTGAATATTGCCATTAGAAAGCCTCATGTTATCCATCCAACGCTAACTTACTATATCCCTGAGTTCTTGGGTGATTGTGTGAGTGAATGCTTGTCTTATGTGTGTGTGAATAACAAACAGTATTCAGTTTCTAGAAAACTTGTCTCCATTGACCTATTACCTTGGCTACCTTTGTATTCATAGGACAGAGGCCGCTACTCTATTTGAGCTAATGATAAATTCCCCAGACCAGGGTCTCCTTATTACCCACCCGATCTTCTATGAAGAACCTAAAGAAAATCCTACTTTTGGCTGTAATACTGCATGTTCGATGATGTTTTTATTGTCCTGAATTGTATTTTTAAGTGATGATATTTTATTGTAATCTAGATGTCATTGTGGTTTCATGCTTGTAATCCCGCTTCGATCCATTGGGAGAGGTGGGAAATAGAATTATTATTATTATTATTATTATTATTATTATTATTATTATTAAAAGAAGAGAAGGAAGAGGAGGAAAGGGAGGGAGGACATGTAGGACGCCAGCAGGGAAGGGGGAGACAGGAAGAGGAGGAAAGGGAGGGAGGACGTGTAGGACGCCAGCAGGGAAGGGGAGACAGGAAGGGAAGGGAAGGAAAACTGAGAAAAGGGGAGAAGAGGAGGGAGGAAAACAGCAAATCTTGTTTGAAAGAATTTCCAAGACATGAAGACACACCGCACACACACCCAAGTCTGGGAAGAAGAGGAGGGCAAGAACAAAATGGCGTCCCCCAGGGCCTAATACCTCATTGGGGAGGGGGGGGCTGCCAACAGGAATGGTCTGGGCTTGGTTCTACAATGGACAGCTAGGCTGCAACAAGGAGTAGGCCCACCACATGTGTCTCTCCGTGCTTCCTTGCTGTGCTCTGGTTTTTCAGGGACAAACTGGGATGGTACAAGGAGCAGGGTGATGTGCGCATGTGCGCTCCTGCCACACCTCTTGCCCCTTCCACTGGTAGCTGCCATGCCCTCACAGAGTGTCCTCAGAAGTGGCACGCAGGCCATAGGTTCACCAACATGAATCTAGACACTATTCTTCTATTGATGCAGCCTAAAATCACATTGGCCTTTTTAGCTGCCGCATCACAATGTTGAGTCATTGTCAGAATCCATAGGCATGGTTCTGCCATGATTTGTGTGGTTTATGGAAAAGGACCTAAGCATCGAATATTGAAGGGTATTGAATACTGAAATGTATGTATGAATCATGTATGGGGTCTGAGAAGAAGAAATAGGAGTGCACAAATGGCAGGGGGCAAATGGTAAACAGGGTGATGGGATTTATAGTTTTATGACACTGTCCTTCCTGCATCGATCCTGGGATGTAGAGGAAGAAGGGACTATTGGAATTTGCTTTGACCAGGATCAAAGGCTGGGCAGCAACAGCCAGGAAAACGGGGGTGGACTGATTGTATTCTAATACTATGGGAGGGGAAAGGGATCCTCCCTGAGCTGGTAACTTCTGTCTTAATGTCTGAAATGAAAGTCTTTCTTTTCAATCACAATGTTATTCTGGCCATTGGGAACCGAGGGGCTCTTCAGACCGGCCATTAACAGCCCCACTGTCCACTGGTTCTGACACTCATGTTCAACTTGTGGCCTACTAGGTCTCCCAGATCCCTTTCACATGGACTGCTGTCAAGCCAGGTGTCCTCCATCCTGTATCCAGGCATTTCATTTCTTTGCCGCAAGTGTATTTCATCATCATCATCATCATCATCATCATCATCATCATCATCATCTTTATGTTTATTTATATCCCGCCTTTCTCCCAATAAAGGGACTCAAGGCAGCTAACAAACTTAAAACAATCTAAGTTAAAACAGTTTAAAAATATGAAGTTTTTTAAAAAATTCCTCCGATGCAAAAAATGCATCCGCTCTGCAAAGGGATCTTGCAGCCCCTTTGAAACTAACTGTGGGGTGAAAGGTCTCACCGTGGGAGAAAGGCAGGATCCTGGAAATAAATCAATGAATAAAATAAAGGTTGCAGGACATCCTTCATAGACTTAGCCCCGTCCTCCCCAATGCGTGGCATGTAAGTCTACAAAAGCGCATGTTACAACTTCTTTCCCACAGTTAAGTCTCCAAGGTGTTGCAAGGGACCCCTTTGCAATCTGAAATAGGCCACCCTTGACGCAGGTGGACATACGCCAGGTAGCCATAGTCGGAAGCCTCCTGGCCACAAAAGGGAAGCCTCTCAGGGCCCACATGGGGTCACTTGCCCCCCATATCTTCCTCTTTCCTCCCTCCTCCATCATCCCTGGCAGGGAAACCAGACAGATGCAGCAGGGGAGGATTCGATTTCGCTCCCCAACACTTGGACCAAGCTGGAAGGCTCAGCAAACTTTCAGGGGGAGCAAAGAGAGAAATGGGTCTGGTCCAAGCAGCTGAGGTCAGCCAAGAGGAAGCCAAACTTCCTCTCATTTCAAGGCTGCTTTGGTTCCTAATCTGCAGCAACTGACATGGCTGCATTGGGCCTGGCAGGGCTGGGTGCAAAGGGTGGGCCTGGGTGCAAATCTAGGCACCTCCCTGTCCCCTCTTGACTTATGGCCACCAGAAAAGTTGGGGGAGAGGTTGTCAGAAAGCCCCAAATCCACAGATCTCTTTCAGACATTTAAAAAAAAAAGATTTTTGAAAGAAGAGCTTTTATTGCAGAAAAGGAATCATAACAGACAGATCTGTGACTCTCTTGTCAAGTCTAAAGGGAAAATACATAGATGGCACTTTTACAGATGTACATGACAACCCCACCCCACAACCTGGAGTAACAATACAATTGGTTATATTTCCCTGCATTGAACAAACTCTTTCTCACCAGCATTTAGTCTGAACAATCTTGAACAAGAGACACTTGCAGCTATTGCTTTAAATTATATAACAACAATCTATATCTCTAAACAATATAAAACTATATAAGCACAGATACATATTAAAACAGCTTTAAACCAAACATTATAAACCTCCCCCTGATCTGAAGTCAAAGGCTTTCATGGCCGGCATCCATGGTTTTTTGTGGGTTTTGGGGGCTCTGTGGCCATGTTCTAGAAGATGTTCTTCCTGACGTTTCACAAGCAGCATCTGTGTCTGGCATCTTCAGAGAATGCTCTGCCTGGAAAAAGTGGGTGTCTATCTCCTGTGTGATCCTGGGAAGGCAGGAGTGATTTGCATGTGTCTTGCTCTGTGTTGATGGCCGGCCTCAGGCTGGGAGGCTAATGCAAAAGAGGATTAGTGTCTGCTAATTGTCTCCCAATCATTCTCCTTTTCTAAAAGCAAGCAAATCACTCCTCTGCATTCTTCTCTAGTTACCTCTAGCAAATTCTTAGCCTTAGAAGCACATTTACACTTGTTCTCTCCCACAGTCTAAAGCCACATGTTTAAACAATCCCATCACTCTTATTTTAAACCCTAAATCATATTACATCCTTTCTGGCAGGAATTTATTACTGAGAGATGCAGGAGTGCCAGAAAAGAGCCTATGAAAAAGGGGTCTTTCTTCTCCTCTGCAAAAAGGGTGTCTCCTGGGATGCTGGGCCCCAGCAGCAGTGGGTCAGAAATGCCCCTCGATGGGCGCATGAGGAGGAAGGGCCCAGGATGGGTTTGGGAGGCTGGCAGCATTTGGGGGCTCATCTGCAAGGCCACTCTGCAAACGTGGGCATCTTTAAGTGTCCATGGCTTAGGGTACATCTACAGTACACAGTTTGGCACTTTAAGTGCTCTAGCTCTGTCCTGTGGGATGTGTAGTTTTGCAAGGGCTTTAGCCTTCTCTGCGAAAGAGTGCTGGGGCCTCCCAAAACAACAAATCCCAGATGTCTGTAGGATGGAGCCACGGCAGGAAAAGTAGCACCAAGCTGCATTATTTCTACTAGAGGCTTCCCTTGTCTGGCCAAGAAGCACACCCTCCTCCCTGCTTTGGCCAATGGAAATTGAGGCATGGTAGCCAACTGCTGTACTACTACTACTACTACTACTACTATTCATCATCATCAGGTTTATTTGCTTGTGGTACAACGTACATTACAAAATATTACAAAGCACTGCAGGGAAATTAGACTAATACAACCAGCATGCTTTCCACAAAAGTGAGAGAAATGGATTTGAATCAAACACATAGGACTTAACAAAAGAGTTAGAAACACATGACTAGAGTAGAAAGGATTATATAATCGTATATTATAATTAGATTACATATATAGATAGGATAAAAACCACATCTATACATGAATATTATTATAATCAATATATCTAATGGGATTGAATAAAGGTCAGTTGAGGCCCTTTTATTGAAAGGGAATTTTATCAAAATATAAGTTAGTAAAAGAAATAGTTTTTAGATAAGCTTTGTATTATGCTCACTTTATAAAAGTATATTGGACTTCAATTATTAAATATATAGCACACCTGAACACTGTTATCTATTAAATATATAGTTTTGTAAGAATTAATGGGGTTTATATGTTTGATAAATAAACATGATACACTTATTTCTTAGAGGTCTTTAAGCAGAGGCTGGAAGGCCATCTGTCAATGGGGATGCTTTGATGGAGAGTTCCTGCATGGCAGAAAGGTTGGACTGGATGGCCTTTGGGATCTCTTCAAACCCTATTATTTTATGATTCTGCGATTCTAGAATATTTTGGGTTTAGTTATTTTATAAAACATAGACTGAATAAGTAATGTTTGGCTATATCAAGACTATTAAGATGGCTAGTGTCCGGTTTTTTAAAAAAAATAATGAAATAGGCTTGCATTAGAAATCTAGCAATTAAAATAGACAAAGAAGCTTCAAAGGAAAGAAACCTTTGTCTGCACCTGCAAATCAAGGGCAATGTTACAAGGGAGAAATAAATCAAGAGATAAAGGAGTTTTATTCTCACTAATTGACAAGAATACTTTTTTTTAATAAAAGGGTGACTTAAAGTTCACAAATTTTTTTAACTGAGCATGCTTAATAAGGATAATACATAATCCGGCACCTCCTATACATAAATGACCCCTAATTTATATGGTCATGAGATGTATGATATGAGGTTACATACATGCAAAGGAGGTCTTAAGATTAATCGCATGTCTTGATCTGGCCACTGAAAAATATGATGATATAAAGAACTGTATAAATATGCGCGAACTCTATGTAAACTCATGCTCTCTCTCTCTCTACTTATTTTTGCTGATAGATTGATTGCACCCTATTCTGCAGAATTGATGATTTTGTTCAAATAAATATGGCTTATTGAGCTTTCACCTGATTATTTGTTTGACTGTTTTCTTAAGTCCTTCTTGTCTTTAGTTCAACAAATTGGAAAGTGGATTTTTATATCTCACAAAAAGTATCTACAAAATACAAAGAGAATAAAACAGATTCAAACGCAAGGAGAGATGCCAGGGCAACAAGAGGGCTGCAGCAACTCGGTCCCCTTTGCAGTCCTCTGCGCATGTTTTTAGACATTTGCAGTGGATCCTTTGGGCTGCTCCTGAAAAAGGGGCCACCTTCAGTGTAATGGATCTGGAGTGGTCTGCCAACAGATCACAAATAATATCCAGCAGCGTCTCCTTTTGAAAGGGCATAGTAGCCAACTGCAACTATTGTTATTACTAACAATTATCATTGATAATAAAGTTTATAATAAAGTTTTATTTATATACCACCCTTCCAGCGATCAGGGCGGTGTACAACAGCTAATGCAATAAAATACTAATACATATATCAATAACAATATTAAAATAAACATTGAACACATCATCAACTTTAAAACCCCAACAGCCAGCTGCCATCGCTGTCGAAGGGTAGGGGGAGACTAGCTGGGATTTATTTCAGGGAACGCCAACCTGAACAGGAAGGTTTTTAGCTCCCTCCTGAACTGGGCCAGGGAGGTGGCTGAGCGGAGCTCTAAGGGCAGCGTATTCCAGAGGGTCGGGGCGACGATGGTATATGACCTCCTTGTTGTGGAGGCCAGTCTAGCCCCTGGGACCCTCAAAAGTTGCTGCCCCGATGTTCTGAGGGTGCGGGGCGGAATGTATGGGGAGAGGTGGTCCTCCAGGTATCCTGGGCCCAAGCCATGTAGGGCTTTATAGGTTATCACCAACACCTTGTATTGTGCCCGGAAGCGGATGGGCAGCCAATGTAGATCTTTAAGTACAGGTGTAATATGACTGGTCCTGGAGGTACCAGTGACCAGTCTGGCTGCCATATTCTGTACCATCTGTAGTTTCTGGGTTTGGTACAAGGGTTGCCCCATGTAGAGCGCGTTGCAGAAATCCAATCGAGAGGTTACCAGAGCATGTACTACCGTTTCAAGGTCTCTCTGGGCCAGGTATGGGCGCAGCTGGCGAATAAGCCGAAGCTGATAACAGGTGCTCTTGACCGTCGCATTCACCTGAGCCGTGAGGTGAAGTGACGAATCGAGAAGCACCCCCAGACTGCGCACGGAGTCCTTCACAGGAAGCGTGATCCCGTTCAGGACAGGTGGAACCACCGCCATTCCTGGACCAGGGGAGCCTATCACAAGTACCTCCGTTTTCTCTGGATTCAGTCTGAGTCGGTTTTCCCTCATCCAGCCCATTACTGACTCCAGACAGGCCACGAGAGGAGAGACGCCATCCTCAGTCACTGCATCAGTCGGAGACATAGAGAAGACTATTTGGGTGTCATCAGCGTACTGATAACCCCGCGCCCCATGTCTCCGGATGATCTCTCCCAGCGGTTTCATGCAAATGTTAAAAAGCATGGGAGATAGAATATACGGGATCGTCTCCTTCGGTATAATCTGCCCGCACATTCAGGTCTTCTAAGAGGAATTTCTTGCAACCTATAAAGACCCAATTGACGGCAACCACCCAGAGGACCTTTTCCTCCACCGCTCCCAGATTATGGAATGGCCTTCCAGAGGAGAGCCGTCATATTAACAGCTTAGACTGCTTTAAAAAGGCTGTCAAGACGCATCTCTTCCAGCAGGCCTTTCCTGAAGAGCAAACCCGGTCATCAATTGAATTGAACCCACCATCTCACTGTGTACTCAGTAGCCCCATTTGCCAGTCTCTGATTATTTTAATGTATTGTTTTAATGGTTAATGTGTTTAATTGATGTTTTGGGAAGGGAGAGAATAAGTGGGACATTGGGTAGTGCATGCTTCTTTTTAATTGTAAGCCATCTCAATTGTCTTTTTGACAGAGAGGCAGGATAAAAATAAAGCTTTCATTGTGGAGTCGGAAGGCTTTCATGGCTGGCATCCATAGCCCAAAAACCCCACAATAGCTTTTATTATTATTTATTATTATTTTTCCACATGGGAAAAATAAGAAATCTGTTCATTTCACTATTTATTATATATATCTTTATTGGTTTTATTAAAGTGTGTTAACAAAAAAGAAAGAAAGATAAAGGAAGAAGAAAGAGGTGGGAAGGTGGTGCTGGAAGAGAATGGCATAAGAGGAGATGAGGGCTAGGCATATACATTGAGAGGAATTGATCATATATCCAACAACTGACAATTTCAAGGATTAAAGAATTTGGCTGTGGGAATTCATGGTCCTGTAGAAAACAGGACACCAATTTACGCAATTTGCTATAAGAAATTCCATTTCAGATTTGGATTATGCAAAGACTGTAATGAGTTCCTTAACCTGCAAACTGAAAGATACTGAAATAAAATAAATGCAGGATTTTGTAAACATTTCAAAACCTGGTCTAATTATAGATATAGATATAGATATAGATATAGATATAGTTATAGATTAGATAGATAGATAGATAGATAGATAGATAGATAGATAGATACTTTCAACTTAACTGATATCTAGAGATTTAAATATGGATAAGCTCATAGAATAGAAGTGGAAGAGACCACAAGGGCCATCCAGTCCAGCCTATTCTGCCATGCAGGAAATCCAAATCAAAGCATCCTTGACAGATGGCCATCCAGCCTCTGTTTAAAGACCTCCAAGGAGGGAGACTCCACCACTCTTTAAGGGGAGTATGTTCCATTGACAAACATCTCTTACTGTCAGGAAGTTCCTCCTAATGTTGCGGTGGAATCTCTTTTCCTGTAGTTTGCATCCATTGTTCCATGTTCTTATCTCTGTAGCAGCAGAAAACAAGCTTGCTCCCTCCTCAATATGACATCCCTTCAAATGTTTAAACAGGGCTATCATATGACCCCTTAACCTTCTCTTCTCCAGACTAAACATATCCTGCTCACTAAGATTCTCCTCATAGGGCTTCATGGTTTCCTGGCCCTTCACCATTTTTAGTCGCTCTCCTTTGGACACACTCCAATTTCTCAACATCCTTTTTAAATTATGGTGCCCAGAACTGGACACAATATTCCAGGTGGGGCCTGACCAAACCAGAATAGAGTGGCACTATTACTTCTCTTGATCTAGACATTATACATCTATCGATGCAGCCTAAAATCGCATTGGCCTTGTTAGCTGCCACATCGCACTATTGACTCATGTTCAACTTGTGGTCTACTTGGACTCCTAGATCCCTTTCAGACGTAGTTTCATTCAGCCATGTGTCTCCCATCCTATATCTGTGCATTTCATTTTTCTGCCCTAAGTGCAGTACCTTACATTTCTCCATGTTGAATTTCATTTTGTTAGCTTTGGCCCAGCTTTCTAGTCTATTCAGGTCATTTTGAATCTTGATCCTGTCCTCTGGGGTATTAGCTATTCCCCCTAATTTGGTGTCATCTGCAAATTTGATAAGTATGCTCCCAATTCTGTCATCCAGGTCATTGATAAAGATGTTGAATAGCACTGGGCCCAGGACAGAGCCCTGTGGGACCCCACTGGTCACTTCTCTCCAGGATGAAAAGGAGCCAATGTTGAGCACCCTTTGGGTTCGGCCGGTCAACCAATTACAGATCCATGTAACAGTTGCCTTGTCTAGCCCACATTTTAGAAGTTTGTTTGCAAGAATGTCATGAGAAACCCTGTCAAAGGCCTTACTGAAATCAAGATATACTATATCCACAGCATTCCCTTCATCTAACAAGCTGGTAATTTTATCAAAGAAAGAGATTAGATTTGTCTGGCATGACTTGTTTCTCTGAAACCCATGTTGACTTTTTGTGATTATGGCATTGCCTTCTAGATGTTCACAGACTCTCTGTTTAATGATCTGCTCCAGAATCTTTCCTAGAACTGATGTCAGACTAACTGGAGGATAATTGTTGGGATCCTCTTTCTTCCCTTTTTTGAAGATGGGGACAACATTTGCTAATATCCATTTCTAATGCATCATACAACTTTACCAACCAATCTTCTTCTTATAGATTCATAGAATCATAGAGTTGGAAGAGACCACAAGGGCCACCTAGTCCAACCCCCTGCCATGCAGGAAATCACAATCAAAGCATCCCCGACAGATGGCCATCCAGCCTCTGCTTAAAGACCTCCAAGGAAGGAGACTCCAATGCACTCCAGGGAATGAGTGTGTTCCACTGTCGAACAGCCCTTACTGTCAGGAAGTTCCTCCTAATGTTGAGCTGGAATCTCTTTTCCTGCAGTTTGCATCCATTGCTCCGAGTCCTAGTCTCTGGAGCAGCAGAAAACAAGCTTGCTCCCTCCTCAATATGACATCCCTTCAAATATTTAAAGGCCATAGCAATGGAGAAGGTGGAGGGAAGGAGGAGGAAGGCCCCAGGCCAGAGGGAGGAGGGTCTCTCCGATGGAGGTCCCAAGGGTTTGGGGGGGGGGGTTCAGAGATTATGCAGAGCAGGGGAGGACAGAGGGGGGTCTTGAAGATGTCTCAGCCATAGGGTTGCCATGAGTCAAGATCAACTCAAGGACAGTTAACAACAAACAACAACAACAAATATATTACACAGTCATCAGGACTAAGCCCCTCTATGGTGATCCATACCTGAGGGATTTTGTAGATGGACAGCATGTTTGAAATATGGATGGAGATTTCAGAATCAGCCCCTTCAACAACTGCTAGCAGTTCCTTCTGTCTTCCACAGCTGTAGTTTGGGATGTTCTGACCTTTAACCGCAAGCATATCCAGCAAGAGATCATATGTGATCCTTGCATTGAAATAGTTGTCAAAGCCGTTGTATCCCAAGGTGAAGTTGGGTAAGAGTTTGGGGTTCTGGTTGATCTCCTGAATGGCAAGGCAGAAGGTCGGGATGTCAGTCTGAAGTGGGCTTAGTTGCCTGTAAATACAGAAAGAAAAGAAAACCCCAGCTGTACCATCCCCTTGGTAAAAAACATACCACATTTCTGTAACCTGAGGCATTTGTCCCACTTGAGCTGACTATCCGAATGAGAAAGGCTTGGGCAGATGGGTGTCAGTCTTGGCGCATCTGTGTTTTGCACCGATGGAGACAGAAGAGTCTGAAACTCTTAATGCCGGGACTTTTGCTAGGCTCAGGCTGGGAACTGAAAAGCTAAAAGAATAGATGGAAAGGGAGAAGCTTAGGAGATGAAGAACTACCATTCAGGAAGGATATTTACAAGGGGAACAACTAAGGGAGCTGGGTAGATTTAGCTTGGAGGAAGGAAAATGGATTAGAGAGATGATAGGATAGTATCTAAAAGGGTATTATAAAAAGGATGGAGCTAGCTTTTTTGCTCCAGAGACTAGGACATGAAGCGATGGACCACCCGTCCCATAAAAATAAAGGTCAGAGATAGGTCCAGGCCAGTACCCAATGCCCCTTTCCTCCAGGCCTCCTAAATTCGTTCCAGGTAGACTGGCACACCATTTCTGCCCCTGGGCAATTAAATACCTTTTCATGTGGATAGAAGGAGAGACTGCAAAGGAGTCAAGTTTAACCACAGTATTAAAAGTAGGCAAGATTCCACCAATGAGCTGGTCTCCCGGCCTGTAAAAACTGAAAAGGTCTGGTGGATCTCTTCCTAAATTCAGAAGGCACTTTGCCTTTGGGATGATGGCCCATGTGGCAGAGGAGTGGAGAAAAAGGCGCAGCAGGAGAATCAGGATCATGCTGGCCCTGAAGGTGCTGCGGCATCTGAATCCTGCTGCTCTGGGCAAAAGCAAGTCAGCAACCAGGGCCTTTGCTCTTTTAGACAGGAGCCCGGTCTGGTCTTCTGATCCAAAGGATCTGGATGCCACCAAGAGGAGCAACACTAGTTCTTTCCCCTGCCCTCCCTTAAGCCACTCGTCCCTTAGGTCTCTGTATTTATCATGAGATTGCCTCCTCTTGCATCAGATTCCGATGCATAACTTCTGGGTCTCAGGGGAAAACTCTACAACTTTAGCAAAAAGAAAACTAAATCATCAAGATAATTATAAAGGGGAAAATAATTATCTCTGCCGTGTCCTGAATTCTCCAAGCGCAGGTGTTCAGCTGGAGAGAAAACATGTTTGTGAGGTCCAAAGAAGTTGGACATTTCCATCAGTTAATTTGCACAAGGGAATTCAACTTTTTGTTCCACTGAACTCTAAGTTCCTTAATATCAAAGGTATAGTTTTCCAAAAAGTGTTGATGAACTACTTTGAGTTTATCTTTCAATGGCGTAGATCATTTTATTTTATTTTACATTTTGTATTTATATTGTATTATTTCCCACTCTGGGGAACAGTGGCTTTTATGTGACATGAATTATATGTTCTATGTTCTATAATATTTAATTTCATTTCACATATTTGCCACCTTTTCCCCAAAGTGGGTGTGATTCAATGAAAAAACTTTCACAATAATGTATTCACCAGAAAACCAGTGATATGCACTCAGAGCTAATGGCCTATATATGGACTCCAACAAAAAAGGATTGCTCCTTGAACACACTCAACACTACATCAGCAACATTTGGTTGTCTAACAGACTCCCTATCTGAGCTGACACAGCTGGTCTCAGAGTTGTTGTTGGAGTCACCCAGACTTATAATTCTGGGCGACTTCAATATCCCAGTTTAAGAGGTGCAGCTCGGGAGTTCATGGACTCCATGACAGACATGGGCCTATCCCAATTGGTTTCCAGGCCAACGCATTGCATGGGTCATACCTTTGACACGGTCTTCAGTACAGAGCAGGAATATCCATGGCCGGAGGTAACTAGTACCACCGCACTGTCGTGGATGGATCATTCCCTGGTCAAGGTTGAACTAAGAGCCACAGTCCGCCCCGTCTGGGGTGGAGGACCCATGAGAATGGTCTGCCCTCGAAGGTTAATGGGACCAGATGGATTCCAGAAAGCCTTAGAGGGTTCTTTGGTGGGTAACACCGGTGATTCTGTCAACGCTTTGGTTAATACCTGGAACACCGATCTTGCCAAGGCTATCAACACAATTGCTCCCAAGCGTCCTTTCCAACTGGCTTCTAATCACAAACCATGGTATATGGAAGATCTGAGGAAAATGAAGTGGGTTGGACAATGACTAGAGTGCTACTGGCGTGACACTCGACTCTTATCTGACAGAACTCGTCATAGGAAATTTCTTCGTTCCTATAGAGAGGCGATACATGTAGTGCAGATATCTTTCTCCTCTGCACGTATTGCGTCTGCGGAGTACCGTCCAGCCGAGCTGTTTAGGATAGTAAGGGAACTGACACAGGTTCTATTTGTGCAGAACCCTTTACTGAACCCAACAACAGCCTGCAGTGATGATTTTAACAACTGCTTTGCAGATAAAATCTCTCAGATAAGAGCCGACTTGGACGCCAGAATTATGACAGAATCGACTGATGAGGTGTCCAGTAAACCCATTACTGAGATTAAACTAGATCAGTGTGAGTTCGTGAATACCAATGATGTGGACAAGATCCTTGGAACTGTGAAGAAGACGACATGTCCCCTCGATCCCTGCCAATCATGGCTGGCCGTCCAGGGAGTGATGCTTTGATGGCATTTCTTAGAGATGTCATCAATGCATCCCTTAGGGAAAGTTTTGTTCCAACTTGCTTAAAGGAGGCGGTTGTTCGACCGCTCCTGAAAAAACCTTCCCTGGACCCCCTGGATATGAAGAATTTGTCAGGGATGATGGGAGTTGTAGCTCTTCACCTCTGGCTCGAACTCACCACCTTGTTACGCACCGGCGCTGACCAGTTTTGGCCAGTGGTTAAAGCTTTGCTCTAAAGCAGCAGAGTTACAGAGAATAGGCTGAAGACCCTGACAAACTCTCCAAGCCTTCTCACTCTTGCTTCCACAGAAGTCTTCCCACTTCTTCAGGATCCTGCTGGCTCTTGTATCTTCACCCAAGACACCAGACAACTCAGTAGTCGTATATAAAAGATCTACTTTATTCTACTATATACAGCTCCAAAACTATCCAACACAACTCCACACTACTCCAATACTACCCACAACTACTACCCACAATTAAAGATTTCATCATCTCAGCCTTGACCACTTAACAATTCTCAGGTGTTCTCAATTATCCACTTTGCATTTCTGTCCTTGGCATTTAGGACTTGTAAATTACATTACCTCTTACACCTGTGTGGCTTCTAATTGCTTCTGCTGAGTCACCCTGACTCTCACATACATGTTTTATTTCTTTCACTGTATATCCCATGTTGCTTTTTCCTTAACAGAATTACAGGCCGTTTTCTCATCTGCCATTTTTGAGGGTTAGATTATCCTGCAAGGAAGGTAAAAATAAATAATACAATATTAGAAGTTACTACCCTTGCAGATTTACATACTGTCCATGAATCCCCATGTGCCCATTTATATTATAGCTTCAGACAATTCATCCCGATTATTTCGACAACCTCACTTTCGCCCAGTTGCGTCAAGCCTTCACAGAACTGAGGCTTAACATGTTTGATTCAGCTGAAAGGGATCGGAGGTTTAAAAAAGTTCCGAAAAATGAACTTAGATGTATTGTTGGCTGCCCCTATTCAGAGGATTTGGTACATTATGTAACCTGTTGCCCTTTTTATAAAGCTCCTGGGGACCGTTTCATTTTACCTTGAATTAATAATAACTTCTTTTCGAACTCTCAAGAAACAGTACTTTACCTCCTTATGGACACAGATAAATATGTGACCTGGTGCGTAGCATTGTTTGCTTTTGCTGCTAAAAATACTAGGGAGAAATGGAGATAATTTGATCTAAAAGAGTCCAACTGTGAATCTTAACATATTCATGTTATTCAAGTTATCCACAATTGTCAATGTTAAACTTTTACTATTTGGTACAATCTGTTGTATATTGTTTTTAGGGAAATTTTATGTATATTGTAATATTACTTTGATTTTTGCAATGGCCATTGGCAAAAAGCAATAAAGAGAGAGATGTTTGCATAGGCAGAATCTGCCATTTTTTAGCAATGTGATCGAGAGAGCTGTCTCCCTTCAACTCCAAGTCATCTTGGATGAAACCAATTATCTAAACCCATTTCAAACCGGCTTCAGGATGGGATGTGGGGTGGAGACTGCCATGGTTGCTTTGGCTGACGAACTTCATCTAGGCATCGACAGAGGAAGCATGACCCTGTTGGTGCTTCTAGGCCTCTCAGTGGCCTTCAGTACAATAGACCATGGCATCCTCTTGGAATGCCTGGGAGAGTGGTTCCAGTCCTTCCTCTTGGGTAGATTCCAGAGGGTGATGCTCGGGGACAGTCGGTCATCGAAAACGGAGCTCAAATGTGGCATCCCTCAAGGCACCATACTGTCCCTGATGCTATTCAATATTTATATGAAGCTGCTGGGAGAAATCATCCACGGTCATGTTATGACGGTGTTATCAGTATGCTGATGACATCCAAATATACTTCTCCATGTCCTGGTCAGCAGCAATGACAACAGATGGCATTTCTCCCCTCAATCAGTGTCTTGAGGCAGTAATGGTTTGGATAAGGAAAAACAAACTCAAACTGAATCCAGACAAAACGGAGATACTTACAGTAGGGCTCCCCAAACCAGGTATAGGGTTGCAACCTCCAGTCCTAGATGGGGTCATGCTCTCCACAAAGGGCTGTGTTCACAGTTTGGGGGGACTCCTAGATCCGTTGCTTCACATGATGAACCAAGTGTATGCGATGATCAGGAGCGCCTGTTATCAGCTCCGGCTGATACGCCAGCTGCACCCTTTCCTGGAAATAAAGGACCTAGAAACTGTAGTACATGCACTGTAACTTCACAACTCGATTTCTGTAATGCGCTCTATATGGGACTACCCTTGTGCCTAGTCTGGAAACTTCAGCTAGTGCAAAACATGGCAGCCAAGCTGGTCTCCGGAAAAACTAGGAGTGACCGAATAACACCTGTCCAAAAATCTCTTCACTGGCTGCCTATTAGTTTCCGGGCACAGTACAAGGTCTTGGTTATAACCTTTAAAGCCCTACCTGGATTGGATCCAACCTATCTGAGTGATCGCCTACTCCCATATAATGCACCCCGCATACTCAGGTCTTCTGGGAGGAATCAAACCATACTAACTGCTATCTCCCAGAGGGCCTTCTCTGCAATGGCTCCCAGACTAGGGAACAGCCTGCCTGATGAGATCCGTCAAATTGCAAGCTTAGACAGCTTTTAAAAAGCTGTCAAGACGGATGTCTTCTGGCAGGCCTTTCCTGAATAAAAGTGTCCGGCCACAGAATGTGGATATTTTAATGTGTTGTGAGCTGCTTTGATTGTCTCGTCACAGAAAAGAGGGATAAAAATAAAGATTTATTATTATTATTATTATTATTAGTTGAAGGAGAGTTTCCTTCTAAAATGGTGAGATGGTGTCAAATACACCAGAAACATTGGTTTTTACACAACCATGTTCTGAGGAGGGTAAGAGGTGATATGATAGCCCTGTTTAAGTATTTGAAAGAGTGTCACATTGAGGAGGGAGCAAGCTTGTTTTCTGCTGCTTCAGAGACTACAACACGGAATAATGGGTGCACGCTACCAAAAAAGCTGAGGATAATGGAGCCGAGGACAGAATAGGGGAATTTCAGCCCAGAATAAATAGATAGTACAGTTGGCTCTCCTTATAGGCCGGCTTGCCTTCTGCGGATTTGAGCTTACGCGGAAGGCAATCCCCGGCAGAAATAATGGGGTGCGTACTCATGCCGTGCACACTGTGCACCGTCGCGAGCATTTGCCCCATTACTTTCTATGGGACTTGAGCATACCCTCTTTTCCCCATATGTGGGTATGGGGTCCAGAATAGATCCCACATGTATGGGGAGGGCGGACTTTACAGGAATACCTGGTTAATCCAAATGAATATAAGGCTCCAGGACCAGATGAACTCTATCCAAGGGTATTAAAAGAACTGGCAAATGTAATATTGGAGCCATTGGCAATAATCTTTGAGAACTCTTGGAGAACAGGAGAAGTCCCAGCAGACTGGAGGAGGGCAAACGTTGTCCCCATCTTCAAAAAGGGGAAAAAAGAGGATCCCAACAATTATCCTCCAGTTAGTCTGACATCAATCCCAGGAAAGATTCTGGAGCAGATCATTAAACAGAGAGTCTGTGAACATCTAGAAGGCAATGCCACAATCACAAAAAGTCAACATGGGTTTCAGAGAAAGAAGTCATGCCAGACAAACCTGATCTCCTTTTTTGATAAAATTACCAGATTGGTAGATGAAGGGAATGCTGTGGATATAGTATATCTTGATTTCAGTAAGGCCTTTGATAAGGTTCCCTTAGAGTCCCAATTGTTTGGGGGAAAACAGGGTACAAATAAATAAATAAATAAATAACAAAATCGTTGTGTATCTGCATTTCAGTATGTAATTTAGTGTGCAGTAAAGAGATAAAACAATGCCAAAGATAAAGACAAATTAATGCAAATCTATCTATCTATTATATATATCACATATGCACATATTCTGTATAACTTTTAAAGTAATATATAAACTTTAATAATATAAAAGAAGATATAGGGTGAAACTATATCTCCCAACTGCATGGCAGGGGGTTGGACTGGATGGCCCTTGTTGTTGTCTCTTCCAACTCTATGATTCTATGATTCTATAAAAGAAAAGAAAAACCACATCCAGTCTGCAAACATAAAAGACAATACCCCCACAGACCACACAAACTAACAAAATGTAAAGATATACAGGTTGAGTTTCCCTTTGGATATATTCCAAAAAGCAAAGTATGTTTCACTGGTGGCTGAGAGAGTGACACCTTTGCTTTCTGAGGGTTCAAATAAATGCAAACATTGGTTCATGCAAAATTAATAATAATAATAATAATAATAATAATAATAATAATAATCCTGCATTTCAATGCACACAAGGCAATATCACACAGCATACAAGGCAAACCTGTGTTGCAGTGCATGCATGGCAATATCATTGCATGCAAAGGCAAATCCTGCACTGCATTGCATGCTAAGCAAAGTCGCATCAATGCAAGGCAAATCCTGTAGGATTACCTTGCATACAATATATTGTATGCATTGCAACACAATATTACTTTACATGCAAGCTACAGGAAAAGAAATTCCAGCTCAACATTAGGAAAAATATAAAGACTATATTGTTTAGAGAAGCGTTCCCAGAGGCGAGCCCCTCTCTGACCCAGGAAGCCTCCTTTTAAGCGTCCATTAAGAAGCCAAGCCCTTCCTCCAGTCCATCTGCCTTGGTCCAGGCCTCGGAGGTGGAGAAGAACTGCTGGACCTGATCCCATTCCCCACCACCACTCCCTTCTCCTTTTGTTTCGTGTCTTTTAGATTGTAAGCCTGAGGGCAGGGAACCGTCTAACTAAAAGAGTGTATGTACAGCGCTGTGTAAATTTACAGCACTTTATAAATAAAGGTTAATAAATAATAATAATAATAAATGGGAAGAACTTTCTGACAGTAAGGGCTGTTAGACAGTGGAACACACTCCTTCTTCGGAGTGCAGTGGAGTCTCCTTCCTTGGAGGTCTTTAAGCAGATGCCCATCTGTCGGGGATTGTGAAGACACACCCAACTAAAGGCGGTGGCAGGTTTGGGTGTGCAACGCCGGTACCCTGGTGAGATCAAACTCTTTACCCAAAAAAGGCTCTGAAGCTGAATGTAAAGCTCAAAAGGGGGGAATTTAATTTAAAGGACAAAATAAAGAGTTTTCTCCTCCCCAGCTCTAAACAAAAGGTACTTTACAGTTGCAGCAATCTTCAGGTTGTCATCTTTCTGGGTCTGATGTTAGTTTGCTCTCCTCACTCAATGGAGCTGGTGCAGGGTCTTTCAGCTCCTGAATTCCTCTATTTTCTTGCTGATAGTAACTAAAATGGCTAACTTGGTAACTTATTTGGCTAACTTGGTAACTAAAATGGCTAAAGTGTAAGAAATGCCCTTTCCGGCTGTCTGGGCCTGTTTGCCACCAAAAGACATCTCTCTGCCTGCTCGCAGCAAAGACTGCTCCCAAACTAAAGGCTTCCAGCTACAGCAGAGCATGCTGGGAAAGGGCAAACCAAGCCTGGAAATAATGCATGGGATCCTACAGCTCCTCCCACAAACTAATACAATGAACTTTCCTACACTAAACATACTATGGCCTGAACCAATGTGAAAGAAAATGCAGGGGAAAGTTTCAATCAGTCCTGGCAGGACATCACAGGGATGCTTTGACTGAGAGTTCCTGCATGGCAGAATGGGGTTGGACTGGATGGCCCTTGGAGTCTCTTCCAACTCTATGATTCTATAATTCTATGATTCTATAATTTGACGGATCCCATCCAGCAGACCATTCCATAGAGTGGGAGCGGTTGCAGAAAAGGTCCTCAGGGAGGTTGCAGCCAGCCTAGTCTTTATAGGCTGCAATTGCCTTAGATGCTGCTGCAAAAAACCACACAACACCAGCTTGGAAGAAAGGCCACAACTTTATTAGCAAGCCATTGGTATGGGTTGGCACAAAGCATGAGGTCAGGATCTGCGAAATCAAACAACCCGATGTTGTCTGATTAACCAACCTGGCACCCACCAGGCGCTTGGGATGACCTAGGGGCTAAGGAACACAAATTGACCGCAAACCATGCCATGCGTTCACATATTCACTAAGCCCCTAGTCACCGGGAGGCGCACCCGCGTTATGGCCCCCGCAATGGCCATACGCCTGCCCAATTCGCCCCCGGGTACCTAGTGACTCCCAGACCAGAGCACCATGGCCCTGGTACCTACACCGTGCCGATCCTGGCCTATGCTGCCGCCACAAAAGGCCTACACCGAAGGCCTACCGCCAACCCTGCCAAGAGCGATGCTAATGATTAGTGCATAGGTCCAAGTGCGGACGAACATAACCAGCGTAGGCCTTAGATCTCCACCTTCCGATTTTTTGGATGTCCTGCTCGGGCAAGCCTGCCCTGGAAGCAGCCGTAGCAGCGCCTATGCGAAAAGAATGACCTCCGAATTTCTCAGCTGGGAGCCCCAAATTTTTTAAAGTCATTCTTAGCACCGAAACAAATTGGTATCTGGTAAGCGGTGATCCATCCAAACGAACAAAAAGCAAATCCAAACCTATAGGCCGAATCTTCCAATAAGATCGAAGGGCCTTAACAGCACAGACAGGTGAGCCAAGTAAGCGATATAACACCACAGTCTGACCAGCTCCCAATTGGTCGCACTTGGACCGGCGAACCGTAAAAGAAACACCGTGCTTTAAAAAAGTGATGTCAGAGGCACCCAACGCCCGCCCTGACACATCGCTCTTGGACCCAGCCACCAATTCTCCCAATCTGAAGGCACCAAAGAAAGCCACTGTAAATGCTGCACGAAACAGTTTGATTTCAAAACGAGATGAACAAACAACAGGTAAATGCATATACAGCTTGCATAACAATTGAAAACATATAGGGCGACGTACATCGTTAGTAATCGCATGAGCTCTTCTCCATCCTTCGACAGCCCTTTTTACCAGAAAAGAAGCGCAAGGGTCACAAAAACCTCCTGCCTTTGAAAAGAAAGAAATGCCAGCGAGATGAATGGCCATAGTTTTCGGAGCAATGTTATTGTGCCTAAGCCAAACCAAAAATTGCAAAACCACTTCTGTGGTAACCGGCCAACAAGGCTGTAAAGCTGATTCACCAAAAAACTGAAAGAGTTTCTTTAAAGCATTCTTATAGCTCTTAAAAGTAGATGGAGCAATGGAACCCAAAATGCCTTCTATTATTTCAGACATCCAACCTCCCACATGGACACCGGAAACTGGGTAGGTTGAAGATCTGCCTCTTGGGCCAACAGACGAAACCGCTGAACCTGGAATCGAGAAATCGCATCAGCAATATCATTTTTTAATCCTGGGACATGTCGAGCTGTGAAAGAAATATTGTAAACCAAGCAACACAAAACAAATTTCCTGACCAAACCCATGACCCTAGTGGATTTAGAGGTTTGCTTATTAAGGACAGCCACCACAGCTTGGTTGTCGCACCAAAAACACACCTTTTTGTTGGAAAATTCGGCACACCAAATGATGACTGCTACAACAATGGGAAAAAGCTCCAGGAAGGTCATATCTCTTAAGATATCTGACCCATGCCACTCTGCAGGCCATTTTTCGGCACACCAATGGCCTTGAAAATAAACACCAAAACCGATGCTTCCGGCAGCATCAGAGTGAACTTGCAATTTATCTTCTAGACACCAAGATTTTTGCCAGATGGCAATACCATTAAAGCCATTTAAAAATTGTAACCAGATTCTCAGGTCCTCTTTGATTTGTCTGGTAATGCGAACGTGATGATGCAAAAGCGTGGGGCCAGCCAGAGATCTAGCAAGCCTGGCACAAAAGGCTCTACCAGGAGCCACCACTTTGCAAGCAAAGTTCAGATGCCCCAATAAAGACTGAACTTGTTTTAACTTAAGCTTAGAAGCAGCCAAGGCATGGTCCAACAAACCACACAGGTTGGCAACCTTTTCTTGAGGCAAAGAGGAAAAGCCCTTAACAGAATCCAAATGAATACCTAAAAAAGACATAGCCATAGCAGGGCCTTCCGTCTTATCTGCTGCCAGGGGAACCCCAACCTCAGCTGCCAACCCAGTGAAGGCATTTAACAGATCAGAACACTTGGTGGAGTTTGCAGGACCCACAAACATAAAATCATCCAGATAGTGGGTAACCAAAGGGGAAGAGGCCCTGCGTTTTAACTCCCATTCCAAAAAGGTGCTAAAAGACTCAAAGGCTGCACAGCTGATAGAGCAGCCCATAGGCATGGCCATGTCAAAATAAAATTTTCCTTCGAACTGGAAGCCTAAAAATTTGAAATCTTCAGGATGAACCGGAAGGAGTCTAAAGGCCGACTGAATATTGCACTTGGCCATAAGTGCACCCTTTCCACACGCCCGAACAAGTCGGACCGCATGATCAAAGGAAGCATATTTGACGGAACACAACTCCTCTGGGATCGCATCATTCACCGAAGACCCTGGAGGGTAAGAAAGGTGATGAATGATTCTAAATTCCCCAGGTGCTTTCTTAGGCACCACACCAAGGGGAGAAATATGAAGATTATCAAAAGGGGGAACATCAAAGGGACCGGCCACGCGTCCCGCCTGTATTTCCTTGTTGATCTTGGCCCTAAGAACCTCAGGCATGGATCTAGCAGACAACAAATTATTAGGAAAATGATGCGAAAGTGGGGCTTGAACCGGGATCCTAAATCCAAAGGAAAAACCATCAGCCAAATAAGAAGCAGCTTGCTTATTAGAGTATGCTGACAATAAAGGGAGAAGAGCACTGGTATTTACGGGCGTAAAAGCCATGGCTGATACCTGGGTTGAAACCTTAGCGACCTGTTCATTTTTGGCCCCCTGCAGCACCGGCATCTGGGCCCCCCGAACTTTCTCGTTTGCCGGTGGTCGCGGAGGCAGGGCGCCCAGCTCGAAAGGGCTGAGCGGCTGGAGCAGGGCGGGAACACGATGACCTAGGATGAGACCCTCTACAACTGCTACAACAATGTTCAAATTTACAATTTGTGCGAGAACAACGTCCAGCATTATAGTCCCAACAAGACAATTTTGCGTCCTTCTTGACCTGTCCTTTCTGTGGGCCCTTGAACCTAGCAAGGGTGCCCACCTCTAGCAGCCAAATTTCGTTATGGAGCAAGTCCCAACGCTCCCGTGAATTCTGCGATGCATGTTGACGAAAGGCCGCATCGTAGGCAATGGCAGCAGCATCACCTGCGAATGTCCTTGCACGCAGAACATTCAAAAAATGGCTGTCCAAATGCCAAGCACGTTCAGGGAAGGCCATGGAAACCACAGCCTTGAAGATAACAAAGCCCTCTAACCAATTGGAAAAGGTGGGCTCAGCAGGAACTGCCTTTGGCTCGTGCTTACTAGCCTTTGTTGAAGTGACAGCCACAGCATCTTTTCGTTTAGGTTGAAGAAGGGTAAAAACGTCTACATAGCAACCCTTCAGGATATTCTTGCGCACTTTCTTCGATAAATGTGCACCAGGAGGACGCTCTCCAGGAGAGCAAATAGGAAAATCCGCTGCACGCGGATCCACCCACACACCCTGAAGACCTGGGCGCCAAGCCCTCTTTTTGATGGCCCACTTGGGCAAACCAGGAACCAAAGCATGCTCAACCCAAAAACCGTCCCTCCCAAAAGGCACCCCATGAGGATCTCCACCTTCCACGTCAGGCTGAAGAACTCCCTCTCGACGCGCTCTGCGACGTCTCCTCTTGGCCTTGCGTTTACGTTTCTTCTCCTTCTGACGCTCAGCTGATGACGTGGAGGACGAACTCGAGCTCGATGAGCTGGACGAACTGGACACCTGCCGGACGCGATGTCGGGATGAAGGAACCGATGAACTGGAGCCTTGACCGCCCGAAGATGTCGATGCAGGAACCGATGATCTGGGAACCTGACGTCCGGATAACTGAGGCTCACGTGTCGCAGATGCCGACGAGCTGGCAAGCTGGCTAGAGGTAGTAGCTTTCTGAATGAGCTCAGCAATGGATCTTGACAGTACAGCCAAAGATTCGCCCGACAAACCAGTAGCCCCATCTGGCTGCGTCAATGTGTCCCCAGGTGGTCTAGAAGGAGGCCGTTGCCTCTCCCCAGACCCACTGCTAGAGCTGGGAGAGATGTCTCTGGGACCTATCCCAACATTTGGAGGGACCGACAATCTGAGCCGCTGCACAGCTCCTGAGCTCTGGCCCCTGCCAGTCCTGGACTTTTTAGGAGGCATTATTTTAATACTGGACAGAGGCACCACAACAAGCAATGTCCTATAGTCAAAACAAAAGAACAAAGCTTGCAAAGACTCAAAATTAAAAGCAAGACCTGGCAATAGCAGCACAGAGGATAGTGCCTAAATTGATGGCGGATTTTCCCGCCAAAACAAAATGGCGGATTTTCCCGCCAAAACAAAATGGCGGATTTTTTCCCGCCAAAACTAAAACGGCAGGAGGGCCAAAATCCCCTGAGGGGGAAGAAAAGATGGCCGCCATGTAGGGCTTTAAAGGTGATTATCAACACCTTGGACTGTGCCTTTAATATTGGAGTGACTTTAATATTGGTGTAATATGGTCGCTCCTAGATGTTCCATTAATCAGCCTGGCTGCCATATTCTGTACCAGTTGCAGCTTTGAGACTAGGCACAAGGGTAGCCCCATTTAGACTGCATTACAATAGTCAAGTCTTGAGGTTACCAGTGCATGTTTTGAGGTCACCCGGTTCTAGGAATGGGTGCAGCTGGTGTATCAGCCGAAGCTGATAACAGACACTCTTGACCATTGCTGCATTCACCTGATTTCTCATGTGAAGTGACAGATCAAGAAGCACCCCCAGAATGTCAGCACAGTCCTTTGAGGAGCGTGAACCCCTCTAGGGCTGGAGGTTGCACCCAGATGCCTGGTTTAGGGAGCCCTATTTTGTTTTGTCTGGATTCAACTTGAGCTTTTCCCCCCTCATCCAGTCCATTACTGCGTCAAGATACTGACTGAGGGGAGAAATGCCATCTGTTGTCGTTGCCGATGACTGAGACATGGAGAAATATATTTGGGTGTCATCAGCATACTGGTAACACCCTACTCCATGTCTGCGGATGATTTCTCCCAGCAGGTTGAATGACCAATTGATTAACTGATTGCAAAAAGTGACACATTCAGTTCAACATCTTTTGTCGGGGCATTTTTGCATTTGCGTTTCTTTCTCGAATGACCTCATTTTCCCTCTGCGTCCCAGGGGCAAATCCACCTGCCAGTTTCAGGAAACGCTCCCTGTGTCGGATGACCTTTAGTCCTGCAATTAGGCTCCACTCCCCCAAATGCATCGGAGGGAGCTGACTGAAGTCTACGAAAGCTGATGCTGCCAATTTCTTTCTTTCAGTTAGTCTCAAAGGTGCTGCAAGATCTCTCTAACATATTGTCTTATTTGTTTCTCTCTTAGCAGATTAATCTTTCCTCACATCAGCTCAGAGCTGCTGCAAATATCTAATTGATAATCTCTTTCAATTCGCCAAATCTCTAAAGATCCTAAGTGTTGTTTTCGCGGTGGCAGACTCTCACACACCTGCGCTCTCTGGCACCTTGCAATTTCCCTGAAGAGTTTCTCTTACTTGAAAGAGCATTAGTTGGATTTTTCCTCTCTTAAACACCTGCGTCACAATAAACCCAGTTTTTATGCCACTTTATAAAACTCAATGCTCAGGTTAATTTTCAAAACAGTAATTAATTCTCTCTCCAGAAAGTGCTGCTCTGTTAGTAGGAAAGAACTGAGTAGTTCACAACAATGTAAAAAAAAAACCCTCAAACTTTTATTATTACTATACTATTAATAAAATATATTAACTGTGGTATATTAACTGCTTTAAAGTGTTTTCCACATTTTTAAAAATCTTTTTAACTGTATTTTATTCTTTTAAGATGTAATTTGTTTTAATATTGTAATAATTTACAGTCATCCCTCCGAATTCGTGAGGGATCTGTTCCAGGGACCCCAACGAATTTGAAATTTTGTGGATGTTCAAGGCCCATCGTCCCCAATGGTGTGCCGCCATTGGGGACAATGGGAACTTGAGTATTTGCGAAGTCTCAAGTCCTCCCTCCCTCCTTCCCTTACAGAGGCAAGGCCTCGGCCAGCACAGTCTTCCTCCGGCTGGCGCGGCCTTGCCTTGGCCGGAGCAGGACCATGCCGGCTGGGAAAATGGCTGCACCAGCCGAGGCAAGGCCTTCCTTAGGTCAGAGTGGCCTTCTTCTGACCAAGAGGCCTTTAGCCAGCTGGTGCCACTTTGCTCCTGACGAGGAAAGGCCGCGCCGGCTGGGAAATAGGCTGTGCTGGCCGGAAGAAGGTCGCCTTGGTTGGCGCGGTCTTCTTCTGGCTGGCACAGCCAAAGGCCACTCCAGCCAGAAGAAGGCCGCTCTGGCCTAAGGAAGGCCTTGCCTCAGCCAAGGCAAGGCTGCGCCGGAACAAAGAAGGCCGTGCCATCTGAGGCCTTGCCTCAGTAAGATAAGGGAGGAGGGAGGAGTTGTCCTGCAGGCTTGCCATTCGCAAATAATCGAAACCGCGAATGGCAGTTGGAGGGACGACTGTAATTCTATTTTAATATTTCATTTTTGTATGATTTTAATTATACTGGTTTTAGTATTGCAAGTTGCCCTGAGTCCCAGCTTTAAGGAAAGGGCAGGATATAAATAAATACAATAACAACAACTATGTCTGTGGAATGCAGACACAATCCAACATTTTTACAAAGTAAAAGTGTTATTTTGCACGTTCTTTATTTGTGAAAAGCAAAACTGTGCAAAATCAGTTTGACTTTGCAAAAATATTGGCTTGTGTGTGCATCATACAGATATACAGACACACCTCAATTAATTAATATTTTTAATATTTTCATTTTATTTATAGGCAATGTATCTCCCAGAAAGGCACCCAAGGCGGCTCACAGAAAAAAATGATTTTTAAAAAATAGCAATACAAATTAAAAAACATTTAAAAGATCACGTTAAAAGAGTATAAAATTGTATTAAAAATGCAAAGGTTAAAGAAACGTGAACAGAACATACACACCCTATAAAAGCCTCCCTGGTGGCATGTTGTTGTTGTGTGCTTTCACGTTGTTTCCAACTTATGGTGACCCTGAAGTGAACCAATCCCAGGGTTTTCTTGGAAAGGTTTGTTCAGAGGTGGTTTGACATTTCCTTCCCCTTGAGGCTGAGAAAGTGTGGCTTGCCCAAGGTCATCTAGGGGGGGTTTCAAGGGCAAGCAGGGATTCGAACCCTGGTCTCCAGGGCTGTAGACCAATGCTTCAACCAAGAGGAGGGGACAGTTTTGAACTCCCTTCTCTCTTAGTATTCCTGACCATGGGATCACTCCCAGTATTTCTCTAAGTTTATTAAAATCAGATTTCCTAAAATTTTGAATGCTTGTCTGACTATGCCTGGCTTCTCCTTGGCTGTGCTTTAGCTTTTCTGACTTTACCCCTACAAATGCCTGCTATTTCTTTGAATTCCTTTTTCGTGATTTCCCCCTTTTTCCATTTCTTATACATGTCCCTTTTTAATCTTAGCTCAGCTGAAAGTTCCTTAGTCATCCATCCTGGTTTCCTGAGACATCTCCCATGTTTCTTCCTCACTGGAACTGTTTGAAATTGTGCCTTCAGAATCTCCCTTTTGAGAAGCTCCCATCCATCTTGAACCCCTTATCTTTTAGTATTTCTGACCATGGGATCACCCTCAATACTTCTCTAACTTTACTGAAATCCGCTCTCCTATGCCTGGCTTCTCCTTTCCATTGTATAACAAACTCGAGGAGAACATGGTCACTTCCACCTAATGATCCTATCATTTGCATCCCATTAACCAAGTCATCCTTGTTGGTTAGGATCAGATCTAAAATAGCTGACCCCCTTGTTGCGTCTTCCACCTTTTGGACAATGAAATTGTCTTCCAGGTAAGTGAGTTTGACTTCCAGCAAATATCAGGATAGTTGAAGTCATCCATCACAATAATAATAATTATTATTATAATGATAATGATAATGATAATGATAATAGGGCGGGCTATGGAATTAAGACGGCCTTAGTCTCCTTAGTCGATGATCTCCTTCTGGAAGTGTCACCCTGTTGGTGCTCGCCTGAGGGAGTTGGGAATTAGAGGCTCTGCTTTGCAGTGGTTCCAGTCCTATCTCTTGGTCCTACCCTATCCAGAACTGGATGACATAACTCCATTCCCAGATCAGAGGTCCCTATTACAAGTACCTCAGTTTTACCTGGCTCCAAATTGAGACGGTTTTCCCTCATCCAGTCCATTACCACCCCAAGACAGGCATTCAGAGGAGAGATGCCATCCTTAGTCACTGCATCAGTCCGAGACATAGAGAAATATATTTGGGTGTCTTCAGTGTACTGATAACACCCCGCCCCATGTCTCCGGATGACCTCCCCCAGCGGTTTCATGTAAATGTTAACAGCATTGGAGACAGAATCATGCCTTGAGGGAGGCCCAATTTGAGTTCCCTCTTGGCCAAACAACTGTCCCCAAGCAACACTATCTGTAACCTACTCAAGAGTAAGGAACAGAACCACTGCAATGCAGTGCCACCGATACCCAACTCTCTCAGGCATTCCAGACCATGGTCTATGGTATCGAAGGCCGCTGAGAGGTCCAAGAGCACCAACAAGGTCACACTTCCTCTGTTGATGCCCAGATGAAAATCATTGACTAAGGCGACCATGGCAGTCTCAACTCCGTATCCCACACTGAATCGGGGTTGAAATGGATCCAGAAAATCAGTTTCTTCCAAGACATCTTTTGGTTGATTAGCAACTGCCCTCTCGATCACCTTGCTCAAAAATGGCAAGAATGATCCTGGCCCATAATTAGTTCTGTCCAGGAGGTCCAGGGAGGGCTTTTTTAGGAGTGGGCTAACCACTGCTTCCTTATGACAAGGATCACAAACTCCTTTCTGAGTTTGTAGTCATCTGTTCTGCAAAGAACATTCTTCCAAACAAGCTAGTGAAATGTGGGCTAGACCGGGGTAGGCAACCTGCGGCCCACGGGCCAGATGCGGCCCGGCAAGGCCTTGGGACCGGCCCCAGCCTGGTCCTGCCGCCGATTGCCACCGGGGCCTTTGGCGTCTCACGCGAGGGGCATGGTGGGGCAATTGTCTATGGAAGCCTCAGAAACATGCATTTATCTTAACTTTTTTTAAAAATCAGCAAATTTTTTCGTGTGTCCTCCATTTTTTATTTAAAAAGTGCCCTCCATTTGAAAATTTTGTCCTACATTTGTCCTGGTTTATTTATTTATTTAATTTTTTAAAAATTATTTAATTATTTAATTTTTGGCTTCGGCCCCCCAGTTGTCTGAGGGACAGCAACCCGGACCCCGGCTCAAAAGGGTTGCCTATCCCTGGGCTAGACAAAGTAACTGTTACATGGATGAGTAATTGGCTGACTGGCCAAATCCAAAGGGTGCTCAACAATGGCTCCTTTTCATCCTGGAGAGAAGTGACCAGTGGGGTCCCACAGGGCTCTGTCCTGGGCCCAGTGCTATTCAACATCTTTATCAATGAATTGGATGACAGAATTGGGGGCATACTTATCAAATTTGCAGATGACACCAAACTAGGATGAGTAACTAATACCCCTGAGGACAGGGTCAAAATTCAAAATGACCTGAATAGATCAGAAAGCTGGGCCAAAACTAACAAAATGAAATTCAACACGGAGAAATGTAACGTACTGCACTTAGGGCAGAAAAATAAAAAGCACAAATATAGGATCGGGGACACCTGGCTGAATGAAACTACGTGTGAAAGGGATCTAGGAGTCCAAGTAGACCACAAGTTGAACATGAGTCAACAGTGCAATGCGGCAGCTAAAAAAGGCCAATGCAATTTTAGGCTGCATCAATAGAAGTATAGTGTCTAGATCAAGAGAAGTGAGAGTGCCACTGTATTCTGCTCTGGTCCCCACCTGGAATATTGTGTCCAGTGCTGAATTCAATTCAATCCAGTTCAATTAGAATTCAAAAAGGACATTGAGAAACTGGAGAGTGTCCAAAGGAGGGCAACTAAAATGGTGAAGGGTCTGGAAACCATGCTTGTTTAGCCTGGAGAAAAGAAGGTTAAGAGGTGATATGACAGCCCTGTTTAAATACTTGAAGGGGTGCCATACTGAGAAGGGAGCTGATTTGTTTTCACTTGGCCCAGAGACTAGGACCCGGAACAATGGATGCAAGCTTCAGGAAAAGAGATTCCGCCTCAACATTAGGTGGAACTTCCTGACAGTAAGGGCTGTCCTGTCAGGTCCAACAACCACTGTCAGCAACTCACACGAGTCCTGGAGTTAAATCAGACTCTTGGAGCAGAGCTGGCAAATTTCCAGAAGGAGAAACGTGGCTCCAAAGTCCAATTGGGATGACAGCAACTGGATGTCTTCCAGGAACTGCAGCAATGCAGGAACCTCCGGGGACACACAGCAAACTGATGATATAGCTTCTTCTGATAAACCACCCGAGAAACTAAGTCTCCCAAAGTGCTCTTTATTCACAGTGCTATTATACAAAACCAGATCTCTAAAACTCCAAACCACACCAATCCAACTCCTTCTACAAACCCACACCACACCCTTGCAACCCCTGGGCTTATATAGTCTCCAGACCATGTGGTCTCTCAAACCCAGTGAGTTCAGGTGTGTAACCATGTCATGTGTCTCCTGTGCAATTTAGACACATGGGCCTGTTACAGACAGCCAAAATAAAGCTGCTTCGAGTCACAGTGGAGGTATGGTGTTTCAATGATGCATGCGTCCTAAGAGTCCAGAAATCGCACCAAAGCCACGCTCCAGCCCTAAGGACTGGAGCATGGCTTTGGTGTGGCTTCTGGACTCTTGCATCATTGAAACACCATACCTCCACTGTGACTCAAAGCAGCTTTATTTTGGCTGTCTGTAACAGGCCATGGTTTCATCATCCATGGCTACATGCTCTTGGGCATTGAAGTGTCCTTGAGCCAATGAGCTTCAGCTGTGCTGATCAACCTTGCCGCTCTGCTGAATGCTCATGGCCAAACACACAAGCATTTCCCTGTGTGCTGTGTTTTAACCCTTCAAATCCCTGACATGTCCGACAGTGGAACACACTCCCTCAATGGAGTGTAGTGGAGTCTCCTTCCTTGGAGGTCTTCAAGCAGAGGCTGGATGGCCATCTGTTGGGGATGATTTGATTTGGATTTCCTGCATGGCAGGGGGTTGGACTAGATAGCCCTTGCGGTCTCTTCCAACTCTTTTATTCTATGATTCTAAGGCAAAACAATAAGTCTAGTTTACCAATACTTTTTGGAAAGCTTTGCCTTTGATGTTAAGGAAGTTAGAGTTGAGTGGAACAAAAAGTTCAGTTCCCCTGTTCAATATAATCTATGGAAATGAGCACCACTTTCAGCATCTGAAACTTCTTTGGACCTGACAAACATGTTTTTCCCCTCCAGCTGTACACTTGCGTTTGGAGATACCTGGACATGGCAAAGCCAATTATTTCCCCCACTATAATTATCTTGTTGATTTAGATTTAGCTTCAGTTGATTTTCCCAAGACAGTGATTATGAGACCCAGAGATTACAAATCAGAATCTAATGCAAGAGGAGGCAATTTCTTGCAATGAGCCTGAAAGAAAGAAAGGATAAATACTACTTGCACCATGGAGACTTGGGGCAGGGGGATATTGAGGTTTAGGGAGGGCTGAGATAGTACTGGTGCTGTTATGCTAATATAATCCAGTCCCTTTGGGTCAGAAGACTTGGCTGGACTTGCATCTGCAACAGCAGAGACCCTGGTTGCTGACTTGCTTTTCTCCACAGCAGCCAAGATTCAAATGCTGCAGCATCTTCATGGCCCAAATGGTCTTTATTCTTCCTCTACACTTCTTTCTCTGTTCCTCTGCATCCTGGGGAATGACTGCAAAGGCCAAGTGCCCTCTGATTTTAGAAAGCGATTCATCAGACCTTTTCAATTTTTTCAGGCCAGGAGATCAGCTCATTGGTGGGATTGTGCCTGCTGCAAACTCTGCGGTTGGACCCAACTCCTTTGCAGGCCCTCCTTTTATCTACATGAAAAGGTATCTGCATACACCAGGACAGAAATTGTGGGCTAGCCCAGCTGGAACTCATTTAGGAGGCCTGTTGGGGATGACTATTGGCTACCAGTTCACCCTTATCTCAGAGTGGTTGTTTACTCAATCTTTACGGGACGGGTTGTGTGAGTCAGGGTAAGACTGTCCATTGGTTTCTGTCTGCAGAAAACAAACTGGCTCTCTCTTCTCTGAATACCCCGTTAGATATCTTCAATATCTGCTTTAAATGGTTCTTCCTCATTTCATAGAACCATAGAGTTGGAAGAGAGATCAAGGGTCATTCAGTCCAACCCCTTTTTGCCATGCAGGAACTCACAACCAAAGCATCCCCAACAGATGGCCATATCCAGCCTCTGTTTAAAAACAATCTCTAAAGAAGGAGATGCCACCTTCCTCCATTGAAGTAGTTTCTTCCCTGTCAAACAGAAAGTTCTGCCTAATGTTGAGGTGGAATCTCTTTTCTTGGAGCTTGCATCCATTGTTCTGGGTCCTCTTCGCTGGAATGTTCCTGAGCTTCACACCTTCTATCCCTTCTTTACGCTTTCTGATTCAGGGCTGGATTCAAGCAAAGTATTTCAAGACCTTCTGGTGCCCTCAATATTTGGCATTTTGCAAAACACTGATGCACAAAAACTGATCAGCCATCTGCTCAAACCTGTTTCACTGTGATAGTTAGCTCAAGTGGTCTTTATTGCCAAGACAAATCCTTCAAATTATGGAAACAAAAGGTGAGTTATTTTCATTTGTTTCTTTCTGTATTTGCAGTTATTCGGGTACAATTAGGATGCAGATCCCGGCCTTCTGGCTTGCCATTCAGAAGATCAACCAGAACCCCAAACTCTTACCAAACATCACCTTGGGATACAACGCCTTCGACAACTATTTCAATGCAAGGATCACATATGATCTCTTGCTGGATATGCTCTCGGTTAAAGGTCAGAGCATCCCAAACTACAGCTGTGGAAGACAGAAGGAACTGCTAGCAGTTGTCGAAGGGGCAGATTCTGAAATCTCCATCCCTATTTCAAACATGTTGTCCATCTACAAAATCCCTCAGGTATGGATTACCATAGAGGGGATTAGTACTGATGTCCGTGTAATATATTTGTTGTTGTTGTTTGTTGTTAACTGGCTTCGAGTTAATCTTGACCCATGGCAACCGTATGGCTGAGACATCTCCAAGACCCTCCTCTGCCCCCCATTGCTCTGCTTCATTTCTCCTGCAACCCAATAAAACCCATTCCTCCTTCCCTCCAACTTTCCCAGCATTATTGTCTTTTCCAGTGAGTCCTTCCTTTTCAGGATGTGTCTGAAGTACGAAAGCTTCAGTTTGGTCATCTTGGCTTCTTCCAGGAAGGTTTCCGGCTTGATCTGCTCTAGGGCCCATTTGTTTGTCTTTTTGGCTGTCCATGAGATTCTCAGCGCTCTTCTCCAGCCCCACATCTTGAGCTGATTTTCCTCCTGTATTCTTTTTTCTCTGTCCAGCTCTCACATCCATACATGCCAATAGGAAATACAATGGCTTGTACATTTCTGACTTTTGTGCTCAGTTGTATATCTTTGCATTTTAGAATCTTTTGTAGTTCTTTCATAGCCACCCTCCCCATTCTTATGCCCCATTCCCACTCACCCATTTGCCCTGGATAGAACTGGGCAGATCCGGGTTCCTCCTCTCGAATCTGTTCAGAAACAAGTGCCCACTACCCTTTACCTCAATTGGGGCAATTTGCCCCTCTGAAGTTCCCATTTGCGGTACTGGTTTAAAATGGAGCCTCCTTTCTTGTCAATCAAATTCACTTTCGCTTTTGTCAAAGGTAATGTCTCCTACAACCATTGCCCAACAGAATGGGGCTTTTCCCCCTCCTTTTTAAACTGGTGGCAGCGTTCGCATATTCTGTCACCACCTTCCACTTGGCTCCACTCCGCTCTGCTCTACCTGGCCCTTGGCCTCTCCGGAGGGATGGAAAGCTGGCTGGCTGAGCAGCCGAGGCCCCCCTCCTGGCCTGCCTTGCCCGCCTGCCTTAGGAGCCGAGGGTCAGGCGAGCCTGCTGCTCTTCGGCTCCTGGGGGTCACTCCCAGCCCATCCCACCTCCAGTGCATTCCTCCTGCTCCCTTTCCCCACTCCGTCATGCTGCTGCCACTTGGCCTCCTTTTCCTTCCCCCTCTTCTACTCTGCTCTTCCTCTTCCTCAGCTGCAGGTGCAGAGGAAGCAGGGAGAGGAGGAAGAAGAGCAGGAGGAAGAGGAGGTCAAGAGTAGGAAGAGAAGAAGAAAGAGCCTGCAGGGGGGGTGGCGTTGGCAGAGGAAGAGGAGGAGGAGGAGGGAGAAGAAAAATGAGGAAGAGCAGAGAAGAGGAAGAGGAGGAGGGAGAAAAGGAGGGCAAGCAGAGGCAGGAGGGTGAGAGGGGGCTATAAGGGAGAGGAGGATGGCAGAGAAGGTGAGGGAAGAGGAGAAGGAAGAGCCACAGCAGCGGTAACAGGGAAGAAGAGGAGAAGGAGGAAGAGAGGGGGAAGAAGACAGAAGAGGTTCTCCCCTGCTGCCTACCACAATGAGAGTAGCGAGGCTGACATTGGGAGGGGGCAGCAGCAAGTAAGGGAAAGGGAAATGTAGCACAAGCATACACATTCCTATGTACCCATCTGTAGCACAAGCATGCACATAATCTGTCAATAAAATGACAAAAAGGGGGGAAAGCTGCTTGCAAAAAGCCGAGAGGAGAGGGGAGGCATGATCCTCTGACCTAAATCCCTCCCTGAACTTGACCCGATCATGACTGGGGTCAATTTGCCGGCAGCAGGGAAACAACGGTTTTTCCAGAAAGAAAGAGGAAAAAGTCTGCTTTCAGAAAAAACGCACTAAGGGGGATTTTCCCTGGATCTGTTGTGCAAGCCCCTGATTGAGTTGTGTAAAAATCGGCACGAGTGAGAACTTCCAACTTTTAAACCGGTTTGGGAACCGGGGTAAAGTGTAGTCTGAATGGCCCTTTAGTCTTCTTCTGATTTCCAGACTGCAGTCCCCATTTCTCTCAATGTTTGATCCCAAGTATGGGAATTCTTTGACTATTTCTATTTCTTCATTGTCTGTTCAGCATTAAGCCTGCCTTTGCACTTTCTTCTTTGATCTTCCTTAGCAGTTGTTCCACATCTTTGAGGTTTTCTGCTAGTACTATCAGTGTCATTTGCGTATCTTAGAGGTCAGTCCCAGTGTGATTTGGAAACAGTTTCAGAAGCACCTGCTTAGATATGCTTGGAATCGTGTCAAATGCAAATAAATCGCTCTTTCCAAGCATTAGTTTTTTTGATGGATTCAATTCACAACTGACAGGCAACCTCCCTGGCAAGGCACTCTGAGGAGGAGCAGGGGTGGCTGAAGCACGGTCCTCCCAGGACACCTTGACCCTGGTGGTCCAATCGGTTTGCAGGTCAGGGGAGACAAAACTGGGTGGAAGACGCCCTCCCTCCCATCCTCGCGCCACGCCTGGGGGCCTCCCATCTGCTACAGGCTCAGCATCCAAGGCTGTCATGGCTGCCCAAGCCCTGGAGGCCTTCCCGGTGAGGCGCTCTGAGGAGGAGCGGGGTGGCTGAAGCGCAATCCTCCCTGGGCGGCTGTCTCCCTTTCTCGTCCACCTTCTCACCGAGGTTGGAGGGAAATGCTTCAGGTGTTTGAAGCCCTCCAGGACGTGACACTGTCATACCCAAGTTTGTAAGGGCAACCTATTTAACCTGAGAGTGTGTGATGAAAATTTCTCATTGTGTGGACTTATTCAGAGCAGGGCTGATACAAACAGAGAGACACCAAATTTGGTTTTAGACACTATGCATGTAACAACAATACAAACATTGATTATCAAGAGCTCTTTCATTCACTCACACATTCATACAATACTCACACACACTTTCCTTCCGCTGAGCAATGATCAGTTGCCCTCAAAGGCTGGGGATGACAATGTAGCCACGCAGTTGATGCCAACAAAATTAGAGAAAAAACCAAGGGTCTTTATACTTTTCTTCTCTCTCTGGCTTCTTAGTTGCTGGAATTTGCAATATTGCAGCCCATTACTCAACTTCTTCTTTCTGGAGAAGACATGCTGTACAAAGCGGTCCATGCTGTTCAAAGTAGTCCATTGTCCTGTCAGTTTCACTTCATTGCAGCTCAGGAAAACTCCCTGGCCATTGTTGTTCATCACACCTGATCAGCACCTCACTTCGGCTTCCAAATTCCTCAGCATTCTCCGCTTTTACTGCCAAACCCCACCTTCACATCATTGCTCTGCGCGGAACCATCTTGTTTGGTTCTTTAGCTTGTTTTAAGGCCATGTTCCTTGGTTCTTTGGTTCTTCAGCTCGGTGTTTAAGTCAGAACTCGCTCATTCATCTTACAACGCACCACCGTTCACCTCCAAAGAATGGAGGAGGCATGTGGAAGGGCTACCCCTTGCGGGTGAGGTGCCTGAGTCCTTCCCCCATCCTGCCATCCAGCCACCCGAGGGAGTGTGGGTAAGGCTGGCTGTGGTGGCCTCGGATGTGGAGCCTGTGGTGGAGAGGAGGGCCCCCTGGAGTGGTGTGGGGATGGCAGGGAAGCCCACTTGCAGTCAGGGGCTTAGTGGCTTCCACACTGGGCAACCACAGATCCTCCCTTTCCAGGCCACAGTCCTCCCTTTCAGCTTTCTGTCCAAAAGCGTTCTCCATTTTGAAGCATGGGCTCATTACCACTAGTGGGAACGACATGGAATAAGGGCATAATTCAAATCCATAGCGGGAACTTGATTCGTTGTCAATAGAATTCATGACCTGTTTTCAATGTGAATTAAAAACTAATTTAAACCGATTTAATATCAAATGGGAATGATTCCTTGTTGATATTCCTTCCTCCTGTTTTTACTCCTCCTCCTTCAAGCCTGCTTTTCTTAAAATATGTTCTGCATACAAGTTGAACAGAGAGGGTGAAAGGATACAGCCTTGTCTGATCCCTTTGCCAATTTGCCCATTGGGAAGCATTCTGTTTCTCCGTCTTCTGTTCTGTATATATTTGTACTAACTTAAAAGACCACACTTTTAAGGGGGCTATCGATTGTTCCTCGCATGGCACACCTTTTGAGAATCTGCTCCTTTCCTAACGTTTTATAGGTTAGGCTTCATAAAATCATAGAGTTGCAGGAGACCACCAAGGCATCCAGGACAATCCCCTTCAGGAAGACACCATTGAAGGTCTCCCTGCGACAGATGGCCATCCAGTCTCTGTTTAAAAATCTTCTTTAGCAGCCTTCTTCTTTTTGAAGAAGAAGGAAACACCACAGAAGCAGCTTTTTCCACTGTCAAACAGATCTTACTGTCAGGAAGTTCTTTCTTCTTCCTAATTTTTAGATGGAGTCTTGAATCCATTGGTTTGTGTCCTATTCTTTGAGGTAGCAAAAAGCAAGCTTGCTCCCTCTTCAATATAGCACCCCTTTAAATATCTAAACATGGCTGTCATGCCACCCCTTAACCTTCTCTCCCCAAAGCTAAACATACCCAGCTCCCAAAGCTCCTCCTCACTGGGCATTATTATGGTTTCCAGACCTTCTGCAATTTTGGTTGCCTTCCCCGTACACACTCCAACTTGTCCACACTCCCCTTGAATTCTGGTGACCAGAAAATGGAGACAGTCTTCCAGGTGAGACCTGGCCAGATGAGACTTGCTGTTGGAATTAGCTGCCCTTGGATCAACCTCAACTCGAGAGACATCTCCAAGCCTCCCTGTCTCCACTGCTCTGGTCTTGTAGATACAGGCAGCATGTGGGGTTCATCTCTTTCCGCTCCTTCTCCCTTTTCTAGCATTAAGACTCTTCCAGAGAGCGTTCCCACCTGCTCTTATGTAAGATATAGACCCACCTCCTTGATTATGATGAGAACATCTTTGCTTCACTGTCGCTTGTAAATCTTGATGTTAACTGTAATTTTTATGTATTTTATTGATTGTGTGTATTGCATTTTAAGATAGGTTGTAATCCCACCTGGCTCCACCTGGGAGAGGGGGGAAAATACAAATAGTTTGTTTTATTATTAGGACCTCCCAGATTGGGTCCATCCACCCGGTATGTGGACATCCTTGCTTTCTACTGCCTTCCACCTTCCCCAGCATTATTGTCTTTTCCAATGAGTCTTTCCTTCGACAGCCTCCATTTGATCAGCAGCCCTGGTGGCGCAGTGGTTAAATGCCTATACTGCAGCCATTCACTCAAAACCACAAGGTTGCGAGTTCAAGACCAGCAAAAGGGCCCAAGCTCGACTCAGGCTTGCATCCTTCCGAGGAGGGAGCTAAAATGAGTACCCAGACTGTTGGGGGCTAATTAGCTTACTTGCTAATTAACTTACTTGCTGTTCACCGCTATGATCTTTGGAATAGCGGTATATAAATAAAACAAATTATTATTTATTATTATTATCAATGTGATCATCTCCAAATTCAGACTCGATCTGTTCAAGGACCCATTTGTTGGTCTTCCTGGCTCTCCACAGTCTCCTCAGCACTCTTCCCCAGCCCCATGTCTTCTTATCTGATTTCTTCACTCTCCAGCTCTCACATCTGTACATAGTGATGGAGCATACAATGCCTTGGATGATTCTAACATTAGTGCTCAGTGGCATACTCTTTTGTGCTCAAATGTGTCCCTACTTCACAAGATTGAGATGCAAACGTCCTCCCTCCAGGTGTTAACGTCTATTGCAAGAGGGAGGGTTCCAGCAGACAGAGAGCTGGAAAAGGCTCGGGGGTCTGTGACAGCAAGAGACTAGGGTTCGAATCCCCATCCAGCCATGGGAACCCATAGGGTTGCCTTGAGCAAATCATTCTCCTCCAGCTTCAGAACAAGGCAATGGAGTGCCTCCTCTAAAGAAACGTGGCCAAGAAAACCTTAGGGTAAGGTCACTATTTTAGACCCAGTGTGTGGTGTACTTTATTATTTTAAGTACTATTCTTAACCCAAACATTTAAAAGCATGAAACTACATTGTTTTCATGTGTTTTAAATATTCTTTATATTTTGAAATTGTATTTGACATTTTAATAAGCAATTTGTTTCAATATTATAGCAATTTCATTCTGTTTTAATGTACTATTTTTGTATGGTTTTAAATGTACCTTTTTTTTTAATATTGTAAGCCAGCCTGAGTCCCAGTCTTGGGAGAAAGGCAGAATATAAATAAATATAAATCACTACTACTACTACTACTACTACTATATTAGAAGGAACACACCTTACAAACTAATCTAACTAAATTAATTCCGATCAAACACAATACACAATGAACAAAATGCAACAGACACACTAAAACACTAGAGAAATCTAGGACTTGCAACTCTCTGGTGAATAGTTATAGTTAATAATAATTCTTCTTTATCTAAGGCCATCTAAAGTAGTGAGATAGTTGACCAGTGAGATATTATCCCCTGACTTCTACCATATTGAATGATTCAATGTAAGCTTCAAAACCTGATAGAGGCTGAGTCTCCATTATCAGAAGTGGTTTGAATTCCAAATATTATTGGATATTGAAATGCCTCTGTTTCATATACATAAATAATGAGCGGTCTTGGAGATGAGGCTCAATTCTAAACACAAAATTCATTTATATTTAATATATTTGAAAAAGACTGAGGGTAATTTTACATCAAATTGTTTGAATATTTTTGTGAATGAAACAAAGTTTTTGGACATGGAACCATTATAAAAGAAAGGTGTCACTATCTCAGTCACCCATGAATTTCCATTCTTCTTTAAAAGTCTCCAGTGTTGCTGGGCTCCTTCAAGTCCTTTCCAACTTATGGCGACCTTAAAGTGAACCTATTGTGGGGTTTTCTTGGCAAGTTCCTTCCGAGGGTGGTTGGCATTGCCATCCTCTAAGGCTGAGAGTGTGTTACTTACCCAAGGTCTCCCAGTGGCTTTACATGGCTGAGCTGGCATTTGAACCCTGGTCCCCAGTCCTTGTCCAACGCTCAAACCACTACACCACACTGGCTCCCTATTTCAGTGAAAATTATATGTCTAATATGCTCTCTTCATGCAAAAGTATCACGGTCTCATTCCACTTATGCTCAAATTACTTTCATTGCTGCCATCATATCTTGGGGAACTGTTCCTTATTTTTTGTCTGAGCCCATTTCACTAGATATTCAGCAACTCTTCCTCCATTTCCATTCTCAACAATAATTTGTCATTTTAGTTATTAGGTAATCCACATTTTTGTGGTGCAAAGGTGAGTGTCTTCAGTGGTTACCCCTTTCCAGTTGGATGTCTTCTTTTGTATTAAAAGAATTATGGACAGTTGTAGATTACTCCTCCTCTCTTAAATCATGTTGAATGAGAGAAAGTCCACTTTTGGGGGGATTATGTGTACCTTTAATGTTTCCAAAAGATTTAGACACCAGCGGTGGAAAGAGAAACATCTAGCATTCGTTGTTCAATGGTCAGAAGATCTGACTGCTTTAGCGATGTATTTGATAGATATCCAAATTCCAGGAAACATTTTTTGGGCATATATGGTCCAGATTCATCTTGTCTCACTGCCTCCCTCTTCTGTCTTTTCACTTCCTTTTTGTTCTTTCAGCTTTGTATTTTGTAAACATACTTTAAAAATCCAATCGTTTCAAAAATCCAATGGTAGTATAATACCCATTCCTTTAGTCAAATCAAAAGTGACAGGTGCTCCGCCCCCTTTTTGGTCTTAGTCCCACCTCCT